>CM056956.1:11213220-11843105 GCA_029856935.1 Cyclocarya paliurus | reverse complement strand
ACAAGGATTAATCATCTGTTGTTTGCAGATGATTGTGTCTTATTTGGTAGGGCAAAACTTGAGGTCAAAATGGACAGGAAAATTTGGAATTGCTCAAGGTTTATGAGAAGGCCTCGGGTCAGTTTCTAATAAGGAAAAAAACTGCTGTTTTCTTTAGCTCAAACACAAGGGTCGAGGATAGGGATTTAATCTTGAAAGAGGGGGATCTGTGGTCTGTGGTTGCTATGAAAAGTACCTTGGCCTTCCTACTTTGGCTGGAAGATCCAAATATAATTCTTTTAAGGGTATAAAAGACAGAATTTGGCAGAAAATCAATTGTTGGAGGAACAAGTATTTATCATCAGCTGGCAGAGAAGTATTGATTAAGGCTGTGCTGCAAGCAGTCCCTACCTACACGATGAGTGTTTTTTAAATTGCCTAAGAACCTTTGTAAGGAGATCAATGGGATGTTTTCTAGATTCTCGTGGGGCAGCTCAGAGGGAGAGAGAGAGGAAGATTCAATGGCAAAGTTGGGAAAATATGGGGGATTCAGAAATCAAAAGGAGGCATGGGTTTTCGAGACATTGATTGTTTTAATTCAGCTCTATTGGCCAAACAAGCTTGGAGGTTTTTACAATTCCCTAATTCTTTAGCTGCTACTGTATTCAGAGAGAAATATTTCAAAGCTAAACATTTGCTTAATGCAAGTTTGGGTAATCATCCTTCTCTTATTTGGAGGAGTATTTGGGGTTCATTGAATTTTTTGAAGGAGGGGCTGAGGTGGAGAGTGGGGAATGGGGAAAGTATTAAGGTGTGGGGAGACAAGTGGCTTAACTCACCATCATCCTTTTGTGTTCAATCACCTGTGAAGCTTCTAGACAGCAATGCAAGGGTATGTGAGTTACTGAAAAGTGATGGGACAGGGTGGGATGAGGACCTGGTGAGGGAAGTATTCAGAGAGGAGGAAGCAGAGAGAATATGCAGTATTTCTCTGAGTAAGTTGGGTTCAGACGACAGGCTGATTTGGTGGCCAGTTAAGAAGGGATCTTTTACTGTGAGGAGTGCTTATTATGTGGAGCAAGGAAGGAAAAGATCCATGAAGGGGGACACCTCAAGAGAAAGTGAAGAGGATTTGTCGTGGAAGAGCCTATGGAGATTGAAGATACCAGGAGGAACCAAAGCTTTTCTTCTTTGGAAACTGGGTAATGACATCCTTGCCACAAGAAAGAACTTGTGGAGAAGAAAATTGGTGGATAATGCAGCCTGTCCAGTTTGTGGTCAGGAAGAAGAGACAGCTATGCATGTGGTATGGCAATGTCCAGCAGCTCAGGATGTATGGGCTGTGTCTTTTAGAGCTGCACAGAAATGGTCCAGTGCAGAAGATCATTTTCTTCTGATGTGGGGCAAGTTCAGGGACAGACTTACAGAGGAGGAGCTAGAGCTTGCTGCAATTCTGATGCGTATGCTATGGTTAAGAAGGAACTCATTCATTTTTGAAGATAGATTTAAGGATCCTGAGAGCTTGGTTAGATCAGCCAAGGCAACTTTGGATGATTTTCGTGAAGCTCAAGGAGTTGTTAAGGAACATGAAAGCTCAGTGATAGCAGCGATAGAAGGAGGTGACAGAACTAAGAAGAAATGGATAAAACCAGCTCAAGGAGTCATTAAGGTAAATTGGGATGCTGCTCTTTCTAAAGACAGGTTGGGATTAGGCATTGTATTGAGGGATGATAAAGGAGATATTATGGCGTGTGCTTGCTTCAACAAAAACCCAGTACAAGATTCAATGGAGGCTGAAACTTTAGCACTATGGTCTGCAGTGGATTTGTGCAATTCATTGGGTTCAACAGAGTAATCCTAGAAGGGGATGCTGAACAGGTGGTGAAAAGCAGTACTTTGTGAAGAGGAGAATCTGTCGTTAATTGGGCATATTATAGAAGATGTCAAGGCAGTTTTGAAGACAAGAAGAGCTTGGAGTGTACATCACATACGAAGAGAAGGGAATGAGGTGGCTCATTTGTTAGCAAAGAATTCCTTCAAGTATGAGCAAGACAAGATATGGATAGAGGATTGTCCAGAATTTATAGATTTCCAAGTTTTTAAAGATGCAAATTGTATTGATACAAGTTATGTTAACTGATATATAAGAGGTTTTGTTTCAAAAAAAAAAAAAAGACCCCAAGACTAATGTGAATACATTTTATTTTTTATTTTTTTATTTTTTTGGCTTCAATGGGATTACATTTATGAAAAATGATAAAGTTAAAATTAAGAGTATTTATATAAAGTTACAATTATTTTTTAATGAATATTGGCAACGGCAATATTCTATTCAATTCTACATCTAACCAAAATTCAATCGTAAGACCCAATTTTGATACCATGTCAATTCGGGTCCTCAAATAGAACAGCTACAACAACAAATCAAACACTACAAACCTAACATGTATCTCAATCATATTCAACCATTCTTGTCTTTTGGTTTTTTAATTCAAAATGTCCTCGTTGAAGGTATTATAATATTTAAACTGACATATTTTTCTCAACTAACTTTATAGGTCCCTCTTCAATAGTTTTACTATGAAAGTAATTTTGTGGTTGATTGTCTAGTTAAAGTAGATGCTAATGGTGTTTCTATCACATATTTTTTGACTTCTCAACTTTCTAAAAGGACTTTGGGTAAATACTAGGGGTGTCAATTCTTGTTCGTGGATTGTGTTTGTGTTGTGTCAAATTATGAATATTAGAAAATATAGGTCAACCAAACCCAATCTGTTTCATTAAATGGGTCAGGCCTTAAAACATGATCTCAACCCATTTAATTAATAAGTGACACGATATGACCCGTTTAACCCATTTAGTAATTAGCTTTTATTAGGTTAATCCGGACATGACCCATTTAACCATATATTTATTCTTTAACCCAATTAGTATAATCACATACCTAATACGAGGAGAACTATATAAATAATTTACAACTACAACTAGATTCATGATAACATATTTTTTAATCAATATCCAAACTAATAACATATAAGAAAATCTAATATTAATTACTTATTAACAAAAAAAGTTTAATAGTTTGAGATATGATGTAGTTAAATACTAATATTAATGTCACATGTTTCCAACAAGAAAAAAAGACGTGTAAGACTAAATTTATAAAGTTTAAAAATAGAATTTATTAGCACCATACGACTTGATTGTAGGTTTTGCGGATTGACATGTAATTGACTCGTTTATTAATCGTGTCTTGTCAGATTAATCCATTTTAACTCAAACTCATTTATATCATACATAAACCCGCTCATGTCATATCGTGTTCATGTTGAATTTACGGATGATGTGTCACCTTAACAAATATAGAATGGACTACATGAATTTACCTCGATTCAAACACTTATTTGGTTAACTATTTTCTTGATATATTTTGTTTTTACCATTTTTTTGTTGAATTAATTGCTATAATAGGTACTTGTATTTTTCTGTTTAGTTATAGAGGTTTAATTTGTATACGAAGTATACTTTTCTTATTATATTTGTGATACTCATATATATATATATATATATATGTGTGTGTGTGTATGTATTTGTGTAAACTAACGCGTTAACATTTATACTAATACGACACACTTAATTGAGAAAACTTGTGTAAACTAACGTGTTATTTAAGGACTTGTTTCATTACACAGATGAGATGAAAGTTAGTTGAATAAAATATAATTAAAATATATTTTTTTAGAATTTTAAAAAACCGAATTGTTTATTGTATTTTGTATAGAAATTTAAAAAAATTATAATAATTAAATGAGATGAAGTAAGATAGTTTAAATTGTATAACCCAAACAAGGTGTTACTTTCTAGAGAAATGCTAAATCTCCCGAGCATTTCTCCGGAAGATTTCTCCCTACAATTTTTTTTTACCTAAATGTTGGTTTGGATTCAAAGATAAGATGAGATGGTTTTAGATGAAAAAGGTAAAAAAATATTGTTAGAATATTATTTTTTAATATTATTATTGTTTTGAGATTTGAAAAAGTTGAATTATTTATTATATTTTGTATAAAAATTTGAGAAAATTATAATGATGAGATGAGATAAAACATTTTCCAAATCCAAATGGAGACTTAGTGATTAAGAAATTACTTTTTAATAATGTTGTTGAATTTTTTTCTTTTTTTAAAAATAGTTAAGAATATGAAATATATATATATATTATATATTATATATATATATATATATTGGTTCTTCTCGGAACAAACTCGTGCTACATCCTGGGTGGATGTTATACTGCTCTACTTTCTATGCATCAAAGTGCTTTTATAATCTGTGCGGGATGCTTCAGAGCAGTTGCGTAGTTTGGCTTATAATCTGGTTTGTCCTGTATTGATAAGTCACATTTGTAACTTCAATTTATTAAATGAAATGAAGTCTGTTTCTATCAAAAAAAAAAAAAGTGCTTTTATATTACAAAATATTACCACCTCGGCAATATGTTTCTATCTATCAAATTAAGATGCTTTGAATACAGAGGACTGGCCGTGTCTAATAGTTTATGAGTTCTTGCATGTGCTGCTGCGTGTTAAACAATAAATGAATTAGATGCTTTTTCTTTAAACAAGAAATAAATTAAGGAATCCAATAAATAAATAAATTAGTTTATTTATTTGTTAAACTTTGACTAGTCGACATCTACTTTTCGAGGTGCCATCTAATACCTTTAATTAGTAGATACAATATTAAGAAATATTCTACTCAACCTCCGGTCTGCGGTCGCACACCACACTCCTCGAACCCGGTTCGTCGGCTACGTCACGGTTCTTTCTCCCCTCACTCTCCCGATCCTATTCAGATTGACGTCTCTCAATCCCCTCCGGTCCTGATCTCTCTCACAGATTCCTCCTTTCAGTGGCCCCCTCTCTCTCTCTCACCGAGCCCTTTCTCCTGTAAGGATCCCAGCCATCTCTCTCGCTCTCAAAATCCAGACAGTGGGTTGAAGTTTTCTTGCAAACTCCAAACATCATAAAGAGACCCAGATCTGTTCGTTGATCAAACATTTGTACAAAGTTGAAAGCCCAAGACGCATTCCCAATTCCGAAACAAACATTTTCATTTCCCCATGCCTTCATTCTCCGTGCCGCTAGCTTGTGTCTCAAGATAGTCTATTGGATTGGTAGATTTCCTTTTTTTTTTTTTTTCCGTTTACCATTTTGGCTTTGAGGAATTGTGGGTGGTTTCGTGATTTAAGTTTTGTTGTGATGGGGGTTTCTTTAATATTGATTGGGTTGGTTTGATGAGTCTGTTTCATTTCTCCCTCACTGGAAAAATTTTCTGACTCTATATATGATTGAAGTGCCAATTTGTCTCTGAAACTATGATTGAGAGAGAGAGAGAATGAGAAGGGAACACGGGAGGGGAGGGTAGGTGGGAAATTAATTTGGATTTCTATCAAGATACAAATGCATGCTTCATTTAAAAATAAAACAAATGACACGTAGAGGGGTGTGCGGAGGCTGAGGAATAGTGGAAGCTGGGTAGCAGAACTCCAATATTAATTAGGTTGAGATTCATTTTTCGGTATTCTAATTTGGCATCCTTCAGGTTCCTAATTTTAAGGAAAAAGCTTTACGCCGGTCGGGTGAAAACCATATTTTAATATTAGTTAATAAAAAGTTGTCACGTAATTAAACGTACAATAAACTAATGTAGATGGTTGCTCTTTTGATAATCTTGAATTTTCAGGTTATGGTGTCGGTGGGTCATTCGGAACTCTTTTTTTTTTTTTTTTTTTTTTATAATAATAGACTAATTTCCATTCATAAAGAAGGACATATAATATTGACTTAAAAACAAGTCAAATACAAACGTTAATAGCTCTTCAGCACACTTTCGTGACTGACATGGTTTAGTCCAGACGACAGATCTCTAAAGACCTAAGTCTAAGAGATAGCACAACTCTGTCCACGACAGAGTTCACAGTAACTGGAAAACAAAACACCATACCCGACAAAGCGGAGTAAGGTGCACTAACCCCACCATAAGCACCGCTACAGCGGAGGGGGAGACAACTCCATTCAGACTAAGGTCCGAAGGCACTATTTATTTGAGTTATTACTTTCTAAAAAGTAAAATACAAAACATGAAAAAAACATACCAACTCTAAATAAACAACACATAACTAAAGAAACATATGGCCCAGCCTCATCAAATCAGCCCAAATGCAAGTGAGGACAGCCCCTAGGGTTTCTTCTCTATGCTCACTGCCGCCGCCCTCTGCCATTTCCTTTTTATCCTTATTTCCCTTTCTTTTCTTCTACCTTCGTAGCCCGAAGTTCTTCCTCCATCCGCCGCCCATCTGCGCGAGCTATGGCAGCCTCCACCTGGGCTTCGAAAACTTAGCTCCTCCACCGTCCCTCTCACCCATCCCCGGCTTCGCCCACCCATGCACGAACTACGACCACACCGACCACAAGCAGGAAGCCGCTTCCTCGCACCTTCACACAGCACAGACGCACCGCACGACACAAACGCCTCGCGCAGACTCACCTCCCAGCTGCACCGCACGGCATCGCACGACACCCACGGTACCAGACTTCCATGGCTTGAAAATGGCGATTCTATGCGATTCCATGCGAGGATTACCAGAGAGTAAGGGTCAAGGCATGTGTGGGTTGTTGAAGAAGGAACTGAATCAAGCCGAAAGGAAAGGAGAAACAACGAAAAAATATGTTGAGACCCCAAAAAATGTTCCTCTTAAAATAGCCCTACTAGAACACAGAAGATGAAAACTAAAACAAAGAGAAACACGAACAGGGAGGGGGTGAGGGGGTGAGGGGGTAGGAGCGTTGGCTCCTCCCCTCAGCCCCCTCAAGCTAGTCTCGGGTATTTGGGGTTTTTAGAGAGAAGTAAGAGAATCTCTCTCTAGAAGGAGGGCAAACTTTTTCAGCAGAATTTGGGTCATTCGGAACTCAAATGGTGATCATGTGCTATGTTGTTTTGCATCTTATATGGGTCAGACTACCAATAACGCTGCTGATCAGGTAATGGGGCTTGTTGATTAGAAAAAAAGAAAAAAAAGGTAATGGGGCTTGTTCATGGTCTTCGCCAAGTTCATCTGCTTGGTTTCAAGAATGTAGAGATCATTGAGGCCGATTTAAGTTCGAATAGTACGCATTATTATAATGGATACATTTAGACAGGAAGATGAAGACGTGAGATAGTATGTAATGATGGACACGATATTGTCTTGTTTGTGGATAACTTAGTTGAGCTTTTAGCCAACTACAACCATTTTAAATTCTATTTTTTTTATTATTAAATCTTCACTAGTGGCATATTGCCTTAGATGAGATGAAATGATTTTAGATAAAAATTAAAATTTAAAAAAAATATTGTTAGAATATTATTATTATTTTGAGATTTAAAAAAGTTGAATTGGAATTTGAAAAAGTTGAATTGTTTATTATATTTTGTGTGAAAATTTAAAAAAATTATAATAATGAGATAATATGAGATGAAATACTTTCCGAATCCAAACGGGTCCTTAGCATGCTAATATTCCCTTTTTATTCTAAATCATCTATCTACAATTTTAGCTTTACCATTTATCTTCACGGTAGACTGATGAACTTAGTTCCACACTGCAAATAAACAAATTCACTTTGGGACCATTCTAATTTCTGTAACATGCTTAATTAATTAACTCCATTTAATATCATAGACTAAGAATTTTTTATTTACATGTAATAATGAATATCGTGCCTATATATAATACTGATGTTTATAATTCAAGAAAACAAAATATGTTATTCATATATCTATCGATTTAGGGATGGATATATGGCGCACTCCACAAAGCACAAGCCGAACCAACTCGATTTTTTTACTCCACAAAGCATTAGCAATCTTGCAATGGGATAAAAGACAATTAAAGAACTTCCCAATCCAGCTCAATAGAAGTTTTGAGAGAACTCAAAGGAAAATGAAAAAAACTATGTGTAGCAATCAAAGAAGAGCGATGCTACTCCAAGTGACCGCTAGGCCAAATTTGCTTTTTCATTTTTTTTTTCAATTTTTTTATTCATATGTTTTTATCATTTTAAAACATTTTTAAAAAATATAAAAAAAAATAATACACTAATAGTCACTTCCTTAACTATTAAGTAAAGAAAAAATAAAATAAAATACATGAAATGTCTAAATAAGAGGGCAAATTGAGTGGGTAAAGTAGTATTTTCATCAAAGAACGACTGACTACTACTACAAGAATCAAGACTAGTGTTGCTGAGATGTTGATCTCTGCAGCTTGGAACATAATCAAACTTCCAAGTGAGTCTACTACAAGAAAAACAATCTTTTTCAGCGCCAAAAATTGCCGGAAATAACTCCTCACATCGCCGGATTTGATCTTTCTTGGTGATTTTTACTCCGCCAAATGTTCATCGCAATTGTCTACTCAGTTATAAGTTAAACTAGCGAACTACAAAATCGCCGCAAATGGTAACTTTTTCCGGCAATTTTTTTACGACGCAATTATTCAAAAAATGTTGGAAAAGGCCTTCCCGTTTAATGTTAAATCGTTGAAAAAAGTTAATTGTAGCGATATATATCGTCCCAAACATTACAAAAATTGATGCAAAAACCTCCATATTTTTCCAGCGACTAATTGTCGCTACAAAATAGTAATTTAGTTGCCGCAAATAAGCTTATATGTGTAAAAAATTATTTTCGGCGAATTTTACTCGCCGAAAATGATGTTTCAGAAAATAAAAAAAAATATGCACAAAACAGAATAAATACAAAATATAATACACATCCAAATTATATATAAATTTCAATTTAGTATTTATAACAAACATGTTTCATATAAATACTAAATTGCAATTTATATATAATTTGGATGTGTATAGCAATACCACTACAACCATTTGATCCAATTTAATACCACTGTCATAGACATGCAAACATCAATCTACCAATTGTATATAAAATGCATCAGTATACACAATAAACACAATAAAATTCTTACGTTGAAAATAAAAATTTTAGCTGCTCTAACATCCACTTACAATCCTAAAAAATTAAATAAAGTAAAGAGTACATAAATTTACAATTGCTTATTCTTGGGAAATCTAAAGTTTTGAATTTTGACATGCAACTGGTTAAAATGTAAATTTTTTTGTGCAAAATTTCATGTCATGAGAAGTGCATTCATACTTTCATGGAATGTTCGACAAACCATATTTTCTAGTTCAGCTCTTCCCTAAATTAATCCTGAAATAACATAGCAATTTTGAAATGTTTTTTTCCACATCAGGTTTGTGTATAGTCAAAGTTCCAACCTATTACCAGATTAACATGCAATTTGGAACTTATTTTTGTATTATATTTAGCATGTCTGGAATATACACACACATATTCTCACGAAACTAAAGGAGAATGCAAAGAAAAGAGACATGAAAACACTGCACAAGTACACTGCAGCATACAAAGAACACCATGCAGCAAACAAATTGATGAAAATCACAATACAACAGAAGAAAAGTGTAAAGCACTGGCACAGAAAAGTAAAGCAACAAAAGAGAAGCATGGGGCGACATGTCAACTTGAAAGCTGCACTGATTATGCACAAAAGAACATAAAGTGATGAAAAGCAACAACAAGGAAACAGACTGCAACAGATTTCTTGTAAATCAATAGAAAATAAAAAGTTAACTTTAGAACTCTGCCTTTTGATCTTTTTCCTTCTGTAATGTGTATATATAGATGTAACAGAACCTTGTAACAATTTACCTCAATGAAATGAGAATCAATCTTTCTCCACATTAAAGTTCCATCTCAATTCTCGATTCTACTTTTAATATGGTATCAGAGCAGGCTATTAGTCCTGCTGGATTTGTTTGAGTTCTGCAAACTAGTTTCATCTCTTAAGCCATGACTTCCTCCTCTTCTTCTTCTCCTGTTTCCATTGCTGAGGACCCAAATAGTCCATTTTTCTTACATCACATGACAATGCTAACACTGTCATTGTGTCACCTCCATTGACTGGTTCGAATTATATATCTTGGAGCAGGTCGTTTCTACTCTCCATTTCAATAAAAAACAAACTAGGTTTCCTAGATAGGACCATTAATACTCCTGAGATAACAGATCCCTCATATGTGTCGTGGCTGAGATGTAACAACACTTTGTTGGCATGGATCCTAAATTCTGTTTCTAAAGACATTGCTTCTAATGTATTTTTCATGACCTCAGCTTAGCAAGTCTGGGACAAGCTCAAAGAAAGGTTTGCTCAACCTGATGAAGCTCGGATCTATCACCTCCAGCACAAGCTCAGTAGCATTGTTCAAGGGCACCTCTCTGTAAGTGATAACTTCACACAACTCAATGCTATTTGGGAAGAACTACACACCTACAGACCACTCCCTTGTTGCACTTGTGGAAAATGCACTTGTAATGCTTTGAAAACTGTTGATGAGGTTCAACAAAGAGATTATGTCTTTAAGTTTTTAATGGGCTTGAATGATAGCTATGATTTTGTGAGGGGCAGATCATTTTACTAAGTCCCTTGCCTTCATTAGACAAGAATTTTTCACTGATTTTGCAAGAAGAAAGACAAAGGCAGGCAAGGAAAATAGCTATACCTGCCTCTGAATCTTCTGCCCTTTTAGCCTACCAAAATCCTCCAAAGAAAAAGGAAAAATCTGATCTAACTTGTCACCATTGGGGAAAGGTTGGGGGGCACACGAAGGATAAGTGCTATAGATTAGTAGGATTCCCACAAAACTTTAAGTTTACCAAAACTAAATTTGGAAATAATCCTACTACATCATATTCTGCAAATCAAGTTGCTGCACAGGTTGTTTCATCACCTTAGGAAGCACCTGCTCCAAGTGCTTCTCAGTTGAATCTCTCTCAGGCACAAGTGCAGCACCTCGTGGCTCTTGTCAATGCTCAATTCCCTCAGCTGAACTTGGGACAAGCCAAACCAACTGTACCTAATCTGCCCATTCCTGCTCCTGCTTCTATTAAGCCAGACACTCCTGAAACCAGCTCCTCCATCACATCCTACTCAAACTTAGCAGGTAAATATCTGCCTCAACACTCTCTCATTGCCTGCTAAACAATCCCATCTCAGTTCCACAAATCACTGGAAACACAACTCACATTCTCAACATGAACAATTTGATGTTCATGACACACCATGGATCATGGATACGAGAGCCACTGATCACATGGTGTGCTCCACCTCATTTTTTACTGATTCTTCCTGTTGCATTCAAGCTTTTGTGCAACTTCCAAATGGCACAAAAGCTCGAGTCACACACATAGGCACTGTTAAACTTTTAGACTCCTTTCTTCTTGTTGATGTTCTATGTGTTCCCTCTTTTACTTTCAATCTCATCTCAGTCAGTAAGCTTACTCAAAGACCAGACACTTGTCTG
This sequence comes from Cyclocarya paliurus, assembly GCA_029856935.1. NCBI lineage: Eukaryota > Viridiplantae > Streptophyta > Magnoliopsida > Fagales > Juglandaceae > Cyclocarya > Cyclocarya paliurus. Next base: position 11,831,682 of record CM056956.1, on the reverse strand, counting down.
TTTTTCTTGAATAATCTCTGTTTCATTCAAGTCCTCTCTTCATGGATGACGATTGGACTTGCTAAAGTCCATGCTGGTCTCTATTACCTGCTGTCTTCACCTCCAGACAACACCAATGTTTCATCTTCAAGTCCATCTAGTCTAACTCGAGTCAACCAAGCTGCTGTACATCAAGATTTTGACTTATGGCACTGCAGATTAGGACATCTATCCTCTCAAAGAATGAATTTAATTCATTCTAATGTACCTAATGTAAAGTCCAAAGAAAAATCTCATTGTACAGTTTGTCATTTGGCCAAACAAAGGCATCTTTCTTTTCCTTCAAGTGTATCCTCTAGTTCACTCCCTTTTGACTTAATACATTGTGATATATGGGGACCATATTCTCAAGCTTCACTTCAAGGTTTTCATTATTTTCTAACTATTGTGGATGACTTTTCTAGAGTAACTTGGATTTTTCTAATTAAATCAAAATCTGATACAAGATCCATTTTACAGTCATTCTTCCAGCTTATAAATACTCAATTCAATAAGAAAGTAAAGAAAATCAGGACTGACAATGGACTTGAATTTGATATGGCAAGCTTTTATAAAGATCATGGAATTATTCACCAAAAATCTTGTGTGTATACCCCTCAACAGAATGGTGTTGTTGAGAGGAAACACCAACACCTCTTGAATGTGGCCCGAGCTCTTCTCTTCCAAGCTGGATTGCCCATTCAATTCTGGGGAGATGCAGTTCTAACGGCTACATACATCATCAATCGAATTCCCACACCCCTTCTTTCAAATAAGTCTCCCTATGAAGCTCTCTTTTCCTCACCACCTTCATATTCTCACCTTAGAGTCTTTGGATGCTTGAGCTATGCTAGCACTACCAAGCACCGCAGAACTAAGTTTGAGCCACGTGCTAAATCTTGCAATCAACCCATCCATTCGAAGATCCACACGAGAAAGACATCAACCTGCTTATCTCCACCAATATCACTGTCAAACAGCAGCCTCCTATCCTTTCATCAATACATCCTCTTCAACTCTTCACCCACTCCATCAACACTTGACTCACAAACACCTTTCTCCATCTCACCATTCCTTTTCTGCTTCCCTCTCATCCTTTTCTGAACCATCCTCCTATAGTGAAGCTATACATTTCAAGCATTGGCAGGATGCCATCAATACTGAACTCAGTGCCTTAGAAGAAAACAACACTTGGACTGTTACTTCCCTTCCCCCCACCAAAACTGCAATTGGTTGCAAATATGTTTTCAAAGTCAAGCTCAAATCTGATGGCTCCCTTGAAAGACATAAAGCAAGGCTTGTAGCAAAGGGTTACACCCAAAGGGAAGGGTTTGACTTCCAAGAGACTTTCAGCCCAGTGGCCAAGCTCACTATAGTTCGAGTATTCCATGCCTTGGCATCCATTCAAAACTGGTTTTTGTCTCAAATGGATGTTCATAATGCCTTCTTGCATGGGGATCTTGATGAGGAATTTTATATGGATCTACCACCTGGCTACCACATTCACCGAGAGCAGCTTGAGGGGGAGAAACTGGTATGCAAGCTAAATAAGTCCATCTATGGACTTAAACAAGCATCAAGACAATGGTTTTCGAAATTCTCCAACTCACTCACTGCCATTGGTTTTAACCAATCTAAATCTGACTACTCCTTATTCACCAAAGGGGATGAAAAAGGAGCCTTCACAGCTCTATTAGTTTATGTGGATGATATCATAATAGGAGGCAATTCTCAAAGAGAAATTGATCTACTCAAGGCTCACCTCCATGGAAAATTCAAGATCAAGGAACTTGGACCCCTCAAATACTTCCTAGGACTAGAAATTGCAAGATCATCAGCTGAAATCAATGTTTGCCAAAGGAAGTACACCCTCGAGATCTTGAAAGACTTGGGATTGCTTGGCACCAAACCTGCCTCTACACCTATTGAGTTAAACCACAAGTTGAGCCATACCACAGAAGAGATCTTACAAGACCCCACAAGCTATAGAAGACTCATTGGAAGACTCATCTACCTGACCATTACCAGGCCAGATATCACATATGCAGTAAATGTGCTAAGCCATTTTATGGACATACCATCACAAGCTCACCTACACTCAGCTTATAGAGTCCTCAGGTATCTAAAGGGTTCTATAGGCCAAGGCATCTTCATGTCATCCAAGTCATCTCTACACTTGAAAGCCTACAGTGATTCTGATTGGGCTGCTTGTCCCGAAACTAGGAGATCAGTCACAGGTTTTTGTATATTTATTGGGGACTCATTGGTGAGTTGGAAATCAAAGAAACAAGTGACTGTTTCTAGGTCCTCAGCAGAAGCAGAATATAGAGCACTGGCCTCTACAAGCTGTGAAATCATTTGGCTCCTCGGTTTGCTAAAAGAATTTAGCATTGATCATCCACAACCTGCTCTCTTGCTCTGTGATAACCAGGCAACCATCCATATCACAAAGAATCCTATCTTCCATGAGAGAACTAAACATATAGAACTGGATTGCCATTTTGTTAGAGAAAAGGTTTTAGATGGAACCATCACACCTATCCACGTTGGTTCAAAATTCCAGCTAGCAGATATTTTTACTAAGGCCTTAACAGTTTCTGTTTTTCAGTTCCTATTATCCAAGATGGGAATACTCAATATCTATGCCCATCTTGAGGGGAAGTGTCACGAAACTAAAGGAGAATGCAAAGAAAAGAGACATGAAAACATTGCACAACTACACTGCACCATACAAAGAACACCATGCAGCAAACAAATTGATGAAAAGCACAATGCAGCAGAAGAAAAGTGTAAAGCACTGGCACAGAAAAGTAAAGCAACAAAAGAGAAGCATGGGGCGACATGTCAACTTGAAAGCTGCACTGATTATGCACAAAAGAACATAAAGTGATGAAAAGCAACAACAAGGAAACAGACTGCAGCAGATTTCTTGTAAATCAGTAGAAAATAAAAAGTTAACTTTAGGACTTTGCCTTTTGATCTTTTTCCTTCTGTAATGTGCATATATAGATGTAACAGAACCTTGTAACAATTTAACTCAATGAAATGAGAATCAATCTTTCTCCATATTGAAGTTCCATCTCAATTCTCGATTCTACTTTTAATACATATGTCTATATGTTTATATATGTGAGGAATATAGAAGAAAAACCAGAATAATTAGTATCTAATTCACGAAGAAATTACAAATAATATAAACATATATTTTGAAGAGCCGATCGAAACTCTATGAATTTGAGGATCAGTGCGGATTGCCATAATCAACCCCCCATGTTACATCACTACATTTGCAATATGATATATTAAATAATTACTCACTCAACTATTATACATAATCTGAAAAACTGAATTTATTTAATATTCAAGTACTGAGCAATGCATTTACCTCAGAATACTTGAGACCAAGAGGCATTAAGCTTTTATAGTATCTTTCCTTATAATCTGCTCGACTAATAACATCATGCAAAGGGTTAAGGTCCCTATGAATGGAAATTAAAAGTGAGGTTCTGTATCCCAAGTCCTCTCCATATATAATGCTTCCAGCTTCAATAAATTAACCAGTCATTTGGCATGACATGCACAAAAAGCAGACTTCGTACATGCAGCATGCCTAGCATAGGACCACGAAAGTAAATGAAAAACATATGCTCTCAAATGAAATGAGATAGTGAAATGGCATAAATTTTCTTCAAGTGTAGAATGAACTCATAGTCATGCAATCTCAAGATCTCAGTAAAGTCCAGTATCAAATTGTTTAAACAAGCACAATCATGCATGTCAACCCCACGACCTTAGCCTCTTGTCACAAAGAGAAGAGTGGGAGGGGGAAGCTAAAGAAATCAAGAGAATTGCATATTGGTCCACATCACTAACTAAGCTGGTGCACCTAATAAAGGATGAGTCCAAGAAAGGTCTTTAGTCTAAGTACCAGTTTCCAAGAAGTGAAAGTATGAAATAGAAAAATCCCCTTCCTAGGATCAGGACATAGATCCATCCAAAGAAAGAAGGGAGAAAGAAGAAATAATCAGGCCAATTCTTGTAAAAGTGACATCAAATGATACAGTATTAGCTGCCTTTCCACATTTCTCAAGATTTTGAATGTACATATCAACCAAAAGCCTAGTTATTTAAGATTGAGACTTTGAAATCTTAGCCTATGTTGCTTTTCAAAAAGAAATCTGAACTAACTGTTAAGATACCAGAAACATACAAAGCACTACATTTTTATTGGCATAATCAAAACATTCTCCCGTGTTCTCTTGTTGTTCTTCTAATGACTAATCAAAACATTAGTCATGTAAAAATAAATCAGGCATAGAACAGAGTAGTAGGATTAACAACTACCTACAAGAAGCTCCTCAACGAACCCTAATTGAGGAGATGGCCCTCTGTCCCCTGTATTTAAAAAGTTTGATAAGAAACATATCACAAAACAAGCCAAATACAATCAAATATGTTCAGCTAATCCAAATAAAGGACAAATTTCTTTATGAGATTGTGAGAACAGAACTTGGCATGGAGTGGTGGCTCGGGAGGGAGGGAGAGCTGGTGGTCGTGGGTTAAAATCATTCAATCCAACTAGACAAGATTAAAAAAAATCATTCATCTAAAAATAAATGTATGTGTAGTCATCAAAATCAAGAAAAAAGGAGGATGTAGTAGATAAACTCTAGCTGGAATCTATGCCATCTTTAAACCATACCCTATCATATATTTATATAAGAGACTCCAGTTGAATCATCACACATAGCAAAAACTTCATTGGATAACTAGAGAGCATTTTCACAACATGTAGATAGTCTACACATAATGAACCAAAACCTAGTCAAGCTATAAATATACACAAGTGCATGTAGAAGATATATATTCATTGCTTCTACTAACCTTTCCTGCAACCAAATAAGAAGGCACCAAAATAAAACAACATCAGTCAAAACTTAAAAACAAAAAGTTCAAAAGCCTTCAAAGCTAACCCAATTAAGATGGCACAAATAAATGCAATAGTAGTTAGTTTTATTTATATTATGTTTTGAACATTAAAAAAAAAAAGATGTTAATTTTTTCTTTTGTTCTTTCTTAATCACCACAAGATCTACCAAGTTTCTGTGTACCGGCAGCAAAAAGGACAGATAGTTCACAATAAATTCAAGAAATGATGTAATATGAAGTATAGTACAAAACAGAGTGTTTCACCATTGCTGGAAACATATCGAAGGTGTGTAGAAACTAGATGTAGTCAGAAGAATATATCCAAAAATGAGACATGAATGTGATGCATCTGTCCATCATAAATGAATTACCCAAAAAAACAGAACGAAAAAGAAAAAAAAAGGATGAAAAGTGTAAATGGCTTACTGTCCCTGCAGTTGACCTTGAAGAAAGAAATATGCTATTCTTTATCCGTGATAAGCCAAAATCGCACACCTAAACACGCAGGAAAGTTCACATCATGCTGGATTAGGCATGGAATAGGAAGATTCATGAAATAAATTGACCAAGCTCAGTAAAGAGAAAAGACACCACCTTCACAACCCAATTCTTATCAACAAGTAAATTTGGACTTCAAATCACGGTGCACTATTATGGGAGAGCAGTTGTGGAAATAATTCATTCCACATGCCTGAAATTTCAATCATCCGAAACAGACACTATTTCCTGCAAAGTTACAAATTATAGCAAATAGCTGACTGGAACTAGAATAAAGAGCAAGAATGACAGAATCATACTGCATCAAGGGCCATCCTCAAGCGCCTTCTTTCATCTAATTGATTGTCATGGAGTGGTGGTCCAAGAGTGGGAGGGAGAGCCTCGGGCTGCTAGGCTAGGCGTGGAGGAGAAGGGGGCTCCGACAGAGGATTGACGACGGCGTGGGGGCGAACGGCGTCAAGGTGTGGGTGGTGGCGAACGGCGCCCCTAGCAGCGACAATATAGAGAAATCAGAGAGAGAGAGAGAGAGGTGAGGCCAGAAAGAGATCGACATGGGGGCAGGGGGAGAAGGAGGGGGTGGTTGTTGAGATGAGGTGGCGGTGGCGTGGTAGGGTCATTGGTGACGGGCTGTGCACAGTGGAGGCTTGAGGGAGAAGAGGGATTGGGGAGAGAGAGAGGGGGGAGGGGGACGAGGGAGACGGCTGGATGGAGGGAAAGAAACGAGGGGAAAATGTAACGCGTGGCTTCTAAATTTTATTAGCTTTTTCGGCATTTTTGAGTCGCCGCTAATAAGCTTTAATTGGCTGTATATGTTTTTACAATGACAACGTTCGCCGTAAATATTATCTATTGCAACGATTTTTCTAATCAACGAAAATTTAATGCCATAACAGTTAACAATACTTTGATGCAACGGTTAATCAGCAACACAAAATATCGACGATCTCTAAGATGCAGCTGGTTGATGGTACTGTCCTGGACACGCCTGAAGAAGTTCATGGAGGGGCTACAGACAATTTTTGTGAATTCCTTTCCACGGTGCCAATGGTTCAAGTAGCAAATTTTTCGGGTCTATTATCACCAGAAATTTTTCAAGAGCAAAATGAGATACTTTGCGTTGCCCCTATGGAAGAAGAAGACAGATCTGCCATGTTTGTTATCCCTCGCCATAGTTCGCCTGGTCCAGATGGTTATGGATCAGAATTTTTTTTTATCTCTTGCTGGGATATTGTGAAGGATCATTTAGTTGAGGCAGCAAGAGATTTTTTCAGTGGGACGGCGTTGCTAAGGTACTATCCCTCGTCATACATTGTGCTTATTCCTAAAGCTCCGGACCCGAATAGCTTTGATAAATTTAGATAGATTAGTCTTTGTTCTGTGGTTTATAAAAGCTTTACTAAGATTTTGGTGAAACACTTGATGCCGCTGTTACCAAGATTAATTTCGCAGGAGTAGGGTGCATTTATCCCGGGGCATAGTATTTTTAAAAATATCACCCTTGCTTAGGAAATGGTGCACTCAATTCACAGGAAAACTCAGGGAGGTAATATTGTTATGAAGGTTGACATGGCTATAGCTTATGATAGAGTCCACTTGAATTTTCTCTTAGATGTTCTGAAGGGATTTGGGTTTAATGATAAATTCTGTCGTATAATTGCGGAGTGTGTGAAGTCTCCTTGGTTTTCAATTATGATGAATGGGGCGTACAAAGGTTTTTTTAAATCGTCTAGAGGGTTACTTCAAGGTGACCCTCTTTCCCCTTACCTATTTATTATTATGTAGGAAGTTCTATCTCTACTACTCAAGAGGAATTTTGAGGAAGGACGAATTGGCAGATTTTATCATCCTAAGGATGCACCTTTGGTTTCTCATCTATTTTATGCAGATGATCTTCTTGTATTTGCTAAGGGAGATGCTCGGTCTGTTAAAAGATTCACTCAGACTTTTGAGCTTTATGAGAGCTGGTCTGGCCAAGGTATTAATAAGAGGAAATCGGCAATTTTTCTCTCCAAGCACATTAGACTTGCAAGGTGTTTTGGTCTACAAAGAATATCTAGGTTCACAGAAGGTATGTTTCCAACTAATTATCTAGGTGTTTCCTCTGATTTCTGGTCGTTTAATGGCTAGGCATTTGGAGTCCCTTGTTAATAAAATTCGGGATAAGGTGGCTGGGTGGGAGTATAAATTATTGTCCCAGGGTGGGCTGCTTATTCTGCTTAAACATGTTCTCTCATGCATATCTACTCACCTCTTATCTGTTCTGAGTGTTCCTAAAGTGATTTTGAAGAAGCTTAATTCAATTTATCTTCCTTTTTTTGGGGAGAGGTAAATGGAAGTACTAAAAAGAAGTAGTGTTCTTGGTCCAAGTTGTGTAGATCGACATTAAAGGGAGGCCTGGGTCTTCGAGATTTCTCAGAGTTTCAACGCTCTCCTCTCATGAAGCTTGCTTGGCATCTTATGGTGGTTGACAATCTATGGACCAGTTTCTTCAAGGCGAAATACGCTCGACGTGGGCATTTATTGCTTGCCAAAAATAATACTTCTTGCTCTCGATTCTGGAAGTCCATCATGTCAGTATTGCCTGATGTGTTTGAGCATATCCTCTGGAAAGTGAAAAGTGGACGAATTTCATTCTGGTTTGACCGGTGGTTGGAGAATGGACCACTTTGCTTGAGGGTGCCAGTCATGACCAATTCTTTAATTCAGCTTTGGGAGTGTTGGGTTGACAAGTCTTGGGACTTTGAGGTTTTGGAAAATTTGGTTGGTACTGCTCTCATGGGGAATATTGTTTCTTCGATTTCTGCTGGTAAATTAGGGGAAGATATCATTGTGTGGAAGCCTGCCTCGGATGGGAATTTTTAACCAGCTAGTGCTTAGGAGATGATTCGAGTTAAGTCGGCTGCGTCACCAGAATTGTAGTGGTTCTAGCATAAAATTTTGCCAAAGAAAATCTCCTTATGTATGTAGAAGGCACGTTTTCAGTGCTTTTCGGTGGATACTCGGGTGCAATCTTGTGGTATTTCCTTGGCTTCAAGATGTGACTGTTGTGCCGCTAAAGAGGTGGAGTCTCTTAATCATGTTTTATGGTCAGGAGAGAGTGCAGCACAGGTTATGGCATAGGGTAGCTAGGGAGTTCGGTATTACGGTATTGTCGTCGCGAACTTGGTGGGGATGTGTGACTCAATGGTTTTCTCTTGCTAGGAAGAACTCTCAACTAGGTATGCTAATTGGTGTCTTTCCTTGTCTTCTCACTTGGAAGCTTTGGCAGAGACATTGCAAAGCTAGGATGGAGGGTTGTGTGGAGTCTATTGAAGGTTCCTGGGTCTCGCTAAAAACGTGGTTGGGCATGCTGTCGAGTGACTATAAGAAAGTGCACTCCTTTTCATTTTCGGATGAGAGGATTTTATAGAAATTAGGCCTACCTGTGCAGCCCATCCAGCGTTGTCGGGTGAGGTGTGTCTCGTGGTGCAAGCCGTCGTCTAGTTATATGAAGCTCAATGTCGATGGAAGTTGTCGAGGAAATCTAAAGACCTGTGGTGGAGGGGGGTGATTCGGGATATTGGTGGCTTTGTTTTGGGGGGTTTCTCTACCTATTTTCAAAAAAAGAACAAATAATGAGGCTGAACTTAGAGCCCTCAAAGAGGGGGTCTATGTAAATCTACGGGTTTCTGTTTTCTAGAAATTGAGTGTAACTTGCAATTAGTGGTGAGCTAGGTTATCGCTAGGAGTTGTTCTGTCTGGTATCTTTGGGATTTTTGGGAGGAAGTTTCTCAGGCATTACAAGACATTAATTTCTCCATTCGGCATCAGTTTCAAGAAGCAAACCAAGCTGCAAATTTTTTGGCGCGTCAAGGCGAGGAAGGACTTAATTGTCGTTTCGAGGGGGAAGATTCTATGCCTAGGCATTTGAGGGGTATCATCAGGTTAGATAGGCTAGGACTACCTTACTTACGTTGTTAATAGGAGTTTCTTTTTGGATTGTATTGTTTTGTTTCTCTTTTTATCTTCTAGTTTTGGTTATAGGCATGTTTACACTGGTTTTTGGTCATTGGCATTGGCTTTTAGTTTGTTATCACGGTATTCCTTCATCATAAGTGAGGGCTTTTAATAAACTGGGAGGGGGTCAATCATGGATAGGTGACCTTTGTCTCTTTTTAAAAAAAAAAAAAAAAAAAAAGATATCCAAAATGTTTCTACATGGTTCACTGCAAGAAAAGGTTTTCATGGTTCAACCTCTAGGATTTCAGCATCCGCAATATCCTCATTATCTCTATCGACTTAAACGATCCTTGTATGGACTGCGTCAAGCACCAAGACAATGGTTTTCACGACTAACCGATGCTCTACTACAGGTTGGGTTTGTTGACAGTGGCTGACTCCTCATTATTTATCTATCGCTCTAAATCTCAGATAATATTTTTCCTCATCTACGTAGATGATATCATTATTACTGGATCCAATACTCAACTAATCAACACCTTGATCATTAATTTACAAAAAGAGTTCACAGTCAAAGATCTGGGGCAGCTGTCTTTTTATGGGTGTCGAGGCTTTACATTCTACTGATGGCCTATACTTAACCCAATGTAAGTATATAGTCGAGCTCTTGCAACGGTCCAAAATGGATAAAGGCAAGCCATGTGTCACTCCTATATCTACCACCTTGCATATCTCAGTTAATGATGAAGGTGATTTTGAAGACCCGTTTCTATATAGGAGTATAGTTAGAGGATTACAATATTTAAGTTTCACGTGGCCTGATATCGCTTACTCAGTTCATCGGGTAAGCAAGCTTATACATAATCCAAAAATGTCTCATGGGCAGACAGTGAAGAGAATTATGAGATTTTTGAAGCACACGGTTTCACAAGGCCTTTTTATTTCACGTCACACCTCACTTCAATTTCAGGCTTTTTCAGATGTCGACTAGGCAGGTGACCATGATGATCTACGTTCCGTAGGAGCTTACTGCATGTTTCTTGGCCAGAGTTTAGTATCTTGGAGATGCAAGCAGCAGAGTATGGTGGCCCAAAGCAGTACTGAGGTAGAGTACAAATCACTCACAAATGCTGCTTCTGAACTACTATGGCTGCAATCCCTCGAACTTGGTATTCACATGGAGAATCCGCCTGTGTTGTGGTGCGACAACACCAAGGCAACTTATTTAAGTGCCAATCCTCTATTTCATGCACGAACAAAGCACATTGAAATAGATTTTCACTTCAGTCGTGATCTTGTCGCCAACAATAAGCTTTTAGTTCGGTTCATAAACAGCCGAGACCAGCTCGCTGACCTCCTCGCCAAACCACCAGTAGCTTCTCGTTTCAAACTGTTAAGCTTCAATTTCAGTGTCCGAGATCTTCCCCTGGGATTAAGGGGGCGTATTGAAGACCAACTCTTACCAGACTCCAAGGCTACTGACTCAAGACTTGCTGAAATTGTTCCTATTACATAGGAGTAGGATATGGTGATCCTGTAAATCAAGTATTTGAATTTTAAACATTCTAGTCATCTCATGTAAATTAAGTATTTGAATTTTGAATACTTGATAAATAACCCAACGACAACAGTGATTTAGGCTTTCTGTTTTTACCAGTGATGTATATAAACTCATCTATGTATACGCTCAAAGTACAGTGGAAAACACTTCAGTACAATCTCTATCTCATTATTTTACAATCCTAAAAAAGGGTCAAAGTTTTGGAAAATGGTTTTGAAGCAGGTTCCATTTATACATGAGAACTCGAAATGGCAAGTGGAGGATGGCTTAGTCTCCTTTTGGCATGACTGATGGGTTGGCATTGAGCCGCTATGTAACCATCAACAAGTGAAGGAGTTGCAGTGCCTTAAGTTGGCAGATTGCATGTCTGGAATGGGATGGAATGTTGAGCTTTTTACACGCCTGGTCGGGCAGGACAAAATAGAGGAGTTGATCGAGCAGTTGGGAAGTGTAAAAAATGGTAAAGATCGGATACTCTGGTTGCCAAATTCTGATGGGATGTTCATGACAAGGAGTGCTTGGAATTGCATAAGAATTAAGAGGCATGCATTTCCATGGGCGAAATGGGTTTGGAATCCGGCTCTTCCAAGGAAAATCTTAGTGACTGTGGAAAGCAATGCATGAATGTCTCCCTCTGGATGACCATGTGAGGAGGATTGGCATCCCGGTAGTATCAAGCTGTGATTGCTGTCTTGTTCGGGCTTGTGAAAATGCAGACCACGTATTTGCCAAAGGTGGATTTGCGGAAGAAATGTGGCGGATGTGCTCCTTAGTCCTGGGTGTACCGAGGTTGGAAGGTTAACCATGGAAGGATAGGGTCGCTTGTTGGCATAAAAGAGCAAGTAATTCATCGTTTAGTGGGCAATTATTTGGATTGTTTCCGTCAATCTTAATATGGCACTTATGGGGCGTCGGTGCAAGGCGAGAATGGAGGGAGTGGTAGAATCTGTCCAGTCGGTTTGGTGCTCTATCCGGTTTTGGATATCTTGGGCAACCATGAAAATAAAGGCAGTTAAAGGCCTCACTCGAAGAGATGAAGATATCTTTTGCTGCTTCAATTTGCCTTATCCTTCCACGCGGGAGCTAGTTGCAACTATGGTCAAGTGGAATCCTCCTAAGGAGGGATGGGTGAAACTTAATATTGATGGGTGTTCATTAGGGAATCTGGTGCTGCAAGGCTGAGGGATTATAAGAAATTCAAATATACATACATATATATATATATAAGTATCACAAATATAATAAGAAAAGTATACTACGTATACAAATTAAAATTTCTATAACTAAACAGAAAAATACAAGTACAAAAATAAAAGGTACTTGTATTTTTCTGTTTAGTTATAGAAATTTTAATTTGTATACGTAGTATACTTTTCTTATTATATTTGTGATACTTTTATATATATGTATGTGTATATATATATATGCATGTATGTATTTGTGTAAACTAATGCATTAATGTTTATACAAATACGACACACTTAATTGAGAAAACTTGTGTAAACTAACGTGTTATCCTAAGGACTCGTTTCGTTACACAAATGAGATGAGATGAGATGAAAGTTAAAAGTTGAATAAACTATAATTAAAATATTATTTTTATTTTAGAATTTAAAAAAACTGAATTATTTATTGTATTTTGTATGGAAATTTAAAAAAGTTGTAATGATTAAATGAGATGAGATAAGATAGTTTGAATTGTATAACCAAAACAAGGTTTTACTTTTTAGAGAAATGCTAAATCTCCCGAGCATTTCTCCGGAAGATTTCTCCCTACAAATGTTTTTTACTAGCTGGTTTGGATTCAAAGATAAGATGAGATGATTTTAGATGAAATATGAAATATGAAAGTTAAAAACATATTGTTAGAATATTATTTTTTAATATTATTATTGTTTTGAGATTTGAAAAAGTTGAATTGAGATTTGAGAAAGTTGAATTATTTATTATATTTTGTGTGAAAATTTGAAAAAGTTATAATGATGAGATTAGATGAGATGAAACACTTTTCAAATCCAAACGGAGACTAGTGATTAAGAAATTATTTTTTAATAATGTTGTGAATTTTTTTCTTTTTTAAAAAATAGTTAAGAATATGAAAAAAATAATTTTTTTTTTGTTCTTCTATGAACAAACTGGTGCTACATCCTTGGTGGATGTACTGCTCTACTTTCTATGTATTTTTATATTACAAAATATTACCACCTCAACAATATGTTTCTATCTATCTACCAAAGATGCTTTGAATACAGAGGACTAGTGGTCGTGTCTAATAGAGCGGTTCAAGCTGGGTGTACCTATGAGTGTTTTTTAGTGCATAGGACACTTGCTTTTACTAATGAAGAGGATCCACTGCGGGCTAGAAGGTGGATAGAGGACTTGGAAAGAACGTTTGAAGTTTGTGGTTGTACTGAAGCTCAACAAGTCTTGTATGCAAGTTATATGCTGCAAGGTGACGCAGCTGATTGGTGAAGGACCAAGCGAGAGTTATTGGTGATGGGGTTGGGATCCTTTGTTGTTGTGTCTTGGCAACGGTTTAGGAAATAATTTGATGATCGTTTCTTTCCCGTTTCAGTAAGGCGGCAAAAGGCACGGGAATTTCATGCAAGGGGATATGTCTGTGGAAGAGTACACCAGTAAATTTATGGAGTTTGGGCGATTTGCTACTCACTTGATTGCCACTGAGGAGATGCTAGCTGAGAGTTTTCAGGAGGGTCTGCGACATGAGATACGTAGACAACTGGCTTGCCATTAGATTCTAAATTTTCAGAAGTTGGTTGATATGGCCACCATCACAGAGTATGAGAATAGTTTTGTAGTGGGCTCCCCTCCAGGTCAGAAGAGGCGGAGTTTTGCTTGTGAAGGTAGCAGTTCTGGGTCGCCTCAAAAGTTTGTGCAAAGGATTGGGACCTGCTCACAAGCAGCCTTTGGGGTGCGTATTGGGGGTCGAGCCCCAATTTGCAGTAGATGTAATAGAGCTCACGAGGGTAAGTGTCCTCAGAGTGGGACCACCCATTGTTATAGATGCGGCCAGTCGAGGAACTTTGCTCGTGAGTGTCCTAATCAATCTCAAGTAAGTTGCGATGGGCTATCCTTTGGATTTTGGTGGAAGGATACTAGAGGCGGATCTAATTGTATTCAAGTTGCTCGGGTTCGACATTATTCTTGGGATGGACTGGTTGTATCGGTATTCGGCATGTATTAATTGTAGAAGTCGGGTAATTGATTTCCAGCTTTCGGAAGGGGATTACTTGGAATATGTGGGAAGCAAGTTGAAGGCGAAATAGACAGTCATATCTGCAGTGCAAGCGAAGAGAGATATAGCCTGTGGAACTGATGCATTTTTGGTTCAAGTGGTGTCTATGCCATCTGAGAAGAAGTCTTTAGTGGATATTCAGTTGTGGAAGAATTTCCTAATGTGTTTGTAGATGATTTGCCCGGGTTGTCACTAGTTTGTGAGTTGGAATTTGTTATTGATTTGGAACCTGGAGTGGCTCCTGTGCACAAGGCTTCCTATCGTATGGCACCGGCTGAGTTGAAAGAGTTGCAGATTCAGTTGCAAGAATTGGTTGATAAGGGATTTATTCAGCCTAGTACTTCACCTTGGGGAGTGTCGGTTTTGTTTGTTAAGAAGAAGGATGGTACTCTCAAGATGTGTATCGACTACCGGGAACTTAATAAGGTGACTATCAAGAATAAGTACCCTCTTTCTCAGATAGATGATTTATTTGATCAGCTTCAAGGAGCAGCTATCGTCACAAAGATTGACTTGAGATCGGGATACTATCAATTGAGGATAAGAGATAAAGATATACCCAAGACTGCTTTTAGGTCGCAGTATGAGCATTATGAGTTTAAAGTGATGCCTTTTGGGTTGGTTAATGCTCCTGCAGCCTTTATGGATTTGATGAACTGGGTATTTCGACCTTTTCTAGATTCTTTTGTGGTGGTGTTTATTGATGATATTTTGATTTATTCTCGAGATTTGGAAAGAGCAAAGGTTAAGGTCCAAGACGATACCTTTGGTGAAGGTGTCATGGGGTGATCCGTTGGCTTAAGATTTCTCTTAGGAGAGAGAAGCTGACATGAGGGAGCAATATCCGTATTTGTTTGGTTGACCCTATCGGTATGTTTCTTAAGTCTGCTCTTAGTCGAATCTTATCCCTGTCTTAGCTTTACTGTTTGACCTTGCCAATTTCAAGGACGAAATTTTATTTAAGGGGGGGAGGATGTAACATCTCTTATTTTAATGTATTTTAATTAAAAGAATTATTTTAATTAATTTAAATTTTAGTTCTCTTGTTTTAAAATTATGAGAGTTTTGATATATTATTTTATAATATTTTAAGTTGTGAAAATTATTTTTTTTAATGTGCTTTCCTAATATTAATTTTTGTTTCACATTTAAAGTGATCTTTTATTTAAATTAGTTTGTTTATGGGTTTTAAAATTACTATTGTTTTATTTAAGGTTTTCATTACGTTTGAATTATTTTATTTAGCTTACAGTTTTAAAATCATTTTCGTTGTATCATTTTCGTTGTATCATTTTTGTGACCCAAATTATGAGGATTGGATCTCATTTCTTTCTCTCTATTTTTCTTTTCCTCTTCTTTTTCTTTCTTCCTTTTCTTCTCTCCTTATTTCCCCTTCTCTACCGCGCGAGCCCCTTTCCCTTTCTCTCCTTCGGCCGAACCATCTCCTCCCAGACGGCACAACCGCTCGCCGTCGTTGTCGACACCGCCCACCCTAGCTCCTTCCCCAGCCGCCAGCGACCACACCCTCTCATTTTCAGGCTGCCTCGTGCCGCCGTCGACCCGTACGCACCTCCTAAAGCCACGGAGTTCCATTCGTTCCAGCGTCTCTGTCACACCACCACCGGCCACCACCTCTTCACCACTTCTTCCTCGGCCTCCCAGCTACCTAATGGACTGAACCCTAGCCCTGATCCGTCACCGGTGAAGCCCCATTAACGACATTTCCAATTTGACCATTTTTGGCCTTAAACCGCCACCTACGCTGCCACCCACGGCCAAAAGCCACCACCATTAGCTTCACCGACCTCTTTAGGCCCTACCCTAGCAATCTTAAGTCTTTGTTTGACCCTGTTCAAAATCTCCTATTTTTGACCCATGGCCATAGTGCATTTTGCATTGTGCAGTTACTGTTTTGCCGCTTCTAGCTCCTCCGTGATCCTTCGAAAATTATATTTTAGCACTGTAAGTATTTTTCCAAATATCTTTTGAGATTTAAATATATTTTTGCACTAACTCATTTCATTGTGTTCTGGTTGGTTGTTCCAGACTGAGTCCGAGAAGTGCATGGGTCGAATGGATTGGAGGATGGAGTTATTTCTGTGATTCGTTTATGTTGGAATTGGTTGGTTGTTGGATATTGAGGTTGTGTCTTGTTCATTGCATGTCCACGCATGATCATGTTTGTAAATAAAAATTGAATTTTCGGGTAATTGCATTCATGTTCATGTGGATATTTGAAAACTGGATTTTTATGTGGAAATGATTTTTGAGTGCGTGTGTACCATGACCCCAAGCCGAGAAGGGGCATTATCTCGGTAGAGCTCCTCTAGTCACTCGGGAGTGGAATATACTGAGTGACGTTCTTTGGGTTGTCGCCTGGCGACAACGGGATCGGACGGGATGGTAAAGCTCTCATACTGACTTCGGGCCCCTCTGCTGGCGGAGGCTAGAGGATGCTTACCCACGAATGCACTGGGTGCGGAACTGGGCATCGCTAGTTATGAAGTCAGGGTATGCGGATGATCCCTAGAGGAGATCATGGTGCCTACGGATAAAACAGATTAATGGGTTATTTTCTGAGAAAATAGCGTGTGTTGGATAATGGATTTTTGTGTGTCATTTTCTGAGAAAATGATGTATTAATGTTTTGGGCCATTTTCGGGAAAAATGATGGAAAATATTTTGATAGAAATGTTTTTGGGCCAAAATGGGATTTTGGCTCATGTTGGAAAAATATTCATTTTCGGAAAAAATGATATTTTTGGATTTCATGCATAGTACATCATATGCATGAATGGTTGGTTGCATTAAATATGTTTTTATCTCGGGTTGTTTAGATTATAACTTACCTGCGGTACCATTTAATGGTATCGCAGATTTTGATGTTGATAATGCAGATGCCGAGCCTTAGAACCTGGCTTTGCCGGAGGAGTGATCTGAGATCACTTGTATTTATATTTTCAGCTATTGTATTATTTTATGGGACATTGGTTTTGTTTTTAAATGCTTTGTATTTGGATATTTGTATTAACAAATTCTAGTACTTAGTTGACTTAATTATATTATCCGCTGCTTATTTTTATTGTACACTGTTGCTTGTATACACACTTGGTACTTTTGTTGGGATGCGTGACCCATGTTGTCATCATCCCGACGTTACGATTCTCGAGATTTTTAGTACGTGGGAGTCGGGACGCCGCACTATCAGCAATGTAAATTAATACTAATATCCACACAGGCTTACAAATATGATATTCTAATAGGAATATATATATATATATATGTGTGTATTATATATAAATATAATACTTTAACAAGAAAACCAAAAATATTATATACACGAATAAGATAGATCACTAGTACCCAGTATTGTGTTTAAGGCATGGTGAATTATAGATTTAATTGCTCGTGCTTGTATTTTGCACATTTAATTTATTAGTCAAGTAAAACAGGTTAGTGGGTGGGCGTTAAGTTTGCTATCTAGAGTGAGATCTTCGAGCATTTGACACTTTTCAAGTTTTATGAATATTAAATCATATTTTCAGAAGAATTTTCTATCTGTGTTGCATTTTCTATCGAGTAAGGTCGTATTTAAACAACTTTATAAAATCAAATTAAAAACAAAATTAAAAAATTGAAAACTTAACAATTTTCTGCACATCATGCGACTGTGCTGCTAGTTTTTCTTTTTTCTTGTTCATACATCAGTTAGTTTGTGTTCGTCCGACGTGACTTCTTGGTATACACTTCTTCAACATCCTCAAGAAATGGCAGATGGTGTTCTCTTCAACATTGCTGAAGGAACGAACCACTGGCAAATTTAGCTCCCTGGCTAAAGAGATCAAACTGTTCTGGGGGTTCAAAGATATTTGGCTTGACAAGCTTTAGAAAACGGTTATGATAATCAAAGCCGCGCAAGATTATGGGGATCAGAGGAAGTTTGGTGCCATTGCAAATGAGAGGAAACTCCAATTGGAGGAACACCATGTAGAGATAGGAGTCAGAGAGATGATTCTCCTTTTTTTTTTTTTTACCTGAGGCAGAAGTTATTAGTAGAGAGGATGACAAGAAGAAGATCGTTCATAGATAGACTCTTTCTGATTCCAAAATTAAAGAGAATGCCAAAATCTTTTGGATTACTGGCATCGGAGGATTAGGAAAGCGATTTTTTTTTTTTAATTCTTTTACCATTTTAATTTATTTACCCATCTTCAATATCAAGAGATCACTAATTGCCAAAATATGCACAAAACTAAATAGAACATAAGGTCATTTTCTTAGGCTACACTCAAGTTCTATGCAAAATCCACAATAGTTTCGGGAGAGGAAGTCAAGATAGATGAAATGTTCAGAGGTTTTGGAGCCCCTATAACAAGTGGCAATTAGCATGTTAATTGTCTTATATAGAAGAGAGTTCTTTATAGGAGGTGAAGAGGGTTCTTTATAGGAGGTTGGAAGTGGAATTTATATAACTGAATTCTTCTAGTGGATTGAGTCTCTTGATTGGCCAAAGACAGATGGTTTTACAATTTATAAGTTCTTTAGAGGGTTTTCACCTTGTCACCAAAATTTTGTGTTCAGTTATATACTAGTTTGATTATAATTTTTTTTTTTTGAGATGCAATGTGGTTTTCTCTTATCCATTCAAATGAATAATTTTTTCTAATGAAAGTAAAGGCTAGCTAGTTTGGGTTGTAGAGTATTCTACTCCACTATTATTTATTATTTTATAATTACTTTTCACCTACTATTCAATATTCTATCATTATTTTTTCACAGAATATCTGAAATTATCTCACTATCCAAACACAACCTAAATCCAGTGGCTGACCCACGTTGGACTTGAGGGGGAACAAAACTTTTTGAAAACACAATATACCCCCTAGATTTTATACATATTTCTATAAATATAGAAAATGCTCCACCAAAAAATTTATAATCTCCATATTTTCTCTTAAACTTTCTAAAATTTCAATATACCTAAAAATGCCTCTCTATAGTTTTTTTCTTATAGTCTCAAAATTCTGTTTAATTTGTATGTATTATTTATTTTTAAGGATGTCGCCTTTTCAAAATTAAACTTAAAACTAAGTTTAGGAGAAATAATAAGCTTATTAATATGGATTCCAAAATTTTTTGTTATATAATATTGGGTTTCTTAATATGAAATCCAAAATAAAAATACAAGAAAAAGTATTTAAGGTCGATGATCTATTATTTTGCTAGGGTTGGCTACGTTGTTTGGCTGCATGGCGGCCAGTGCCGTAGAGGCAAATTGACGTCTTTACATTGATCTTGTCTCCACGGTCCCGCAACCCATTCCTGAGATGCCTGTGCCTCATCGGGGGCCAAAATATGTGGATGGGGAAATCTGTTTCCAGTTCTCTAAGGGGGAGATTGCTAGATCTGCAGAACCATTCAAGTATTCCATTGTTTTAAAGTTCCTTAGACAGAGGCCTTCTTTGGATTCTATTCGATCCTTCATCCATTCTAGATGGGGGTTATCGTGCATGCCGGTGGTTTCTACTATGAGGAAACCACGGAACATCTTTGTTTGGCTCTCTAATGAACCAGATTTTCTAAAAGCTCTTTCTCTGGAAACTTGTGAGGTGAATGGTATTCAATATCGAGCTTTTCATTGGAAACCAAATTTTAATGAGGATGAAGAACCTTCTTTGGTTCTTGTTTGGATTGTGTTGCCAGGGCTTCCTCCAAATTTCTACCATGAATCCTTTCTAAAAATTCTTACAACCCCGATTGGCCGTTTTATTCGAAGGGACAATCCTACTAAATATGCTACTCACACAGATGGAGCACGTTTATGTTTGGAGATGGATGCTGCGAAAGAGCCGATCACTCATTTCTGGATTGGGGTGCCGGGATTGGGACGTAAACAAGAAGTGATTTACGAGACGCTCCCGGCTTTTTGCTCTAGGTGTAAGTTGCAAGGGCATAACGCACATACATGCAGATTTAAGATTCAGACGAATGGTGACAAGATTGGGGTTTGAAAGGGTGCTAAAGCAAATGATTCTGGGAAAGAAAATCAAGACTCGGGACAGAGTGAGATTGATAAAAGCAAAAGTGTGATGGTTGTATCAGATGATGTCGAAGAATCTATAAGCGCGAATTTGAACCCATAGATAGAAAACTCTATAGTGCATGTCATTATTGCTAATGAAGATCAAGCAAAGGATGAACAGGCTGTTCCCCTGCCAGATTCGAAGCAAACTAATATTCATGAAGACACGTTAAGTGCAAATAAAATATTAAAAGAAAGGGATTACCGACTGAAAGAAGTTGAAGACGATATACCTGTGGATCCCGAGGAAAATAATGATAAAGATTTGAACGAAGATGATTTTCCTAATGCTAATGGAGAGGAAAATAGGGCTATGGTAGAATCTTTTTCTAAACCTGAGCTGGAAGTTTGTGTTGGAAATTTCTCCCAAAATAAGGATTATGATACTGAAAATGAGGGTGTGGTGAAGAAAATGAGGGTCCGAAAAACTTTTGAGAAAATTCGCAGCTCGACCCGGGTGCTAGCCCGGCCAAATAAATTTTCCTTATGATTAGTCCGATTTTAGCATGGAATATTCGGGGTCTTGGTACCTCCAGAAGAAGATTAAAGAAGTTGGTTATGAAAATGAAACCGAAAGTGGTTGCTTTAATGGAACCTTTTGCAGCTGTTGATAAAATGACAGGTTTACTTCACATGTTACATATGGATAGTTTCATCACTAATGAGAGGGAGGCTGGTAAAATTTGGGTGTTATGGCAGGATGACATTTTTGTTCAGATTTTCCTCTGCAAAGAGCAGTTTATTCTCCTTAGAATTGATGATGGCATGATAAATACTTTGTGTTGCTTTGTTTATGCGAAGTGTACTATGGTGGAAAGGCGAGAACTCTGGGAACAATTAAATGATCAGATAATTGGTGCTGAACCTTGCATTATTATAGGTGATTTTAATATTATCAGAGAGGATTCGGAACGTAGGGGGGGTAGACCCCGGCCGAGAGAAACTATGGATGATTTCAATTCTTGGATAGATCACTGTGGTTTGATTGAAATGAAATCATTGGGTAGTCGGTTTTCTTGGTGTAATTGCCAGAGTGGTCTTTCAAGAAGTTGGGCGAAGCTCGATCGATGTCTCTTGAATGCAAATTGTTTGAATAGTTTTCCGAATGCGACTATTACTTTTTTACCGAGATCCACTTCAGATCACTCTCCCATGTTTATGGAACTTCAACTTGATCCTTCCTCTTATGGTCCCCCTCCTTTTCAGTTTCAACAAATGTGGATTGATCATC
Source organism: Cyclocarya paliurus (assembly GCA_029856935.1). Classification (NCBI taxonomy): domain Eukaryota; kingdom Viridiplantae; phylum Streptophyta; class Magnoliopsida; order Fagales; family Juglandaceae; genus Cyclocarya; species Cyclocarya paliurus. The sequence goes on along the minus strand of CM056956.1, from coordinate 11,810,168 downwards.
CGGAATTTCGGCCTTTCGTGGAGACAATCTGGAAGGAGAATGTGGGTGGGAGGGGTCTCCTGAAATTGGCTCTCAAACTTAAAAAATTAAGGGGAGCTTTAAGAACTTGGAACAAGCGGATCTTTGGTAGAACTGAGACTCAAATGCAAGAATTACAGGATCAGATTAACAGGCTGGAATCAGATTTACAGCAGGCTTGGGATCCACATATTGAACAAGACCTCGTGATGAAGAATGTAGAGTTAGCTGAATGGAGACATCGGGAGGAGACTAGATTGGCTCAAATGGCCAAAATTAAATGGAGGGTTGAAGGCGATCAAAATTCTAAATTCTTCCATGCTTATTTATCTTATAAGTGAAAGAAGAGAGTCTTGGTAATGAAACTTCAAGATGGCACTTATTTGAGATCGCTTGAGGAAATCCATTTGGGTGCTGTTAATTATTTTTCATCCTTTTTGCAAAAGGAAGCTCATGGGAGTGCTCCAGATTTGTCCCACATCATTTCGCCTGTTATTTCAGAAGCGGAAAGTGCTGTAATCTGTGCCATCCCCTCCATGGAAGAGGTTACAAATGCTTTGAATTCTATTCCTTCTAATAATGCTCCAGGGCCTGATGGTTTTGGAGCAGGCTTCTTTAAAAGTGTTTGGGATATTATTAAGATGGATTGTATGGCAGCTATAGAAGAATTCTTTAGAGGTGGCAAATGGCCTAGATTTTATACCTCCTCTTATGTGGTTTTGATCCCGAAAATGGATATTCCAACTGGGTTCGATAAATTTAGACCTATAAGTCTTTGTTCGGTCTTTTATAAAATCTGTACCAAGGTGATTGTTAATCGTCTGGCTTCTCTTCTCCCAAAAATGATTTCTCTTGAGCAAGGAGCTTTTATTCCGGGTAGAAATATTTTTGAAAATATTAGTCTCACTCAAGAAATGGTGCATTCGATTAATAAAAAGATTCGGGTGGAAATGTGGTTTTAAAACTTGATATGTTCAAAGCTTATGACCGAGTTGATTGGGATTTTCTTTTGAAGGTGCTTCTTGCTTTCAGTTTTTCTAGTACAGTTTGTGGTTTGATTGGTGAATGTATTTCCACGCCTTGGTACTCTATCCTCATGAATGGGACCACGAAGGGTTTTTTCCAGGGTGGGCGTGGGCTGAGACAAGGGGATCCTCTCTCCCCTTATTTGTTCATTATTTTGCAGGAAATTCTCTCTTGCCTTATTAAAAAAAGTGTGGAAGATAAGAGTTTTGGTCAATTTTCTCAAGCCCGTGGCACTAGTTTGATCTCTCATCTTATGTACGCGAATGATGTGGTTATTTTCACTAATGGAGGTCGCAATTCTATTCGCAATATTTTAAGAATATTGAATACTTATGAGGGCTAGTCAGGTCAGCTGATCAATAAAGAAAAAACTGCTATGTTCTTTTCAAAAAATATTTCTATTGCAAGGAGAAGGAGCCTCAAAAGATTCACAGGTTTCTCGGAAGGTAACTTTCCGTTTAAATACTTGGGGATTCCTATAGTTTCCGAAACTCTGAAAATCAGGGATTTGGAGGATTTGGTGATGAAAGTTCAAGCTAAAATCAGTGGGTGGAAAATGAGACTCCTATCTGTGGGGGGGGAGAGTGATTTTACTAAGACATGTCCTTGCGAGCATGGCTTTACACCTTATTCCGGTCTTGAAAGTTCCTAAATAGATTATTTCCTCTTTAAATCGTCTTATGAGCTCTTTCTTTTGGAGAGAGAGTGATGGAAGAGGAAAGAAAAAATGGGTGGCTTGGAGGACAATATGTAGGCCTATTGCAAAAGGTGGTTTGGGTCTTAGATCGTTTGAGGAGATGCAACAAGCTCTTCATTTAAAATTTGCTTGGAAAATTATGCATGATAATTCTCTTTGGGCCAATTTTTTCCATAAGAAATATGTAGGCAATAAACCGTTCAGTTTACTTGGTCCTCATAAGGGTACACGGTTTTGGCGCATGATCGCTACTAATATTCCTATTGTCCTGAATTTTACTAAATGGAAGGTTGGAGATGGAAATATTTCTTTTTGCTACGATAAGTGGTTGGCACAGGGGTCTATTGTAGAAACTTTACCTGTGGTCGAGCAGCCTCTTTTAAAAATCAAAGAGTGCAAAATTCATAATGAATGGGATGTGGATCTTTTAGAAAGGCTATTGGGCACGGATCTTGCTTCAAATACCCTAAATGTTTTGGCCAAGAGTAAAGAGGGAGAAGATCTTCTTATTTGGAGCAATACTGATAGTGGGAAGTTCACTACTAAATCTGCCTGGGACTGTATTCAGGTGAAAAGTCCAGTTCTAGAGGGACATAAATGGATATGGAATAAAATTCTTCCTACTAAATTCTCTGTTTTTATGTGGAAGGCTTGGTATGGTGCTCTAGCTGTGGATGACAAAATTAGGCGGATTGGAATCCCTTTAGTTTCAAAATGCAATTGCTGCAGACAAGGAAAGATTGAAGACCTGAATCATGTGTTATTTGCAGCTGAGGTTTGGCAAAAGTGTGGTTCTTTACTTGGTTTGCCAGTTGGAAGATCTTGGCGTGAAACTTGTCTTAGTTGGTTTCGGAGAGCCTCAAATTCCTCTCAAACTGGTGTCATATTCGGTTTATTGCCTATTATTGTCTCTTGGAGACTTTAGGGTAGAAGGTGCTCTGCGCGTCTGGAGAATAAGTTGGATTCTATTCAAACGGTTTGGCATTCTATCAAACACTAGGTGGGCATGCTTGGTCAGGGTCTTGCTAAATTTAATAAGTTCAATCAGGCCGATTCTTACATTCTTTTGAGCCTAAATGTTCATCCTATTCCTATTCAACAACAACAAATTCAGTTTATTTCTTGGTCCAAGCCTGCGCACGGTAGAGTCAAGTTAAATACGGACGGTAGTTCTCTGGGCAACCCAGGTATGTCAGGGGCTGGAGGGGTTATTCGGGATATGCAGGGGTCTATTTTATTGGCTTACTCGCTGAATTTAGGATATGGAGGCAGTACTCGAGCTGAACTAAGGGCGCTACTGGAGGGGGTTAAACGCTGCAAGTGGTTAAATTTCGATGTTGTCGATATTGAGCTTGATTCAAAAGTCGTTGTGTCTTGGTTGCATTAAGATTAGTGCAGTATCTGGTATTTAGAAGAGTTTTGGGAAGAGCTTCATGATCTGTTACCGCTTATGGATTATCGGTATGCTCATATCTTTAGAGAAGGGAATTCTGTTGCAGACTGGCTTGCTTGTCGGGGTGCCACGGAGAGTGATGCAGAATGGGGAGCTAACATGGAGTTACCTTCTGCGCTGCGGGGACTGATCCGAATAGATAAATGGGGTCTTCCCTCTATCTGGTGCAAGATGCGAACTGCTAGGAGTCTTTGCTGAGTTTATTCTGCTTCGTTGGGTCTTTTAGAGGAGGGCTTCGAGGTTGGTTTCTCTATTTAGGCATGTTTAGTGGTTTTCAGTCTTTTGGGTTTAATTTTTTCCGTTTAGGCCTGTTTAGAGGTTGGCTTTTCTATTTAGGCATGATTAGCAGTTTTCGGTCCTTTGGTTTTCATTGTTTCGGTTTAGGCATGTTTAGAGGCTTCTTGGTTTTATTTTACATAGGCCTGTTTTGAGTTTTGGTTTTTGTTTTTGCAGGTTGGTTGTCTGGTATTGGGGAGGTTTTTTTTTTTTAAAAAAAAAATCTCCTAAATATCTTTTTTGTAACTACGGTTTTCCTCCACCATAAGTGAGGGATTATTAATAAATTTCGGACGGGGCTACTATGTGTGTGGCTATCGGCTCTTCTATATAAGAAAAGAACTTATTTAAACTTTCAATTATAGCATTATATGTTTAATGTGATACAAAAATATCTAGATTTTACATGAAATTCAAAAAAGTAGCTTACATACTAGAATAAAAGATGACATCCTAAAAGATCTCTTGGTAGTTTATATGAAGAAAATAAATTCTAAATATTTCATTACAAAAATAGCAATGGATGAATATTATTCAATAAAACACTATCGTCAGAATCTGAAACAGATATTTAGTTGTGTTTTTATAATTTTATTTCTACATGTACATAGCAAATTACCAAGATTTAATTTTATATGTACTTAATTTTTATGATTTTTTAATCACTTTTTAATTTACATAAGAGAAATGATGTTGGCAGTCTTAGCTAGGATGTGCATGTCCCGCCCACTTCCTTTGAAAAAAGTAGGTAATTCTATAACTCATATGAAAAAATTATGTTTTAATAGTGGACCTCACTCTTTTTTCAAAGGGAGTGCGTAGTGCTTTCACATCCTATAACTGTATCTATTATTACTCTTTACATAAATGTGCCACACAGTAGAAAAGTTGGGCCCCCCTAAACACAATTGCTGATTCCACCATTGCCTAAATCTTTTGCGGCCTCCTAATCAAAAGGATAGAAGTTATAAATTTTGAATTGGTAGGCCAACATGTATTTCTATTACTATAAAATTTAGAAATGAAGTAGTTACTAGTGTGATTATGATTATTCTCTTATATATATAGTAATAAATCTTGTATTTGTGTTCCTATAAGAAAGAAAAAGGATTTTTTTTTCAACGTCTCAAGGGGTGTGAAATAAATAAGATCTCTTGAACGGAAATTGAAAATGGATGTATATAACTCCAATTCCTTAAAAAAATGGTAACATATTTGGCTCAAGAAGAACGAAACATGCAATAAAGTGAGCTTAAATTACTTAATGATTTACCAGTGGCTATTTATTCATGATTGTGTATGTGAATTAGTTTGAATATTGAGGTTCATGAATGACAAGCAATGTAGGTGAAATACAAATTAGGAGGGATTTAGGAAGAGGAAATATTGTAAATACTGTCAAGTTGATTTCACTTTTTAGTCCTTACTAAATACTTCAGTTACTTTGTTTAGTCCTTACTGCCAGTTAGTTAGACTCAGTTGTATATAAATAGAAGGCCAAGTCGATATATTCTTTCATGCTGAATAATAACAGAGTTGATTTTCTTCAGTCTTTCTTATCTTCTTGATTGAAGTTGTATCATGGTATCAGAAGAATAATAACCTAGGGTTTGCTTCCAAATCCTTTACAAGATTTGAATTTCCGCTGCAAAAATCGAAGATTCTTCCTCCTCTGTTTCGTCAAATGCAAAGGATTCCAGTCCATATCATCTCCAAAATGGAGATTCCCCTGGATCAATCTTGGTCTCCAATCTTCTCATAGGAGACAATTATAACAGTTGGTCTCGATCAATGGAAATGGCTTTGAAGGCCAAGAACAAAATCGGTTTCATCAATGGTGCAATTACTCAACCAGTTGAAACAAATCCTTCATATGCTAAATGGGATAGATGTAATAGCATGGTGTTATCATGGATTCTTAATTTCGTGGTCAGGGATATTGGGGAAACCATTTTATATGCCAAGACTGCCAAGGATATGTGGGATGAGTTGAACCATTAATTCTCCCAAGGCAATGGACCAAGGATTTTTCAGTTGCAAAAACAGCTTTCTTCTTTGTCTCAAGATCAAACCTTGGTGAGTGTTTATTATCGAAAGTTCAAGTGCTTATGGGATGAACTCATGAACTATAATCAGAAGCCTTGTTGTACATGTGCGGCATCTAAAAATTGTACTTGTGGGGTTGCTCGTTTGTTTGTAGAATATCAACAATGTCAACATGTAATCATGTTTCTTATGGGGTTAAATGAAGAATTTGCTCATGTTAGGGGCCATATTTTACTATTGGAACCCTTACCATCAATTACTAAAGTTTTCTCTTTAATCATTCAAGAAGAGAAATAAAGAGAAGTTGGCTCTATGGGAAGAGTAGGATTTAAATCTAATGTAGCTTTCATGAACAAAAGAGTTGAAGGTTTGAAAGTTAATACTAGAAAGCAGCAGTACAGAAAAGAAAAATTGTTGTGCACTCACTGTGGAATGACCAATCACACAGTGGACAAGTGTTACAAATTACATGGATATCCTCCAAGTTACAAATAAAAAGGGAAGGTTTCATCAGCAAATTAAGTAATGGTCCAACCCTCGAGTACACCCCTTGATCAAAATTGCATGTCTTTCTCTCAAGAAGAGTATCAGCAACTATTGGCATTAATTCGACCACAACCAACTGAGTTACCAAAAAACCCTCATCAGGCAGCTAATGTACTATCAACATCCAATCCTTCCTTCTCAGGTAAAACAGTTTGTCATTCAACCTTTCCATCCATGAAAAATGAGAGTTTAACATCATTCTCTAGTACTTGGATCATAGATACAGGTGCTACAAACCATATTGTTCATTCTATAAATCTTTTCACCAAAATCACTTGAGTTCTCAATACATTTTTCAAATTACCAAATGGAGAAAATGTTACAGTAACACATCTTGGTACTGTCAATTTATCAGAAAGTTTAGTTTTGAAAGATGTTTTATGTGTTCCTAGTTTTGCATATAATCTTCTTTTAGTAACTAAACTTACATCTGATAAGAAATGTTGCTTTATTTTTTTGCCTGAGATTTGCTATATACAGGGCCTTACCCTATGGAAGATGATTGGGAAGGGTAGAAGGGAAGATGGTCTTTATCTTCTGCAACAACCATCAGTCAATCAGCTGCTACTTCCATACTTTCACCTAGTGTAAATTCTGCTTATCATTTGTGGCACAATAGACTAGGTCATCCCTCATCCTCGAGGTTATTGTTTCTTTCCAAGTTAATTCCTAATTTCAATAAATCTTTACATGAACATCATTGTACAATCTGCCCATTGGCAAAGCAAAACCGATTATCATTTCTAGTTCACTCTTATAAACCTAGTTCAATTTTCCATTTAATCCATTGTGATATATGGGGTCCATTTTCAGTACCTACTCATGATGGTTTCAAGTTTTTTCTGACAATTGTTGATGATCATTCTAGATCAACTTGGGTTTACTTAATGAAATCTAAATCTGAAGTTAAACATATTCTTATAGCATTTTACAACCTGGTTCATACACAGTTTCAACAGAAAATAAAATGCATAAGAACAGATAATGGTTTAGAATTTCAAATGAGAGAATTTTTTTATTCCAAAGGAATTATACATCAAACTTCTTGTGTTGAGACTCCTCAACACAATTCAATAGTTGAGAGGAAACATCAACATCTTTTGAATGTGGCAAGAGCATTAAGATTTCAATCAAATGTTCCTTTAATTTTTTGGGGAGAATGTGTTTTAACAGCAACCCATATTATTAATCATATACCATCCAATATTCTTGAAAATAAATCACCACAACAGATTCTTTATGGTGATACTCCTTCTTATAATCATTTTAAAGTGTTTGGTTGCCTATGTTATGCTTCTACCTTAAGCAATAATAGGTCAAAATTTTCTCCTAGAGCTAGAAAGTGTGTATTTGTTGGTTATCCATTTGGAACAAAAGGATACAAGTTGTATGATCTGAACTCTCATCATTTTTTTGTTTCCCAAAATGTACTTTTTCATGAGCATCTTTTTCCTTTTCAGACTATAGATTCTTCCCAACAGACTTGCATACCATCTGAGTTGGTATTACCTATTTCCATTTCAGACCATATACCACAATCATCGAACATTTCAGATGACTTGTCAAATAATTCCAATACTATCTCAGATTCTGTTACATCCATACCAGAACCCTCACCTTCTTCAAACCAAATTTCAGATATTCCTCCATTACAAGATATAAATCATTTTCCTCCTCTTAGAAGGTCTACTAGACAACACAAAGCTTCTGACTATTTGCAAAATTATCATTGCAATTTAGCCTCTTCAGCAGCTTCTACCTCTACCACATCATCTCTTGGCTCATCTGATATAACTTCAGGTAACAATTACAGCATTTCTGACTTTTTATCATATGAGCATTTGTCTCCTTTTCGTAAAGCTTTTAGCATCTCTATTTCATCTCAAAAAGACCCTGACTTCTACCACCAAGTTATTAAGCATTCTCATTGGAGAGATGCCATATCCATTGAATTAGCTGCCTTAGAATCAAATGATACTTGGACTCTCACTGAATCTCCACAAGATAAAAATCCTATCGGCTATAAGTGGGTATATAAAACTAAGTTTAATGCTGATGGCTCAATTGAGAGATATAAGGTAAGACTAGTTGCCAAGGGTTATACTCAAAGGGAAGGGCTTGACTACTCAAAAACTTTTTCTCCAGTTGCAAAAATGGTGACAGTGAGGTGTTTCTTATCCCTGGCAGCAATTCATAGTTGCCATTTAGTGCATTTAGATGTGAATAATGCATTCCTTTATGGTGATTTGGATGAAACAGTTTACATGAGACCTCCACTTGGGTATCTTAGAAAGGGGGACGCTCGAGTTTGCAAGCTGCAGAAATCCTTATATGGATTAAAACAGGCTTCTAGGCAGTGGAACTCAAAGTTTACTACAGCCTTGGTTGAGTTGGGCTATGTCCAATCTAAATCTGACTATTCATTGTTTACAAAGAAGACAGATGATTATTTTGTGGCTCTTTTGGTGTATGTAGACGATATCCTACTGGCCAGTAGTGATCTCTCTGTTGTTCAGAATATCAAGCAGTCTTTGAGTACATTTTTCAAGCTAAAGGATTTAGGTCCTGTTAAGTATTTCCTAGGAATGGAAATAGCTCGATCCAAGAAGGGCATTTCTATATGCCAAAGGAAATATGCACTAGAATTGATAGCTGATGTTGGTCTATTGGCTTCTAAGCCTATGAATTTTCCTATGGATTCTCATTGTAGACTTTCTAAGTCGGATGCAAAGTTGCTTGAAGACACAATTGCCTACAGAAGGCTTATAGGCAAGTTATTGTATCTTACTCATACCAGGCCAGATATTACCTACTATGTTCATTATTTGAGTAAGTTTTTAGAAGCACCTCGTGTTCCTCATATGCAAGCAGCTCTCAGAATAGTTAGATATGTCAAGATGGCACCAGGTCAAGGCATTTTCCTTTCAACTTCATCTAGTGTTCATGTGAAAGCATTTACTGATTCGGATTGGGCAAGTTGTCCTGATACAAGAAGGTCTATCTCTGGCTATTGTGTTTTCGTTGGTGATTCATTAGTTTCTTGGAAATCCAAGAAGCAAACCACTATCTCCAGATCTTCTGCAGAGGCTGAATACATATCTATGGCATATGCAGTTTGTTAATTAACTTGGTTAAAGTCATTGCTCACTGATTTTCATCAGTCTCATTCAAAACCTTCCTTATTATTATGTGATAACCAGGCTGCACTTCATATTGCAGCTAATCCCGTTTATCATGAGAGAACAAAACACATTGAATTAGATTGTCATGTCATTAGAGAAAAAATTCAAGCTAGCCTGCTCAGAACACTACATGTCTCATCTTCTCATCAACTTGCAGATTTGTTAACCAAGCCTCTCGGTTCTAATGTTTTTCATTCTTTGTTATGCAAGATGAATGTTATCAACATATATCATCCATCTTGAGGGGGACTATTGTAAATATTGTCAAGTTGATTTTACTTTTTAGTCCTTACTAAATACTTCAGTTACTTTGTTTAGTTAATTCTGTTTTAGTCTTTTACTACTAGTTAGTTAGACTCAGTTGTATATAAATAGAAGGGCAAGTCGATGTATTCTTTCATGCTGAATAATAACAGAGTTGATTTTCTTCAGTCTTTCTTATCTTCTTGATTGGAGTTGTATCAGGAAACGTCACATCAAAACTATGTCTATGATATTTTCATATATATTATGACAAGATGATCATTCTTATTTGCTTTCTACCAAAAGTTAAAGCTATTATTAATAAAATTAGGAAACTATCATCTTTGAAAAAACGTATGCATATTTGCTTGTCCGACTTGGGAAATCACGCTGATTCTCACATTAATTCTTTCCCCAATTAAGAGGGTGACAAGAGCCACAATCTCCACCAAATTTCTCATTGCTATAGTTGGCATAATTGTTTTATGCAATTATTTTCAATTTCTATAGGTTAAAGAATAAAGCATAAGCAATCCAAGAAAAATCACAAAGGCATTCATGATTTTTCTATTGTTGGCATTGATGCAGGCAGAGGACATGTGATGAGCAAAGTAATTAGGAGAGAGAGAGGCTTACAGCAAGGAGTTCCAATACGCAGAGTACTTGCTTCATGCATTGAATGGAGAAGCTCCAATTTTTGGTGTGGTTGTGGTGATGAATGACATTTAAGTATTTTGTTGGGATTCATGCAGAGGACATGTGAGAAGAGTAATCAAAAGAGAGGGGCCTGTGTTTTGTTGGCATTGATGCCGAGACATGTGAGCAAAGTAAGGAAAGAAGGTTCCAAGCTGTGGAGTATTTTTTTTTTTTTTAGAAGAGACGAAGGCCACTTGTCCATGAGTGACCCCCTTCCAATTTATTAAAAACCCTCACTTATGGCGGAGGAAAACCGTGGCAACATGCAAGACCTTTGGGACTTACAAATATTCAAATAAAGCATCCCAAAAATCAAACCTATAAAAATAAAGAATAAACAAACTATAAGACCAAAACCAAACTAAACAAGCCTAAACAACCAAAGAAACTAAGACCGAAGACAAGGCAAACCCAATTTATCAAGATGAAGGATACCCCTCAAACTTCGTGGCAAATTCCGATAGCCATCATAATTCACATTCCAGCCCAACTCCCCTTGTCGTGCTAGGAAATCCACTGCTTGATTACCTTCCCGAAATTGATGCACTACCGTAAAATTAACTCCTTCAAGAGCCGAAAGAAGATCATCCCAATAATCCCATAAATACCACAACGTACACTTACCGGCACGAAGCCAATCCACCACCACCTTAGAATCACTTTCAATAATGACATTAAACAAATTAAGCCGTTTACATAGCCCAACCCCCTCTGTAATAGCCCTTAACTCAGCCCCATTATTCTTACCTTGGCCAAAATGAACAAAAAAAGCTCCCCATACCGTACCGAGATCATCTCGAATCACTCCCCCTCCTCATGAACTCCTGGGATTGCCACGACAACTCCCATCAACATTGAGCTTGAACCAGCCCGTAGGAGGTCTCTTCTAGGCCACCAATTGATGTCGACGTATCCGCAGATCTGGGATGTCTAATTGTAGTTCCGGAAAAATCTTCATATCCTGTATAGATAGAGACTTAGAAACACTGAGATTACCAGTGACTCAACTCAGCCAGTATTTAACGGACCACCAAACACAATCAGCACTTTCATGCACCCTTTCCATATGAGCTTTACACCTTCTCAACCAAAGCTGCCAAGAAATCAAGCAAGGTAATAAACCAGTAAGAATTCCTTTAGCCGAAGCCTTCTTAGCACAACGGAACCTCACCAAAAGTCTAGCCTTCCATTGCATTTGGTGCATACAAGGAACGCCCAACAAAGTGCTCGCAAACTTCCAGACCTGCATCGCTACTTCACCACTGCACAAAATATGGTCAATGCTCTCACCAGCTCTCCAAACGCAGCAATCGCAAGCTGAAGCAAGTGCAACCCCTCTAGCCTGCACCTGTTCATCTACTGCAAGACAGTTATACAAGGCTTTCCAAACGCAAACGGAAACACGTTTAGGTAATAAGCAATGGCAAATCCATTCATTTCCTTGCAGTTGTTCACCTTTCTTCCTAATCACTTCCCAAGCACTGGTAGTGGAGAAACTACCATCTTTGGACGGCATCCACACAAAAAAATCCGATCCTGACTTACCCAGACAAGAACTATTAAGAATTTCTGAGGTGGTCTCCTTTCCCACTAGATCTGTCAAACGATTCACGTCCCACCCGTCATCATACCAACAATCTTTAATCCGAAGATTAGAGTTTACAATTTCCTCTACCTGCACCGAAAGTGGCCCTGAAGCTAACCACCTATCATACCAAAAGGAAGCATTGCCTCCTTGAACAATAACTTTGACATTTCTGTAGACCTCAGGAAAAACTGATAAAATTGATCTCTACAAACGCGACCCACGGTGACTCCCAGTGGCTACAGAAAAGTGACTATCCTTACAATATTTTGCATGAAAAAATTCATCCACAAAGACTTAGTGGCCATCAATTTGAAAGCAAATTTCATATGCAGTGCACGTTGAACCTCCTTGAAATCTCTCACACCCAAACCACCCTCCTCCGTTGGCAGACATAGCTTCGGCCAGGCATGCCACTTCATCTTATTAATACCATTAACATGCCCCCAGAAAAAAGTCGACAAGAGAGAATTGATTCTAGCAATTGAAGCCAATGGCACATTAATCACCGAAAGAATGTGAATAGGCATGATTGCAAGCACATGCCTGAGGAGGATCAATCTACCCCCTTGGGAAAGAAGATTAACTTTCCAACTTGCTACCTTTTTCCTAACCTTCTCCACAAACGGTTCCAATATTCTAGTAGTTAATCTTCTCGACACCAGAGGAGCCCCCAAATAGGTGACCGGGAATTTTCCCTCTCAAAAACCATTAAGTCTCAATAACGCACAAATCCGAGAAGAAGAGATATGTTTGGACTGGAAAAGTGTAGATTTTCTTTGCTAATAAGCTACCCAGACCAACCTTCATAAACACTAAGAATCTCACCAAGTCTCTCAATAGACCATTTTCCACCATTAACAAAAATCAGTAGATCATTTGCATACGATAAATGGGAAATCAAAGGTGCCCTTACCGGATGATGAAACCTGCCAATTCTCCCTTCTTCAAAATTCTTTTTAAGCAGCCTCATCAAAACTTCTTCCATCACAATGAATAAATAAGGAGAAAGAGGTTCTCCTTGTCGAAGACCACGATTAGGTTGGAAGAAACCTTTAAAAGTACCATTCATCATCACTAAGAACCAAGGAGATTTTATGCATTCTCCAATTAACCGAGAAAAACCGAAGGAGAAACCAAAAGATTTTAATACCTCAATTAAAAAACCCCAATCAACAGGATCATAGGCCTTGGCCATATCAATTTTAATCATCACATTGCCACCCAAAACTCTCTTATTCAAAGAATACACCATTTCTTGTGCAAGCGTAATATTTTCAAAAATGCTCCTACCAGGAACAAACGCACCTTGTTCAGGCGAAACTATCTTGTGAATAATCTGTGTCATTCTTTTAACAAGGATTTATGAAAAAATCTTATACGCCACCGAGCATAAACATATAGGTCAAAATTTATCAAAGGTCGCTAGATCCTGAACTTTTGGAATAAGAATAATAAAGGAGGAGGCAAAAAACCTGGGCAAAGGCACCCCACTAAAGAATTCGCACGCCGCCTCAAGCACATCCATTTTAATAATATCCCAGCACTCAAGATAGAAGGCCAAACCAAAACAGTCAGGTCCTGGACTGCTATGTTTAGGAATGGATATAATAGCCTCTTTAACTTCCTGCTCATATGGCATCATACACAGTATCTCATTTTCCACATCCGAAATCACAAGACTAATTAAAGGCGACAAATTTGCATGCTCCACCCTCGTGCCCCCTGTAAGAAAATCATGAAAATAATTAGTGGTACCATGGTGAACAGCCTCGGCATTCTCTAAAACCCTCCCATCCAAGAGCACCATATGGGAAATAAAGCCTTGCTTGCGTCGCTAGTTTATAATCGAGTGAAAGAAATGGGTATTCTGATCCCCCTCAGTTAACCAAGTCTTCTTGATAATTTGACTTAGACGGGTTGCCTCTCTCTGCTCCCAACATTGTATCTCAAGTTTAGTCACTAAGTAATCAACTTCAACATCCTAGGAGTACCCAAGTTGAAGTTGACGTTCAAGATTCTCCATTCTCGCCTCTGAGTCCTGAATGATAATCTCCACTCTACCAAAAGTAATTTTATTCCAAGCTTGTAAGGCCAACTTGGTTTGCATAAGCCATATAGCTAGTTTCAAAAGACCTGTAGCTGAATCCTGTCTATTCCATGCCTCTTCAACACAAGCTAAAAAATCATCATGAGAGCACCACATGTTCTGACTCATGAAAGGAGAAGGACCATAAGACAAGTGAGGCCTATCAAAATGCACAACCATCGGGCAGTGGTCAGAAGTTTTCCTTTTCAAATACTCCAAATGTGCATAAAGAAACTGAGAGGTGCAAGCATTATTAAGAACTGCCCTATCCAGTTTAGCCCAGCTTCTGGAACTACCCTCATGCCCATTACACCAAGACATATGATTCCCACCACTGGACAGATCAACAAGGTCACATTGATCAAGGCAATCATTAAACTCAGCCATAGAGGCCAGTGGCTGAGGATTGCCTCCAATACATTCCGAGTCAGTACGAATGATATTAAAATCTCCAACAACAACCTAGGGTTGCTCCACTACCTGAACCTCGGCAAGTTCCCTCCATAAAACTCATCTATCAACTTGAGAACATTTAGCATAAACAAACGACACCAGAATTGTTTATTATCTAACGTAAACCACCCTGTAACCATTTGAGCAGAGCAGCATAACAATTCAAAAATATTAGAGTCTCTCTAAAAAATCCAAAGCTTCCCTCTCTCAACCATATTGGAACACCAATGAGGAAAATTAAGGAAACTTCCAAGAGCCGACATACAAACCTCTCCCGCAAACGATTCCGAGATCGCAACTAGAGAAGCACTATGTTTAGAAACTAAACTCTTCAGACATTTTTTAGACCGCCTTAAACCCTGCATGTTCCAATAAAAAATAGGTCCAATCATAAATTAAATTTTTGAGACTGGGTGGGCACCCGTTGTGATCTACGAACTGCCTTATCAACAAGTTCCTTTGGTGTTCCAAAAATATTACTCGACTCCACATCTGAGTCGTAAGCTTTATTCTTTCCAAGTGCCAACGTAATTTCCCCCTCCTCACGGTCAGAAACAGAATTTGGCACAAACTCAACCCCCTGCTCTTCCTCCTCCTGGGTCCAAACAACTGCTTTTTCACGACTATCAACTTTTTGCCTATGTTTCGAAGTGGACTTCCAAACCGGACTGCCCAACTCACCAAGACTGAGTACAAAATCATGCAGAACATGAGTGCCTCGAGCAATATCACCTCTAAACTCCTCACCCTCCACCTCATTGCACTGACCATTACTCACCACGTTATCATGCAAAACTTCATTATGTGCCCTAGCTTGCACATTCGATGTCTTAGGCACATCATGCTGCACCTCCACTGGAAAAATTTCTAGACCAATTTACTGCCCATGCTCTTGCACATCCAGCAGAACCTAGCTGTTAACCACATTCTGCCCAGACACTTGCATCTCCTGAACCTCCTGACCCTCGACCCCTGATATCTTCTTTGGCACTCCTCCAACTACTTGTTTAGGATCCGCTATAATATTCTGTAACCCCATATTATGCCTAGAAACCGGCAACGCATGCACCTCATGACCCTCCACCACAGATATCTTCTTTGCCTCCCCTACACTTACTTGTTTTGGATCCTCTGTATTAGGCAATACCATCTGAAACTGAGATTCTCCCTTACCAGATTTAACAACTTGCTGCCAGATCAATTTTTCCTTCCTTTGAACCTCAGCCTTTTGCCTCTCACCCACCCTACATACCATAGAAGTATGACCCTGACGATAACATTTGTGACAATAGAATCCCGCTTTTTCATATCGAACCTTCTGCCAAATAAGCTTCGATGGAGATAAAACAATGGGGAAACTCTGCACTGGTTCCACCGATAAATCTACTTCTACACAAATTCTAGCACCCAATGTTGTAGTTCTATTAAGAGTATCATTATCTATCCCCAGATAATGCCCAAACCGAGTAGAAAGGATCTGCAAACAATCCTTTCAATATAGATGCATCGATAAGCCTGGTAAATAGATCCATTGAGGGGCCAACAGTGATTCTCTAGTAAAATCAAAATCCTTTGTCCACTTGAACAGTTGAAAAACAGAGCCCTCCAACAATCTCCCTTCACGTGCCCAGCCATGCACAAAATTACGTTCAGTCTTCATCTCGATAAGCACGTGAAAATCATCCATAAAACTGATAGTAGGAATATCTACCAATCCCCACGTCTTAACCACTGCTAGACAGATCTTGTCAATAGAAGGCCGAGTGCCCATAAACTTCACGACGAGAGCAAAACGAAAATCCTCTGTCACCTTCACCATTTCAGGTTCTGTAAAAATGAACCCCATATCACTTTTAATATCCACTGGATAACGCATAGGAATTTTGAAACCAAAGGATTCTCCTGATTTAACCAAAGCCTGGGCATAAGAAAATATGACATTCACCGCCAACGGAAACGCCATCAAAGGGGCAAGGGACACCAGTTCAAGGTAGCCCTAGGAGCAAAATTCAAAAAAACAACAAGAAATGGAAGTCCGTAAAAGACGGAACTACCAAAAAACTGGACGACCAAATCGCCTCAAAATTGCCTCTAAAGCTGTGGAGTATAAATAACAAACTGTTTAATAAAAACATATAATAATTAACAACGACGAAATATCTCT
Organism: Cyclocarya paliurus; assembly: GCA_029856935.1. Lineage (NCBI taxonomy): Eukaryota > Viridiplantae > Streptophyta > Magnoliopsida > Fagales > Juglandaceae > Cyclocarya > Cyclocarya paliurus. Next base: position 11,793,694 of record CM056956.1, on the reverse strand, counting down.
GACGAATTAATACTTAATGAGACATAAATTTATAAACCTAAGCAACCTTTTCAGGACCTAAATCATAAGCAGGTTGAATTTTGGGGAGTTAGTGAGATACTTGAGGAAAAAACAATACTCAATTACAAGTTTGGATCGAAAACGACGTGGTTTAATGCTTTTTATACCTATCTCATGCAACCACAAAATACCCAACATCTTGGCCTGTTTTGTGTGAACTAAAAAGCATAAATCATGTGACATTTGCAGGTTTTTCGAAACTAGCTTAACTAATTTTGGACTATATTTATATCGAAAAATAACAAATAATTCCTTCAAATAATGTGATCAAATCCTATTCCAACCCATCTCATCTCATCTAATCATTATAACTTTTCAAAACTTCCATACAAAATACGATAAATAATTCAATTTTTTCAAATTGTAAAACAAGAATAATATTTTAACAATATTTTATTCAACTTTCAAATTTTATCCCATCTCAACTCAGCAGTCGAACACAAGTGACCCTTTTGTTTTGTATTTCTCCAATTGAAATAAACTTTTCCAAGCAGGTTTTGGATCATGTGTGATTTTTTACGCTAGCTTTAAAAATATTTGGTGTCGATGTAACTGCTGGACAAGCTAGCTAACAGTATCATGCATGTATGGCATGAAAAATGCAAGAAGTTTAGGGATGGACAAGAGCCGAGGAATTCAAGAATCATGGCAATTGGAAAGGAGATTCTAGAAAAGTGTGTAGGTGTCCTGCTTGCCATAGCAACAATTGGAAGGACGTTGATGTGCTTGGAAAATTCAGAAACAGAGTGGTTGTCTTTCAAGAACAATAAACTCTCAAAAATAAAAGAAAAAGACATCGTACCAACTCTTAAGGTGAGTTATGATCAACTTCCATCACATTTGAAACAATGTTTTGCTTATTAAGTTATCAGACCAAGATGTAGGTAATGAGTATTTCTTGGATTTATATTGGAGATCATTCGTTCAAGAAGCTAAAACGGATGGTTTTGGCAGGGCAACATAATTTACTTTAAAATGCATGACCCCATGCATGATCTTGTGGTATCAGGGACAAGATCATTGATCAGCAGATTCACTACAGTAGATTATCAGATTCACTGTAGAGATTTTAGTTTGTACATGCAGGATATACTTTTCTTACTACATTTTAAAGCTTGGTTTTGGAGTTTTTATACCCCCAAGCTTTCTTCTGTAACCAAATTTTTCCTCCATCACAAGTAAGGATCATTTTCTTCTAAAAATGATGTGTTATACTTGTGATAGTCTTATGTGTCTATGTAAGCTAAAATTAACATGTCAGGGTTTTTTTTACAAAATTGGGAACGATTAGTTTCTATCTATCTAATATTTTTATTTTGACAAAATATTAACACCTCAACATTATTCTTAAGTTTTTTTTATAATTCTTTTACCATTATTTATTTATTTATTTAGTACCCCTCTTCAATGCCATTCATTTGCTTATTTGTGCTACAAAGCACTAGATACTTTTTGACGCTCTGATTTTTCCATCACATTTGGGTTAAATTTATAACCTCTCTCCTTATTCAAGGAATTTTCTGGCTTGTGCTACAGAGCATGGTAGTGATGTTGATGATGTAAGAATGGGGAACTTGGTCAACCAACCAGTGTGGTGCAGTGAAGTAAATGAGCAATTTGGATAGTGCTACGGGAGGAATGGACTTTGCTCACAAGTTCTACGAGATGGGGAAACTGATTTTGATTCCAAGATGGTCAGAAAGGTAGTTTCTCAGTACTCCCACAGCTAATGAGTCCTAATTTACCGTTTGTTTTGGAATGCATAATTTTGTTCTGATATTTGTTAGTCCAGATATTATTTAGGAAAATGCTAGTATGCTGCCTGAGTTTGTCTCTCACTTTGACCGCTCATGTATTTAGATTTTTTATTTTGCTTAATGATTAAGGAAGTGGCTTTTAGTGTATTGATGCTTTTTTTATTTTTTAAAAATATTTAATTATGTTAAAAAAAATAGGAAAAGAAAGAGAAGAAAAAAATAAAAAGCCACATTTGTGCTAGGCGGCACGCCTAACAGTCATTGTTGGGCGGCAGCTTAGCATGACTCTATTATTAGTTACTATTTCTTAATGTGCCTTAAGCTCTGCAGACTCTGTGGAGAATGTTTTACCTAATCTACTTTTTCATTTTGGTAATAATATTTATGTTTTTGTTCTTATTTATTAGAGTTAATTTAGTTATTCATTTTCTCTCCCTTATTCCAATGTCATATAGATGTAAAAATCATTTGATAGTAATCAACAATATTGCAGCACAACTAACACCTCCAATCTCAGTATTGAACTATAATATAATTATGTTTCTGAGACAGGCTTCATTTAAACTTTCATGGTGCTGCAAAGGTGAACAAAGTGATCAGCACAAACATGACATTGTCTCTTTTGAAGGAGGGAATATAACAACTGCAGAAAGAAGCAGTTGCCATTCTCTATGTAAGAGGTTGTGGTATCTATTTGCCACTGGTGTATCTATTTTTTTTTTTCTATAAGAGCTAGTAACCCCACAGTAGTGGCCCCGTTCCAAGTTTATTTATAAGCCCTCACTTATAGCGGAGGAAGACCGTGATGACATCAATACACTTGGGGGTTTACAAGATATAGCATTATAAACTTACCCAAACCAAGTATCTAAGCAAGCCAAAACCAAACAAAAACCAAACTTCTAACAAGCCTATAACAAATAACCATCAAAACTAGAAACACTACCAACAAAAGACAAAGAGACACACCCCTTTAATCAAATCTTATATATGGAAGGCCTAGTTTATCCGTTCTAATCAGACCCCTTAGTAAAGAAGGTACCATATTCAAAGACTCCCAAATAGCAGCACAATCCTCAGATGCCATCTTTGCCAAGAAGTCTGCAAGGCTATTTCCTTGCTTTTTTTTTTTTATTTTATTTAGGCTATTTCCTTGCCTATAAACATGTCGAATGGTGAAATTTATGTTCCTAAGTAAGTCCATGAGCTCAATAAAATAGTCTTCAAGATACCAAATGGGACAGTTTGCAACTAAAATCCATTTCACAACAACCATAGAATCCATCTCTATTTCCATATTTCTAATACCCAATCTACTTAGGTGTCTAACTCCATGCAGCAGGGACATGAATTCAGCATAATTGTTAGTTCCAAAATCAAGGGGAATAGAAAAAGCCAGTACCAGATTTCCTGATGAATCACGTATAATACCACCAGCACCAGCTTTCCTCAAGGTCTCTCAACTGCTCCCATCAATATTTAGCTTTACCCATCTTCCTTTTGGTCAGTTCCAACACACGACTTGAAATGATCTCCTCCTCTTCCACCTATAGGGAATATTTAAATTTGGCAAGAAAGTTTCATCACATCGAGATAAAAGCTTTGATACCTTTAATTTTCCACTTAGTTTAGTTAGCCAAAATTTAATTCTCCTCTAAATATTCTCTACCGACTCCCACTTTCCTTCCATACGAGCGCGACAATTGAGGATCCAGAGCCTCCAAGTTACAATCGAGGGAATAAGACCCATAAGTTGACCCCTGAAAGATGACATGGAAGCTTTGGTAAACCAAGCAGAGACAGTTTCCATCCATGTACTAGGTTGATGTCGAAGTAACCCGACTTGCATGGCAGATCTCTTCCAAATAGCCCTCGCCACTTCACCCCTTACCAAAACATGGTTCATATCCTCATATTCCCCTTTTGAACAGTAGTTGCATTTGGAAACAATAGGAATGCCCACACTCTGAACTTTGTCATCCACAGTAAGAGCATTATTACTACTTTTCCACATAGTAGTAGCCATATTTTTTGGAAGATACAGATGCCAAATCCAATTAGTCCATCTAACCTTTGGAGCTTTTACCCGAGTAACCTCCCACACACTCTTAGAAGAGAAATTACCGTCATCCTTAGCCCTCCATATTAGCCCTCCACTACTTTTCCACTGGTGTATCTATTTGCTCACATTTACACCTCTTTTCTCAACTCTGCTAGCACTCTTTGAGTGACTATTAGAATAGTTCAGTGGTGTCTTCATAGAAGTGGGAATCGCGCTTGACAGGGCCAGGTCTAAAGATCCATTACCTGTGAAGTTGAACCATGCCTATTACTGCCTTATTTCTGCGGATAACAAGGGGTTCCTGTCCTCACCATTAGGAAAAGTAAAGCCTCGACCCCACCCATTTTTATGATAACATATAAGTTTCATTATATACCTATTTTTTGTATCAAGCAATTATTAAATTTATAAAAATTGTACACTCAAGTTAACAAATTTTTTATTGATTGATTTTTCTTACCTTAAAAATATGGAGGATACCTAGCATGATATGTGGGTTTAAAAATATATTAGTTTTAAATATATAAAATATGTGATAATGCAGCTCAATCACATCTCCTAACTAGCATTTTGCTAGTCTCTGAGCAAAATAGTGAAAATTAATTGAGATGAATATTGCATATAGCTCGAAATTCTTGTTTGAATCTCTTATATTCAATCTACCTATAAATACTTTAAACAATCAATTCAATCCCTTAGTCATCCTTTAAAACACTAAAAGAATGAATTGCAATGAGGTGACAAGTTGAATTCCCAAGACTATAAGCTAAGTTATACAAAACAACTACAAAGGTTCACCATTTGCAAATATCGATGTTAAAACCTAGTATTTGTAGACCAACTTTGACTTCTCGACATTCCATACTGCTTTCATTCCTATACCTAAGAGCTGATAGTATCGATAATTAATGGACTTTCAACCCTTACACTAAACCGTTAATCTCTTAACTCGTATTATATAGACACCCGAATATACATCATACATCCATAAGCAACCTGTGATATACACGAATAAACTCAAATATTCATGTTAACCACCAATCCATGACCCATGTGTCCTTATAAGTAACATTAAACAAGGCCTAATATGCAACCCATAACATATCAATTCGAACCAGTTAACATCATACATCATGGAAGGAAAATTACCTAGTGAGAGCGATGTTTACTGAGAGGGACTAGTTGAAGGGCTCGTTGAGGTTATGCTGGCTGGGCTTGGCATGACGGTGGTTGCATTGAGGTTGGTCGCGTGCATGGAGAAGTGGAGTGATACAACACATTATAGGATGTGGAAGCTTGCGGTTTAGAATGGCACAAGGCTGGTTCACCAGGGCATGGAAGTGCTTTGTTTTAAAGAGAGGAAAACATAGGATAAGTACGTGCTGGACATGAAGTGGTGCTTTGTTATGGCTCTTGTTTGGACTTGGGGCTTTCACGGTTGGGATGTCAGTGTGATTTCCAAGTTTGCTAAGCAATTCTAAGGTGATATCAGATTTCTTTTGGTAGATTGGCTGGAACTCGCGAGTTGCAAAGCTTCATGTACACTGGTTGACTGGTCTACAATTTTCTTAGTTGGTTACTGCTGTGGTTTGGGTAGAGTGGTGCTATGCTAGTGTGTAACACCCATTCCTGTAGGTACAAAATGTAACATATATTTGTAGCATAATGCCCGGTAAAGAGATTCGACACAAAAAAAAAAACCTCATTTATTAAATCATCATACTAACTTAGCATAACAAAGTCTCATAATATAATTTTTTTTTTTTTATAATAATGGGTCTATTCATTCATTAAAGAGGACATACAAATTTGAGTTAAAAAAACTAATTACAAACGTTAATAGCTTCCCAGCACACTTTCGTGACTGACATGGTCTAGTCCCGATAGCAAATCTCTAAAGACCTAAGTCTAACAGATAGCACAACTTTATCCACGACAGAGGTAACAGTAACCACGTAACAAAACTCTATACCCGACTAATCGGAATATGGAGGAATAAACCCCACCATCTCCGCCTACGTGGAGGGGGGAGAAAGTTCATTCAGACAAAGATCTGAATAGCACTATGTTTATGGATTTTTGTTTTCTTGAAAATAAAGACATAGCATATAATAAACTACATTGTGAAAACACTGTAAAAACAGAAAAATAGTATACAAAAAATGCTGCTGGAGGGAAAACTGACAGTCGATCTTGGGAGATTCAGAGTCGTTGGTTCAGGAACTGCCTCATGTTGTAGCAGCAGAGGGTTCCTTGGTGGCACATGAAGGCCACGCACAGGCGATCTCTGAATTTTTCGATCCTTGCGTGTGGGCTACACTCCGCTCTGGTTGAGGCCGCGTTTGGTGGTTGTGCAGATCGGTGGTTGGGCAACCTCCTGGTGGGGCGCGTGTCATCTAATGGGTGCCGGAAAGTCTCGATCAATGATTCTCCCTTTATTTTTTTGAAAAAACACAAAATAAAGCCTAAACACTACACAAAAAGAAAACAAAGAGGGGGAGGGAAGGAATGAGGGGGGAAGGAGCCTAAGCTCCCACCCCTTCTAGCTGATTTTGAGTTTTGGGGGAGGTTAGAGAGATGGGAAAGGGTTGTACCAAAATCACTTATTCAAGTCTCTAATCATAACTAGACCCATGTGGTACTAACACTTATTCAAGGTCTAAGTCTTTGGAAGAATAATCTTCTCCTGGCACTCCCATTCTGTATCCACGAAATCATCATCTAGGACATTAAAACATAAAAGAAACAAACAAACAAATGAGTCAAAGACCTAGTAATAGCGTATCATACTGAAAACTGAACTTAGTTTAACATTAAGCTTAACTTAGAAAAGATTCATGCGTAGACATAAATACACACAACATATAGACCATTCATCAATAACATATGCGAAATTAACACAATCATGGAAATGCGTATAATATGATGCATGCATAACTAACTCTATGCATTTACATATGGTGAACCACGCTTGAGTCTGTGACATTGCATAACATATCATAACATGTGATGGATGAAACACGCTTGGGTCTATGTCACCTCAAAACATCATAGTATAAATGTAGCAGACCACACTTAAGTCCGTGGCTTGCACATTCACTCATAACATAAGGCCAAATTTAAACCTTACTTGTCATTCATGTGTCTTTTTACTTATTTCATAATGCATGTGAACATGTCGACTTCATGAATTTGTGTGGCATGACATAATTGTGTGCATGACAAAACGTTAAACATGGCCTATTAACATGATCCTTACCTAACATAGCATGACATAGACTTGGCATAACATAATCTAAACATTACATGGCATACATGTGATTTTCATTTCATGTCATCCATTCTAACAACAATCCATATATGCATGGCACACATAATCTCATTCACAAGTATATCATTGTAATTCACAGAGGTTCATGAAAAGGAGCTAACCTTGAATTGGCTTGTAGTGTAGCATAGCTAATCGTCACATTTTCATGTAAAATAGAATATTTACAGCACACATAAAGTTATGATCATCCTACTTACCTCTTAGCACTGCTTCTTGGATTCTACTTCGTAGCTCGTTACCTATTCAAGGTACTAGACATTACCATATTTACTAAAGTTTTATAAAAATGGGCCTTAAGACTTTACTAAATACTGGTTCAATTCTAAAATATGTCAAAAATGGGACTGAACTAGACCGGTTACACCCCTACTAAGAAACACTTGGGGAAAAATAAGCGGGTGATAGAGACAAGGCTTACCGAGGGAGGAGGGACGACATGTGTTTGAGTTTAGGTGGTTGGGTGGCAGTTTCTATGGCTACGAAGAGGTTTTCTGACTTCCTCGACGGTGTCCTCTGGATGATTTTGTCAAGGATAGAGTCTTAGTTTGTGTAAGAAAGAGTACAATGACTTTTCTATATAGGAGGGATTTTGATTTCACTAGGCAATAGGGTTCTGGCCACAAGAATATTGTGGGTTTTGGGGGAGGGAAAAATTGTTGGGAACAAAGAGTATATATGTGAGGGTTTCGGCACACTCTAGTTCATTTCAAATTAGCAAATATTTTCCAACTAGAAACCAAACAGAGGAATATATGAGCGTGTAGAGAAGAATCCTAATCAAAATCACCACCTCAAAATAAAAATAGATTTTATAAAAATAAATCTATGAATACTAAAAATACTCATATAATAACAATAATATTAATTATAAAATAAAGAATCTAAACTCTAATTTAGGACCCGTATGTTACATAGTGGCTATGGATGACAATAGTGCATGGTGGCAATGTTGGGTTTGCATGCTATGAGCTAGGCATGATTGGCAATGGATGTGGGCAAAACCTAGAGCAACTTCCTTGAGCATAAATGGTCATGAGTTTCCTTGGCCTACTTTGGTGGTTGGTAGCATAGTGTTGGGGAGCACAATCAAGGGGAGCAAGGGAGGCCGCTACAACCCTAGGTTGGGGTGTTTACATGCATGAGGGAAGGATCTTATCGCATGGGTCTAGTGTTATTATGATGCCCCTAACTCGGTTTGAGATTTGACGGAGTTTGAAGCGTCGGGACATGCAACACATGTTCACATATCCTCGTTCATGACAGTTAAGAATGCAATACACCTAATATGCTTCTAATAATATACAGTATTCGTAGTGGATAATTTATTTTTTTTTTAGCAGTACTTAATGTACCAGAATGCTAAATCCCAAAACATTAACATATTTTCAATAATATTCACATATCCACAATTATCCAATAAGTCTGTAATCAAAACATGTATAGGAGCTAGCACTCCATGAGTATAGACATAATAAAATACAATTGTCAAACTAAACACCAAGCAGCTCGACAATGATCACCAAAATAAAAAATTGGAGGATTGACTTTGTAAGCTCCTCAATGTCTTCTGTGGCCTACTCAACCGCTTCCAGCAGGCCATGTCCTGATCCTCGATCTCCTGACACATCGTCTACCATTCTTGAGAGATTTTTAAAATCCCAGCAAGTAAAACTCCTAAGCAAACAATAGTATGAATAGACATGCATGATAGTAATATGGCAAGTATGCTTTGTGGCATGAACTTTCACATGTGTGACATGAATTGACATGGACATAACATGGCTTGACATGAACATGACATGCTTGCATAAATAAAGACCTTGTTACATATACATGTACTTGTAAATGTGTAATTTTGACAGCACCGGCGTTGGGTGCCTGACTTCACTCTAAAAACTAGTTGCTTAGGTCCCATTCAAAGCCTGTTGATAATACGTCATCAACCCAGGAAATTTCACATCCAATTTATACACTCCAGAGTGGACAGAAGAGTTTCACTAGGATAACTCCACATCTTAGCATTTGGGGTTATGATATAGAAGACTCATGCATAACTTTGGAAATATTTCATGACATACTCAATGCTTATGACATGGCATGTAACAAATAATCATTTGACAGATATGATGACATGTCATTCATGTCATGTAACAGATAACAATAATGGATGGCATGGCATGGCATGCTATGAACAAATATAATATGCATAAATGATCATGAATATAATCAATGAAATCTTATCATTTACATTCATGAAAATACTCAAAATAAGTTAGAAGCTAACTTACAGATTGTCACATAAAACATAAGCATATCGTAAAGAAAGATAAGCTAAAATGAAAGACATTTTAGGGTTAGAATATCAAGGAAGACAAGGTGATTGGACTAGAAGTCCTATAGGAGATAAAGGACTAGTTTCTAGTGATCAGAGAAAGAATGAGAGTGGCACAGAGTCAGCACAAGAGTTATGCCAATGACAAGAGAAGAAACCTGGACTTTGAAGTTGAAGAAGAGTCTTTTGAAGGTGTCTCCCATGAGGGGAGTGACTCAGTTTGGCGTGAAGGAAAAATTGAGTCCAAGATATTTGGGACCATATGAGATATTGGAGAAAGTGTGAGCAATTGTGTACCATTTGGATTTACCAACTGAGTTCCATAGAATCTACAATGGGTTCGATGAGTCCTCGTTGAAGAAAAGCTTTGGGATTGGACTCTAGTAGTTGTGGACCCTGAGAGAATACCATTGTAATCAAACTTGACATATGAGGAAAAACCTGTGCAAATTATTGATTGGAAAGAGATGGAATTTTGTAACCACAAGATTTCACTGCAAAATCATAATGTTTGGGAAGCAACTTGGGAGAAAGAAGTAGATATGAAAGCCATGTACCCTCATCTGTTAGGATTGTAGTGTAACTTTTGCTTTGTCTGTGCACAAGGCTTAGCCAACTTTGTATTCACTATTTTGTATGAGATTGCATTGCATCAGGAAATTTTTGTACTTCATTTGTTTGGATATCAAATAAAGTATGTTCACTTCAGAATTGTTATGGCCTTGTGTATGGATTGTTCTATAGGATTTGTATTCCGTTATTGAGTTTACCTTTTGCAGCTTTCATGGTGCGTGAGAGGAAGACCGCAAGGAAGTCTACACTCTCAGCTAAGTGAGTGAGAGAGATGAGAGATGAGCGATGAATGAGGCAACTTCTTGAGCTAGACAGGCAAATTTCTGCCTACTGGCAGGGGATGGAGAAGTGGGAGCACCACCGGACCCATGTAATGGACATTGACTATGATGGGAAGGGTTATAAGAGGAGGACCCTCGCTAATGAGGAGCGATTTATACCTCGCCAACCCTCTACGTGGATAGCTAGAGACAATTTCTGTGTGAGGAAGCCATTCGACGGGTTAGAGTTGAGCTATGTTGTTGAGGAATATGCGGCTGTTCCTAAGCCTGAGACATCTGGGTCATCGATTCTGTCAATGCAACTCTTCTCATGTTGGGGCATGTGCCAGGCAACGACGACGACAATGAGGTCTAGCAGGAGGTTGACCCTACGCATTTCGCTAACATGTACTATGATTCCAACAATGATGCACCGTACTATCTACCTCAGGATACCACTTCAGTGGATCTCGACTTACCTCCAACCGCATCACCCAGGGATTCTATGGTTAGCGATGGGTTATAGCTTTGTGAGTATCTTCCTTCTTTTGTTATGGTAGTTAGTTATATTTTTGTATGCAAACTCAAATTTCGAGGACAAAATCTTCTTTTTTGGATGGGAGGATCTAATGACCCAAAAAAATTCGATAGAAGAATTTCTTGAAAAGTTAGAAATATCATGACTAAGTTTTAGTCTGTTAGCATATCTGGATCCCAAACCACTGTAATGGCAGAATATTCTTTTTATTTAATTGAGGCACTTAGGTGTGTACCTTGGCCAACCTTTCCAAGGAATCTATACTCTTGATGGGTATGAAAGAGTGCTTTTTGTCAACCAGTCAACTATAAGGGTGTAATCAGTCTAGTTCAGTCCAATTTTGTACATTTTTTAGAACTGAACCAGTATATACCGGTTTTAAAAGTTTAAGAACCGATACCGAACCAATGCACTATCAAAATCGAAACTGTCGGTGTTTCTGGTTCCAATCCAGTCCTTTTTTGTTTTTTTTTTTTGTTTTTGTTTACGGATTACCTATATTAGTAATAATATAATGTTTACATATACTAAACTATTAGTCTCTTTATATTATAGTATAAGTACATTATTTTATAATAATTAACACATACTAGTATGGTATTAAATTTAACTATAGTCTATGTAAGTTCTAAACTTTTTATATTAGTATATTGATCAAATGTGTAAAAATATATTTACAAAAAGAATATAAATTTATTATGCCAAAAAAGTATTTTTATATGTATATCAAAAGTAAGTTTATATTAATAACTTAATATTAATGTTTAAGTTCAAGATTAAAATTTTATGTTATATTAATTTTATATGATAAGACTAAAATTTATATGTTATATCAATGTTATATTAAAAATTATAAGATCAATTTTATGTTATAATACATGTTATATTAAATTTATTTTATAAGATCAATAGACTTGAATAATAAGATTACAATCTCATATTATATTAATTAGAAATTTAGCATATAATATATATACTATAATGTAAAAAATTATAAATATATATATATATATATATATATATATATATATATCGATCCGTTCGGTTTAAACCGGTTTTCAAAATAAGAAAATCGGTACTACACCAAATTGCTTATTAATTTGGTCCAATCCAGTTCAATCGGCTTTTCAATTTTTTTTACACTCTTGTTAATAAACTCTGCTTCATCTTTCTTCATTCCTTCCCACTAGAAATGTTGTTCTCAATCTTGGTACATCTTTATACTACTAGAATGGGCCATATAGGGAGTATTATGAGCCTCCCTTAACACCATATCTCTTAAGTCCTTGTTGAAATACAGGGTACCATCTTCTTTGGCCTTGAGTCCTTTGCCCCTTCTAACTTCTCAATTTTACTTATGACTTCCATCTGTTTACTATCCTCTCTTTGGTGCTTCTTCAGTTCTTCCCAATCCAATAGGAAGATCTCTTGGATTGAGGTTAGAATGATCTCCTGACTATGGTCTCTAAATTAACATTCGTCTCATACTGTTCAAAAGAGATCTTATTTCCGATGACGAAGCAGATGAATCCTCAGTTCTAGGCTTGCGACTCAATGGATCTGGTACCACATTACCCTTCCGGCAGTGGTACTTTATGTCACACTGATAATCACTAATCAACTCTAGCCACCTTCCTTGCCTCATATTCAGATTCTTCTACTCAAATAGACACTTGAGGCTCTTATGATATGTAAAATCCTCACACTTCTCGTCGTACAAGTAGTGTCTCCATATCTTCAAAGCAAAAACCATGGGAGCTAGCTCCAAAACATGGGTAGAATAATTCTGCTCATGGTCTTCAACTGACGCGAAGCATAAGCAACTATCTGCCCTTCCTACATCAGTACGCACCCGAGTACAGCCTTGGATGTGTTACTATACACCACATAAGACTTATGGGGGCTCTGAAAATGTTTGTATCGGTATTGTTGTGAGTCTATTCTTCAACTAGAGAAAGCTAGTCTCGCACTTATCGCTTCAAACGAGCTTCACATTTTGCTTGGTTAGAACGGTAAGTGGTCCGGATGATCTAGAGAATCCTTCCATAAACCTTTTGTGATAATCGGTCTATCCCAAGAAGTTCCAAATCTTGTGCACGTTAGTCAGCCTCTGCCAATTTATCACTACCTCAATCTTACTAGGGTCAATCGCTACTCCTCTATTGGAAATAACGTGACCCAAGAACTTCACTTGTTGGAACCAGAACTCACACGTACTGACGTTGGCAATGTTCTTCTCTAGGTAAGGTTAGAGCCATACTTAGATGACTTCAATGTTCTTCTTCACTCTTCGAGTAAATCAGGATGCTTCAATGAACACGACAACAAAAGGTAGTGATCATACCTCGTTTCTCTATACGGCAAAAATTTGGGTAACTCATCAGCCAAAATGTTGGGAAAGTCTTCGACTACGGGTATCCCACAGACTTCATTTGTTCCCTACTAACTTATCTACTACCATCACCAGAAATGTTGAGGCACCATCCTCAGTACACCTCCTAGCTTGTAAAGTCGAAATCACAGGAGGGGTGGCTTTTATTGACGTTTTTGCATAACTAACCCCATCCTCATTCAAGGGTTCAAATACAACTTCCCTCTTTCGATAGTCTACCTTAGCATAGTGCTTAAACATCCAATACATCCCCAAAATCAAGTCGAATTCCATTAGACTGAAAACCATCAAATCAGCCTTCTCTATCTTCTATTTCTACTTGACACTCCTTAACTATTTGAGTACAAGGTACAATATTCCCATTGGGAATTTTCACTACTACTTTACGAGGTAACAACTCAGTTTGCAAACTACATATCCGAGCTCAAACACATTTATGAAGACTATAAAGAAGCATGGAAGGAAACACTAAATCAACTCAGCAAAGAAGAAGAATGGTATCCACCTCTTCCAAACTATCATAGTTTCTCATTTGATGCAGCAGTACGTGATCAATTTTCAGTAGCATCAGCAATACAAAGAAATCATAATGGAGATATTCTAGGAATAATAACGGAAAAGGTGCAAACCACTATCCGTTTAGTTGTAGAAGCAAACACTACAACAAATAGTAGTTTTTGAGACAAAATTGCTTCCTGGGACTTTTATTTGGTAGCAAATAATTACATTTTGCAAAAAAACGGTTTTGCGATGATGTAATTTTTGTCGCAAAGAATTAACTTTGACATTTTCAAACTTTTATTTCTGACGAGTAAGAAATTGTCGCTAATTCTTACCTTTTGCCACAAAAATTATTTCAGCCGCTAGTATTTTATCGCAATAAGTCCCTAATTACTGGCTAGTGGAAGAATCATCGCAAAAAAGCCACCTTTTTTGGCAAAAAGTACTCCACGCAAATAAAATCATTGTAAACAAATTTTAACGTTTCAGTTCCTTTATTTGCGACAAACATTAAGTTGCGGCTAAAAATAGTTTTTGTGGAGATAAAAAATCGCCACAAATACAATCAACGAAATAACTCGAAATCAAGATACCTTTTGAGGTGATTTAAGACGCCGGAGCTTTTATTAGTTACTTTTTGTTATTTGCAGCGAAGTTATATCGCCGAAAAAATGACGATATTAAGTTCCCATTTTATCATCCCCTGTCCAATACATTGTCTCTTCTCTAGGAGTTTTATCTTCCCCTACCCATTTTAAACTTTTATCTCGCCTTTTCTCCCACCTCTATCTCTCTCACACACTCAGCCTCGCTAATTCTCTCCGTCTGTCACTGCCTTGCACTCTTCCTGCTCACTCTATCTAGTCAATGAGTCGTTGCCCCACCATTGCGTTGCCGATTTCCAGGAAGCTCTCTCCCTTTCTACATCTGTTTCTCTCACTCTCCCTCCCTCTCTCGATTTCATTTTTAATGCTTTAAAACTTTAATTTCTTGTGGTGGGTTGAGATTTGAAGTTTGACTTTTACATATGGTTGAGATTTTGTGTTTGGAATTTTGGGTTGTTAAAAATTAGGGTTTATGGGTTCTGTTACAAGAAGAGGATTTGGGTGTTATCTGTATATGGTTGTTTTTATTTTGATTTTGTATCGGTTATTGATTTTGAGCCTGAAGAGGACTGAGAAAGATGCAACAAGCAAGTCCTTTGATGGAAGAGAACTCTCCAGAGTCTTCTCTGAGGATTACGATGTGGTGGAGAAGATACTATTGGATCCTTGAGGAACTGTTCTAAACAAATGGAATAAAATACTCTTATTGGCATGGTTGGTTTCTGTGGGCCCATGATGGACCTAGTTTTAAAGATCATTTGCAAGTTTCATATAAGCCAATTATAAGATCAAGAGCTAAGAAAATCAAGAAAGTAATGCAAGAATTGGTGCAATCCACTTGGGACGAGTCTAGCAAAAGCCCAACATTCAAGATGGACTTGAAGGATGAAGATCCAATTTTGATTCATTTGATACAAGTTATGGAAGAGGGCAATAACATGACTTAAAGGCCATGGACACTTGAAGGCTTTCAAATTAATTAAATCATTTAAAGCACTTATTTTATTAATTTAGAATAATTGGGTTTTAGAATACTTGGCCCACATATGTCTTATTTCTTATGAATTAGGGATTTTGGGAAGACCTTGTATTTTGGCCAAGGGCATATTTGGAAACTTACAATTTAGGAACTAAGGTTTAAAGAAAAGTACTGTAGCGAGTTACTGTAGTCGCGACACTATTCATCTAGGGGTATTTTTGGAAGAAATGGGTTTATTTTACCTAGGGTTTCAATTAGGTTTTGGTTTAAATACTCTTTGTAGTCTCATTTGAAAGATAAGACAATATTGAATTTTTATTGTAAGTTGAGTTTACTCCTCTCGTTCTTGATTGAACTTTTGAACTTATCAAAGATAAATCACAACCTTTGTGGCGTTCCTCCTTGTAATCTAGTTCTTGAGATGGGTTCTTTAACAGATCTAGATTTTGATATAATCTATGTTTTTGAAACGCGTTCTCAACTGGTCTAGATTATCCATCCATTTGACTTGATTTTGGCTTTCTTGAGTGAGTTTTCAAATTGATTGTGGGTTCAAGTGATTCCATTCCTACGAGTTCATATCATTTGGTATTTAGAGCTCGGTTTCCAATCAGGTCTGATTCTATCTTTTATTTCTTGTATCCTTAAATTTAATTATAGGGCTTCTTTGTTCTAGGGTTGGGAAAAAAAATTACTTGTTCATTTGGGTTTTGTGTTCTTGATCCTAGGGTTTGGAAATTCTAGGGTTTCTTGCATCTCTAAACTTGTCAATTGCTTGAAGTGTCATTTTATTGGTTCTCTTATAGTTCCTTATCAAGTCTTGTGTGTTTGAATTCAATTGCTTGATTTTCAATTGAAAATTATTGTCTGTGATTGAATTAGAGAAAAGAAAAGAAAGGAAAAGAAAAGAAAGGAAAAGAAAGAAAGGAAAAAAAAAATTGAAAAAAAAGGAGTATAGAAAATCTGAAATTTTTCTTGAGTCATATCATCAAAGGGGCTGCATACATCATTATAGTTGGTATCTTGTCTTAAAGTTACTCTTTCATTTGTATAATTTCCTTGATTCTCATGTCGTTTTATTCCTTCCGAGTTTCTCTTATTCTTGTTCTTAGACCTAATTACTAGTTGGGATAAAACAAAGTAGCATTGTCTTGATTGAGTTCAATTAGTTCTTAAAGAACCTGATTGGGAAAACTCTTAAGGTAAAAGACAAGAGAGTGTGAGACTATTACCGAAAAAAGAAGCCAATTAAGAGTAAAACACGAGTGAAGTGTCATTATTTGAGTGTAAACACGTAAGGGAATGTGTGAGGTTTTTCACTAACATTCTTTTTGTACAGCATATTACGATGTCTCATAGGAGTGATTCATCATCAAAGGGGATGGCAGATAACTCATCATTTGTATTGCAAGCCATGCAACAACAGTTTGAGCAGTTGAACTTGGTGTTGGGGGAAGTGAGGGATAGGATTGATCAAGAAGCAGTGATTAGAATTCTACAAGGTGGGAGAGATAGGAGGCGACGTGAACCTAGTATTGAGAATGGGTGTAAGAATGAAGAGTATGATGAGTCTCTTATTGCCAGGCGTGCTCTTAATAAACAAATTAAGATGGATGATACAGAGTACCAGAACGAGAACATTTTTTATACTAGATGCCACATCAACAACAAGGTATGTAGTATGATTATTGATAAGAGGAGCTGTATTAATTTGGCTAGTATTACTTTAGTTGAGAAATTGAATTTACTTACCTTGAAACACCCTAGTCCATATAAGTTGCAGTGATTGAGTGATTGTGGGGAGGTTAGGGTAAATAAGCAAGTGCTAGTTTCTTTTTCAATTGGGAAATACCAGGATATGGTGTTTTGTGATGTAGTACCTATGCATGCTGACCATATTTTGTTGTGGAAGCCGTGGCAGTATGATAGATCCCTGATGGGTTAAGGAACATGTATTGTTTTGAAAAGGATGGAAAAACAATCAAACTTGCTCCTTTAACTTCAACACAGGTCCAAGCGGTCCAACTAAAATTGAAAAGTGAGGATGCCTAAAAAAGAATGAGTGAAAGTGAGAGTGATCAGAAAAGAAAAAGTAAAAGTGAGATTAAGCTAAAAAGCAAGAGTGAATGTGAGACTGGGAAAAAAAGAAATAGTGAGGCCAAAAAAGAGAGAGTGAGAAAGATGAGAGGGAAAAGAGATGAAGCTGAGACCTCAAGAAAAAGAGAGAATCAGTTGAAATACAATTGTGAGGTCAAGAGTTCAAAAAAAGATAAAGAGAAAGAGAGTGACAGAAAAAGGGTGAGTGAAAAGAAAAAAGAGAGTGAAAGGGAAAAAGAGAATGAAAAAGAAAAAGAGAGTGGAAAAAAAAGAGAGAGTGAAAAAAGCGAGAGAAAAGTGAGTTTTTATACTAAGACGAGTCTTAATACTAACGAACTTGACATATCTTTGCCAAGTGTTATTGTCTCTTTGTTATAGGGATATGGGGTCATGTTTCCTAATAGTATGTTTAGTGGATTGCCAACTATTAAAGAGATAGAGCATTACATTGATTTTGTGCCAGGTGTGACAATCCCTACCCGACCTTTCTTTGAAGAACATGAGTCCTTGACGCACTTGAACGGACAAGGTAAGTTGAATAGAATGCATGCCAAGTGGTTGGAATTTGTTTATACCTTTCTTCCTGTAATCAAATACACACAAAGTAAAGAAAATTTTATGGTTAATACTTTAGCAAGAAGGTATGTCCTTGTCTTCATTTTAGATGCAAATTTATTGAGATTTGAATATGATAAGGAATTGCATGCTAATGATGATGACTTTGCTAGTGTGTATGGAGCGTGTGAGAATGCATCATTTGGTAAGTGCTATAGATTAGATTGATATTTGTTTAGAGAAAATAAACTTTGTGAACCTATTAGTCTTATGCATGAGATGCTAGTGCATGGATGTGGTTTGTTGGGTCATTTTGGTGTAAAAATGATTTTAAACATGTGGCGTGACTATGGGTGGGAGTATTGCTTATCATTCATTGAGTTTGCATATAATTGAAGTGGTTATTTTGGTACGAGGAAGACTTTAAATGTGTTTCATGAGCGCTTGTGGGAGTATCATTTACCATTCATTAACATGTTGCATGAACGTTTGTGGGAGTATCATTTACCATTTATTACCATGTTGCATGAACGTTTGTGGGAGTATTGCTTGCCATTCATTGAGTTTGTATATAATTGGAGTGGTTATTTTGGTTTAAGGAAAATTTTAGATGTGTTTCATGAACATTTGTGGAAATATCATTTGTCATTTATTGAATTCTTACATGGACGTTTGCGGGAGTATCATTTGCCTTTATTAAAGTGTGCATATAATAAAACCTTGCACACTACTATTTCTTATTCTCCTTTTGAAATGGTTTATGGTTTTAATCCACTTATTCCTTTAACTTTATTACTTTTACTTGTTTATGACAGGAGTAGCTTGGATGGACCATTTCAAATTCTTGACAAAATTAATGATAATACATATAAAGTAGATCTTCCAGGTAAGTATCATTTTCTGCTATTTTCAATGTTGCTAACCTTTTTCCCTTTGATGCAGGTGGAGATTCAAGGTCGAATCCTTTTGAGGAAGGGGGAATGATAGGCTCCAAGATGGACTTAGTTTTAAAGATCCTTTGCAAGTTCCATGTGGGCCAATTACAAGATCAAGAGCTAAGAAGATTAAAGAAGCAATGTAAGGATTGGTGCAATCCACTTGGGATGAGTCTAGCAAGAGCCCAACATTCAAGATGGGCTTGAGGATGAAGATCTAATTTGATTCATTTGATACAAGTTATGGAAGATGGCAATAACATGACGTAAAGGCCATGGGCACTTGAAGGGTTTCAAATTGTTTAAATCATTTAAAGGACTTATTTTATTAATTTAGAATAATTGTGCTTTAGGATGTTTGGCCCACATATGTCTTATTTCTTATGAACTAAGATTTTTGGGAAAGTCTTGTATTTTGGCCAAGGGCAATTTGAAAACTTACATTTTAGGAACTAGGGTTTACAGAGAGGTACTGTACCGAGTTATGGTAGCCACGATACTATTCATCCAGGGGTCTTTTTGGAAGAAATGGGTTTATTTTGCCTAGGGTTTCAATTAGGTTTTGGTTTAAATACTCTTTGCAGCCTCATTTGAAAGATAAGACAATATTGAATTTTCATTGTGAGTTGAGTTTATTCTTCTTGTTCTTGATTGAACTTTTGAACTTATCAAAGGTAAATCACAACCTTTGTAGTGTTCCTCCTTGTAATCTAGGTTCTTGAGATGGGTTCTTCAACGGGTTTAGATTTTGATATAATCTAGGTTCTTGAAACAAGTTCTCAACGGGTCTAGATTTTTCATCCATTTGACTTGATTTTGACTTTCTTGGGTGAGTTTTCAAATTGATTGTGGGTTCAAGGGATTTCATTCCCACGGGTTCATATTATTTGAAAACTCACTCAAGAAAGTCAAAATCAAGTCAAATGGATGGAGAATGTAAATCCGTTGAGAACTCGTTTCAAGAACCTAGATTATATCAAAATCTAGACCCGTTGAAAAACCCATCTCAAGAACCTAGATTACAAGGAGGAACGCCACAAAGGTTGTGATTTACCTTTGATAAGTTCAAAAGTTCAATCAAGAACAAGATGAGTAAACTCAACTCACAATGAAAATTCAATAGTCTTATCTTTCAAATGAAGTTACAAAGAGTATTTAAACCAAAACCTAATTGAAACCCTAGGCAAGATAAACCCATTTCTTCCAAACATACCCTTGGATGAATAGTGTTACGGCTACAGTGCCTCTCTTTAAACTCTAGTTCCTAAAATGTAAGTTTCCAAATATGCCCTTGGCCAAAATACAAGGCCTTTCCAAAAATCTTAGTTCATAAGAAATAAGATATATGTGGGCCAAGTATCCTAAAATGCAATTATTCTAAATTAATAAAGTAAGTTATTTAAATGATTTAAAAAATTTGAAAGCCTTCAAGTGCCCATCGCCTTTGAGTCATGTTATTGCTATCTTCCATAACTTGTATCAAATGAATCAAAATTGGATCTTCATTATTCAAGCCTATCTTGAATGTTGGGCTCTTGCTAGACTTGTCCCAAGTGAATTGCACCAATCCTTGCATTGCTTCCTTGATCTTTTTAGCACTTGATCTTGTAATTGGCTCATATAGAACTTGCAAAAGATCTTTAAAACTACGTCTATCTTGGGACCCATCAGTTTCACTTTTTGTGGACCCCCTATTTTTTTACTTACCAGTGGCTAATGAAGAGGCATGCATTGTTGCATTGATGTTAGTTTATCCCTTGAAGTAGCCCTCATAGTCATTTGGTCACTGGTTGATGCATTTTACATTGTTCATATTTTTTTCAGTTTTGAACTACTTTTGTTGCTCCTCGTTATTTGAAGGAACTTTCATACTTCCAAATGGAACTATCATGAGAAAGACTCAGTGCCAATGAAGATGACAAATTACAACACTCTCCTCTTTCTGAAATTCTTAGGGTGAATTGGAAATTGTTAGCTAATAGATTCATCTTAGATGCTATTTTAAATATCTGTATGTTCTCTCTTCTGAATCATTGACTCATTATTTGCCTTCAAATAAGTTTGCACTCCACTATTTTGTAGTCTAACCAATTATGTATTGATATTGCAACTCTTTGGGGCAGAATCTCTTCACCAGCACTTATATTGGAGAAATTAATTTTGTTGTTATCATTGCAATACTTGGATTGGTGCTTTTTGCTTTGCTTATAGGTAACATGCAAGTAAGTGTAGCTTGTAGAGAGATTTCTACGGGCCCTAGAAAATCATCTCTAGCATAGGCTTTTGTCTGCTTGTGTTAGGCCTCACAAAAGTTTCAAAACTAGATGTATTTTAGATTTTCTATGGAAGATCTATACCAGTTCAAGCTTTTTTAACTGTTTTGTTGAATCATTTTCGCCATAAGCTTGTTCCATCATGTTTTCACTAAAATGGGTTATTGATTTGAGTCTAAAGAGGACTGAGAAAGATGCAACAATGCATGCCTCTTCATTAGCCACTGGTAAGTAAAAAAATAGGGGATCCACAAAAAGTGAAACCAAACATGCCAATAAGAGTATTTTGTTCCATCTGTTCATAACAGTTCCTCAAGGATCCAATATTATATTCTCCACCACATCGTAATCCTCATAGAAGACTCTAGAGAGTTCTCTTCCATCAAAGGACTTGCTTGTTGCATCATTTTCTTTTTTGTAATATATTGTTCACATTCTTTATGTATTTTAGTTATAAGGTTGTGAGCTTATGATACTATTTTGCTAATATTTTTTTTTTAATTTCATAAAAGACTATTTCTGATGAGAACAAATTATCGGAAATGTTTTTTCATGCGGGAAAAAAATATTTTCTATCATATTTATTGTCTGAAATAGGCATTTTCGACAACATCATTCGCCATAAAAAACTTTTCTCATGAGCAAGCTCCACTCATGTGTGACATATTTTCCACAAAAACTCTATATTTCCAACGACCATCATATGACAGAAATAATAGTATTTAGGACATCAATTAAATTCGCAGCTACTGGCAGCATCCATTGCTAGTTATTTCTAAGGAGCCTCCTACAAGTCGAAATTGCAGGAAATAGTCATTTCTGGTAATAATACTGACTATTTCAGATAAAAATTCTCGCGAGAAAAAGGCATTTTTGTTGTAGTGAAAAGTAGTGCTGCTAGCATTGTAACATCCCGGATTTTAGTGTATTTTTAATAAAAGATTTATTTAATTTATTTAAAGATTCATTATCTTGTTTTAAAATTATGGGAGTTTTTAAATATTATTTTATAATATTTTAAGTTGTGAAAATTAATTTTTATGTGCTTTCTTGATGTTATTTACTATTTTACATTTAAAGTGATCTTTAATTTAAATTGGTTTGTTTTTGAGGTTTTAAAATAATTATTGTTTTATTTAAATATTTCACTGCATTTGGATTATTTTATTTAGCTTTCAGTTTTAAAATCCTCTTTATTGGTTTATTTCAGGACCCAAGATGAAAAGACTGGATTTCTCTTTTTCCCTCCTCTTTTTCCTTTCTCTTTCATTTTCTTCTCTTTTTTCCTTTCTTTCCCGCGGACCCTCTCTCCCAGCCCGACCCTCTCTCTCTCCTCTCCCCCACGCCGTTTGGCCATTTACCACGCAGCGCCGCCCGTGGTCGACACCGCCGGCACCACCGTCTTCCCCGTGCGCCGGCGAGTCAGCCCACCCAATATCAGGCCGGCTAACGCCGCCGTGAGCCGTGCGAAGCCGCGGGCTTCATTTCGCCGTTCCGCCGCCGTCCGGCAACCATGGACCACCATCTCTTAGCCACCTCTTCACCGGCCCACTAGCAAGCTTTTAGACCCAAACCCGGCCCCGATCAGTCGCCGAAGCCGCCCCCACGAACACCCTCTTTGTTTCGAACTTTCTGAGCATAAAACCACTGTTTCGGCCGCCACCCACGACCAAAGGCCACCACCTTTAGCTTCACCGACCTCAATAGGCCCTACCCTATCGTTCCCAAGTCTTCGTTTGACCTCGTGTGTTTTTGGGTTCACTGTGTATTTCGGCCACAATGTTTTTACACTGTGGAGTTGCTATTTTGGTGATTCCAAGTGCTCCGTGATACTCCGAAAATATTTTTATAGCGTTTTAAGTATTTCCTAAACAATTTTTTGAGATTTAAATATATTTTTGCACTAATTATTTTTACTGTGTTCTGGTTGGTTCCGGACTGAGTCCGAGGAGTTCGGGGGTGGATGGTTGAGTACAGAGTATTTGTGGTGTTGATTATTGTGATTGGGTTGTTGGATATTGGTTATATTGTGGTGTTGAATATTGTGATTGGATTGTTGGATAGCGGTTATATTGTGATTTGGAATTGGTTATTGAGGTTTATTGTTGTGGTTTGATACATTACATATGCACGCATAATCATGTTTGTAAATTGAAAACTGGATTTTCGTGTATTGCATTCATGTTCATGTGGTTATTTTGAAAACTGGGTTTTCATGTGGATTGAATTTGTGGGTGCGTGTGTATCACGACCCCAAGCCGAGATGAGGCATTATCTCGGTGGAGCTCCTCTAGTCACTCGAGAGCGGAATATACTGAGTGACGTCCCTTGAGTTGTCGTCGGGCGACAACGGGATCGGACGTGGGACGTACCGACTCCGTGGCCCTTCTGCTGGCGGAGGCTAGAGGATGACCTGACCACGAACGCACCGGGTGCGGAACTGGGCATCGCTCGTAAAGTAACAGGACGTGCGGATAATCCATAGGGGAGGCTATGGTGCATATGGATTAATGGATAATGGAAAAATGGCTGTTTTTTGAAAAAATAGCGTGAGTATGATTTTGTGTCACTTTCTGGGAAAATGATGAATATTGATTTTTGGGCCATTTTCTGGGAAAATGGTGGAAATGTTTTATCGGAGATATTTTTGGGCCAAATGTGATTTTTGGCGTGTGTTGGATTTCTTGCATACTGCATCATGGGCATGCATGATTAAATGCTTAAATGTGTTTTTATTTCAGGATTGGTTAGGTTATAACTTACCTGCGGTACCATTTGATGGTACTAGAAATTATGTGGTTGTTAATGCAGATGCCGAACCTGAGGATTTGGCTTCCCCGAATGAGTGATCTGGGATCACTCGTATTGTGTTGTATTTTCAGACTTGTATTTTTATTATTTGGGACTTTGGCTTTGTTTTTATGAGATTTGTATTTTGGATATTGTATTTAACTAAAATTCTGGTACTAGTTGACTTATTTATTATCCGCTGCTTATTTTATTTGTGCACTATTTATTTGTTGCATACACTTGACACTTTTTGTTGGCATGTGTGACCGTGTTGTCATCATCTTGACGTCACGATTCCCGAGATTTTTTATACGTGGAAGTCGGGGCGTCACAAGCATCCAATATGACTTTCACCCAAAGTCTAGCGATAATATAAGGGAATGCCCAATCAGCAATTACATCCATTGAAAGCCCAGATTCCACTCCATTCTAGAACATATTAACCATCATCGAGAACATTCACCACATATCTCAACATTATCAAGATTGAAAATTTGTTAAAATACATCGATCTCAAAATCGATGTGCGCATTCAGTGGCGCAATAAGTAACTACTAATCATGTTTTTGGAAGCCTATTCTTAGATAAAATTTCTAGTTATTTTTGTATATTGATAATGGAAATGATCCATCTTAAATTTTTTACCTTTAAACATTAATTTATAATATTAAAAAAAAAAAAAAGAGGAAGCCAAATGAACCGTTGATCTCAAGAGCAAAAACGACAAGAAAAAAATGTGTACCTATTCAGAGCGGTTAGTCCCAAAATTTTCACACAACATAGAGGACAAAATGGGCACAAAATTCGAAACACAATCCACTCTTTATATGGACGAAGATATTCCCCATTCCATGTATATAGAGTAGGTGGCTAGGTTTATTTTCCTATTTCTCACTAGCCCAGTTTTATAACTTGTCTCGGCTGACGTCTTTCTCACGCCTACCTTATCCAAAAATGTGGCATTTTCCATGCACACCAGTTACAAGTGTCAATGTGAAAAAGGGAGTCTGTGTTTGAGATATTCTCTGTTGGACCTCTCTCTTTCTTTGTGGGCCCATGATCTGACTTCTGTGCTTGACGAGGGTTTT
Source organism: Cyclocarya paliurus (assembly GCA_029856935.1). NCBI lineage: Eukaryota > Viridiplantae > Streptophyta > Magnoliopsida > Fagales > Juglandaceae > Cyclocarya > Cyclocarya paliurus. The sequence goes on along the minus strand of CM056956.1, from coordinate 11,768,566 downwards.
TCAGCTGAGTAATGATATATACAATATTTTTATAATATATAATATAAAATGAGGATATTTTTACGAAGTGAATTATTTTTATATGTATTTTATAACAATATTTTTAATTATGAAATATATTAAAAAAAGTCCTATGTGTTTATCCATTTTTCTTTTCAGCTCAACTCAAATTGCTTAATTTCCCGTCGAGTCTGGTGCCTCAATTGTTGCTATCATGTGTCATGTGGTACGTATATACGTACGCGACAATTAATAGCCCAGAACGCAAAGGTACAATTAACCCTAACTACTTTCGGGATATATTGCGCGCCAATGTCAATGACGATCTTGACTTCCTCTCTTCATGTATTTGGAGTACATCTCGCGCATTCTACCCACATGTCGTTCGCTTACGACCGGCCGGCATTCACCAAAAACGTGCACATAACAAACTCTTACGCAAGCTATATAGCTAGAAGTGTAAGTGACTCAAACTCTCTCTCTCTCTCTCTCTCTCTCTCGCAATTAGGTGATGTGTACACAACACATATTAGTTGAGGAATAGATCATGTATATGTTTACAATTATACGACTAAGAGGAAAGAGGCCAATTAATTAGAGTTCTTAAGATTGTGAAGAGTACTAAAATCCAAGCCTCAATGGTCAGCTGGAATATTATAGATAGATGACCGAAATTTGATTCCAGTAGTACTGGCATGTCATGTGAGCTATCCTGACTAATTAGAAACAGATGGTGGGTCCAAATTCTATATCTATATATGGAGATCAAGTTATAACCAAATGCTTGTGGATGAGTTGGGAGTATCTTTCTAGGGAATATCAACGTGCATGGTATGGTCAAGACGCCATGAGAGAGACGTTCTCATATTTAGCTAAAGTCATGACTTGCAAAGTAAGTGATGACAGGTACATGCAGTTGGTTCATTAGGTGTAACTGCTAGCCTAGCTAGAGCTAGCTGAAATTGAGTTGCGCCCACAGAAAAAAAAAAAAGATTATTAGAAAATAATTGAATATATAATTTATAATATTGAAGGAGTGTACTTTATCCGATCTACAGATCATCAACTTGTCAATTTATTTTTTAAACGCCTTTACTTTTACGTAGGAGTTCTAGATTAATTTGTTACAATATTAATTTGTATGCAATTGAGATCCTTTATAATTATTAATTCATTGAATTTGATGATGATTTAATACAGAGTAAAATGGACACAATATTAACCAATATTTCATCACTACATAGTACTACTTCACGTAATATATCTATATTTGTTTTGAAGTTCGACCATCTAATTTAGTCAAGTAATTAGAGAAAACCTCATATTATTATATTTTTCAATGACGCATGATTGATTATACATATAAGCTTAAATTATATATATATATATATATATATATATATATTTATATATATAATATATATACTTACTGGAGGCAGAATAAGTATCGAGAGAAGCGAGATAATTTCAACTCATCTACTATTCATAAATTTTAACTCACGAGTCTTACTATTATTTATAAACAATCGACTCAACTCATTTTATCACATCTTTTAAATTGAAACGAAACAAAATGAAACATAATATTCTTTTTAAAGTATATATTAGCAACTAGAAATCAATTTTTATTTTTATTATTATTATTTGAATGAGTGGACCACAATGACCAAAATAAATGACGGGCGGTTTCACTCAGCTTTGCTATCCATTTATTATTCTTTATTGGCATCTAATGAAACTGGCCCTGTGTTAATGCACGCAGTCGTGTAAGAGTCATGAGAGAGAGTTTTTAACTTTATTGTAGCAAAAGAACACACACAAAAAGGAACCTAATCCACGACTTTTGGTTGTGGTGGTGGTGCTGCCAGACCCTTAGCCAGCCCTGCCCTAGTCTCTCTCTCTCTCTCTCTCGTGTTTCACATCGCTCTCCCACTTATAAAGAGCATGCGAATTAAAAAGAAATATATATATATATATATAGTAAAAGATGCCCCATCACTCGCTTTTCGTGAATGAAAGGCAACCATGAACACTGACCACTTGCTTACTCAAAGTATTCAACTACAACAAATGGATCATCAGTAGAGCCAGCAAATACCACAAAAAAGAATTCAAAGAATTGATGATTTTCAATCATAGTAAATTAAACTAACGATAATATAATTCACATTGAGAAAAAAAACTTATATCAACAATCTTTTCCTCCTCTACCTAGCTAGTAATGGCAATCCACCAAGGCCGGAGAGGAGATCAAGACAAGGCTTTGCTGGGCCGTTGCAAGTTTCAACATAGTCTCTTCTTCCGGCGCCGGGAGATTAAGATCCAGAGATAGAATATTTCTTGGCTTGATTTCAACGTGCTGGGAGTCTTCCATGGTGGTGCTAATTGCGTCGATGCTCATGGCCACTTGGGAGCTTGTTGAAGCCCTGTGACGCCTCATATGGCCGCCAAGCGCTTGACCAGACATAAATTCCAAGCCACAAATGGAGCACTCATGGATTTTGACCTTGTTACTATGCATACCTTTAATATTGGCTATTTGGAGAGGTTTTGAAGGACTAAAACTATTTCTTTCGAATCGTGCTTCTTCAGGGTATTCTGTGAACGGTGTTATTGGTGCTTTTCTGATCTCCTGACCTACCATGGCTTTAGGCTTTTTGTGGCTTGCCCGGTGCCCGCCCAGCGCCTGAAACGATGGGAAAGTCCGGTTACAGGTCTTGCACTGATGGACATAGAACCCACCCTTGCCGGTGGCCGTCTCGGAGAACTTTCGGACTCCAAACCTTTCCATCGGATCATTCCATTGGAGAGGTTGCCTTGGAGCATCCCCTTGGGCCAAGAGTATCAGACAATTAGCCATGTCTTCGTCTTCCTGATGATCAGTGCTGTCATATACATCCTCAGAAGTTGTTCCTGACGAAACTGAACCATAGGATCCAAATCCACCTCCGCTGCCACCATCAATATCGCTACTGGCAGTACCAGGTATAGCACAACCAGTACTTGATGAGCTAGAAGTGAGGATAACACCATAGGGGGACATGGCCGGCCTTTGGCGCTTGGTGCTCTTCCCTTTGGCGATCTGGGAATGATCATCATACCCGGCGAGTAGTACTTCTTGGCGTCCCATGTCAGCCCAAAACCACTCAAGAACTAGCTAGCTTAAAGAAAGAAACAAAGAAGGAACACGAAAAGCATATAACCAGTTGAGAGAGAGAGAGTGAGAGAGAGAGATGGAGAGATACTTGAAGTGGGCAACGGTGGGGAGAGTGGGCGTCCTTATATATAGTGGAAGAGTGATAAGAAAATGCTTTTGTTTTTAAATAACGTACAGTTAATGGAAAGAAGCAATGGAGTCAAATGCATGCCGCCCCCTAGTACACGCGACCAGTTATCACGAAGTACTTACCCGGCCGGCCTGAAATCTTCCTTCTTTTTCCAACCTTTGAATTAGGATATGTTTGGGGGTAAAGATGAAATTTCTCATCTCTATCTCTATCTCATCTCATCATTACAATTTTTTCAAATTTTCATATAAAATATAATAAATAATTCAACTTTTTCAAATCCCAATACAACTTTTTCAAATTTTAATATTTTAAATTAATATTTTAAACTTTTATCTTAACACTATTCATAAAATTTTTAAAAATTTTCATCTTATCTCACCTCCCAAGCATAACCTTAGTGTTTGAAATGAAATGAGAAAGGTTTCATAAAAAAATAAATTCATAATTGAGGTTGTTTGATGGATTATATTAAATTATAAAATTATTTTTATTATAAAATAAATTTAAATATTATATAAAACAATGACAATATATGAATTTATTTTTATAAAATAAATGACTTATCTTTAATATATCAGTAACCAGAGCCTTGAAGTTAGTCATCATGTCACTAACAATAAAAATCTGTCTTTAAACTCGCTTGAATTGCACGTAAGGTTACCAAAGAAAAGAAAAATAAAAAATATTCTTTTTACAAAATAATTTTATAAATTGATATAACTTAATATAATTTATCAAATTATAAAATTATTTTTATTATAAAATAATTCGACAAATTACATAAAATCACATTAATTTATACGATTATTTTTATATAATTCTTTTATAACTTTAACACTCATCCAAAAACAAATTGCACATAATTATAGTACGTCCGTACGCACGCTCCTATATTCATATATGGGTTCATATTTCTCTTCTATTTTTTTGACTGGCGCTTGTTATATCCGATTCTTTATGGTTGTACTTGTACCTTAATTTCTATGAAACCCGCTTAGAATTTTGGTTTCCGCGCACTCTTGTCCAAAAGATTACTATTTACCAACTAATTAAGGCGGCGGTTGGTGTATAAAGTATTAGGTCCTCTTTTTCATTATTTTTCTCGGACTAATTAAGCTCACCAAGTCACGGATAGACACAATTTGCAGTTAAAGCAAAGGGCATGCACGTTAAAAGCGTGCCGTTCTCATTCACTCCACGTCTTGTTGCAGGAAAGTAGTTGTTGAAGCATTTTTCCGACCGGATCGAAACCCAACAATACGGTTGACTGATCTAAGATGATAGTTTGGATATTTGGATGCTCATCAAAATACATAATAAATAAATCATGTAAAATATAAATGAAGAGAGATACAAATATTTTTGTCGTTTGACATAAAATTCTATGTCTACGAATTGTTTGGGGTGAAATCTACTATATTAGATGATTTTATAATTTTTCATAATTTCTCATATCGCTCAATACAATAAAGAAAATAGGGATCGAGAGAGGTTGAAGAAAGTGTTGTTCCTGTAGATAAAGGGAGCCAATCATCTTTCTTGATTTGATGAGATTCTCTCATTTTATAAAAGTCTATTTCTTTCTTTGGAGTAATTGAGTCCTACTTCCCTTATTAAGTGGTGAAAATTGGGTTTAAACATACAAAGGTCATACTGGGCGACGACTTGAAGGATGGTGTGAAATCTTGATGTTTTGATGAAGATTTTGTTAAATTTAAGGGTAGATATGGATATGATGAAATGCTAATATATTTTTATACATGTTATGGATTTACCCAAAGCATGTTAGCATTTTTATTAAAGAATTATACACATTTTCTTTGAAAATGAAACTGGAACACACAAAACAGTTTCTGTTTTGAGGTTGTGATGTAATAAAGCAAGAAAGGATGTAGAGCATCAGATGTTTGCAGAAAGGCCTTAGAGAAAATGACAGTAACTGGAAATGCTCTATATTTTCCCATATATTCACAGTACTGCAGATTACAATATTTATAGGCATTTCAACCACATAGAATTCTACAATTGGATTGCCAGCACATACTTTCTGTTACAACCGTATAATATTCTCTCTGAAATATTCTCTTATTCTTCTAGTGTATTTGCTGAGGTCTGTGACTGCACGACAGGTAGTGTTATGGCAGGTAGTGCTGTTGCCTTGACATCCCACTGCGATGCAAGCAGTATTGTTGTGACAGTGAGATTGGATCGAAGTGTAGCAAAACCGTGCTGCTGATAGAGGCTTGGTCATGATATCAACAATCTGTTCTTTGCTTGATATGAATGAGACTTGCAGTGATTTTGCAGCAACCATTTCTCGAACAAAATGATAGTTAAGTTCAACGTGCTTAGTACGTGAATGTAATACCGGATTAAGTGATAGATAAGTTATACCAATATTGTCATACCATAGTGTAGGAGGAGTATTAAGAGAAATACCCAGTTCACTTAATAAATATTGCAACCAAAGAAGCTCACAAGTGGTGTTAGCAACAGACTTATATTCAGCTTTAGTAGTTGAACGTGCAATAGTGGGTTGTTTCTTAGATCCCCATGAAATCAAATGAGCACCAAAATAAACATAATAACCATCAGTAGATTTACAATCATCAAAGTATCCAGCCCAGTCAGCATCAGCATAGGCAGATAAATTAAAGGATGACATGGGTGAAAAATATAAGCCAAAATGCAGAGTATGATTAAGGTAGCGCAGATTGCGCTTAACAACTTGCCAATGGGGAATACAAGGACTATGCATATACTGACAGACATGATTAACCGCAAAAGAAATGTCAGGTTTAGTGAATGCTAAATATTGGAGACTACCAACAACACTAAGATACCACTGTGGATCATCAGATGCACAACCATCAAATGCAATGAGTTTCTCAGAAGTGGACATTGGTGTGGATACTACCTTGGAATTGTGCATGTTTGTACGGTGCAATAAATCAAAGATATACTTGGACTAAGTTAAAAATAAACCAGACTCGGTACGAGTAAGTTCAATGCCTAAGAAAAAATGTAAAAACCTTAAATCTTTTATTGGAAAATGAGTACCAAGTGCTTGAATAACATCAGTAATAAGAGTAGAATCTGAACCTGTCACTATTATATCTACATAAACAAGGATGAAGATACTAGCAGTGGCAGTACGTAAGATAAACAAAGAGGAATCTGAAACAGAGCATGTAAAACCTAAGGAGACCAACCGATCACTTAATTTTGCAAACCAAGCCTAGGGGCTTGTTTTAATCTATAAATGAATTTTCTCAACTTACAAACATACGTAGGCAGATCGGGATTCACGAACCCGGGAGGCTGTTTCATGTAGACTTCATCTTCTAGGTCCCCGTGCAGAAAAGCATTCTACGTAGGCTGTTTTATGTCAAGTTGGTGCAAAGGCCAATTAAAGGAAACAGCAAGTGAAAGCAGAGTTTGAATGGTTACTGGTTTCACCACTGGACTAAATGTCTTAGTGTAATCCAGTCTGGGTTGTTGATGGAACCCTTGAGCAACAAGGCGAGTCTTGCATCGCTCAAGTGACCCATCTGCACATCGTTTGGTCTTGAGTATCCATTTGGATCCAAGAAGATTGTAAGAAGGAGAAGGCGGCACCAGGTCCCATGTGTGGTTTCGGAGAAGAGCATCTAGTTTGGAATTCATGGCCAGACGCCATTCTTGGTATTTTGATGCTTCGGAAAAGGAAGTGGGTTCTTCTGGAATTGAGGATGACGAAGAAATTTCGGTGAGCTAGTTGGAGATTTTGGACGAAGGCCATGAAATGGTACCGTCATTATGGTGCTTGGGACACTGAATATTGGACTTAGAACGTGTAACCATGGGATGATGTGGTGGCTGAGTATTTGGAGGTGATGGAGGTAAGGAAGGAGCTAGAGTAGAAATGGGGGGAGAAGCATTTTGTGCGGCAGAAGGGGAAAAAGAAGAAGAAACCCTAGAGGAAGAATCTGGCAAAGAGGATGAATGAATTGAGGATGGATCTGAGGTAGTGTGAGGGCCGGTCAATGGAGTCCTATAAGAGTTGGGTTCCGAAAGGCTTAGTGAATGAGTTGGGCCCAAAGTCTGAGAGTTGGGGAATAGGAGGCCTAGTAGTCACAGAATTGGGAGAGGGAGTAACGGACTCGGATTGGGCTTTAAATGGAAAAACAGTTTCATCAAATGTAACATCTCTTGAAATATAAGTTCAGCCTGACGGAATATGTAAACACTGATTGCCTTTATGATCTGGACTATAGCCCATAAAAACACAAGGTTGTGAATGATAATCCATTTTATGCTTGTTAAACGGACACAAGTTGGGCCAGCAAAGAGCTCCAAAAACTCTAAGAAAATGATAATTAGGAGTTTGGCCCATTAACATTTCAAAAGGACATTTATCTTGTAGTAATGGTGTGGGCATTCGGTTTATGAGATATGTCGCAGCAAGGAAGGCATCAGCCCAATACTTTTGAGGAACCGATGCATAAGATAAAATTGAGAGACCCGTCTCGACAATATGACGGTGACGACATTCAATACTCCTATTTTGTTGATGGGAGTATGGACATATAAGGCAATGAGAAATCCCTTGTAATTTAAAAATAGATTGAAGTGGACGAAATTCTCCACCCCAATCAGACTGAACAGAACTATATTGGTGGAAAAGGTATTGGTGATAAAATGCAATGATAAGAGATGTAACATTTGATTTTGACTGCATAGGAAATAACCATAGATATTTTGAAAAGTTGTCTACAATGGAGAGATAAAAACGTGAACTATTAGAAGAAAAAAGGAGAGCTAGGCCCCATACATCTAAAAACAATAATTGAAAAGGCTTTGTGGACCGAGATGATGAAGGTGGGTGCGGAAGTGAGTGAGCTTTGGCTTGAGCACAGGCAGAGCAAGGAAGAAGATCGGCAAAGGAGTTGAGAGGCAACTGGAACCGTTTGGGGATGAGCTTGGTGGTGCGAAAGGATGGATGACCCAACTGTGAGTGCCAAAGCTGGGCAGATGTGCGAGTTCCAATGTATGCTTGAGGAGTGGTGGTGGACGATGATGGCAATGATGTCTGCAAAGCATACAGATTTTTTTCAATGAGACCTTGAAGTAGAATCTCCCGGGAGCATAAATCCTTCACAAGAAAAAAATCAGAGTGAAATTCAAAAAATACATGATTATCTTGACAAAATTTACGAACTGAAAGCAAGTTTTTAGAAATGGCAGGAACATGAATGGGCAAAGATGAGCCATCGCTGATACTGACTTGATCAGGTCCCTGATACTGCATTGATCCTTGGTTGAGATTGTGAACATCCGGTGTGAAATGATGCGTTGCGGCTGTGTCAGGAAACCATGTATGGAGAGGAGTTGTGTTGGTGGGCAGAGAAGTAAGATTGGCCGTAAGAGATGGAGGAGGGCCTGATAGGTTTGATCAAACCGAAAGTAGCAGTTTATGGCAGAATGCCCAAGTTTATTGCACACCTGACAAACTGGACAAGGAGAAAAAGAAGAGTTGGGAGCATAACCACAAGGTCCAGTAAGGTGACCTCGCCAAGCAGATCGACCATAACATCCTCCCCGATGAGAAAAAGAAGCACGTCCACGATTGGAAAAATTGGAAGCAGGTGGGCGAACGATGGTAGTGTTGGCAGAGAGGTTGGTGCCTGAGAGAAGAGATTGATTTTGGTAATTGAGGCGGGACTCATGGTTCATTAAGAAGCAGTAAAGTTGATGAATAGAGATTGGATCTGGACGTGTAGTAAGAGAAGTGACTATAGACTCATATTCAGTACCCAACCCAGCAAGTAAGTAAATAGAAAACTCAGAATCAGAGAAAGTGCGACCAACAGCTCCAAGAGAAGAAGCAAGAGATTTTGCTTTGTTGAAATACTCAGAAATTGATTCAGGCCCTTTCTTAAGAGTTGCTAACTGGTACTGAGTCTAGGCAACATGAGCATTTGATTAAGCAGAAAATAAATTCTAAAGAGTAGTCCAGACTGCACATGAGGTTGTACAATCTAAGACTTGAGCCAACACATTTTCGGAAAGAGACGAGTTGATAGCGGAAATTAGTAGTTGATCTTGCTGAAGCCAGTGTGTGTGAGCTAGATTTTGTTAAGCAAAGGCGGTGGAGAAGGTAGAGACCCATCCACAAAACCTAGAAGCTGATGTCCTTTTAAAAATGGCACTACTTGTGCCTTCCAAAAAAGATAATTGTCAATATTGAGTTTGACTGTGATAAAATGAGGAGCTGAATGTATAATGGAAGTAGTGACGGTGGAGGAAGATTCGAGAGTAGCCATAAAAAAAATTTTGGACATTGGTCCTTCTAGGCTCTAGATACCATAATAAAGCAGGAAAGGATGCAAAGCATCAGATGTTTGCAGAAAGGCCTTAGAGAAAATGACAGTAACTGGAAATGCTCTATATTTACCCATATATTCATAGTACTGCAGATTACAATATTTATAGGCATTTCAACCACATAGAATTCTACAATTGGATTGCCAGCGCATACTTTTTGTTACAACCGTATAATATTCTCTCTGAAATATTCTCTTATTCTTCTAGTGTATTTGCTGAGGTCTGTGACTGCATGGCAGGTAGTGTTGTGGCAAGTAGTGATGTTGCCTTGACATGATGTTTATTGGTTCTAGAAGCCTAGTCCAATGGCTATGAAATTAATATATGTTGTTGTTCTACAAGTTTTCATTTATGTGTTAAGAGTTTTTTTTTCTTTTTAGGAAAGTTTGTTTAAATATTTGTTGGAAACATGTTTGACATGCAAATGTTTGATTGGAACTGAAACTTGAAGCTTTCGAATTGATGATTATGTTTGTTGAGATTTTTGCCATGCGATACTATGAACAAGTTAAAACTTGGATTTGAAGTATATGATCATATTTCTTGAAGTTTTATTGCATAAAAATCAAGAATCTAGTATTTTGTTTCAAGATCAAGAGCATGCCATACTTGGTTTTGGTATTTTAGTGCAAACAGATTGTACTATATGATTTTTGGTCATTAATCAAGCATGCTATTACTTAGATTTGAATGTTAACTTGACCTTGCTGGCCCAATGTCGCCTATCTTGCTTGCCCGGTTTGTCCTTCCCTTGTCACCGAGTGATGTGTTCCTACTAGAGTGTTGGGCGCAGTTCTCACAACCCCAAATTTTGATTTTCTCGGATCCTCCAAACGTCCTCATTCTCAAGTTTAATTCAGAAAAACTAAGGCTCAAACCCTTTTATGGTCTATACAGTAACAACTGAATGAAGATAAATTAGTTTATTCTTAGCTGAGTTTTATTTAAATATATGGGTTTAATTTGGTTGCAACTTTTGGAGCTATAACCAGTTTTTAACCATGGTGAAAACTTACAAGGCATGGCAATAGTGAAGAAACAAGAGTGCAATTTGGTTTCAATGGAACATAAGAAGAGGGATTATCCAATAGTTATAAAATAGATTATTCTTAGCTTAGTTTTATTTAGATAAGTATGTTCAGCGTGGTTGCAACTTTAAAAGCTATAACTAGTTTTCAGTTAATTGAATTGGCTATGGTGAGAAGATTAAAAAGGCACGTGATTTTTGGTGATGGTCAAGAAAAACGAGTGCAATTGGTTTCAAGTAAACAGAGAGGGATTATCCAATAGTTATAATGTATTGCGGCCCTAAATCAATATTCCTAGCCTGTTTTGTTGTCCTAAACGTCCCATCTAGAAAAGAGAGGTAAGTACCCTCTTTCATGCATGTAGGCTCTAGAGCCAAAATTATGTGTACTATTTCTTAATGGAAAGATATTTTATTACTCAGCCTTGTTAAAATTTCAAATATGTTGGGTAGAATCTACGTTCAAAACTTGAGAAAAGACTTCATGTCACAGAATTGATGAAGTAGAAAGGTGTTCTTTTGATATATATATACATATATATATATATATATTAAGAAGATTGATTTTCTTTTCTTTTATATTTTTTATTTTCAATGAGAAGAGAAAAAGAGAGAGTAGATAAGAGCTCTTTTACCAAATAGAAATTTGGAGCTCATAGGCTTTGCGTGTAACCCATCACATCTTGGTAGGCCAATTGGGTTGTCAAGATCTTTGATGTGTCAGATAGTGTGTAAAATTGCTAGCAATATAAATTTCATATTTCGTACTGTAAATAAACATCACTTTTGGCAAAACTTCACAAAGTTCAATCTTATGTGAGACAAAAATGCATGACTCCTAGAGCTCAATATCAAGCTTCGAAAAATGCAGGCAGGTGGGAAGTGAAGAGTGACTTGCAGCAAAGTCATAACCTTGAACTTCAACCAGAGTGAGGATTAGCCGCTCCACTTCATTGCCACCATAACAAGTTCTCTAAAGAGTTCCCCGGACATTTATTTTCCAGGTTCTCCTTTTTAGAAGATTACTCGGAAGATAATGGAGGACTCCTCTAAATAGATTTTTTCAGAGGAATTCCCCGTCTTTAGATGGTTGCTTTTAAATTGGTCAATTATTCTTTCTTGACATTGATTCTTAGATTTCGTTTGTTTTCACAAATGAAATGAGTTAAAATTAAAATTAAAAGTTGAATAAAATATTATAAAAATATATTTTTTTAATATTATTTTTGTTTTAAAATTTGAAAAAGTTTAATTGTTTATTTTATTTTGTCCAAAAATTTAAAAAAATTGTAATAATTAGAGGAAATGAGTTCAGGAGTTGTGAAAACAAACGAGACCTAGCCTTCCAACTAAGACTGTTCATCCGGGCTGGGTTTTTTTTGGCCCTGTCCGAAAACCGAATTCCGGTTCCAGGTTTCGGCCCGGATTTGATCCGGGCCGGATTGCCAAAACCCGGACCATCCAGTCTGGGTAGGGTTTGAAATCCGGGTACCGGATTTTAAACCCGGTACCCAGATTCCATTTTATTCATCTTAAGACCCAGCCGCCGCTTTCTATTCGTTTTTCCCTCTCCCTCTCCCTCTCCCTCTCTCTCTCTCTCTCTCTCTCTCTCTCTCTCTCTCTCTCGTCTAAACACTGCCCCTGCTCCAGCCGAAACCCTCCTTCTCTCCATCTTCTCGTTCTCCAATCAAAACCCAGAGTTCAAACCCAAACCGAAACCTCTTGATGTCTCTCTGAAACCCTCGATCTCGATCATTTGTGTTTCGCCCACAGTCCAAACCGAAACCTTAGCTCTCTCTCTAGCCATATCTTCTACTCTCTCTCTCTCTCTCTCACTCCAAAGGCATAACCTTCGAGTTTTTGAGGCATTTTCTCTCGCTGGAGTTTCTGACACCATATCAAAAGGCTTGAGCCAGGAAGACTTTGGGAGTGAATCGTGAGTAAGCCGCTGCTCTTTTTTTTTTTTTGGAAAAAAAAAATCTTTTTGAGATACTTAGATGTTTTCAAAACCGATCTATGCTTTATTAATAAGAATCGGCACTCTAGTTTTGTTAAGATCTAGACCAACAAACAAAGGATTTTGTTTTGATGCAGAGAGATTTGTGTCTTTGATTTTTCTAGATTTTCTTCTTAAACATCAGTTGTGTTTCTGGGTGGAGTGTAAATTAAGAGCAACGCATTTATGGTGAAGGGGTTTCATGTCTTAGGAAAATGAGAATCCTTTTGTGTGCTTGGATTGTGGGTAATAGTTGAACATACATGTTGCAGTTGGCCAAAGTTGCGCGCTTTATGCTTGTAATTCAATGGAACTCAGTACTGATGATTATATTTTTATAGTGATGAACATATTGGGTTTCTATGTTGTGGCTTTCAAGGTTTTTGACGATGGTGTTATATGGAAATGCAGGTCATGGAATTTCTCAAGTCACTAGTGAAAAACTGAGTTCTTTGAAAAAAAAAAAGCGAGTTCAAACCAGAACCCAAATTCAACGGATTCAGCCCGAGTCTGATCCGTACTGACCCGGTCTGGGTTTCGGCCTGGATTTCAAATCCGAGTTCCGGTCTGGATATACCCGGGTTTCCGGGTCGGAACCCGGATGAACAGTCCAATTCCAACCAAAGAGGGCAAACTCTCCTCTTTGCACATTGGCCTAATATACGTCATTATCATCTTCCATGCATGACAAATCCAATAGCTGCAAATTATGTGACGTTTGCCGCAGCTTAACCTGATTATGCATATTAACAATGGAATAATGCAGTATGGTGTTACCATTTTCCACTAGAACCAACAAAAATTGATGATTTATATATACAGCTCGATAATTAGGTGAATTATTGTCATCTTCAAGTCCCAAGTACCATTCCACTTAACTTGGGAAAGAAACTTTACTGTAAATTTTCCTTTGTAAAATTATTCTTTAATGTACCTTTATATATATAGTCAATATTGTAAAGGTTGACAACAATTGACATCTTGAAAATTCAAATTCTCTTTTGGCAGGCAGAAATTGAATGTCATCTACACAAATTTTGTGACCAAATCACTATGCAATAGGCATTTCTACCCTCTACTGCTGTTTAGACTAAGATATGTTACAAAAACTCTGATCTACAGTTTATGGAACTAGCAATTGCCACTGGAGAGGAAATTGGGTATCTTAAGGATGCGGGCAATAGCTGTTGCATTCAGACTTACCTCTTCTAATTACGTTTTATACACACTTTAATAAGCAATAAAGTCAATACATCGTATAATTCAAGTTCAAAGGATATACTAGTATACAAAATTAGTAACCATTTAATGAGTGAATGTGTTAATATGACATCAGGTTAGGCTCATTCTTCTCTTCACTGTGCTAACCTCTACCCAACCTATGCTTCACCCAAGAAGCATAAAGAAAGAAAATGTCTCTTCAAGTTTACCTCTCAAATTCCAAACCTGTAAGACCGTAGCTCTGAAACCCTCCCTTGGGACAGCAAAAAGTTGTTTGCTTGGTGGGTAAAAACTTATTTCCCACTTCGTCTATGTACGTTTCAAGACCACAAGCATTACAAAATGATACCAAATCTGATTCCTGAAAGAATGGAAGCCTTCAAAAATCTTAACTGTACAATCAAAAATCTAAAAATGTCAAACCGCTTAATTGAAATTGTACCTTCATCATCAAGAGTTTAGAGAGGTGTGCCAATGGATACGGATGAAGCTTGTAGCCACCATTATTTATACATGAGAGAGCCAGGCCTCGTACCTTTCATGGTCAGGACAAAGAAATCATTTTAAAAGGATGTCGCAAAGAGAATGTTGAATGCATTTTCTAACATCCGGCATCAACAAATACTAATTTAGGAAACCAGTGAATTAATTATGAACTCCTAAGACAAAAAATTCAAAAGGGCCTGATGAGAAAGAAAGCTGAAGACCTCCCTACCCTCCAACTCCCACTCTAAAAGAAAATACACATGGGAAAAAAAGAGCTACTTCTTCTTGCCAAAATTACTTTTCCTGTTCAGAACGGCCCAAGACAAGCATCAATTTCCCAAAAGTAAAATAACCAACTATGAAAGTTTCCTAATACTGCATCATTGATAGTTACCTTGTATCAGAAGAGAGTAAATTTTGTTCCAAATCAATGAGTATATAAGTAGTGCAATGCAGCTCAAAATGATAATTTCAGTCAACAAAGACCCAACTTTCAAAAATCCAGAATTAAGGTTTAGGGTGAAACTGATATGTAATTACCTCGCTGACATACGGCTCAATGATGCAGTACTGTAGATGGGATGCCTCAGATGCAGTAATTGAAAGAAAACATACATAGTTTCCCATTCGGAAAAATCTGTTAAAAGAAAGAGAAATAGTCTTTCAGTTTGTTGAAACTTGTATTGATCATTGCACATGATATTGATGTTTATAAGATAAACTCATAAAGAAAAAGAGCCTTCTAAACAATTTAACTTTAATCAAGGAAAAAACTTCCAAAACAAGTGCAGTCATTGAAAAATATGGTAATACCGTAATATTTTCCTCGCAAAACACATTTCCTTCGAATTGATTATTGGAATGGGTACATGGCGAAACCACAAAGAAAGAGATTCTCCCTGTGGATCAGAAATAGTTATATTTCAAGATTTACCGAGCAGAAGGCTGCAATTGAGAATGCAAAAAATTGGATTAACCACACCAATAAAGTAGAGATCAACCATCGGTTGGCTTTTAGGACCAAGATGAAGAAGCACATAAAATGAACGGAACTCAGCTTCATTCTCATAAATATAATCATAATTTCGGTTTGCATCGTACAGATTAAATAGAGATGCCAACGCCTTGGTAAGTTGCTCCATGTTGAGATAGTGAACAGAAGAAATATTTGGGTCTCTACAACTTTGAAGCTTGTGACAAGATGTGACATGAAATTGAACCTGCACAATGACACATACAGGGATTGCATAAAATAATTCTGTAGAATGTGTAAATGGTTTCAAGCTCCTAACACACAACTTTTGGTTTTGATACATAGTTTTCTTGCAAAGCCATAAAGAGAAAGATACCAAGTGTGATAATTTTATTAAGTGACCACATGCATGCCAGCAGTTCAAAATGAAATTTCACTTTTCTGGACATCTGTCTAAGCAACTTGGTGACAACAGTATAAATTATCTCAACATGGAGCAGAGGTTGGTACTTCCCCTAATCACGTAAAATACCAACAGGACTAATGCTTTGGTTTATTGAAGCATTTTCTTTATCATGTGATTGCATTAAGGACTAAGTTGTATAAATACCGGTGATTGTTTTTCACAAGTACATACCAATGAGTTTTAGATAAGGAATATGCAAATTTTGCACATAGTATGATAAAGATGATGGTTTCGAAGAGGGAGATGATTCAAAGTTTTTTTCGAAGATAAGCATACCATTTTCTCATACATGTAGATGGCTTTTTCGTTGATAATATTCTGCATGCTAAGATCTTGTCTTATTGACCTTGTTCTATCAAAGATGAAGTCATGAACCACTTCAAAAGAATATTCTGTAGAATCCAACAAGCTTAACAGGTAGTCTAACGTGTCTTCCAATACTGGAAGAGGCCGTACATCTGACAACTGCACATCTCTGATGGATATAGTTCTGCAAAACTTGTGAGAGAAAAGAAAGGGTAACATTTTGTTCTCAATCATCTGTGTGTGTATCAAGTATACATGTATGTATTTATGTATTTTTTTGATATAAAGAAATACACACCATACAGCTCTATAAACTTCAAATGGAAATGCAGGGAAAATGAATTCCACAAAACTGCTCCATTTGGTTGGCGTTCTCAAGAACAAATTTCACTCTTGAAAACATTTTCGTTAATTTTGCCACCAAACAAAGTTTTTAGAAACCTTTTTCAAAACGATTAAAAAACACCCACAACTAAAAAAAACAAAAATAAAAACAGGGCAGGGAGAAAGGGAGCGGCAGAGGGCTGCCCCATCAACTTGATTCCTGACAGAGAAATATTAGAGACCCATATAAAATATCAAGCCATACAGTGAGTTGCGTTTTCAAATTTTGAATCAGTAGATCCCACAATCATATTATAGCCAGGCTTAATATCCAATAAGCAGTGGAGCTTTTAAATTTATTCCAATATGGAAACTTGGATTGGAATTGAGGCCCTTGCCAAAAGTCTGATGGAAAATTGATCACAGAAACTCAAGGACATAGAAGTATTACCTGAAACAGACGACTTTTGAAACTTGTTTCATTTTGGTAGCCATAATATTGCAGCCAAATTGTTTAAAAGGGAATACATTATTGCGGCGTTGTAAATATCATTTAAGTTAAAAGACTAAAAAGTTTTAAGAGACAAATAAGATAGTTTGAAAGTGAGTTTTGCTCCGGCAATTAAGGAAGCAGTTACTCGTGTCAACTGTCTCTCTCTTGGGTTTCTAAGGTGAGAGGAACCGTCTGTTTGTAACTGTTGTTCTCTTACGTGACAGTGAGAGCTTCTGGTTCTTGTTGGAAATTGAGTTTTGTTAACTCTGAAATGGATGAGGTTTTATCAAATTTGTGTGGAAATTTATCTCTGACGGAGGAGGAACGAAATGGTTTGGTTATTCTTTATGGGGCGATTGCAGAAACTCTATCTAAAGGTCAATTTTGTCTCATGGGTAAACTTTTTACTGACAAAATTATGACTATTAGAATGTTGCTCAGACAACAATGTTGAAAGTTTGGCGTCTTTCAGGAGATGTTTCATTTACAGTTGTTGGGCCTAATATGTTTCTGATGGAGTTTTCTTATGCTACTGATCGTGATGAAGTTGTATCGGATGTCCATGCCTATGTGACAAATTTTTATTCAGTATTCAAGCTTTTGAAGGTATTGTGTCCCCAAAAGAAATTGACTTTAATCTAGTTCCCTTTTGGATCCAAGTTCATAATTTACCATTGGGTTGTATGAATCAGAAAGTTGGGGAACAAATTGGTTCGATGGTTTGGGTTGTTCAACAGGTTGATGTTGACGGGAGTGGCACTAGATGGGGAAAGTTCCTGAGGATTAAAGTTCTTATAAATGTTAAACAGCCACTATCAAGGGGCAGAACTGTGATTATTCAAGGAAAATCAATATGGATTCCTTTCCAATATGAGAGGTTACCACAGATCTGTTTTCGTTGTGGAGTAATTTATCATGAAGGGAAAGGATGTAGTAGTACCACATGGGGTTAATTCAAAGAACCAGTATGGGGCATGGTTGACAGCATCTAATCAGAATGCTTCTATGGTGACGTCTTTAAAGGATGTTGATGTGAACCAAAAATGCAGAATTGAGTCATAAGGGGAGTCATTCTTTAAAGGATGTTGATGTATATCAAAGAGTAGGATTGAATGCTATGGGGGGTCATACTGGGGTAATGGATTCCTCTTGGGAGAAGTCAGAATCTGATCACTTTTCCATTGGTGGAGTTGATCATGTTTCTGGTGAGAATGCAGTGCAGAGTCCTGCAAATCTATCCTTATCTGAGAAAGGTGGTGCTTTACAAACCAAGAAAGTTGCTGAGGATAATTATACTCTCATCAAGGGTGAGAATGTTGGGAAATCAAGTATTATCACATGTTGGCAAATGGGATAGAAATACAAAGTATTATCATTCATGTGTAAACCATAGAAGAAGATCTAATTTTATCAAGGAAGTTGAATCAGAAGATGGCAGGATTTTAACTGATGATCTAGACATTAAAGCTGCCATTACTCAGTATTTTTCTAATATATACTCTTGATCTAATCCTGAGGATCCGTGTGCATGTTTATCAACTCTTGAGGAGAGGGTGACAGTGGATATGAATGCTATGTTGATCAAGCCATTTATAGAGATTTTTTTTTTTTTGACAACTAAGAATGAAATAGGCATAGCCCAGATACATAGGAAGTATACAGAAGAACACCTAGATACATTCTAAGAACGATAAATTAAAGATAAGAAATCATGAACATAGTCCCCATTTAATACAATAGTGGAAAACCAAAGCATTTAAGTGTGTAGAAAAAAATTCTTCAGCTCAGCCATCATGCGTTCCTTATCTTCAAAACAGTGCGCATTCCTTTTCATCCAAATACACCACATGATGCACAATAGAATCATCTTCCACACTGCTGCTACTTGTTGATAGCCTTGCATCTTCCTCCAACAACCCAACAAATCCACCACCCTCAAAGGCATAACTCAAGTGACATCCACCCTTTGAAAGATCACATCCCACAACACTCTTGTTACATCGCAATGTAGTAAGAGATGATCTACAGATTTTCTATTCTTCTAACACATATAACACCAATCCATCACTACACATCCTTTCTTCCTCAGATTGTCCATGGTCAAGATCTCCCCAAGAGCGGCATTCCATACAAAAAAGGCTACTTTAAAAGGCACACGAGACCTCCAAATATTCTTCCGAGGGAACGGAGTATGAACCTGTGTTGTCAAAATGTTATAATACACCTTAATTGTACATTTCTTGTGATTATTAGATTTCCACTTCAATCTATCACACTGTGCCATGGGAGTCCCCGTGGAATATAGCAGGCTGAAAAAGCCTGAAACAATAGATAATTCCCAGTCATGAAAATCCCTATTGAAAAGAATATTCCACTGATGTGAACCATGAGAAAATAACCTCACATCCGCCACTGCCACTGAAGCCTCCCTATTAACTGCAATACGATAGAGAGCCGGAAAAGCCTTTTCCAATGAGTGATCTCCACACCACACATACCTCCAAAAATTGATTCAATTACCTTCTCCAGCTACAAAGCAAATTGTTTTCTCAAAGCATGGCCACCCCTTCCTTATAAACTTCCATAAACTCACACCATACCCCCCTCTCACTTCGTTGGAGCACCAACCACCCTAAGCAGCACCATATCTAGTGTCAATAATTTCCTTCCACAATGATCTCCCTTCCGAGTGATATCTCCATAGCCATTTCCTAAATAAAGCTTTATTAAAAGTTCTCAAGTTACACACTCCCAACCCCCCATACACAACTGGGGCACATACTATCTTCCATCTAACCAAATAGAATTTCTTCTCCTCCCCCCATGCTCCCCCCCCCCCCCCAAAAAAATAAGAACGCCCTAAAGAGTTTCTCAATCCTGTTCACCACCCCTGCAGGCATAGGAAACAGAGATAAAAAATATGTGGGGAGGTTAGTGAGAGTACTCTTGATAAGAGTGAGGCAGCCCCCTTTCAATAAATACACCCGTTTCCAACCAGCCAACCTTTTCTCTATCTTCTCCACCACCCCATCCCATATAGCTCTAATCTTGAAAGTTGCTCCCAGCGGAAGGCCTAAATATTTCATTGGTAAAGATGACACCTTACAATCCAGAAGGCTTGCTAAACTGAGGATACTAGAGACCGCATCCACCGGA
This sequence comes from Cyclocarya paliurus, assembly GCA_029856935.1. Classification (NCBI taxonomy): domain Eukaryota; kingdom Viridiplantae; phylum Streptophyta; class Magnoliopsida; order Fagales; family Juglandaceae; genus Cyclocarya; species Cyclocarya paliurus. The sequence continues at coordinate 11,748,462 of CM056956.1, read as the reverse complement.
ACCATCTCAGACTTACCAAAATTCACCTTGAGCCCCGACACTGCTTCAAAACAAAGTAACAGTGCTCGTAGAGTTTGGATATGGCTATTACCCGCTTCACAAAAGACTAAGGTATCATCTGCAGAAAGAAAGTGTGAGATGATAATAGGCCCACTAGAGTCCCAGATAAGAAACCTCCACCAATAGCGGCCAGCACCATCCTACTTAAAGCCTCCATAATTATAACAAATAAAAGAGGAGATAGAGGATCTCCCTGCCGCAAACCCCACGAACTATCAAAAAAACCAGCAAGTGTCCGTTAACTAGAACTGAGAACTGGGCAATTGAAATACAATGACGCATCCAGGAAATTCGCCTATCCCCAAAGCCACACCTCTCAAGCAGGTATAAGAGGAATTCTCAGTTCACATGATCATAGGCCTTCTCCATGTCAAGCTTGCAAAGAATACTTGAACCTCCCTCCCGTAGTCTATGGTCCAAGCACTCATTTGCAATGAGCACCGAATCAAGAATTTGACTCCCACGAATAAATGCATTTTGAGGCTTGGAAATAATATGTTCCAACACCGGGCTTAGCCGGTTGGCAAGAACCTTCGAAATAATCTTGTATACGCTACTAACTAGGCTTATTGGGTGAAAGTCCTCGATAGTTGAAGCCCCGTATTTCTTGGGGATGAGAGCAATGAAAGTCGCATTAAGGGATTTTTCAAACTTTTGAAAAGAATGAAATTCACTAAAGACTTGCATAACATCACCTTTCACAATGTCCCAACAAGTTTGAAAGAAACCCATTGAAAAACCATCTGGACCCGGCGCTTTATCCTTAGCCATATTAGAGATGATCTTGAAAATCTCTTCTTCAATGAAAGACCTCTCTAAAACACTAACACTCTGCAAGTCAAATGCCTCAAAGGACAAGGCATCAAGCTTTGGCCTCCAAGAAGCCGATTCTGTGAGAAGGGTCTCATAATAATGTACAATATGGTTTTCTAGCTCAGGAGGAGAAAATAGCACCTGAGAGCCTGAATGTAGTGACTCAATAGCATTGTTACTTTGTGAAAGAACTTCACACACCGATCACCTTCTTTCAACCAAAGGGCCCTAGATTTTTGACGCCATAAAGTCTCCTCCAACAACAAAACCCTTTCCAAATTTGCCATAACCGTGCCCTTCCTCAATAACACCTCCTTCAAGCTATCTCCCAATAATTCCTTGCCCTCTAACTCCTGCAATTCCTCCAGCAGTGTAGACTTCTGATTGTCAATGTGACCAAAAACTTCCAAGTTCTACTTCTTCAGGTCTTGTTTCAGTGCCTTCAACTTGCCTACAAGAATAAAACTTGGAGTACCAATAAACTGATACGATGACCACCAAGCACGCACCATCTCTACAAACCCAACCGCTGTTAGCCGCATGTTTTCAAACTTTAAGTACCAGTGACCCTTGTGAATGCCCCCACAATCTAATAAGATAGGAAAATGATCTAAGCTGACTCGAGCTAACCATTTCTGACTTACTTCTAGATAGTGGGCTTCCCACGAAGGAAAGACAAGGAATCTATCCAATTTCGACCAAATCCGACCGTTTGACCAAGTGTACTCGCCCCCTACCAGGGGGATATCCATGAGGTCCAGATTGAAAATGAACTTGGAGAATTCCTCCATGGCCATAGTATTCCGATAATGCCCTGATCGTTCGCTAGGAAAGCAAGTAATGTTAAAATTACCCCCCATGCACCACAGCACATCCCATAAGGAGTATAGACCCGCCAATTCCTCCCACAACCTTCTCCTATCGCTGTCCACATTAGGACCATAGAAGCCTACAAATGCCCATTCCCATCCATCAGCCACATTTTTTAATAAGGTCGCAACCGAGAAATCTCCAATACACTCATCAATCGCCTCAACCACTCTTTCATCCCACATTAGAAGCGTTGCACCTGAGCCTCCCAAAGAGGCCAAATAAGACCAACCCATATACGAGCAACCCCCATAAACTTCGCACAATTCTTCTATCAATGAATCGCAACTTTGTTTCCTAAGAACACACCACATCACCCTTTCACATCCACAATAAAGATTTGATACGAAGGCGTTTATTACGACTATTAAGCCCCCATACATTCCATGATAAAATCTTAGGCTTCATATAAACATAGATTGTCCCTCCCTTTCAATCTATCCCTTCCACCACTCCCTTCCTTCACATCATAATTGATGGAACAAGTTAACCTTTTAAGTTCCCTATCCCGCTTTGCGGCTGACTTCGAACGGCTATCTTCAATTGCCACAGGAAGGGTCGTAAATTGTTCTTCGTAACCTCCAAAAGAAACCCCAATAACAACTTGTAACTCCTCTACCTTCTTGAAAACCCAATTTGACGAACAGCTCCCATAATTAGAACTACGAGGGAGTGTACACAGTGGAGTTAGGACAGCCCCCTCCTCACCAGCATTGTTAGTAGCAAACAGAGCCAATTCCGAGCCACACACTAAATCTAGTTCACCTCTGGGTGCCAACAAATTTTCAGAAAGACTCAAATTTTCGAAAGGTTTGCCATCCCCAACCTTATCCCCATTAAAAACCCCCATCTCCAATGGTAGAGTACCTAACGGTGAGCCCAGAGAATGGCCAGCTCCGACAAGTCTGACAGCACAGGAGAAACAGTTGGGCCACCTACCACCTCACAAGACTGAGCCTGTGCCAGTTCCAACGACAGCCCACACGCCGGCAACGGGAAATCAACACTCAAAGGCCCATCCTCTACCGGCTCCTCTACCAACTCACCATCCTCAATATCCTCCCATCGAGGTGACTGTACCGACTCACCGTGATGGACGATAGTGACCAGCGGATCTTTCTATGCCGGTGTGGAGTCCAGCAAGATGCATATCGGTGCCGCAAAGGTACACAAAGCCTGGACCAAAATATCGGCAAACACCCAGTTCGTTTGCCCCTAGGCCTTCTTTGGGCCTAAAGCCTGGCCCAGCCCAAGTCCCTTCACCAGCCCAGCCTACACCACGTTAGCCCTCCCTGCCCTAAAGCCTGTCTCCCTCTGGTCCGAAATGGCAGCCTTTCCCTCCCTTCATTAGAGCTTGAATCACATCCCATGCCCATCTTCATTACTTCCTTCCCCTTAACGCAGTGTTTAAGGCAGAGTATCTCTTCCAATAAAACCTCTACTTTTTCCTCCATATCAACCAACACCCTTACCATTTTTTCCTCATTTAGCCCCAACATTTCGTTCCCATCTCCCCCGCTCCTTTGCACATCCTCTGTAATGGACTCGCCGGGCCACGGATCACAAGCCACTCTGTTTCTCACACCCGAAACAGGAGAAGGAGAATTGAGCTCCTTCAAGGTGTCTCCGAAGTTCCTCCACCCCTCCCCCTTCCTTCCTTCCGGCACCACTACCAGACCTCTCCTCTTTTCGTGCCCAAACTCCAAAAGAGAGAAGAAACTGCCATTGTGATTGCAGCCCCTCTGCACCACTAACACATGATTGCCTTTTCTACGAGTTCTAAGGAACTCAGAGGAGCCCAATGATGCTATACATTCCCTCACCATAGAACCCAACCACCCTAGAGCTTCATGATCCAAGGAGATGTATTTAACCACACAGCGACTACTCTCTATGATTCTCCACCACCACCTATCGTTTTCCTTTCTGAACGGAAATAATTTCTAATCAATAAAGACCTTTCGACGCAACCCCATCAAGGCCAACCAACACCACAACCCAAACTAGAATAACACGCTAATCTCCACAAGGAAATATTGCCATTAATGAACCACCACCAATGGCAAAAAAACCAACAGAGCAAAAAGTGTACGGAGGGAAAATATTTTAGGAGAGAGAAAGAGGATTTTTTTTATCTTATGAAAGTTTCATTTACAGAGATTGAAGTTAAACATGCTTTTTAGATGTCACCATACAAATCACCTGGCCCGGATGGATATTCTGCTTCTTTCTTTCAAGTTCATTGGGATACTATTGGAGAAAAGGTTAGTCAGATGGTATTGGATTTTCTGAACTGTGGTGTGGCACTTTCTTCAATTAATCAGACTTTTATTACACTTATTCCAAAGATTAAAAGACCAACCAAGTTAACTGATTTTCAACCCATTAGTTTGTGTAATGTAGTCTACAAGACAATATCAAAAGTTTTGGCTAATGGACTCAAGATTATACTACCTCGGATTATTTCTACCCATCAAAGTGCTTTCATACCTGGTCATTTGATTACTAATAATGTATTGGCGGCCTATGAAACAATCCACACTATGAATTCTGCTTTGAAAGGTAGAGAGGGGTTTATAGCAGTGAAGTTTGATATGAGTAAGGCCTACGATAGGGTCAAATGGAGCTTTTTAAAGCTAGTTATGGAGAAATTGGGATTTGGGAAGCAATGGATAAGTCTGATTATGAAATGTGTTTCATCAGTCTCTTACTCTATGTTGGTTAATGGTGTTCCACAACAACAATTCCAACCTTCAAGAGGTCTTAGGCAAGGGACTCCTCTATCTCCATATTTGTTTACTTTATGTGCTGAAGTGTTTAGTGGGCTTATCTCTCATGCTCATTTGCATGGTACTCTTACTAGTGTACCCATTGCAAAAGGTTTGGTTTGTGTCTCACATCTTTTCTTTGCTGATAATTGTTTACTATTTATCAAAGCATCCTCAGTTGAATGGTGTCAATTACAAGACATTCTACTATGCTATGAAAGAATATCTGGCCAAAAGTTGAATAGAGAGAAGACATCTTTATTTTTTAGCAGAAAAACAGCAATGGAAATGAGGCAACTAGTCAAAGAAATCTCAGGGCTTAGATCTACTGGCTGTTTTGACAAGTATCTTGGGCTACCTTCATTGGTTGGCAGGCAAAAGAATAGTTCCTTCAAAGGGATTGTTGATAGAATTTGGGGTAAGCTTAATGGATGGAAATCAAAATTTTTGTCCCAGGTTGGAAAGGAAATATTGCTTAAGGCGACTAGCTTTGCCATCTTTTTGTATGGGATTATTTCAACTACCAAAGACTTTGTGCCATCAGATTACTAATATGATGCAGAAATGTTTTTGGGGTAAGCTACTTATAAAAAAAAAGATTCATTGGTTAAGCTGGAAGAAGATGTGTATTTCAAAGAAATCTGGTGGTTTGGGGTTCAGGGATTTGGAGGCTTTTAATACAGCTATGTTAGCAAAGCAATTGTGGAGGATTTCGCAACAACCTTCTACTTTAGCTACTGAGATTCTCAAAGCTAAGTACTTTCCCACATCATCCATCATGGAGGCTAAGCTGACTAAAAATGCTTCATATGTATGGAAAAGTATATTTTCTGCTAAGGACCTATTGCATGCTGGTTTGTGTTGGAGCGTTGGAAATAGTAACAGTATTCGAATTTTGAAGGACAAATGGATGCCATCACCTTCTTCTTATAAGGTCCAATCTCCAATCTCTATCTTAAGTGCAGATGATCTGGTTTCAAAACTGATCATTTCTGGAACTAATGAATGGAATAAAGCTTTAGTACAAGCTATTTTTACTGAAGAGGAAGCAGATATGATTCTAAACATGTGTATTAGTCCTCCGTCAAGGGATGATAGCCTGATCTGGAGGTGTACTAATAATGGAAGATATTCAGTTCGAAATGCATATTATCTTCAACTTGATTTAAACTCAAGTTCTATGTGCTCCACCTCTTCTCAAACTAATGGATTGGAGAAACTATGGCAGAAAACTTGGAATTCTAAAACACAGCCAGTGGTTAAAAACTTCATATGGAGAGCACGTTGTGATATCCTGCCCACCCATAGTAATCTCAAACTAAAGAATGTTCTGCAGGAGGATCTCTGTCCAATATGTGAAACTGAAGTTGAATCTGTGAAACATGGTGTCTGGGATTGTACTTCTGCTAAGGATGTTTGGGCTCTATGCAGCAAAAAGATTCAAAAGTGTAGTAGTATACATAATAGTTTTAAGTCCTTGGTTCTTAAAATGGCAGAGATATTAGAAGCATCAGGATTTCATTTATTTCTGGTTATTGCTAGACTGATATGGATGAGACATAACAGATTGGTTTTCAATGGTGTATTCCAGCATCCCAGTCAACTATTTCAGGCTACTGTTGATTCTGTGGAAGACTACCAATCAGTTAGTCATTCAACTTTTAACCTCACTATGCATGAGCAGGTTCCTGCTCAATGTTGGCAGACTCCTCTGTTGGGTTTTTATAAAAGCAAACTGGGACATTGCTATCAATTGTCAAAGCAAGAGGATGGGAGTAGGGATTATCTTGAGAGATGACAAGGGGGTTGTTATTGCCTCTAAGCAGATTAGTAAGTATGGAACTCCAATACCACAAGTTGCTGAAACTTTTGGAGCTTATTCTACTGTAGAGTTTTGTATGGAGTTGGGGTTGAACAAGGTAATTTTTAGGGTGATGCTAAAAATGTGGTGAATTTCATCAAAGAAGGCTCTGGTTTACAGTCCTGTGGTCATCTAGTTCAAGATATACTAGTCTTGGTGTCTGGGTTCTCAGCTTGGGATTTCAATTATGTACCAAGATGTATTAATCAAGTGGCTCATGTTCTAGCAAAAGAGGCTATTCATCTGAATCATGATGTAGTAAATCCGGTTCATGTTCCAGATAGTATCAAACACATTGTAATGTCCTTTGCTCAGTTATAAAAGTCTACTATGTTTTACCTTCAAAAAAAAGTTAAAAGATAAATACCTTTTTGACAGCAAGGCCAGGAGATGTTTTTCTAGGATTTCCATTCAGCCTCTCAAACACAGCTAAATCTCGCAGCCGCTCACGCTGAGCCCTTTCACCCGCTATTATCACAAAGACGAACAACGCAACAGTAACAACTATCAGCAAGCACAACAAAACAGACTAATTGAACGCTAAAACATTTTATAAACTAAACCGATGGAAAAAAGTCTCGTAGCGCTAACATTATTTTTAATTAAACAGTTCACGTTTTACTATGATAATATTTACCATTAGGATCTTGTTTACTGATAATTAATGATATCTTTATGTTTACATTGAAGTGAAAAACCTTGAACCTTTAATTGAAAATACTTGCTGTTATTTTAAGAACCTAAGAACTCAATCCTAAAGCTACTACCTTGCAACATCAAGAGGTTACAGATCGAAAAACAAGACTTAAATGGAATTTACAGACCGAAGAAAATCCGAATTTTCTTGTTAAAAAGTGGAAATTGATCGATCAGAATGTAAATCATTAATATATGCACCCAGAAGAAATGGGCGTAATATTTGATGGCAGAAGTAAGTACCTGGGCACATAAAGGGGCAAGTACCAACTAAGGTGGGAAGACTGTGAGAGTCATCAACGTCTCCTTCTGCTTGTGTGCCTCGTCCGGATTTAAAACGATCAGGGGCATCGAGATCGTTGTCTAGAGATTTGGCATTTTTGGTGGGATTGGTGGTGAATTTCTGTGACTGCGAATGCGTCGAAGATAAAGAAGAAGAAGAAGAAGAAAGGTTTGGAGGTTGACGTGGCCGTGGACGCCGGCTCCTCTCCATTGCCGAAGCTTGCTGATCTCGCTTCTTCGGAAGTATACCAGTGTACCACAGTAAGGCGTCGTTTGGACGTGAATAGTAATGAGATCGTTTTATGAGATTTTGAAAAAAATATATATATATTTTTATTTTAAAATTTGTATAAATTGAGTTTTTTCTAATATTTTTTTAAAAATTTTGAAAAAATTGTAATGATTAGATGAACAAATTAAATATTTGAAATTGAAAAAATGTTTGTACTTATATTTTTTGGATATTGACTACTTATTTTGATGAAAATAAGGCATATATTGATAGAGAGATTAAACCAAAGAACGGATACATGTGGGTACAAAACCAAAAAAGGTGGTGTAACCACTGATGCTAAGTGCATCCTTAATTAAGACATGAGCAACTGAATTGTTAGCTCTTACAGTGTGCCGACAAATCACTCAAGGTATTTAGGGTGTATCTAGTGTTGGCTTTAAACTGTCTTGTATAGGTGAAGGAATATGAGGATGAATTCAAGCCATTAACCACCTGTAAAGAGTCACCCTCTATGATCACATTTGAGTAGCCAACAAATTTGCAAAAAATAGATGCTTATAGTGCAACAAACGCTTCAGCCAGAAGGGGGTCTAGGAAAAGATTATGTTGCATCCTTAGTGTAGTAAGGATCTGGCCCTCACTACCTCTTATCACAGTACCAACTCCCACCTTGCAAGTTGCTTTGTCAAGTGCTGCATCCCAATTTAGTTTGACTCTATCTTGAGGTGGAGCTTCCCACATAGAAGCCTGCTGCTAGTTGAGGTAGTCTATTGTGAGTTTTGCTGCAGTTCCTCCACCAAGTGGGCTGATTGTTGGGTAATAGCCAAAGGGTGTAAAAACAGATCCTTGAACACCATGTTGTTTCCTCTTTTCCATATAAGCCACGAGGTTATAGAGAAAGATATTAGCTCATCATGTTCTAGGGTCTCCATAAAGCCAGCAACTAAATTTTTTTTTTTTTTTATAGGAAATCAGAACTTTGTATTATGAACTGGAAAAATACCAGCAACTAAATATTTGAACTGATGAAAGTGTGGGCTTGATTTCTGTAATTTCCTTGTGCTTTGACTCCAAACATATCTGGCTAATGGGCAATCCCATAGGATATGCTCAATTGTCTCTTGGTGTGGCTCACAGATGGGGCATCCTGGGTCCTCCAAAACCTCTCTCTTCAACAGGTTTGCTCGAGTAGGAAGAGCATTGAGACATGCCCTCCAGAGAAAGGGTCTTTGTTGCATTTGGGATATTGACTATTGAGATGAAATAAGATGAGATGAAATGACTTGAGAGGATTTTGCTATCCAAGCCAGGTATAATTTACCATGAAAAGAATTGAACACAACTATTTATTAATTAATGAAAAATAATTTCTACAAGTTCCAAATAGATACACATATGCTTTTGTAAATACGTGAACTTTAATTAAAAAAAGTGTAAAAAAAACTATTATATTTTCATAAGACTCACATTTTTACAATGGGCCTACGTAGAATTTGTCTATTTAGGACTTATACCGACATTACTTTTTATTAATTTCCCCCCGAGAGGATAAGAAAAGTTTCCGCCAAAAGTGTAATTTCCTGAATTTTGAGGTTTCTAATTTAGGATAGTTAGGGCTCATTTGGATAGTGAAATGAGATGGTTTTAGATGAATTGAATAAAATATTATTATAACATTATTTTTTAACATTATTATTATTATTTTTAGATTTGAAAAAGTTGAATTATTTATTATATTTTGTATTGAAATTTATGAAAGTTGTAATGATGAGATGAGATGACTTGAAAGAGTTTTCGTATCCAAACGGGGCCTAATATTTACAATATAATTAGGGTTTTTATTTTAAAAGAATAAATTAGGGTTGGATCCTTGTTCATTCTTTGAGGTTAATTATTGGACATCTATGATTTGAAAATTTTGAATTATTTTTGTATTTTCTTTGAAAGTTTGGAAAAGATATAATAGTAATGTTTAAATGAAAAAGTTAAAAATTAAAAATTAAAAAGTGTTTGTGTTTGAATATGTTTGAAAAGTAAATGAGATAGGATGAGATGAAACTCCTCTCTGAAAAGTGACTCACTCAAAAATGAGCAGCACAAAAGTTATCCCAAGTGCAGGAGCATGTCGCGTAATAATTAGGAATTAATTCTTAAATCGTCTCATAAAAGAAAGTTACTTAAAATCAAACTTGTTTAAAATAGTAAAAATATTTACAAAGAGAAAATAAAAGTGATTGTATGTGCAATAAATAAAAGAGTGCAACGGGAATATAAAAAAAAAAAAAAACATTAGTCATGGACTAGATTCATATTTTTAAAATTTTGAATGTCGAAATGAAATATAAAAAACTAACAAATTAAAATTAACAATCAAGGAATCAATTAGGCTAAACAATCTTAATTAATCTGAAAATTAAATAATAAAACTAAAATTATTTAAGTCCTAATTAAGCTTTAATTAGTCTAAATGCAATGGAACTAAGAGATTAATAAAACTAAGCTAAGAATTAAATTAGATTAGAACGTAATTGACAAAATACGAACTGAAAATTGAAAAACCTCAAAATCAAGATTTTAGGGTTCATCCTTGTACTCAAATCACAAATTTTTAAAATCAATTCATAACAATTATAATCACTGTTAAATAAAATCTTAAAAGAGCAAGAAAAATAACTATATCAAACTTAAATATACTAAAAATAAAATATCTAAAATCAAATGATTTTAAAATTAAATAGAGATTAAAAAAAGAAAAGAATAACCAAATAGATAGAGATGAAGATGATAGACAGTGAAAGAGGCGGCTAGAGCGGGAGTTGGACCTAAAGAGTTCTTCAAACGGTGCTGCGTTCTTTCTTTTACGTCTGCGTGTCCCTAGCGTGACAGAATAAAATGCTTCCCAGAAATAAAAATAAAATTGAATTCCAAAAAGGCAAAAAGTTAAAGAAAAAAATTAATTCCTGTTGTCTCCTTACTCCGTAGGTTTCCCTCAATTCAAAACCCAAAAGCTGCTTTCTTTTTTTTTCTTTTTTTTTCTTTTCCGTGCGTGAGTTTTGGCTGCACCCTCCTATGCATGCATTTTCTTCTTGTGCATCTTTCTTTTAACTTTTTTTCTTTCTTTCTTTAAGCATCAATGCATCTTGGCCTAAATATAAAAAATAGAAATCAAAAAAATAAAATAAAATAAAATAAAAAGGAAGAATAGAATATAAAAAATATATTGTGCATGTGCATGAACATTATCCAATTAAATCACAAGTTATAAAAATTAAGCATTAATTATACTATAAATCAATTTAAATCACAACTCGGATTTATGCATCTTAATCATTTTTTCATCTAAAACTAATGATAATGTAATGAAATAAATAAATTATATGGGTTCTAGATATATAAAATATGCAATATTTAAGCTCAATCAAAAAGTAAGTTCATCTCATCATTACAACTTTTCTGAATTCTCACACAAAATATAATAAACAATTCAACATTTTTAAATTCTAAAATAATAATAATATTAAAAAATAATATTCTAACAATATTTATTTAAATTTCAACTTTTATCTAAAATCATCTCATTTCATATCACTATCCAAATGGGGTTGTAATGATTAATTTGATAAAGTTGTAATGATTGGTTTGAAAATATTTATATTTGAATTATATTTGAGAAGAGATGGAATGAAATGAGAATTTTGAAATGAGATCTATTTCCAAACAAGCCCTTAGTGGCAAGTGCAAATTTGGTTCTACTCCAACTACAAGTCACATATTCCTACTCCAACCACAACTCCTAAGGTAAACACAACTCCTAAGGCAATCACAATTCCTAATCAAATATGACTCCAAATCACATTCTAACACTCCATTAAATCCACAACACTAGAGCTACCATACCCCTTGGACTCTACACCCTCCAAACTTTATTTATAGATCTCATATGAGAGCCTACCTACCAGGGTATGAGCCCTAAGCATAACCCCCTCCAAGGTAGGGGTGTAGAACCGGGTTAGATTTTTTTTTTTCGGTCTAATTCAAAACCCGAAATCCGGGTGCATTCTGGCAGGTAAGATAAACCTGGATTTGGTTACGGGTCCAGGTATCCTTAACCGAATCCCTTTCTTTCTTTCTTTTTAAATCCATCTTCCAAAACGAGAGGAACAGAGCTTCTGCTTCCGATAAAGGTGCAAAGGAAAAAAAGTTTGTTGTATTTAGAGAAATTTACTAGTTAGAAAAGTAGAGGCTGGTTGATTTTTTTTTTCTTTTTAAAGAAACCATCTTCATTGATCACTGGATGTCACTCAATACAATAACATTCCCTCTCTACAATTCTTTGAATACAATCTGGTATGTCTTCTATCCAAATTAATTCGGACTGTAAAGATAAACTTTCCATTGCTAAAGTGTGTGCTACTTCATTGTTAGACCTATGAGTATACTATACTATCTAGTTTATTCTACATTTTAAGAACCGTTTTATGCCTTCAACTAAACTGCCATAGAAAGAAAAATCTTCACTTGCATTGTTAACAGTTTTAACAATCACTTGTGCATCACCTTCAAACATAACCTTATTCAGCCTTAGCTCTCTGCAAATGTCCATTGCCTTCCATAGAGCCTGTAGCCCAGCCCTCCTTTCCCCTTCTGTTTTCCCATCCTTTTCCAGCTGCACCAGTGCACTCCATTCCCACTTTTATGATTACCCCACCAAAACCTACAAGCATGACATTGAGCTCTTTACACAGTTGCTTGGAAAGCTAAAACACACTCATAGTATAAGTAGGCATAGCTTGAACAACAACTTTAATAAGTATCTTTTTCCTTACAGTAGACAAAAATGAATTCTTCCAGTTGTTGATATTTTTCCATACTCTCTCCTTTATACCTCTAAAAGCATTATATTTTGAGTTCCCTACAACTGCAGGTAGCCCCAAGTATTTCTCATAATTCCCTCTCAACACTGCTCCACCTCCCTCCATTATCCTCCTCTTATCTTCCTCTTTAGAGTTTGAACTAAAAAATACAGTTGTTTTGTCCTTGTAAAGGAATTGACCAAATGCTTTTTCATAAAGCCTAAGCAAACCATGAATCCTATCTCATTCCTCTACCTTGGCTCTACCAAAAAGTATGCAATCATCTGCAAAAAGTAAATAATTTACCCTAGTCCCTCCTCTTGAAACTGTCACACCATTTGTCTCTCCCCTTAGATCTGAGTTGTTAAACAAAGAACTAAGCCCTTGGCACAAAGGATAAACAAATACGGGGACAAAGGATCTCCTTGCCTCAATCCTCTCAAGGGCTTAATTAAACCACTTGGTTTCCCATTGACATGAACTGAATAGGAAATTGTTGTCACACATTTCATTGTCAACTCTATTCACTTGTTACAAAAATCCATTCTGTCCATAACTGCTCTTAGATAAGGCTACTCAATCCTATCATAAGCTTTTGACATGTCAAGCATATTGGCCATACTCCCCACTTTACCTTTTTTCCTCACTTTCATAGAGTGCAAAACCTCATATGCTACCAAATGTTGTCAGAAATTAACCTCACAGGAATGAAGGCACTTTGATTAGGGGATATAATATCATTAAGAACACTCAGTTTGTTAGCCATCACCTTAGCCATTATCTTATAAGCTACATTGCACAGACTGATGGGTCTGAAGTCACTAGCCAATTTAGGTTCTGAAATCTTAGGAATGAGAGCTATATAAGTAAAATTTGCAAGAGGAGTTAAAGAGTTACCATTGAGCCAACTCAGTACATTATTGTTGACTTCCGCACCAATTAAGTGCCAATGCCTCTAGAAAAAAATAGGCTCCAAATCCATCGGGTCCTGGAGATTTGAGAGGAGCCATGTGTTTCACCGCTGCTTCAATTTCTTCTCTGGTGTAAGCTTTTAAGTGCAAGTCATTCATTCCACTGGTCACACAAGGAGTTAAACTCATCAAGTAGTCCTCAATGTCACCACTTCTAGGTTCTGAGGAGGCAAAAATTTTTTCAAAACAACTTTTAAAGACCCATTCTAACCCTTCAGGAGTCGAATGTTGTCTATTCTGCTCATCAACTACCACTAGAATTCTGTTGTGTTTCCTCCTCTGATTAGCACAGCTATGAAAGAACTTGGTATTTTTATCCCCTAATTGGTACCAGTTGACCTTAGCCCTTTGCTTCCACTTCAAATCCTCATTCTCTAACATGACTCCAATCTCCCTTTGTAATACTTTGATAGCTACAATGTTGTGGCTTCCCTCATTTTTTTGCAACTCCCTTAACAAAGCAGTTTTCTCTAATACAACTTTTTTCTGATCATAAGCCATATGTTTACTCCATCTCATCAATGCTCCTCTTGTCTCATTTAGTTTATAAGTTAACCTCATAGAAGATTCCCTACCCCTTAATCCCTTTTGCCAAACTGTTTTGACCACCTCTTCACAATTCTCATCTAGGGACTAGCAAGCTTCATATCTGTACAGTTTCTTGTGTTACCATACCTTTCCAAGTTTCTAGTTCATACACAATAGAATGGGCCTGTGATCAAAGCACCTAGCCACAAGTACTTCCACCCACCCATCTGCATGGTCTTCCTTCCATTTAAGATTGGCTATAGCCCTATCAAGTCTTTCGTTAGTAAAAAAGTCATCCTCATGTTTATTACTCCAAGTATACTTATCCCCCTTCCAACCCAAGTCAAACAAACCCCCCTCATCCAAAGCTTCCCTGAACTTGGCCATCTATCTTTCTGTTTTCCGTTTTCCCCCTCTCTTCTCATCATGAGCTAGAATCTCATTAAAGTCACCTACTATGCACCACCCTTTATCATCTTGTGGTTTTAAGGAACTTAGAAGTCTCCATGTCTCTTCCCTCAAAATGGTATCTGGCTTACCATAAAAACCTGTTAGTAGCCACTTAACATTTCCATAGCCTTCTTTTATCCAAGCACTAATATGCCATTTGGAATAGTTCAGTATCTCAACTTCTAGAGGTTGTTTTCATAATAGCATTAACCCACCCTTTTTTCCTATGGGTTCAGTAACCAAACAGCCTTCAAACTTCAACCTCCTTCTAATTTTCTCTCCATTAGCCTTCCTCAACTTAGTCTCCAGTAAGAACACAACATTGGGCAACTTTTCCTTTACCAAATGGCAAAGGTTTTGAACTGTCTGAGGGTTCCCAAGCCCTCGGCAGTTCCAACTCAAGATTTTCATAATAATAGGTGAGGCTACTTCACAGCCTCCACCTCTTCAGAAGAGTACCCTTCAACATTCTCAACCATACCTCCCTCCACCCCTTTTACTTTTTTACCTACTCTCTCCTCCTCCTCTTTGTCAACCCTTGATCTCAACAGCCTCTTCGAGGGTGATAGGTCAACAACTAGCTCACCCTTCTTGCCTTGTTCCCTAGCTCTCCTATCCCAAACTCCTCTAACCTTCCTTCTACTACTGTTTGGGTTCGACTCTTTGCTCCCCTTCCCTTCCTCAAGTGTTTTCTTAATCTGCATCCCCTTCTCCCTCTCTTCACTCTCTTCTTCAGAAGCTACAATCCCCACTAACTCCTTCGAGCTACTCTTTTCTTCAAACCTCACCTCTCACCTCTCCCCTTACTACCTCCCTACTCATCCCTTTATTAGGCTCACATTCCTGGGTGGCAGGAACCACTTCGACCTCTAGCTCCATATCTCCCTCCCTCTCCTTCTCTGGCCTTCCTTCACCTATAGTAACTCCCCCATTTTCACTATTTTCTTCCTCCATAGATTTTTTATTAACCCTCCCCGTACTCCTCATACCTTCCTTTGTTTTTGGTCTACCCCAGCTCTCAGCTAAGCACCATATTGGTACTCACCAGCCATCCCTCCCTTGCAACCGAAACTTCATGTACAATACAGCCACAGTTAAAGCATAAGTGAGGAAGTTTTTCATACCTTGTAAGGATCCAGTAAGCCTTCCCCTTCAAGTTGATGGTCCTCCCTCTTGCTAGTGGTTTTTGAAGGTCTATTTCGATTAAGTCTCTAAGGAAAAAACCCCATCCATTTCCATCTTCCTCCGAGTCTACCTCCACTACTTTGCCAAATGTTCCACTTAGTAACTCCCCTTTCTCCTTGTTCATACATGTTAGAGGCATGTCATGCAATTGGACCCAGAATCTCTCGGTGTTAAAATGCATTTGTTAAGGGGGTTCGACGCCATCAAAGTTCACCAATACAAACAGCTGGTTGTAAAAAAGCCAAGGTCTTCCCTCCAATATTCTCGGCTTATTCGCGTGATTAGCAAATTCAACCACAAAAACATTCATGGAAATTTGCTTTTCTACTAATCCTCTAGATTTTTGCCATCACAAACTCAATCACACCCTTGCTAATCTTCCTCTTCGCCTAAACTTTCCCTACCAAACTCACCTCTTCTTTGTATTTTAGATCTTCTGATTCAACTTCGCCAATGTCAATATTCACTGCTTCCTCTTCCGACAGCTTCAATTTCTCCCACCAATACTCAAGTTCATTCATCTCGTCGCCACCAGGAAACCATAGTCACCTCTCCCCGTCGTGTTCCCTTTCTTTCCGCCAAAAAAAGGACCTTGCAACCACCTGTACCGTCCCTAGCATGCAACAAAAATTATTCCGTAAGCAGGCCCCCCCACTCCCAACCGCCACTGATTCAGTTAGAATCTTGGTAGACCCCACTTCACCTCAGCTTTCTTCTAGACATAAAAAAGCAAGAGAAGAATACAAAAGCTAGGACTGGTTGGCTGATGTTGCATAGACGAAAGTGTATCGTTAACCAAAAGCAAATAAATATAATTTGAGAAGACAACCATTCAGGTATTAAAGTAGGGTGAAACTTTGTGCCAAATTTCATATCTATTATCATTTTATCAACCTAAGACCCTACAATATATATTTTTTTTAGATGAGTTGAATATTTTATTTAAAAAAAAACTTTTAAATTTTTTTTTTAAATCTGGATAATTTAAACATGATATCATATTTTTTTAAAAAAAATGCTATAAAAATATTTTTTAAAGTTTAAATAGTTTTTTTAAAAAGTATTAATAAATCTAGTTACAATCCAGACATCTAAATCCTAATTAAATCCAGTTACCATCCGGATATCCAGATTTACAACTAAAAAAGGAAAAAAAACTAGATATCATGATTGAATCCGATTATTCACCCGAATTATTTTCGGATTAATCCGGGCAGATAACTGCCCGGTTTTTAGAATCTGGATCCAGATCCGGTTATGGTCAGATATCCGGATCTGATTGCACATCCCTACTCCAAGGCCACGAAGTTCTCTCAAATTTTATAGTAAAACCAAAATCCCTAAGCCCATAACCCTTACTACAACATTTACCCCCTAAGCAAGAACATCAAGATCCAAACCACTTAGGCAAGTAGTGTACTCCAACCCAACCTTTGGATCAAGCTCTTCCTGGTGGCTAACCGATGATGGAAGACCCTTGTCCGAAGAACTCTGTCAGGCTAAAGATTGGATTTGATCTCTTAGCCATTGTTTTTAAATTTCAAAAGTTTAAGCTTTATCTGTTGGTTACGCAAAGATAACTTTAGTTAGTTTGAATTTAAATTTTCATTGGTATCATAAAGCTGATTTTCAGCCATGTTTGTTGCAAATTAAATTTATCTCCGTAGCTATTAAAGGAGATTGGTTGAATGAATAAAGGCAGAGTATTGTTTTCATAAATTTATCCAATTGTTGGTGTGATTCCAGCGTAATTTATCTAAGAGTATGCGAGATGAGAGACTCCCAGCATAGTTCTTATATCGTATGCGTGAGGAGAGATTCCTAGCATACTTTCCTGGTTTTCATTCTGAAAACTACATCAATTCCTTTAGGCAACTCTCTCTCCTTTTCTCTTTTAAGATAGGTATGTTAGACTAATGCCATGAAATCATATGAAATTAGTGAAATTCAGATTTCATAAAGGGGTAGAAAATACACATGCTAGAATTAGGTTTATGGCATCAAATGCATACACGGGATTGGACAAGCATATATATAGGAAGATTATTTGAATGAAATCATGCCTATTTGTAGACTTAGAACCAAGCTTTTGATGGTTTAAACATTGGGACAGATTTTACAAAGAGAGATCATGAGCAATTTGGGTGACATACATTTTATGCCTGAACATGGATGATGCATTGAGGATAGGGTCATGTGAACTCAAATGACTAAGTGGTAATAGCATGCATTGTCACAGGTTTGCTTAGACAAGTTAGGTTTGAAGATTTTAGAGTGCATAGGTATGAATTGTGATGGAAGATGATGGACTAAAATTATTAAAGTGACCAAGCAAAAGTTAGGGGCTAATTAAATGTTTAGGAACTCAATAGGCATTGACATAGTCCAACTAAGAGAAGTTTTAGTCCTTAAAGTTCTGATATACAAGATTATAAATTGACATGATTACATATTTATTGTATAGGTGATCATCAATATGCAAATTGATGTCTAGAGTTGCGAGGTAAGTAATATGATCATTCTCTTCATTATCACACATGTTTTATAAATTATATAAGTAATATGATCATGCCCTTTATTATCACGCATATGTTATAAATTATATAAGCAGTATGATCATACCCTTACATGTATAGTAAACAATGTTTCTAAAGTATTATATATGTATGGTCCTTTATTGAAAACCCATTTTTACGTACCAAGTTATGATATGATGAAAGTGAGTTTCAATGGCATGTTATTATATGTTTTACATGCATCATGATATATTTTCATTTATGATTACGAAAAGCTATGTCATTATGTGTTCTACATGCATCATGATAAGAAAGATAAAAGACAAGTTACGAAAAACTTTAAGAATGACCAAAAATCTCCTAGCCAATTTCAATAAATTATATCTTGTGGGCTTATCCAAAATAGCCCAATTAAACCTAACTTAGGTCTGATAAAATTATCTATATTCCATCCATAATAAAATTGGGTCGGAATGTTACAGAAATATTTCAAAATGGCCCAATAAAAGCACTAACCAGAATTCCACCATAACCCTAAAACAACAAGTAAACTTAAAGCTTCCACAATCACTTAGAAAGCCCAAGTGCATCTAGAATAACTAATAAAGCCCAGTTGCATCTAATAAGTAATCAACATGGGACTAAGCACTCATGAGTTATTCCTCTTTCCAATATGGGACTGAGCTTTTTTTCCCTTTTTTTTTTCTTTTTGATAAGTGAAAATCAAATTTTACTCAATCATAAAAGGAGGCGTAGCCCCAGTACACAGGCAATAGACATAAGAAAACACCTAGTTAAGAGAAGTGATGGATACAAGAAACTCATGAAAACTAACTCCACTTTATAAAATCAATAGCTATAGCCTAAAGAAACAACGTAGCAAACAAGAGACTTTGAGTTCTTCTCAAGAGCATTCCTAATCATCAAAACTCATCATTCCTTTCCCTCCAAATGCACCACATCATGCATATAGGCACCATCTTCCACGCTAGTGAAGTTTAGGGGTTAACAATAAGACCTCTCCAACTGGCTAGAAATATCAATAACCCTCCCAGCATTACCATGTAAGTCCAACTCCATTGAAGAAGTCATCCCATAGAATTGTAATGGCCTTGCAATGAAGAAGCATATGATCTACCAATTCACCACTCTTTTTACACATGCAACACCAATCAACTACAATAATCCAATATTTTCTCAGGTTATCAGTGGTCAATATCTTCCTAAAAGAAGATGTCCAAACAAAGAATGCAGCTTTTGAAGTCGCCTCTTCCAAATATTTGTAGAAAACTGTTATTGTTCTGAATGGTCATGGCCTCAAAAAACAATGCATAGTGAAGTTCCCTTTCTTAGAAGGGATCCATAACTTCTTATGTCCATCCCCATTGCTTGCTCTAGTAGAATAAAGTACATTGAAAAAACCTATAAAAGCATGCACTTCTGAATCATGTGCCGCTCTAAGAAAGAAAATGTTCCACTGTAGTCAGCGACCAATGAAAATCCTTAACTCAACTACCAAAGCCTCCTCGCAAAATCCTGAAAACTGTTAGGAAAAAAAATCCTTAAGGGCTCTATCTCCATACCATTTTTTTCGTGCCAAAACCTTATCCTAAAGTCATCATCCACCACATATCTAGTATGTCTAGCGAAATCCCCCAACCTCTTCTGATACTCACTCCGTAAACTCCTTGTACATCATTGGAATACCAACCACCCCAAGCAACCCCTATAAATGGAATAAAAAACAACTCTCCACAACTCTCCATAAAGCCTCCCCCTCCTATTGATAATGCCATAACCATTTCCCTAAAAGAGCCTTGTTAAATAACCTCAAGTTCCAAACCTCCAAACCACCTTCAGTAATTGGCAAGCAAATTTTGTCCCAATAGACAAAATGGAACATAAACTCTTCCCCTCACCTACCCGTCAAGAAATGACACTAGATAAAGTACAAAACTCAATCAACTAGAAATAAAGACAAGAAATATTTTGGGAGGTTTGATAAACTACTCTTGTGGAGTGATACTTCCACCTTCTGATTAATACAATTTCTTCTACCATGCTAGTCTTCTCTCTATCTTGTCTATAACAGTATCTCAAATCGTCATTGCCTTATGGGTAGCACCTAAGGGAAGTTCAAGGTACTTCATAGGCAACAAAGATACCTTACATCCCAAGATGCTAGCTAAATTAGTTACATTGGGAACATCCCCCAATATGCAAGCTAAACTACTTTTTTTTTTTTTTTAAAAGAGTGGATGATCACATGTCCGAGAGTGATCTCCGCCCAAGTTTATTAATATACCCTTACTTTAGGCTAAGGAAACCATATACATTATTTCTCAAAGCTGGTGGCTTAGATGAATAAAATAAAAACCAACCACCCAGGTCACACTTATTCACCTAAAATATCAAATACATCCAATATACAAATGCTAAAAAAATTATGAACACATACGAATATAAGGAACACTACCTAAGTCAAGTCTAATACATCCCCCAATATGCAGGCTAAACTACTTACGTTGGGGTGTTACAAGTTTTTGGCACCATTGCCTGGGATTTGATTAGGAAAACACATTTAATATTGACTAAATTTATTCTTCTACTAGTTGTAGTTAGTTTTTATTTTTATTTAAAAAAATTCTATATTGTGTGGTGTATGAAAATGTGGGTATGAGATCATACACATCATCTTATTAGTCTAGATTCTAATTCCTTGTCTACAATGGGGAAAACTTTGAGGATACAAAAACTCTTAGAGAGTTGTTTTCACCTGTTACCACCAACTCTCTATCATGTATAGTGTTTCCTACAACTACTTCCTACTTTTCATGGTTTTGAGAGAGAAGATCATTACATGCATGTAAAGGATTTTCTTAAAATTTGTCCTATCTTTAGGTTCCAAAACTTCACTAATGAGTCAATTCCCCTACACTTATTTCCATTTTCTTTAAAGGATAAGGCAAAGGCATGGCTTAACTCTTTGTCTTCTAGATCTATCACTTCTTGGGATATTCTTGTCACAAAATTTCTCTCTAAATTTTTTTCAATGTCAAAAACCAATGCTTTGAGGAGAGAGATTGCTGACTTTTATCAAGAAGATAATGAAAAATTTTATGAGAGTTGAGAAAGATTTAAGGTCGTGATTTTGAAGTGTCTCCACCATAGTTTTGAGACAGAGATTGGTGCAATATTTTTATAACTGTTTAATTCAGACAAACCTTAACATAATTAAATTGATGAATGGTGATGGATTTTTGAGTTTAACAGATGATGAGGCATATAAATTTCTTGAAAATTTATCAAAAAACTCCCAGCAATGGTATTTTTCTAATTGTTGAGAGAGATCATCCCAGACAGTTAAGAAAGGAGGTTTGTATGAAATAAGTTAAGATCATGATATTAAGCTCAGATTAGACAATCTCAATCGTATGGTAGAAGTTTTGACTTTAAGTAGAACCATGAATCCTGTCAGTCAAGTTCAATATGAAATATGTTCTCTTTGTGCTATGTTGAGCAAGCAAATGCACTAAATAATTTTGGGAAGCCATTTACTAGTCCTTTTCAGAGACATTCAATCCTAATTAGCAGAGCCATCCCATTTTTTCTTGGAAACAGTGCAACCTCCCATGAATTTAGGTGGACCACAGATGCAACAACAAAGTCAATTCTACCCACCTATCCCAAGTTATCCTCATATTCCTCAATCTACTCCTCCATTTGTAGCACCACCACGACAGCAATCATCCTTGGAGGAGTCTCTTAGGGCATTCATGTAATCCATTAACCAGGCCATTCAGGAGATGAGAAATTTCACTAAGATAAATACTCGAGCAATTTCAAATTAGAGTCAAGTTGGACAATTAGCAACCCATGTTGGTGAGAGAGAGAGAGGAAAATTCCTAAATCAGCCTATACCCAATCCAAAAGGACAGTATGCCCTTAATAATGCATCTAGTTCTACTTAGGAACAAGAGCATGTTCAATCCATTACCACCCTCAAGTCGGGTAAAAAGGTTCATAATCAAGTTAAAGTACTAGGATATAAGGAGTTGGACTCCACAGAGAAGAAGAATGTCAACCCAACGTCCCTCAAAGTTCATGATTCTAATCCTTCTGAGCCTATTAAGAAATATATTCCTGGAGCTCCATTTTCTTAGAGGTAGGAAAATTCTCAAAAAAAAATGCTAAATTTAATGATATTTTATATGTTTAAGAAAGTACAAATTAACATACCATTCATTGATGCAATTCAGCAAGTACCTACGTATGCAAAGTTTCTAAAATATCTTGTTACAGTAAAAAGGAAAACCAATGTTCCAAAAAATGCATTTTTGACTGAGCACAGTACTGTTATTCAAAGTAAATATCCAGCCAAACACAAGGACCCTGGATCTCCTATGATTTCATGTAAGATTGGAAATCATCACATTGAAGCTTGCTTAGATTTGGGGGCGAGTGTGAATCTACTACCATATTTTGTATATTTGCAGTTAGAATTAGAGGAGCTAAAACCCACTCAAATGACACTTTAGTTGGCTGATAAATCTGTTAAGATCCCTAGAGGTATTGTCGAGGACGTGTTGATCAAATTTGATTCATTTTATTTTCTAATAGATTTTGTGGTATGAGCCCACTCACAATATTAGTACATAAATCCATATTATTTTGGATCTCCATTTCTCAGCCACATCTGATACTTTAATTAATTATCGAAGTGGTGTGATGAAAATCTCTTTTGGAAACATGACCATTGAGCTTAATATTTTCCTCATAAGCAAATGCCAGAGGATGAAAATGTCTATGAGGTTAATATGATTGAGAGTCTTGTCCAGAACAATATGATACAAGCAAGTTGTGAGAACTCTCTACAAGCTCGTCATACTCATTTTGGGTGCAATTTTGATATTGCCAAATCATATAAGGAACGAATGAAAAAAGTTGAAGACCAAAACATATTGAGAAAATCTTTTGAACTAGGTCAAAAAATTCTTCTTTATAATTCATGTTTAAATCCTTTCCCAGGAAAACTATGATATAGAGGGACATTGGGTCGTTCATAGTGCACACAATATATCCACATAGGGCAGTTGAGATTGAAATTTCTCAAAATGGTGATATTTGTAAATATAATGGTGAACATTTAGAACCATTTTTAGAAATTGAGAGCCCAGAAGTTGAAGAAGTGCCATTAGAGGATCGTGCTTATTAGGATTAATCTATAGTTTTGTTATAAATTTGTTTTTTCAAAAAAGAAAAAAAGAAAGAAAGTTTGCATTTTTCTTTTTTTGGTCTCTTTTCATTTTCAATTGATCTTTGTTTTAGTGCCTAGTTTTTTTTCCCCTCTTGTTATTTTCTTTTTAGCTAATGTTTTGTAGGCTATAGGTTTTCAATAACCAGTTTGATAAGGTAATTCTCTCTTGCCCACTTATATCTTTATGCCTTCTCATGTCTCTACTATATTTTAGATTTGAACATTGAAAACTCTACTTGAACATATAATCTTCACATAAGGACAATGTTTGGTTTAGGTTGGGGCAGTTATTATATTTTAAGTCGTTATCATTTGCTGGTTATATTTTTTCATTCCTTTATTTTGTGTCTTCGTTAATTCTTGTCTTAAAAAACAAAAAAATAATTCAAAGGAAAAAATTCCTTGGCACTAGTTTATGTGGAGTTCATTATACTACTTCTATATAAAGAGTTTCACTATTTTCATGCTCTCCTTATTACACATGTAGCTACACATACATGGCCTCCTGTTGACGGATAAATTTGGTTAAAAAATATTGAAGGTAACAATGTGGAGATTGTTGACCCTTGTCAGTTTTGAGCCAATTCATTTTTGTAGAGGGTTGTTTTTCTTCTACTCTAAATTTCATTTGGAAGAGTAAAAAAAAATTGTTGCTTTAGTTTCATTATTCATTCTTTTGGCTGAATGCAAATCAATTTTTTATGCCACATTTTAATCCTAGAAAGTCATGGATGTTGAAGAATTATGCTAGCCTTTGAGAGATTACATTAGACTATTTTTGTTTATTTTGAGCATCCACTTTCTTTTCTTGATACATTGTTGACAATCACTCTATTGAGCCTATTAATTAGCCTTTCTTTCTTAGACCTTTTTTCCAGAGTTTTTCAAGGATAGACTTGTTCAATCTGCATCATTATAGTGAAAGTGTAGTAAAAGTGTGGGGATGTCCAACAAAAATGAAAAGAGTAGAAAAAGATGAAAAAAAAAAAGGATGGTCAAATTGAAGAAGTGCACCATGAAAATATAGATATAGTGATGCATTGAAAAATGTTGGAAAAAGGAATGAAATGAAAATGTCAAATAGAGTTGAAAGTCCAACTATTCTTGAAAACACTTCTTATTTTCACCTTCACCCACATATTATTGACTCACTCAAAAATGAGCAGCACAAAAGTTATCTCAAGTGTAGGAGGGTGTCGCATAATAATAAGAAATAAAATTCCTAGATCATCTCCTCAAGAAAAGTGCTTAAAATCAAACTCATGTGAAATGATGAAAATATTTACAAAGAAAAAATAAAAATAAAAGTGATGATATGTACAATGGATAGAAGAGTGCAATGAAAATGAAAAGTTACTGCTTGTGAACCAGATTCATTGGATTTGAGTTTAGCAATGAAGAGTAAGAAATTTAGATGCAAAACAGTAAATTAAAATTGCTGAAATTAATTAACTGAAATTTAAAAGAACAAGAAAAATAAATGACATCAAATTAAATAAGTAGGAATTAAAGGTGCAAGAAAAATAAATTACATTAATTTAAATGAGTAGGAATTAAAAGTGCAAGAAAAATAAATGACATTAACTTAAATGAGCAGTAATTAAAATGAACACTTAAAGATTGCAATAATTCATCGTAGACTTTAAACTTAAATAAAATAAAAATAAAACTGGAGATGGAGGCTACTGGTGAAGGAGGAAAGCTGGGCAACAACAGTTGGGCCATTAGGCTCTCAACTGCGATGCCATGCATCCTCTCTTCACCTGCGCTTTTTCTAAAAACTGAAGAAAAATAAAGATACACTACTCTTACTCCTACTCCTAACTAACCGAGTTTCTTCATCCTTTTCAGGCCCTTATATAGGCTTCAAAATTCGTTCATCTCCACTAAAAGAAATCTCCAACTGGATTCCACCGGTCCCTCTTTGAATGTGCAACACCGAAAGCAATTCTTCTTATTTTTTTTCTTCCAACCGAAAATACAAGCTAGTTCTACATGTCTTTCTTTCTATTTCTTCCGTGAGTGTGTCCACCAACTTTTGTTCTTCCTCACAGTGCCGCACCTTCTTCTACTTCTTCTTCTTCTTCTTTTTTGTGCTTTCCTTAAGAGGCCAAAAGTGTTGGGGAAATCAACACAATGGAATGAATAAAAGTGGAAATAAAATAGAACACCCACTCACACAATGACACCAAGAATTTAACGTGATTCGGCAACTGCCTACATTCACAGAAAAGAGCTTCACTAATAAATAGTGGTACACAAGAAAATATTACAGAGGAGGAGGATCACACTCCACTCCACTCCACTCAACTCAACTCTCTTCTTTTCTCTTAGAGCTCTCCTGGCTCTCTATTTTCTCTTCTTCCCTTGGTGTGTCTGAGGCTCTCGCTGGGAGTTTCAATTTATAGGCGAATAGACTATTACCTCACCTGTATGAATGCATTCAACTTGCATTTAATTGTAACTGCAAATGCAGTTACCTGCTGAGCAGCCATTGTGGACTGCTTGGCATGGACTTCAACAATTCTTCCCCTCCATGCCCATTTACATAGATGCTATCCATTTCAGCTATGTCTCTACATAGCTCAAGTTTCTCAGTTGTAACCACCTTCGTCAACATGTCCTCTAGATTCTCTTTCGTATGGATTTTCACAAGCTTCAACAGCTGTTGTTCCAACCCTTCGTATATCCAATGATAGCAGATATCAATATGCTTTGTGCAAGAATGGTACATTGAATTCTTGCTCAAATTTAGAGCACTTTGACTATCACAATATACCTTGTAGTCTTCTTGACTAACCCTTAGTTCTTGGAAAAAACGCTTCATCCATAACATCTCTTTCCCAGCTTCTGTTGCGCCATGTACTCTGCCTCTGTTGTTGATAAAGCAACACACTTCTGCAATTTGGACTACCAAGCGACCGCTCCTCCTGCAAAGGTGAAAAGAAATCCTAAAGTAGATTTCTTACTATCCAGATCTCTTTCCATATCTAAATCAGTATAGCCTTCCAAAACTGGTTTAGCTCCTCCAAAACACAAGACCATCTTGAATGTACCTTTCAGGTACCTGAGAATCCACTTAACTGCTTTCCAATGATCCTTTCTTGGACTTGAAAGGAATCTACTCACCATGCCAACAACATGAGCAATATCTAGTCTGGTACAAACCATTGCATACATCAAGCTTCCTACTGCTGAAGAGTAGGGGATTGCTTCCATCTCTTCCATCTCTTTCTTTCAAGAGGGACATGAGCTCTTGCTTAACTTGAAGGGTTAGCAAGTGGAGTATTGACTAGCTTTGTATCTCCTATGTTGAAACGCTTGATTATCCATTCAACATATTTTTGTTGTGATAGCCACAACCTTTTGGCTTTCCTATCACGAACAATCTTAATGCCCAAAATTTTCTATGTTGGGCCTAAGTCCTTCATGTCAAAGAACTTGGATAGTTCCTTCTTTAGTTTGTTGATCATGGACCTATCATCACCAATGATTAATATATCATCAACGTAAAGAAGGAGTATGACAAAGTTGTCATCCTAGAATCTTCAAACATAGACACACTGATATGCAACAAGTATCTTATAACTATGACTCATCATAAATGAGTCGAACTTCTTGTACCATTGCCTCGATGCTTGCTTGGGGCTATAGAGACTCTTTTTTAACTTACAAACTAAGTGATTTTTCCTTGGAGTTTCAAACCCTTCTTGGTTACTCCATATAGATTTCCTTCTCCAAATCTCCATGGAGAAAGGCTGTCTTCACATCCATCTGTTCAAGTTCCAAATTCAAGCTGGCTACCAATCCGAGTATGACTTGGATTGACATCATCTTCACCATCAGAGAAAATATCTCATCAAAGCCGATTCCTTTCTTCTGCTGGAATCCTTTGACAACCAATCTAGCCTTGTGCTTTATCAGCTTTCCTTGGCCATCTTTCTTTAACTTGAACACCCATTTATTCTTTAGGACTTTCTTTCCTTCAAGAAGTTTCACTAACTCATAGGTCTGATTTTTCTGTAAATAACTCATTTCTTCTTGCATTGCCTGCACCCATAGGCTTCTATTAGCATGACTTTGAACTTCCTGGAAGCTCTCCGACTCCCCCTTATCAGTAAGCAGAATATAGTCTGATTCCGTATATCTCCTCAACGAAATCAATAGGCGGCCTCTTGTCAATCTTCTTGTTTGAGCTTCATCAATCAAAAGAGATTCATCAATATCTAACCCTTATGGTGGTACACCAAATTTTGGTGGAGAGGGTTCTTGCTCCCCCTGCTCGACACCCTGAGCTTCTTCTTCTGCTTCTTGATCTTGATCTTGTATATCTTTATTATCTGTGGTAAACTGTAATGGCGCAGGATTTGGAGTATTGGAACTAAGCTCTACTGGCATTGAGGAAGCTTTAGTTCCTATGTGCTGGTTTTCATGGAATACAACGTCCCTACTTCTGAAAATTCTCTTTGTCACTGGATCCCATAACTTGTATCCGAATTCTTCATCTCCATATCTAACAAAGATACATGGAGTTGACTTGACATCGAACTTCTGTCTCAGCTCCTTGGATACATATGCAAAAGCTTTGACCCAAACACTCTCAAGTGAGAGTAAGAGACATCTTTTTCAGACCAAACCTTCTCAAGAACTTCAAATTCCAGCAGTGCAAATGGTGATCTGTTGATCAAGTAACAAGTAGCACGAACAACTTCACCCCAAAATGGCTTTGGTAACTTGGCCATACTGAGCATGCATCTTGTTCTTTCCATAATGGTCTGATTCATTCTTTCAGCTACACCATTGTGCTAAGGGGTATATGGGACCGTCTTCTCATGTCGAATACCGCGATTAGCACAGTATGCAGCGAACCTTTTAGAAATATAGTCTCCTCCATTGTCCGTTCGCAGGCACTTCAACTTCTTTTCCGTCTCTCTTTCCACTAGGGTGTGGATCTTAAAGTGCTCGAAGACCTGATCCTTTGATTTCAAAACATATACCCAGACCTTTCGTGAAACATCATCAATGAATGTCACAAAATATCTATTACCTCCCAATAACTCTTCTTCCATGGGACCACATACATCAGAGTGTACCAGACTCAACAACTCTGATCTTCTCTTCGTAGAGGAATCAGACGAGACTCTGCATTGTTTGCCAAACAAACAGTACTCACAAGGGTTTAATGTTATTCCTTTGGCAACTTTGATGAGTGCCTTCTTCACAAGCGTATCCAACCCTTGTTCACCCATGTGTTTGAGTCTCTTATGCCACAGATTCGATTATGCCTTGTCTTCCACTACATTGAGGCTATCAGAACCAATCTTCACATGGGTCTTGTACAATGTACCGCAAATATGTCATCAGGCGACAACCATGGCACCTTGTGACAACTTTCAAGTGCCTTTGCTGAACTAGCTGTCATAGTCCTATCAATCAAGGGTTGTATAAAAGGACACTGTTGAGTTTTGAAGATAAATGTTTCTCTCCTAAACAAGTGCTAGGACATGTTCTTGCTGTTCAGAAGAATTACAAGGAGTTCAAAGGTAAACCATTGAAGTAGGTTAAGCAACATTGCCATTGGGAGCATCCCCCTCCAGGGGTGTTTAAATTGAATGTGGATGGGGCCATCTTTCCAAACCATCACAGAGTAGGTATTGGGGCCATCCTTCGAGATTGCAATGGGAAGGTGCTTATGACAGCTAGCAAGAAAGAATAGGAAGTTAGTGACCCAGTTGGTATTGAGATGCTAGCTATCCTTAGGGGTCTTCAACTGAGTGTCCATTTGGGTATTACTAATCTTCTTATTGAAAGTGATTCCTTACTTATGGTGAAGGAGTTGCAGTATGTGGAACCTTCCATGTCAATGGTAGGCAATGTTATAAAGATACTAAGGAGCTGATGACAAGGTTCAGAAGCTGTGGAGTTTAGCATATGGGTCGAATGGGTAATGTAGTAGCACATAACCTTGCTAGATTTGTTTGGAATGTTAATGATATTAGCTTGTTGTGGGGATCTTTCCCTAATGTAATTTCTCAAGTCCTTTAGACTAAAAATCACTTGTAAGGCTGAGTTTCATTAATGAAGTTTGTTTTCCTATAAAAAAAATAGTTTATTCATTGTTTAAATTAGTTTGCATCTTTAGAATTTATTCTAGTTCTTTTATTGTGACTGGTTTATTAAATTAATTATTTCTTACTTTGATTAATTCATTGTTTAGTTCTGATTAATTTTTTATTTTACTTTAAACCCATTTTTCTAAGATTAAGATTTATTTAGTTTATATTTGATTGGTTTCTTATGTTTTTGCAAGTACCTGTGGGTTCGACCTCATTCTTGCTAAACTATACTTTGGTACGGTTTGTGCACTTGCGAGTACAAATAAAATTTCACAACAGATGGGGTGATGGATATCGGAAGAGGGAACAACAAGAGATGCGATGAATAGGAGTGTAACCAGTCCAATTTTGGATATATTTTAGAACCGAATTGGTATACACCGGTTTTGAGATTTCAAGAACCAATACTGTACCGGTTACACCCCTAAACCGGTACTTCCTGTTTTACCGATTCGGTCCAATTTTTCAATTTTAATCATGTGCCAATGTGCCGTAAAAAATCTGTTGAAGGTGGAAAATATTTCCCATAAGTTAACTAATAAATTCAACTAAGACGAATTTGGCCAGGAGTTCACCAAACAGCAAGATATTGGTTAGGTGTTTCAGAATTATTTTCAATCCCTTTCACCTCCTCAACTCACTCAAGGATTGATGAATGCACTTCCTCCATGTCCAAGAAGCTCACAGTAGAAATGAAACTCTCTCTATCCCAGCCTTTCAAAGATATTGAAGTCTAAGAAGCCCTTTTCAGTATGAATCAATTGGGATCTCCTAGCCCAGATGGATTCCCTGCCATCTTCTGTCATGAACATTGGTCCATAGTGGGGGAAAGGGTTACTAGTGCAGTGCTGCCAGTCCTAAATGAAGGCAGATGGGACAATGGCTTGAATGAAACACTCATTGCTCTAATTCTCAAAAAAGCTTCCCCCTCACAGGCTACTGATTTCAGGCCTATTTACCTATGTAATGTCATTTACAAAATCATTACAAAGACAATGGCTAACAGGCTAAAACTAGTTCTACCAGAGCTAATCTCCCCAATACAGACAACTTTTGTCCCTGGTAGGCTGATCACAAACAACATCATAGTGGATTTTGAATCTCTCCATACCATGAAGGCCAGAATGAAGGGTAAAGATGGGTATATGGCACTCAAGCTCGACATGAGCAAAGCCTACGATAGAGTTGAATGGACCTTTCTACAGTAACTTGGTTTTGAACAGAAATGGGTGGAACTGATTCTAAGGTGTGTAGGGACAGTGTCCTACTCCATTCTACTTAATGAGGCTCCGCAAGTCTCCTTCCATCCCACAAGAGGACTCATGCAAGGGGATCCCCTATCCCCATACATGTTCATCATGTGCATAAAAGTGCTTAGTAGCATGCTTAACAAAGCTGAGGCATCGGGTTTTACACTGGCCTTCCCATTAGAAAGAACAAACTTTCCATTAACCACTTACTTTTTGCAGATGACAGCCTCCTTTTTTGCAAAGCCAACATTGAATGGAGCAAGCTCTATGACTTGCTGGAATCATACGAGATTGGCTCAGGACAGAGGCTAAACAAAGACAAAACCTCCATCTATTTAAGCAAGAACACCAGAGAAGAAACCAAAGGGATCATCATGGACATTGCAGGCATAAAGAGCACCTCTTCCTATGAGAAATACTTAGGCCTTCCAGCTCTCATTGGAAGATCTCGAGCCCATTCTTTCAAAAATATCATTGACAAGGTACAACAAAGGATAAGCAACTGGAAGAACAAGCTTCTCTCACAAGAAGGCAAAGAAATCCTTGTTAAAGTTATCATCCAGGCTATACCTATCTATAGCATGGGCCATTTCAAATTACCCAAGCAACTTGATCTCGAACTAAACAAGTTGGTAAGGAACTTCTGTTGGGGACAGCAAGCACAAGAGAATAAAGTCCACTAGATACACTGGAATCAATTTAAGAGAGCTAAGTGCCAAGGTGGGCTGGGACTAAGGGACTTTGCAAATTTCAATTTAGCACTCCTTACTAAACAAGGTTAGAGAATTATCTCCAACCCTGACTCTCTTGCTGCCCAAGTTTTAAGAGAGAAATATTTCAATAATAGCTCTTTTCTTTCTACCAAGCTAGGCTAGAACACTTCATACCTATGGCAAAGCTTCCTAGCTGCTAGATCTCTTCTCAAAGAGGGTTTGTTTTGTAGAATTAGAGATGGGAACTCTACTAGAATCTGGAATGACAAATGGCTCACTAGGCAGTCAAGTTTCCAAATTCAAAGCTCTATCGGGGTTCATGCCAGCAGAAA
Source organism: Cyclocarya paliurus (assembly GCA_029856935.1). NCBI lineage: Eukaryota > Viridiplantae > Streptophyta > Magnoliopsida > Fagales > Juglandaceae > Cyclocarya > Cyclocarya paliurus. Next base: position 11,716,706 of record CM056956.1, on the reverse strand, counting down.
CACAAGTCTCTTTGCTCATCGATCACTCTACAAACCAGTGGAAAGAAGACTTAGTCTCTTCTATGTTCACAAAGGATGAAGCAGACATCATCAAATCCCTGCCCCTCAGTCCTTACCCAAGACCAGAAAAACTAATATGGAGATACACCACCTCAGGAGAGTTCAGTGTAAAAGGTGCCTACCATCTGCTAACTGACATGGATGACAGACTCAAAGGTCAATCCTCAAGGCTGAACACCTCATAGGGTCATTGGACTAAACTATGAAACATGGACATCCCTAATGCTGCAAAAAAATTTCTTTGGAGGGCTTGCATCAATGGATTGCCCGCTCGAGCTAACCTTCTAAAGATAAAGATAATTGATGACCCTGCCTACCCTATATGCAAGATCCAACCTGAAATTGTTGAGCACATACTTTGGGAATGTCCCTCAGTCAGGGATGTTTGGGCTCAGAACACCAGAAAACTAGCCCTCAATGTCAACAATTCAAAGACCTTGTGGAAGGGTTTGTACAAAATCTAAACTCTGAGGATCTTAATTCCTCCGGTATCACATCTTGGCTCATATGGAAGAGGAGGAATGATATGGTTTTCAAGAACCTGTTTATTCATCCAACACAGATTGTCCAACAATCTAACCACATATTGGAAGAACTCCAACAGATCCTGCAGCAGAAGAGGGCCCAAGTCATCAACTTATAGCAACATACAGAATGGGAAACCCCACCTCAAGGAAGACTCAAACTGAATTGGGATGCATCACTCGACAAATCAACCTACAAGGTGGGTGTGGGAGCAGTTATCAGAGATTGTAAGGGGCAAGTGTGAGCCACCCTTAGAATGCAACATGCATTGTATCCGAATCCCTTCATGGCAAAAGCCTATGCTGCATTTCAGGCTTCCTTGTTTTGCAAATCCCTTGGATACCAAGACATTATAATGGAAGGGGACTCCATGCAGGTTGTCCAAGGACTCAACTCCTTTAAAGAAATTTTCACCTATGCAAGGCAACTCATCATAGATACAAGATCCACCCTCAACTCCTTTGATTCCTGGTCAGCGAGGCACATTGTAAAAGCCAACAATTCAGTTGCTCATGCTTTAAGCAAGGATGCTCTCAGCATCAGTGGTTAATATCACCTCTCTTGATTTTGTCACACAATGTATCCAAACTCTGGTTTAAGATTACACGACACGTTTTTCTCAACAACAAAAAAAAAACAACAACAACAAAAAAGAAAGTTGATTGGCATGTCAGCATGTAAAATCAAAAGAAAACTGATTGACATACCAAGCAACTGTCCAATACAACACAAAATGGAAACAAGAAGCAAGAGCTCATTGAATCTAAATAAACCATGCCAGACACAGAATACATAACATAAAAGGAGACACAGAACACACAAGAAAACCAAACCAATAGAATCATTGATTGACATCCATTCAACCCAAAAAATTTTATTAGGTTCAAATCTACTGAAAGATATATATGAACAAACAAACAAAACTACCCACAAAAACAAAAAGGAAAGAAATCAAGCTATTTTCAGCTTGCTAGGGAGCTAACATGTTCATCCTCGATGAAGAGCTATATAAACCCTAAATCTTAAAATATAAAATATAAAAGTATACCTTCCACAAATATAAAATATAGATTCAGCTTGATGGGGAGCTATACAACAAAATTGTAAAATATAAACCCTAAATCAGATTTCAAAATCTGTAAAAAACCCTACATCCTCTAAATTCAATAAAAACCCTAAATGAAATGAATTAATTAGCAATGAATTGAAACATTGTAATGATTCATGAAGTAAATGTAAGATTTTGAAAATTAAAAAGCATATATATGTTCACATACCAATTAGCTCGCTGAGAGAGGGGAAAAAAATATATGTGATTCTGTAGCCTAAGCTTTAAGAATATTAGGATCATTCAAAGTAAGAGTTAAATCATGGAAACAACCAAAATGAACAAGGCTACTAAACAAGGATGATTGAATCATTCTGAATATGCTAGTCTCAAATCTTTTGAACCTAGCATCTCTTAAATAAAGACGTACCGAAGCATTGATACATTTCCTCGTGAGAGGTATAACATTAATTTGAACAAACCAATATGCAGAAATTTGTAACCTTTTACTACAAATTCTTGAATTGATTTTCTATTAAATAGGGAATATTTTTCATGGGATTTTCAAATGGCATAGGTTTGTTCAATAATTTTAACATAGAACTTAGTCTTAAAGACAGATTGAGTCCAACTGGTTTTGTAAATAGATTTAGCATCAATCTTTGGAATACTCCATTTGTTGAAATCAATGTTATCATTTTCTTCAACAGAAAATTCTTCCTCATTGATAATATTAGGAGGTATACAAGATCTAAAACTAATAGACGAATTTGATCTAAACATTCTATTCATCTAGTATTAATACCATCAGGGATACCCCTTCCGATGGTTTGATAAAAAATAGGCATGTTTTCATCATCATGTTTGACAGCATTCCTAATAGTTTCTCTTGCTTCTTCTTAGAGGTGTTTATCACACCAGTGACGAAGCATTCCAAAGAATCTGGTAGTTAATAAATCAATTGTCTTAGTTTGACTGAGATTGTTGTCATTAATTTACGCATTTGCAATCATTGACATCTTGTTCATGGTATTGAGGATTTCTTGTTTAGATAATCCATGAAAATTACATTCATACAATTTGTCAACAGAAACAAAAAACTGAGTCTGAGAAATTCTTTCTTCAAACTGTAAATTGGGAGGAGTAGGCCTAGAATACCAATTTTTTGTAATAGTCATGAGATTAGGTTTTCTCGAAGAAAATCGTTTAATCCCAAGTATTTTCAGAAACCTGGCACCACCTTAGTCGTAAAGTGTATTCCGAGAACCTGTCTGTAAGACCTGTTTTGCTAGGAGAGCATCAAGGCATGGGTTGGTAGAGGATTTGTCTAGGGTTTATGTTACGAAATGCAATAGGAACAAGAATAAATACATGGTTTACTAGTGTTAGGTTTAGGTTTTGATTGATACTATAGTATATATATACTATTATAGTGATGCTATCATAATAATACCATATACCATACTAATACTAATACTATACTATACTATACTAATACTAATACTATACTATACTATACTAATATTAAATTACTAATATTAAATATTAAACTATAATAATACTAGTACTATACTATACTAATACTAAATAACTATACTTTACTAATACTAATAGTAATACTATATATAGTTAATCAGATTTACATAGTTATTTATATATTTATTTACTATACTAATACCAATACTATAATAGAGTTATAGTGAGTTATATAGTTATTAACTTATTTATATCAAGTGGATTACTAATAGTATTAGTATTAGTATTAGTATATATATATAGTTTATATTAATAACATATGATCAAACAAATATTCATGTTTAAGATTAAAAATTAAAAATTAAAATTTTATGTTATATTAGTTTAATTTTATATCAAATGTTATATCAAATGTTATATTAAATAAGATTAATTTCATGTTATATAACATAATATATTAATTTTATGTTATTTGATAATTATGAGTAATAAGATTTTAAAATATAATCCTATATTAATTAGCAATTTAGCATATAATATAAAAATATTTTTTATATAATTATATATTTTATGTATAATATAAAAAATCACATAAAAAATAATTTTATATAATATAAAAAATAATATATATATATATATATATATATATACACACACGAACCAATCTAGTGCAAGAAAAGGAAACAATGGAACCAGATCGATTCTGGTCGATTTTTCGGGCCAGTTTACCGATTTTTTTTTTCACCCATAGCGACAAGCTAGGAGCAAAGGGGGAACACCGCGTCACCTAGAAGGGGCATGCCAAGGTAAATCACGCCTCCCATGCTAATACAAAACGGCATGTGGGCCAATAAATCATTGTCAGAAGAAAAGACATGCCTATTGCCAATGTCAAGAGAAAAAACTTGTGGAAGAAGAGAGAGAGAGAGAAGGGAAAGGGGCAGCCAAAGCAACTAGGAGGAAAACGGATTAAATTTCCATTGACACACGTGCAACAAAAAATTACAAGGTAACTATTAGGGGAAATATGCATAAAGGGCAACAGTTGGCGAGCCCAAAGGCCCATTCCCCCCTATGATTGACGATCCATCAAGGAGAACCCTACTAACAGACTGGGCCTGACAACCATGTCCAGCAGGATACAATCCATGGGAATCAGCACCATCGGGATGGGCCATGGATGCCCTACTGACTTGGTTGTTGATGGAGCTAGGATGAGACGACCACCCCATACCCAGGAAGGGTTACCGCATTAAATGCATCGAAGTGCCCTCTCAAGAGATATGTCCATGTTAGGTCATGACAATCAGAGGCCTCAGGAAGAGTTACTGCATTCAATGTGGTGATGTACCTCCTTAGCAAACGTGTTGTTGTCAAGTTACTGAAAGGAGGCAAGGCCACGCCAACCCCAAGGCAGTTTATAGGGAGATGGAGGAGAGCCCAAAGAGGTATTCCTTTCTTTCAAAAGCACGCACGCACATACCCACAAAAAAAGGAAGGATATCGATTGATTTAGGCATCATAGGCACCTCCACTTCGAGCCACCGAAGTTCATTCTATTTGTAGGTAGCGCGGAGGTAGCAAGCATACTGATTTTCACATCAACAGAAATGAACAAGATGACTTATGTTAGAGAAATACTGCAAGGGTAGGTAGAGTTGGTAAACAATACTCTGAGCTTAAAAAGCATTTTGGAATTTGAATCAACACCATTATTCTTGTAAAAATGTATCCCCTTTTTGTTTGGCTTACCCATGATGTAGTCTAAGATTTTTCAAGAGAACTAAAACATCATTTACCTATAAATACTTTACCAACTTATAAATATCTTGTGAACATCATTTTTATTTTCAATCCAAAAAAAAATTCATCAATGAATTCAATATATTCTCTGATTTGTATTGCTTTTTTATACGATTTCGATTTTTTAAATGTGTGATTTGGTTTATTTTTTATTTTATGATCATTTCAGTGTATTGATTTTATTGTTGGCTTTGTGTTTAGTTTAAGGTTTAGTTTGGTTTGTGTTGGTTGGAAAACGCTGCACAAATCTAACGCCACAGCCGTCCGCCTATAGGATGGGGCGAGTTGATTCCTTGAGAAGCAGGGGCAAGGGATAAGAAAACGCCCCCCACTTGGGGCAGGGACTCGAATAGGGTAAATGATGCATATATAGGAGGGGTAGCACCACTAGTTGTCACACGTTTGAGGTCACGCAAGAGATCCATGTGTTGATGAAAAGTGGGCAGGGGATCGACATGGTTAATCTACCACATGACGCTCTGCATCCAATAACATCTGACTGGAGGTTTTAAAGGATCTCTTCTTCCACTGACCTCCCAGATGTTTGGAGTACTATTCAAATACTTAAAATTTTGGTCACATAATCCCACAATATAGCCATCTTAAGCTATGATATAGTAATATACTGAACAATTTTAAGTGATATGTTGCTCTTCATTACAGGCACCTGCTGATTTGTGATTTTTGATATATTGGAGGAATAGCAAACAAATAGCAGACATTGTGATATGCCCCATAATATTCATACCATTAAGAAAAAAAAAACTCTAGTATCAGTTCTATGTTTTGACGGGGAACACAAGTAACAATTTCCCCCATTCACATGGCATGATCACTCAATTTACTGAATACATATTATTTTATAGACACCATGAAATCTGCAACTATTATGAAAAACACCATCTATCTCCACCGTACTAGGCTTTTAGGATTTGAAACATTTTGCTCTAGATGCAAAATTGGTTAAAGCAAGAAGCCAATACCGCAGAGCAGACTGCTCTTAAAACAACAGTTGCCATTACACTGGAGTCAAACCGACCACACCTGCATAGACCTTACCGCAATTAGAAAGGACTAGAAAGTTAATAACAAGTCCAGATTTCGAAAGAAGAAACTGGTTTCATATATGTTGCATATGTTAAGTAGGGATAAATTTTTCGATGTAGAGATGGTACTGAGATAAAATGACAGTGTATTTTAGTGGTGATAGCAAATCACAAAAATAACACCCCTGTAGGCTGAAAGTGTTCAAAGGAATTGAGAATTAACAGCATAATATTCCAGTGTTCATCTCACGATATTCATTAGTTCCACCTTAAGTCCCCATTCCTTACCACAACACATGGGCTCAGGCATGAGTCAGAGCTGGGTGCATTTATAACCATTTGCGTCTTTCTAATCATAGTATAAAAATGAAATGGCACACTATTGAAGTATTATGTCTTCGTCGGCAATAATATCTCAGAATAAACTTTTGGGCCAATGAGCTCAATTAAAAAGCTCCAGGCAACTTCAATAAATTATATCTTTGTGGGCTTATCCAAAATAGCCCATTAAACCTAATTTAGGCCCGATAAAATTATTCATATTCCATCCCTAATAATATTTGGTCAGGGTGTTACAATCTCTCCTCATAAAATTCCGTTCTTGGAATTTGCTATTATCTCAGGCAAGACCTACATATTTATCCATCACACCTTTCCAAGTCTCTATTTTAAATTCTCGATCATTTTGTCGAACCTAATATTCCAAGACTTTAGTTTTCTCTTCAATTTTGATCTAAGCTTTGATCTAAGATCGCACAGTTGATGGGGGGGTTTATGTTAATCATGTACACTCTTAAGATTTCCGAAAAAAAAAAATCCTTAGGATGGTGTTCAAAAAGCCTTAGGATTTTGGAGTTAGATTCTGAAAGATTATGGTTTCGATGTCGAGTTCTAGGCGTTTGAAGGTGGAATCGAAGATTTTCATTTTTTCGAAGGAGGGTGGTAGTTTCATTCGCATTACTGAGAGAAGCAAAAGAGTAATCAAGTATGTTTACTTAAGTGTGTCGACGGCGACATGGGTGGCAAAGGTGATGGAAGAGTATTTGGCTCACCATCGGCATGATGGTTTTCTCAGAAAGGTGCAGGAGGGAAATGGTGTGTTTATCATTCAGCGTCATGCTAATAATCCAAAGGGCCATTTCTTGCAATTGGATGAGTATGGGAACAATAGAAAGAGGGCCTCACTGGTTGTTCCCGAAGGTCTGTATGGTAGAGGGTGGAAGAACTTTGTGTCTAACTTACGCTCAGCGGTTGGAATAAATGTCTCTATTTTGGTTGATGAAAACAGAGCAGTACACATTCACGCAGATACTGCTCCCAATCGGCATAGAGCGGGGGCCAGTGGATTGTTGTCAGCAAGGAGAGGTATCCCCACTAAGGATGTCTCTTATATGTCGGCCCTAATGAAACTGGCATGTCCTCCAGCAAGCAGTTGCATGGATGGTGGGGAGGGGGGGACGTTCGGAGGAAGGGGAAGATGATTGGTGGAGCAATTCAAAATGGTCTGCAGATGGCTTCGAATGTGGACAAGTGTCATCACATGATGGCATGCGGGGGTGGCGGTTCACTTTCCGTGAGTATTCCGGCGGTGGGAGAAGTTGAAGGGATGTTGTGGGCTGCAAAAGCTGAGCTATTGAGTGTGTTGGAGCAAATTAGTGTTCTGACGACTAAAATAGACTCAGGCCTAGAGCTGGTTATGAGTTTCGGCAGTGGGCTAATGGGCCCATGTTGCTTGTGTTCTAAAGGACATGGGCCAAAGGAAGTGGCTGGACGAGGTAACAGGTTGGGCCCAAATAAAAGTTCTTTCCTAAGGCCCGAGTGTGTATGGCGAGTCAAGTCGTCCTCAAGCCCAAGCGTGGCTCCCTCCCAAGCGTTGCCGTTGCATGATCTAAGGACCTCCAGGCCGGCACAGATAAGGTCACAGACGCTAGCGATCCTCCGGATGGCTTACCGGTGCATGGATTTGCTCCCTCACGTGATGTTTTGGTGGACTTCAGTGCGGCTCTCTCCCAGCCATCGTCATCGCACGATCTAGGGGCCTTCGGGCTAGCACAGAAAATGTCTCCAAACACCGATGACCCTCCAGTTGGCTTGTCGGAGCACGGATATGTTCTCCCATGCGTTTCTAGACATGATTTGGTGGGCTCAAGAGTGGCTCCCTCCCAGGAGCCGCCATCACTTACTCCAGGGATCTACGGGCAAGCACAGATGAGGTCGCTGGCAACCCCTTGGAGGGCTTGCCAGAGCACGGATTTGTTTTCCCGTGCGATCTTAGCCATGATTTCGCTAATGAGATTGTCGAGATTGAAGGGGCTTTTTAGTCTTCCTTGCCTGTTGTCACAAATGGGATGCTCTTGATAATAGGAGGTCCTTTGCAGCCTATTGATAGATGCGGGAGCACTTTCATGGGTGTCAAGGTCACATTTTCACGATGAGTCCATTGAGGATTGCGCTAGGGTTCCATGCTCTCTTGAGTATGACTTGGAGGCTATGAATGATGGATCTGTGAAGGAATCTGAGTTGCAACTAATCCGTAGGGAGCTAGTTGATTATTCTTTTTTTGGTGAGATAGGGGCTGGGGATGCCCCAAGCCCTATATGTTCTGTATTGCCAAGTTCAAGTGGGATAGATTTACTATCAGATTGGGTTTTGCAGAAAGTGGATGAAATACGGGAATGTCTAGGGATTTCATGCGAGGGCTTCAAAGACTAATTTAAAACCCTTCTCATAGCGATTGAGGCGGGCCAACCTCTTTTGGCTAGATCTTGCACCAAAAAAGACAGGGAGTTGAAGAGACTTGCTTGCTCTATTAATTATGATGCTCGGGAAGGTAGTGTAAGTAGGGTTAGGAGCAAGGCTTGGGCAAATATCTGTAATTAATGAAAGCTAAGATTTTATCTTGGAATGTAAGGGGGCTGAATGATCCTCGTAAATGCCTCCGTGTTAAAAACTTGTTAAGAAGTTGGAAGGTTGATATCATTTGTCTTCAAGAGACCAAATTAAAGTATATTGATAGAAGTAAAGTTACTAGTTTATGGGGATGTCTTCATATGGGTTGGGTCTATCTTGCCTCTAATAGGGCATCGGGAGGTATCCTTTTGTTGTAGGTTATAAGAGTTGTCGATATGGTTGAGTATGTTGGGGATTACTTGGTGGCTTGCTCGTTTCAAAATGTGGATGATGGTTACAAGTGGTCTTTTGCCTACGTTTACGATTCTAATCTAGACATCAGTAGAAGGTTCCTTTGGGAGGAAATCACTGGTTTATATAGTTGGGCCATGGTGTATCATCGGCCGGGGGGGGGGGGGGGGATTTTAATATCACCCGTTTCCCGAGTGAGAGGTCGGGGAAGTCTGGTATTACCCAGGCTATGACAGATTTTTCTGATCTTATCTTTGATTTGGACTTAGTTAATTTACGGGAATTCACATGGTCAAATGGAAGAGTCTGTCAAGGTTGGACAGATTTATAGTATCTTCGTCTTGGGAGTCCCCATTTCCTGATTTATGTCAAAAGAGACTCTCGAGACTATGTTCAGACCATTTTCCCACCTTGCTAGATTGTGGAGGTCTTCATGAGGGACCTAGATATTTTAAATTTGAAAACATTTGGTTAAAAGCTGATGGTTTTGTGGAGAAGGTGAGATTGCGATGGTCCTCTTATGATTTTTCTGGCACACCCAATTTTGTGTTGGCTGGAAAGCTTAAGGCCTCATTTGTTTTCGCAGATGAAATGAATTGAGATAAAAATTGAAAGTTGAACAAAATATTGTTAAAATATATTTTTTAATATTATTTTTGTTTAAAAATTTGAAAAAGTTGAATTTTTTATTTTATTTTGTGTGAGAATTTGAGAAATTTGTAATGATTAGATGAAATGAGATGAGAATGATTGTGAAAACAAACAAGGCCTTAAGCTTTGAAAAAATATATGAAACTGTGGAATGAAGTGTTTAGGAAGATTGACGATTAGAGGAAGACTCTTTTTGAGGAACTATCACACTTTGATAAGGAGACTGTAGGGATTCTCACAGATGTGGAGAAGGTAAGGAAGATTACGGTAATGACTGATTTGGAAAAACTCACTTTTTTGGAAGAGATCTCTTGGCGACAAAAATCACGGACTCTTTGGCTAAAGGAAGGAGATAATGCTATTGAGGTGCTGCACTCAAAAGGGAATATTCTCACAGAGAAATCTGACATTGAGGAACACATTGTGCAGTTTTTTTATAACCTGCTTACGGAGCAATTCTCTTGGAGGCCTAAGGTTGATGGGTTGGTATTTGACATGATTGATCAATCGTGTGCTGATTGGTTAGAGAGGATGTTTGAAGAGGAAGAAGTGTATAATATGTTGAAAGGTATGGAAGGTGCTAAAGCGCCAGGACCTAATGGTTTTTCAATGGCCTTTTCTCAGGTCTGTTGGGACATTATAAAGGAGGACGTAATGAAGGTTTTTGTTGAATTTCACTCGCACATGAAATTCAAGAAAAGCCTTAATCCTTTAGAAACTCCCTTTATCTTATGCGCTAAACCCCTTTCATGTAGTAGGTGCCTTTTTGACATGCATATGTCCAAAATTTTCATTCAAATTTTTCATTAAAATGATAAAATAGTTACTGTTAAATACACTTACTATAGAGCAGGACATGCCCTGCGGAGATTTTGACCTAGAAACCTTTTCTCTTTCTTCTATTTTCCAAAATTTATTTCCTTGTAAAATTTTCTTTCTTTGCAAAAATTTTTCCTCCCTTTTATTTTGAAAAATCTACAAAATCTTTCGACCTAAGCTCTGATACCAACTGTAACAACCCGCTTCCCTAAAGTTAAGTCACTTAACAACCCCAACGGGCCAATCTTGGACATAATACTGATTAAATATAGACCCACTTGGTCTATAAAATATTAAATGGGTTTTAACTCAATTAGTGAGCCCAATAGAAACTATTAATCCACCATAATAAATTTTGGGCCGTAGCCTATTCAAATTATCCAATAGATCTCAATTGGGCTTCCTAAAAACATGAGCCTATTAATACCATCCAAAATCCTCCACTAAACCTTAATAGGCCTTAGAATAAACGTTTGGGCCTATGAGCTCAATTAAAAATCTCCTAGCCAACTTCTATAAATTATATCTTGTGGGCTTATCCAAAATAGCCGATTAAACCTAATTTAGGATTGATAAAATTATCCATATTCCATCCCTAATAAAATTGGGTCGGAATGTTACAGAAATATTTCAAAACAGCCCAATGAAAGCATTAGCCATAATTCCACCGTAACCCTAAAATGAGTAGTGTAACGCCCTAATGGAAGGCCCAAACCACATGGCCTATACTTCAAAAAGACTAGTCGATGATATAATTGGAGCCCCATTGGAACCTTGTAAAGTTCAAGAAATTCTCCTTCCCAAGCAATGTAGTATCTCATACACCACCTACTCTTATCTTTATCATATGGAGTATTACAATCTCCCCCCCTCTTAAATTCCCAACGTCCTCGTCGGGCCTGTCCGTTGTAGGTGGCATGGCTCAAGTCCCATATTTTTTGTTGGGATAAAGCTCTGATACCATTTGTAACACCCCAATGGAACCTAATAAAGAGCAAGAACTTCTCCTTCCAAAGCAATGTGGGATCTCATACACAACCTACCCTTATCCTTATCATATGGGGTATTACAAGTAGTAAACTTGAAGCCTCCAAAATCATTAAGAGAGCCCAAGTGCATCTAGAATCACTAATAAAGCCCAGTTGCATCTAATAAGTAGTCAACATGGGACTGAGCACTCATGAGTTATTCCTTTTTCCAATGTGGGACTGACCTTTTTTCTTTCTTCTTTTTGTTATTTATAAGTAAAAATCAAATTTTACTCAATCATAGAAGGAGGCGTAGCCCCTGTACACAGGCAATATACAAAAGAAAACACCTAGTTAACAGAAGTGATGGATTCAAGACACTCATGAAAACTAACTCCATTTAAAATCAATAGCCATAGCCCAAAGAAACAATGTATCAGAGAAGAGACATTTGGGTTCTTCTAAAGAGTGTTCATGATCATCAAAACTCATCATTCATTTCCCTCCAAATGCACCACATCATGCATATAGGCACCATCTTCCACACTAGTGAAGTTTAGGGGTTAACAATAAGACCTCTCCAACTGGCTAGAATATCAATAACCCTCCCTCCCGACATTACCCATGTAAGTCTAACTCTACTGAAGAATTCATCCCATAGAATCCTAGTGACCTCACAATGAAGAAGCATATGATCTACCAATTCACCACTCTTTTTACACATGCAACACTAATCAACTACAATAATCCAACATTTTCTCAGGTTATCAATGGTCAATATCTTCCCGAAAGAAGATGTCCAAACAAAGAATGCAGCTTTTGAAGGCGCCTCTTCCAGAAATTCGTAGAAAATTGTTAATATTCTTAATGGCCATGGCCTCATAAAAGAATGCATAGTGAAGTTCCCTTTCTTAGAAGGGATCCAAAACTTCTTATCTCCATCTTCATTGCTTGCTCCAGTAGAATAAAGCAAATTGAAAAAACCTATAAAAGCACCAACTTCCGAATCATGGGCCTCTCTAAGAAAGAAAACATTCCACTGTGGTGAGCAACCAATGACAATCCTTAACTCAGCTACCAACGCGTCCTTGCACAATCTTGAAAACCGTTAGGAAAACATCCTTAAGGGCCCCATCTCCATACCATTTTTTCATGCCAAAATCTTATCCTTGAGCCATCATCCACCACATATCTAGTATGTCTAGCGAAATCCCCCAACCACTTCTGATACTCACTCCGTAAGCTCCTTGAACATCATTGGAATACCAATCACCCCAGGCAACTCCCATAATTGGAATATAAAAAAAAAAAAAAAACTCTCCACGAAGCCTCCACCTCATGTTGATAACACCTTAACCATTTCCCTAGAAGAGCCTTGTTAAACAACCTCAAGTTCCAAACCTCCAAACGACCTTCGGTAATTGGCGAGCAAATTTTGTCCCAATAGACAAAATGGAACTCTTCCCCTCACCTACCCTCAAGAAATGACACTAGATAAAGTACAACACTTAACCAACGAGAAATAAATATATTCTCTTCCACCCTACTAGTCTTCTCTTTATCTTCTCTATAACAGTATCTCAAATCGTCATTGCCTTATGGGAAGTTCATGGTACTTCATGGGCAACAAAGATACCTTTTTTTTTATATAAGTAAAAATATTATATATATCAATAGGAATAACCAAGTACACTGGATGTATACAAGAAAATCCCTAACCCATACTAGAGAACTCCTATTGCCCCAAAAGCCCGGGAAAAACTACCCATGTTTCCCGTAGCCCAACATAAATCACACCTCCCAAAATACCCTTTTTGCAAAAGACTACCCAACCTACATCAACCTCTATGCCCTCGACTTGAGCTACCACCCTTAGCGTCATAGTTGATTGCACAAAAAAGATGCTTCAACTCCCTACTTTTCTTAAAGCTTGATTTGGCATCACGTGAGTGGCTTGCCTCAATCGCAGTGATTAGAGCTTTAAACTGGTCTTCACATCCTCCATGTGAGATTCCCACGATATGCTGAATCTCATTAACCTTTTGCAAAACCCAATCCAAAGATGATTCATCTATATTGTTTAATGGAGGAAGAGGGGGGCGTCTTCCCCCGATGTAGCGCCCAATGTAGTTCCAAACGATACCAACGACAAACCCTTGTTCAAATCCTGTGCCTCCTCAACAACACCAATGGTACTCTCCATTGGAGATTCTAGGTTGGCAGCAAGTCCCTTCACCTCTGGCGACCTTGTGTGCGCAACTTCAACAAACCCTTTAGACGTCGGCGTTACACCATGATCACGACACGAAACCAAAGCCAAGGGTCCCATCGTTGTTATCTGTGTCTTCCCACTATGCTCCAAGCCTTCCACAAACTCTGCTCCTATCATGGATTTCTCAGATACCCAACCTATCGCCTTCTCCGCCATTATGACTGGGGACAAGTCAGAAACCTCCTCCAAGTGTTCCATAGAAGCTTGGGTGCATTTCTACGTAGGAGCTGTTGTCATTGACAAAGGAATGTCTGCATAGGGGTCTTGATCAACGACAGAGGTACCAGCCCCGAGATACGCTAGCCCAGGACTTCCGTTGGACCGTGAAACTGGCCCAGAAGTGGAGCCCTTCTCAAACACGGGCCAATGGAGCTTCAGCCTCCATTTCGGGTTTGGAAGGCGAAATGGGCTTATGCAGCCCAGCCCAAGTTTGGCCTTCCCTTTGTCTGGCCTCAAACTATTACACCCAGCAACCTTCTTTTTTCCTATTTTTAGAGGCCTCATAAGTTGGCCCAAGCCCAGGCCCAAACCTTTGATTATCTTAAAAATCCAAGACTTTATCTCATTTCTAAACAATTTCAAATCCTTCTTCACACCCGTTACCTCCTTTTTTAGACCATGCAGATACCCCTACAACTCATTTTCTCCTGGACAGCTATCCATTTTAGGTAATTGGCTTCTTGCCCCTTCCCTCTTCATATCAAGTCCCTCCGAAAGTTCCCTTGCCATGCCTCCCTTTTTGTGTTGTTCAACCACCAGAGGATGACTCCGAACTGCATGCGTTGCCACCCTCTTCCCTACACCACCCACCGCCACCTCTGCATGCGACTTGGACTGCCTCTCCTTCCCCTTCTCTACCGCTCTGTGTATTTGTGGTGCAAGGACTGGAGCCTTCTTAGCCAAACTTTGTTTTAGCTCCATAGAAAAGTTGTTCCAACCCTTTCCTTCCACTCCTTTCGGGATCACTAAGAGACCACAACCCCTTTTACCACCACCATAGTCAGTTACCTCCAAAAAAATGCCCATAAGAATTCGACCTCCTATGAGCAAACAGAGCTTTGATTCCATCCCTATATGTCTTGAAGAAGTCTTTCCTTCCCTCCGATAAAACACATTCTTCCATTGTACTAGCCAGCCAACAAGCACTGGCATGACTGAGCACCATCTCCTTGGTTACCTTCCAGCCCATTTCTGTGATACAACAATAATTTCCACCCTCCATAGACAATATAAACACCTTTGATTCTATTAAAAGGTGTTTAAGAGTCCCCATCATATAAACACCCTCCCAAAGCTGTATTAACACCTTTCACCAGATCAAACTTCCCATCGTTGGAGTGAGACCCAGAAAAATAAGATCTGTGCGGCGAAAAAAAAACCAGACTGCTCAAAAACTCAGTCGCCGAAGATGGTACCGGCATTGGAAGTCCCTTGCAGGAGTCGCCGGTCTTGTCTGTGTCGATGGATGTGCCGAAAACACAAATCAGTCTCCTGAGGGATGGCCGATGACAGAATACAATGCCAGACCACAGATCTAGCAAAAAACCCTGTCGATGGAGGCCTGCCAACGCCGGACAACCCTCAACGAAGTTGCCGGGGGCCAGCAATCTTGTCTGTGCCGGCGGTGCGAAAACACTCACCAGACTAGAGTGGGTGGGTGAGTATCGGCGTTGACACGGGTTATGTCTATGCGAGAGAGAGGAGGTGGCGAGATCATAGGGATGGAGGCTAAGGTTTAGAAAGGCCAATGGCGAGAGTGGGACGGCGAGGGAAGGTTGAAGGGGATAGGGATGGAGGCTAGGGTTTTTTGGGAGGGAAAAGTTGTACGGAGAGAATTTGAGTTTTTTTGCCCATCTCCGATCATGGACTTCTCAAATAACTTACATCCCAAGATGCTAGCTAAATTAGTTACATTGGGAACAACCCCCAATATGCAGGCTAAACTACTTATGTTGGGGTGTTACAAACTCTTAAATTCCTATCAATCTCATCAAATCCTATCAAACGATGCTACTAAAACAATACAAAGCAATAAACAAAAAAGACTGGTCAATTTGAAAATTCCCAGAACGCTTACAAGGAACAGCTTTGCCTGCTAAGTATTTTATAATTAGGGAAAAATATACAAGGCTCCTCAATCCATCACCCAATTTGCATTCACCCCACAAACTATCAATTTGGGAAATCACCCCTCCCTAGGACTGTTCACCTAGGTTCCAACCCGGGTTTTTCTTTTTTTTTTTTCTTTTTACAAAAGCCTATATGTTATTAAATTTTTTTCATGAAAAAAATAATGTCGAAATTATCTAACTATATTTTATTAAAAAAATTTCAAGAAAAAATGTTGTTGAAAAGCTTTTTTTTTTAATATAAAAGTCTATATTTTATTAAAGTTATTTCAAGAAGTCATGTTGAAAACCATAATACTAATGCATTGAACATTGTCTATAATAAAAAAAATATATTAAAATGGAAAACTAAATTTTATGTCAAAAATAAATAAAGCTAGAAACAGTTAATTACCTTTCTAACTAAAATGCATGTAAACCAAAAAAAAAAAAATCCAATATTTTTTATACAAGGCTGAATTTTTCTTTTTATAAACCCGGAACCTAGATTTCATACCCGGCAAGGACCGGGTTTTGAAAAACGGGTTTCAGCCTAGGTTTGACCCATGCCGAAAACCGTAACCGGAACCCAATTATCCAGATTCTAGACCATGCCTAGAAAAAACCCGGCCCGGATGAATAGTCTTACCTCCCCCCCCCCCCAAACCACAAAATAAAATTCATTACATTTGAAAAAATAAACATATTTTAAAAAATGATTTTTTAAAAAAAATAGTTAGCGTTTTAGAAAAAAAAAATTACATGTTCTGTTTTAAAAAAAATTATTCTCTTTCTATATTAAAAAAATTTTCATAAATCTTCTTAAATTATCATTTTTTAATTTTTTCTTTTTTTTTTAATTTTTAATTTTTTTATTTTATTTTTGATAAGTAAAATAAGAGAAATTTAATTTTTTTAATTTTTTTTATCAAGGGTATCTATTTCAAATTTGTTATTTTGGGGGGGGGGTGCATTGCAGTTTTTTTGGGTAGCATGAGACGGTGATTGCCAAAATTGAAAGTTTGAGGGCAATTGCAAACTGAATGGTAGTTTAAGGGAGGTTTTGAATCTATCTCTTATGATAGCAGATGGGTCAGTTTGGTTCGGTGTCTCTAAACCAAGAACCAAACTGACCCATTCAGATTTCAAAAATACTGAGAGACCCCCAATTCAACCCAGGCAAAATCCAACAAATTTAGTAGGGATTGGTCAGTTTGGGTGAAGCCTATCCGTTTCGAGTCAGTTTTGTACAGTGCCAATGCATAACAATGTAGATAGATAATATTTCAGAAGGATTTCAATGTCATCAGCATGCTTATAACTTACAAAATAAAGTGTAGAGGAAAAAGATAGAACAGATATCTTATTTCAAAAGTGGATATGCAACAAAACAAAAACTGAGCGTGAGAACAAAAGAAAATCCATATTTTTCACATACCACATGCCAATCTTCCACCTGCATTGCCAGTGGTCAGACTAAGTTCATGTCCACCTGCAGAGATATAACCAAATGAGACAAAGGAGAGGTGAAAAAGACATGCATATTAGTCAATAGTAAGGAGTCAATGGAAGTCCTGAACAACTTACTATAACTATTTAAGAGGGCATGCTCCTGCCATTCAGAAACCAAACACTTCATTATAACTATTGATTATTTCTAACCAAATTATATATGGTTGTGACATTTTGCTAATGGGATCGCTTAGAGAGGAGAATGGAGGCCATGAGACATGGGGAGTACAGGGGTCAATGGTCTACAAATTTGGTTAGGAGACCTTATAGTCATTTGGAAAGCATAAGGTCAGAATAGGAGACATTTTCTGGATTTGTTAAATTTGTTATGGGCAATGGTAAAAAAGGCATTTATTTTGGTGGCATTTGAAGGTGGTATGATTCATTCAAGGAATAGGAATTATAATCAATAGATGCTTTTATTGATCTGCTATGTTGAATCTCCCAGCATGAACAGGGGAGGATTGGTTTGAATTGTAATCTTAAGTGCAAAGGCCAATATGAAGTGCATTGTTTCTATGAATTTTAAGAAGTCTAATCGGGCATCCTTTTTTTTTGGAACATTTTGGCAAGCCTAGTCCCTAAGAAAGTAACTCTTTTATTTGAACATATGCTTTGGGAAATATTTTCTAACAACGAATAACATATTCTTGAAAAATACTCTATATATACTGTAGACTTCTTGGAGGGAGAAGAGGGCCATTCATGGTGGTGAGATTTCATGCTACAGCTAGAGTATTTTTCAGATCCTTGTAAAGATTAATGTTCACTACTGTATCCATTTCTGTATTCTTTTTTAGACAACAAAATCAGTAGAACTTTTCACTCAATTCTTTTAGTGAACCTTTTGTAAACATATATCATTAAAGTCAGCACTTTCTTCGCTCTCCCAATCCCCCTTACCCAAACTATTCACTCCATAGCAAATTCAGTCTCCACTTAAAATGAATATATAAGACTTCCAAACTTGCTAGGCTTGCACAGGTGCACATGGCAAGTACCAGTTAACGAATAGAGAGTTAAGAGTTACCCTTTCCAAGGTCATCCTCAAGCTCATGAACCACGAGGGCTCTACCGATAACCGCATTAGGACCACCTAATGGTATCTGCATATTTTAGCCAGATTGTATGGTTAAACACCACTAGAGAGAACCACAATCAGAAACAAAACCACAAAACGATTCAAAATTCAAACCGATATGGCCACAATGAAAGGAGATAAAAGACAACCACAAAGGCTAATGAAATTAATGTGAGCAAATAAGCAGCACCTGGCTATCCAAAATTGTTGCCTCTGCCACCCCTGCATTACCCAAAGTTATGAAACTATGCATTAAAATCGAGAAATAAAAAGATCAAAGAATATTCAAGAATGCATTACCATCAGCATTGGCAACTATGTTTCCCAGGTCACCCGCATGACGGATTTCATCCTCAGGAGCACCATGTGTCAGATTGTTAGGGTTGAAATGTGCTCCTATTGTTTAAAATTTGAGAAAGAAATATTACTATAAAGCACCATACAAGAAGTAGATGTATAACTCTTCCAATGCAACGTTTTAATGACCCAGATTCTAATAGTTTGAACTTGAAACACAAGCAGATCCTACCTGTTGAGATGCATCCATTTGTTGTGTCACCATACTCATGCTACACAAGAAAAGAAAATTAAAACACAATTCAGAAGCTTTTCAGGGCGCAAACACACAGATAACGCATTGGTGCTAAAAGAGAGAGAGAAAAAAAGATTACTTACTAGGTGAAATCCATGAGGCCCCGGAGTAAGCCCAGTAATACGTACATTGACAGTTGTGGGACCTATATGCATATCATAACAATTAGCACATAACGGTTATGGTTCTGGTTGATGATCAGTACAACCTAAAAACATAAGAAACACAAAAAATTTAGTCTAGAGAGATGTCAAGAATCAAAATTCTCCGGAACAGACCCTAGCTAAGAACACTATACTGTTTGAGTCATTCAGTCAAAGTAATCCCGTTTTTCAACATACAAAAACTATAAAAATCAACTGAGCCTATTAATACAAGGTCCCAAAAAAACGTATTTGTCTTTGGAAGGTTCAAAATCCTGGAGTTAAGCTGCCACATCCTTGAAATAGCACATTGTTCTTCGTCCAATATTCGATTTCCTTAAACATCTAATTTGCAACTATATACATCTAACCTTGACGCTCAAGAATCTTGTTTCTACTTCATTTGCATGCATATATCTTAAGCCAGCATCCAGATTAAAGAATTGTACAAAAGAAAGTTGACAATAAAAGAGGGAAAAGAAGAGAAGAGAGACCATCGTCTTCCTGGGTCAACGTAGCAACGCCTTCGACATTTGAGTTGCCCTTGAGGACGGCTACGGCTTTCTTGGCGGCGGCAACGACAGTGAGTGGTTTTGCGGAAAGTGAGAGGGTAGGAGATTGGCGAGAGAGCTTGAGGGAGGCGCCGTGGAGGAAGGAGAACGAGCGGAGGAGAGGAGGAGGTGGGTTGTGAGGGTTTGGGCAGAAGTGAGGAGAAGAGAGAATGAGTGGGTGGGCAGCCATGGATGCCAATGCAGCTTGCATTAGTGTGTTTGTGTGATGGGGATTTGAGTTATGATATCAAGATGATAATGGGAGAGATGATTGATGAAGCTTCTGGCGAGTGTGGCGGCTTCCTCTGCCTTATCACTGTGGGGATTTATCCCGGGCCTTGGAGTTGGAGCTTGTTTCTTTGTTTGGTACAAGGTAACGGTAATGCATATTGCCCATATTTGGTCACGAAGACACATGAAAAGATTTTTACCTTTTATTTTCGTCTCGTTTACTTTTCAATTAGAGAAATGTTTCGCCGCTTCGGGCCTCCAAGTCCCGAGCATTTCTACCGTACTCTTTTTTGTTTGTTTTTTCTTATTTAGAGATTAAATAAATATTTTTTAATGATATTATAATATTTTTTAAATGTATAAGGAAATTAAAAAAATGCATGAAAAAAAGACCCAAAAAAAAAATGAAAACAGCCTATAATGGCTCCCGACACTGCCCTTTCAATTACGTTTTTGGGTATATTTTATATTATTTAATATAAAAAATTCTATATACTACATTATCATTATATTTTCATCTTACTGTATAAGATGTGGCACATTTATAACTATTAAAAAATCTTGAATTAAATTATTCTTTATCATTAATGATGATAAATGTGTCATATTTTACATAATTGAATGAAAGTATAATAAGAGTATAATATATAACATTACTCATTTTATATATATGGTAAGAAGCAATTTTAGGACTTACTCGTAGTAATTCATCTAAAATTTTGATGACTTTGCCTTGATAATGTCTAAGGTTGTATTTGGTTTTTTAACCAAACTCAACTCATTTCAAACTAATTATTAATGAGATCGATTATTTTTTCAATTTTTCATAAAAAAATAAAACTCATCTCAATGAGATCCACAAAATACTACTATTTATAATTCAATTCAAATCATCTCAATATATAAACATAGCCTAAAGTACTTGCATCACTTTATGTAATATTTTAGCTAAACTTTAGCTACAAAAGCCATGTTAGCTATTTTATGTAATTTTTTTTTTTTTTTGGGAAATGCTATTTTATGAAATAAATCCTATACATAATGTATTAGATTATCTATAAGTTTGGCTAACTATAAAATAAAATTTTTTAATATTTTTTGTATTTCTATCATACATATTCAACAAGTTATAAATTTTTTATTAACGGATCTACATAGATCATAAATTATATACTGTATAATTGTCAAACATAAGGTTTGGATAATATCTATCAGGCCGTTAAATGTGATCAATAAAATGACATATTTAAAGCCCATGACTTTAGTCAGATCATGAGCATTAGAGTAACATAGGTCCAATTTATATGTAGAAACTCATTTAAGAGCTCATGTAATTTCTTTATTTTATGATGGGTGAAACCAAAATTTGGGAGCTATATATATGGTTATAGACCTCCCTCCAAATTATTTCTTGACTTTACGCATCCTATCGAGGTTAATTTTACTAGGGGTGCTACCCGCTCTCTACATAATAATCACCCCTCATGCACCTCGCCCCCGTTTAGGTGGGGAGTAAGTTTTTCCCCCCACACCTCATATGATGCCCCCAAATTCTGTTTGAAATTTCATGGAACTTGAAGTGTCAAGACATACAACACAAGGTCACATATCCTCATTCATGATAGTTAAAGATGTAGTACACCAAGTATGCATCTAACAATATACAGTATTCGCAGCAAATAATTTTTTTTTTAGCAATACACAATGTACTAAAAATACTATATCCCAAAACATAATCATGATATTGTAATATTCACATATCCAAAAGTTATAACATGGTTCCAACTAGTCTGTAGCAAAACAAGCATAGTATTGAAAGTGTAACTCCTTAGTTACAAATAATTAAGATTCTAATATAAGTGCCAAGCTACTCCCGCAACTCCATTATCAACTCAGAATGATGTCCCAAAAACCAGAGTATCAACTCTCTCATCCTCTTGAGACTTCTCATCAACTTATTCTCCGGAATGGTAGACGATGTGTTAGGAAGCCGAAGAAAAGCACACGACCGCCTAGAGGATGTCAAATGTTAAGCCCATGGTAGTTGGGGCTACCACATGAAAATTTAAAAATCTAAACAATAAGGTTCCTAAGCTACCAACAATACAAGTAGGCATGCATAACAGTAATATGACATGTATGCTTTATGACATAGACTTGAACCTGTGTGATATGAATTGAAAATGACATGGCATGAACTTAACTTGAAAATAATATGATTTGATATGGAAATAAAATGATTTGACTTGAGCATGAGGGTTGTTATAAAATATTGTTTTTAATACAATACCCTGACAAGCAGAATGCTTTCTCCAGTTATTTTGTCAGGAATATTTGAACAATCGGAATGATTACGCCTAATGTATTCCGTCAGAAATACTCAGACAATCAGAATGATTTCGCCATGAGTATTTATTAGAGATACTCTAACAATCAGAATGATCACACCAATTGTATTTTATTAGAAGTACTCTAACAATCAGAATGATTATACTAAAAATATTTTATTACAGGTAATCTGACACTCAGAATGATTGCGCTAAGAGTACCTTGTTTAAGTTTCTAATGGAGATACTCTAAAAAACACAATGGTTATGCCACGAGTATCCTCTACATGATTGATTTAGAAAATATTTAATGATGGACTCGTATGATTCATGATATACATTCGTGCTACATGACAAATAAGACAAATAAACATGTAATAGATAACAGGGCATTCATGGCATGTAACAGATAACCTTGTAATGGATGGCATGACTTTCATGATATGTAACAAATAAACTTGTAACGGATGACATGGCATTAATGGCATGTAACAAATAAACTTGTAACAGATAACAGGCATTCATGATGGAGTATGGTGATTTAGGCTAGCTTGTGTTGTTGGTTTTGGAATTTTGTTTTGAAATTCCATATAGTCTTAGCTTTATTTTGATAATTTTGGTTTCTAATGAAGTTAGTGACATGTATTGGTGTATCAACCATTGGTTTAAGCTTGTAGCACAAGTGATTTCATTCAAAATGTGGCATGCACTAATTAGGTTTACTAAAACCAAAACTAGCATGAGTTCCTTTGAAAGATTTGATTCTTTTGAGTTCTAAAGTATGGTTTGGTGAATGGACCTTGAAAACCCTTGTTAATGGGAGTTGAATCTATATATAAAGTTCTATTTTGAGCCATGAAACTGGGTTTGAGTTGAGTCCTTGATGAATATTTATAAACACATGATTTTGACGCAAGCTTTGAAGTTCTTGCCTAGTTACTTGTTTTAATCTTAAAGTTGGTTGTGATATCATTTAAATGGTGCTAAGATCTAGCTAACGTTTGACTATGACAATCATGGGTGAATTATTTCAAGAAAATTTGCATGCTACATAAGGTTTTGTTCATATTATTCAAGAACAAAGAACAAGCAAGTTTCGGTTTTAAGGTTTTGTGTGTGATTCAATTTCCATCTCTTTGTTATTTTGGATTTGTTGCTTAGAACTATGCAATACCATCTAAAAATGAGTTTTTAGCATGATAGAAGTTAGGAAATGTGATTCCCTAAAGTTCTTGATGTCCAGTTGCAAAATAAATGCTAAGAACACCATGCTAGGGTTTTGGGTTGTGTAGTTGATGTTGTGTTTGTATTGATCAAATCATATGGTGAAAATATGACCATGAGGAATATGAATCTAGTGACTTAACATGTTACTAAGCTCAGGATTAGGATATGATTAGGTGTTAAATTTGTATTAAATCTTCAATTACATGCAAATAGGTACAAATGAGATTTCGAGAAATTTCAGTAAGTAAACGCATAACATATAACAGATAACATGGGCATATAATGGCAAACCATGAAATGAATGCATGGACATGTACTCGACATAGGACTTGACTTATGCAATTTGACATTTTTCAGAACATGAAACGGAGATTCTTAGACTTTTTAGAAAAAATCTTTGGCATCATTTTCATGTTGATCATTATACATATCATATCATATGAGATCATGGCCTTATTCATTTCATATAACACATGGGTGAACACATCACAACTCCCCTATGTACCATGTGTTCCTGCTAGTTACCGCATCGCCAACTGTCTGTACATCGTGGTGAATATGTCATGTTCATATTTATTATAACACAACACTACTTCGTCGAGTTATTTGCCTTATTCTTGGCACCCACTAGCATTAGGTGCTACCCCACTCCGATTTCCTTTTCAAAAAAATCCATTCGAGGTACACCAACAGTTCATTGTCAACCCACTACCATTCCCTATCCAGAATAGTAAAAGTTGTAACAGGACATGAAGAGATCCCACATGGGGAAACGTAAGAGGTCGGTACCCCCAACAGTTAAGGAGGTGCCGAAGAGCATTGAGAGCTCATCTGAACCCTCACTGGTAGATAGACTAGAAGCCGCCAATCAATTTATCACTAAGGTTTTGCAGCTCTTTGATGAGCTAAGGAGGTTGCTTAATCAGGGCAAGGATAAATGAAAGGATTAAAAAAAAAAATGAAAGCCTTGCTATTTAAAAGGGACCATATTACATGTACTGGAAATTATTTAAGGTTTATGTTGGAAGGTCCCTTGTTTTGGGAGTCAGTTAATATAATCATCTGCTTTTGAGAATTATGTGAACAAGAATGACTACTTTTGGGTATGATTAGTTTTATGGCACCATGTTCTAATGCATGCTTTAAGCACTACTTAGTTACACATGAGTTTTAAATTTGTTTCGTTGCGACTTATTGCATATTTCTAGTGTAAATAAGTGCATTGCATCCTAACTGTCATGAACGAGGATATGTAGCCTTGAGTTACATGTCCTGACGTTTTAGTCTCCATCCAATCCCAAGCGATGGCTGAAGGCGTTGCATCCATGGTGCTAGGGGTGTCAGTCATTGGCAACATCTAGGATTTAAATTGGAAATAGGCGTGTAATGTTCACAAGGAAGTGCACATATAAGTAAAAAGACATCGAAATTACAGTGGAATAAATAAGGGTATAGTTAGAGGCTAAATTTGGTTGTACCAGATGACTAAACCATAGATAGATTCATTCATTAACTTTACAAATATCTATATATAACTTCATTTCCCAAATAATATTATACAGAACCATCATTTTGTTCCCGATATCCAAATACGACGAACCAAACATGATTGGGTACCTGACTAAATAATTTCACTCCTAAAATAATACAAATACTAATAACAGAGATAGGCCTCTGTATCTACTACTCTAGGCGGGATTGGTTCTTCTTCCTTAGGCACCTCTCATGGGGCCACTTCTGCATCAAAATCTACAATTTTGATAAACGAAACTATAGGTAAGTTAAATAACAATGACAACTGCTAATAAGAGACTGCATGTGAAGATGACAAGAACATTTTCATCTAAAAAAATCTGTGAACACATATATTTATGCGTGGTGAGAAATCATTAAGCAAAACACATGCATTCATAGTCACGGCAAGGGATCACCCTCTTAGTAAAACAGAAGTATATAAGTATAGTGAGAAATTACTCTCTGAGAAATTACCCTATGCAAAACTCAAGAATATATACATATATATATATATATATATATATATATATATATTACTGAGTCGAGTAATCACCCTCCTCTTAAGCATGTAAAATTCATCACATAAGGTCTCATCTCATAAAATGCAAGGTAGAAAAAATCACTTCACTATTCAGCTTGGGAAATCACTCCCAACCAATCAACGTGCAATCTGATTTGCCTGTTTGAAATCACCCAATACACATACCGAAGTGTACATGTTGCACTGGAGACACATTTTACCTGGCCAACCAACTCGAAGACACCACACATGATACGCCCAGGGAATCTATCGACCTGTTTATCAATTGAGGCCAATACGAAAGTCTTCCACCTCGATCATCACGAGAATCACTCTCGCTTGTATGAAACTCGTGGTAACGTGTCATAGGAATGTCCTAGGGAATCCTTAACCCATCCATAATGGTTAATGCATGGTAAGACTCACCTACTCGAAATCCCCACATCATCAATTCGAAACATTCAAATGTCAAGATCTAAAAAATCTCAATGCAAAAATATTCATAAAGGTAATGAAGTAAAATATTTATTAATTTCTGAACAGAAAAGGGGGAAGTAACAGAATATGCAATGCTTGAACTCACAACATACCCATGACATTTACCCCACATTTTTTAGTACTATCTTAGAAGCAAACCTACCTCATAGTAATTAAAATATTGTGGCAAAACTAGTGGTGCTACTCTCATTGCTCGCTCCAAAGCCACTTGCTTTCTTTGAATACTTCAACTCCAAAGAGACTCGAACACTTAATATCTCGAAAGTAAGATTTTGACTTTTTCCTTAAGCCATTTTAAGGGCGGATCATCTGGTGTCCTTCTGACTACTGATGTGCTTGAATAGAAGTCATTTAGTCTCAATCGTCCATCTACAGGATAACAGAAACAGACTGAAAGGACAAGGCACACACATTCCTATGGCTTGTCTTTTAGTCCAATCCACAGTCCCTTCTCGAATATGGGTCTCCCACATAACGCTAGATCATACCTCTAGGTTCAAATGATATGGCATGCAGAGTAGTAATTTTCTTTCCCCAGACGTACTCCATATGTGACCCTTTAAGTGGAGTATGGGCCTCTACATATGATACTGCTGCCTTTTGAACATTTCCAATGAAAGGCTCTCTCTTCTTTACCTTCCACTTGCCCTTGGAAAGTGGTATGTCCCCTTGCGCTGGTGCAATCCTCACATCGTCACCTTATGGGGCCAGGTTGTCCATTGACTTGCCATGGGTGAGCTCAAAGTTAGCGATGATTGAGGATTTTCAATGGCAAAACTTGTCGTTGTGGCACTTCTCATGAATAATTGAACTTTTTGTGTGACAATTGTAACGATGCTTATGGTTCACAATGAGCTTCATTGAGCTCATGCGTAATTGTGGTGGGCTCCATGAATGACCCCATTGGCAAGCTTGATGCTCACTACATATTATGTGCTCACTAGTGAGGTGGGTATGGCAAGCCTCTGGTCGCTAGTCAAATATGTGGGCACTGGCAACAAGCCTCCACCCTGCCCATGACTATTTGCTCCATTGGGCAAGCTGGAATGAAATTAAAAATGAAGCCATTTGGACTCAACATTAAACTGATAAGTTAAGCTGCAAACATGGCAAAATAAGAAAAACTGAGTGAGCAAACAATATTGTGACATATCTGTTGGAGACCTTCCTGTGGGTAGACAACCTTTTCTTTTGAAAGCTATAAATCTCATCCTTCATATGGGGCTAAACTATTGGAATGTTTTTCCAGGTCAAATGCCAACAATATGACCAAATGACCCACAATGGTTCTTTTATGGTAGTGTGTAGTTTGGAGTGGAGTGCTCATTCACGACTTGACATGGAAATAAAGTGTAGAAAATTGTGACACCCCCAAACTCCGCTTGAGATTTGGCAATGACTTGGAGCGTCGAGATACGCAACACTGGGTTACATACCCCCATACATGGTGGTTAACATGCAATGCACCTAATATACATTCTAGCAGTATACAATAATCGCAGCGGAATAAGTTATTTCATAACATGTTGTACTAGAATAAAACTAATGTCTCAACTTAATCATTGCTTTAAATTATACTTTATAGTAATGGAGTATCAAACTCCTTGTTACATTTTAACATAACAAGTATTGTCTTCAAAAGTCTTTTATTAACAAGGAAATCATTAAAATATCTTTTTGATTTTTTCTATCTCCAACCAAGTCATGACTAATTCCAATCTCCTCTCCGGGTCGAGCTCATCCTTGGCCTCGATCACCATCCTAACAACATATTCCTGGTCTTACTAAAAGTTCTACCATTCTGAGGGAAATAATAGTGGAAACTGCCACAATGAGATTTCAAGAAATTTTAATAAGTTAAACAAAAAAACATACACAAAGATAACATAAGCATGTATAAGATAAACCATGAGTATGAATGCATGAACACGTACTTTGACTGAAAAACATTTTTGTCACATCTATATTCTTTCTTTTCGAAAACATTGATCTTGTAACCATGCATCAAAGTAACAATGCAATCATATAACAAAGTATCATTTCTTATTAATTTCTTATAATCTTTTCAGTATGACAATGTGGGTGTATACCTCACAGCTCCCCTAAGCACCATGAGCTTGTTGCTAGTAACCACATCACATTACCAACCCTTTTGATTGGGTGTGAGTACGTCAGAGTCCAAATGACATGGCAGTTCGTAATTTGCCTTCACCGCATTTATAATATGATACAATAGTTCACAATTCACCTTCACTATGTTTTCAATGTGTTGCACCCACTAGCTTTAGGTGCTACTTTGCTCTGGAATTCTTTAAAAAGAACTCATTCAAAATCTGTTGACTGTACTTCATCAACTCAAGGATTACTACTCCAATTTAAGCACTCCAAAATGAATAAAGGAGTTCCACTAGGATATTCCTCCATCCTAGCGTTTGGGGTCGTGACAAAATCATTTATTTTAATGCACAATCTGAAAACATATAACATGTGATCATGTAACTTACATGCAACAATGTCATGTACTTATGCCATATACAAAGAGCGCATATGACATGTCCATAAAAATCCAATCTTTAGGAGATCAACCTCCAATCAATAATATTCAATCACCAAGATAATAGTCATGACGTGTATTGACTCTAGATGATATTATAAACCCTAATACCTTGAATCCCATGCAAGAACCTTTCATCCAAACAACAACACCGTTCCAAGCTTATACAAGATCTGAATACACCATGGAAGTAATAAAAATCTAATTTTTATCAAGCTTAGGCTCAAACTAACAACACCAAACATATTGCTCCCAACTGAAACCTAGAACCATTAGAATGCTTCCATTAGAATACTAACACAACCCTCCAACATCTATTACAAAAAATAGGGAGAGGAAGATTAATCACCAACTTGAAAACCTTGAGGAGGAGACGTCTCAGTTCAAACTGTTCTAACCAACAGTTCTTGGTTCTCATTATTTTTATATGATTTTCTTCTGATTTGGGAGAGAGGGAGTTGGAGCTTCATGTGTGTGTGAGAAGAAGAAGAGAAAAATATGGATAAATTGTGATTTTTGTGTGACCCCTCAGGACAGAAGATAAAGGGGTGATTTTATACTAAAATCAGCCCATACTCTCTTTCTTTCTTGCTTCAACTTTACTACCAAGTGGATGACCTTAGATTTTGGTTATTGCATGTTGGACAAGTGGTGCCTAGCTGCTACAAGTGGGACAAGTGATGCATGATAGAACTTAGCTTATGCATGTTGGATAAGTGGTGTCTAGAAGAACTCCTGATTTTTACAAATGAGGGAAGTTTGGTGGTGAGAAATATTATGGAAGTATTACATAGATATGAACTGATGTCGGGACAGTTGATTAATCCAAGTAAGTCAGCTTTGTTTTTTCCTAGTTCCATTCTGGCTAACAGGAGGAATAGTTTGAAAATGATTTCAGGATTTGAGGAAGGAAGCTAGCCCTGCACATATTTGGGGGTTCCGTTATTTGCAGGAGGTATGAAAATAAAAATGGTTGATCCTCTCTTGGCAAAAGTTCAGAAGAAATTGTCAGGGTGGAAAAGCAAAGTGCTTTCTTTTGGAGGTAAAATTGTGTTGATTAAGCATGTTTTGAATAGTATGCCTATTCACATACTCTCTGTTTTAAATTTACCAAAAGGTGTGTTATCAAAACTTGAGAAGTTATTTTCTGATTTCCTTTGGAGTACGTCGGGGGATAATAAAAGAAGGAAATGGATAGCATGAAAAAAAATCTGTTTGCCAATTGAGGAGGGGGGAATTGGAATAAAAAATATCTATGATGTTCAAGAGTCTTGGATGATGAAATTTGTTTGGAAACTTATTGAAGGGGGTTCCATGTGGTCAATGCCCATTACCACTAAATACATTGGGAATGCTCATTTGTTTTCAGTTTTGCATTTAAGGGTTCCAAATTTTGGAAGGGTGTAATGGCCTTAATGCCAAAAGTGATAGAGAATTCCAAATGGCTTATTCAAGATGGTAAATGCAGTTTTTGGATGGATAATTGGTTAGGAACGGGGCCTCTGATGGACTCAATTTCGGTAGTAGGAGACTTGAATTTAAGAGTGGCAGATGTCTTTGATACTACAGGGCCGAAAGTGCAAGAATTGCAACAATTGATCCCAAAAGAGACGACTAAACTTATTATTGAGTATGGAATTCAGATTCAGCTGGGTCAGGATATTTGTGTATGGAAGCATAAGGTTAATGGCAAGTTCACCACAAAGTCAGCCTGGGAGTTAATTCGACAGAGAGAAGATATATGCCCCTAGAAAAAAATGGTTATGGAGAAATGGAGTACTAAAGAAGATGTCCTTTTTCTTATGGCGAGCTAAGAGAAGGGCTATTCCGGTGGATGAAATTATTAGAAACATAGGTATTCTGATGGTTTCGAGGTGTGAATGTTGTGTTAAATCTCAAGTGGAGACAGTGCACCACATTCTATGTGAGGGGGAAGGAGCTCAAAAGGTATGGTTTTTCTTTGCAAAATCCTGTAACATTAATGTGTCTCATATTTGAAATTGGGAGGGCATGTTGAATTTTTGGTGGCAAAGGGCGTCTTTGAGTTCGCAAGTGGGTTGGCTTAAAGGGTTAATCCCTATTGTCATTTCTTGGGAGCTCTGGAAAGCTAGATGTGTGGTTAGAATGGAAGGTTTTAAATTCAAACCTGAAAATGTCATTCGGCAAGTCAAGGTGGGGCTGAGGAATATTTCTACTAATATGAAGAGATTTCAGCATATGGGTGGTAATGATAAGGTAATTTTGGAATCTTTGACTTGTCCAATTTTACCTATTGTCAATAAAAAGCCTTTGTTAATTTTGTGGAGGAAACCAGTGAGAAGGAGATTCAAGTTAAATGTTGATGGAGGATGTTGTGGTAATCTGGGGGCTACAGGAGGAGGA
The DNA here is from genome assembly GCA_029856935.1 of Cyclocarya paliurus. Taxonomy (NCBI): domain Eukaryota; kingdom Viridiplantae; phylum Streptophyta; class Magnoliopsida; order Fagales; family Juglandaceae; genus Cyclocarya; species Cyclocarya paliurus. Next base: position 11,685,656 of record CM056956.1, on the reverse strand, counting down.
GGAATTATTCGGGATTCAAATGGGGATGTGGTTGCTGGTTTTTTCCATTAGTATGGTCATGCCACTAATAATATTGCGGAATGTAAAGCTGTTTTGGATGGTCTTCGGTTATGCAAACAGTTGAGTTGTAGGATGTTTTGATTGAGTCTAATTCTTTAGTTATAATTCATTGGTTGGCATCGGGTGTGTGTAACTATTGGTTTCTTTGGGATTATTAGGAGGAGATCAAAATGTTAGCAAGTGAACTCAATGTTCGGTTTAGGCACATATTCAAAGAAGCAAATATGGTGGCAAACTTTTTGGCAAAACAAGGATTAAGAGGCGCTGTGACAGATTTTTTTGGGATGGATTCCATTCAAGGATGCATTCGAGAAATTATTCGCATGGACAAACTTGGTATTCCGTATATTAGATTTTAATTGAATTTTTTGTTTTGTTAATTCTCGGACTAGGCAGTTTATTTGGTTAAGAAATGGGAAGGGGTTTCTTTCTAAAGGTTTAGCTTATGGGGGTTTCTTTATTTTGGGACCTGGGTGCTAGAATTTACATAACTTCCCAGGTGCTTTGTTTTTATTATTATGGTATTCCTCCGTCATAATTGAGAATTTTTAATAAATTGGGATGGGGCCACTCTTGGACATGTGACCTTCGTTTCTCTTTTTTTTTTTTTTAAAAAAAAAGAAAAGAAAAAAAAAGTGGTGTCTAGAAGAACTTAGCTGATATATGTTGGACAAGTAGCACCTAGCTACTACATGTGGGACAAGTGATGCATGGCAGAACTTAGCTTATGCATGTTGGACAAGTGGTGCCTAGAAGAACTTAGCTTATACATGTTGGACAAGTGGCGCCTAGCTGTAGTTTCTCATGACTTCATTAATGGCTCTTCATAAATGTTATGCAATTTCCTACAAGCTCCATTAATGACTTTTCATAAATGTTTTATCAACCACTACTAAGCTTTAAATGCTCCACCAACAACCACTAAAATTTAAATGCTTAAGTGCTATTGAGTGATGGTGGGTGGCAAAGACGGAACCCTAGATGATGGCTTTTGCCCATCTCCTTACCTTCCATTTCTTAGATCTTGTCCAGCTTTCTTGTGAGAATAAGTGAAATTTGACCTTAATAATTATACTGATTAAAAGGCCCTAAGATTGGATTAGGATATGGGGTACAAGAATTTGAAAAGTGTTTTTGAAAAGAATCCTCTTGCCAAGTGGCGTGGGTCCTTGAAAATATAAAATCCTCTTCATCTTCCTCATAATTGCTTTCCTAGAAGATCTAGAACACTTTGCATATGTGTCAAGTGGCACTAGCCGAAATCCCTTAATGCCTTCTTTATGATTATTCTCTTGAGAAACCTAAGTGTCCCACATGAATATGGAGCCAAGTGGCATGCTTTGCCATTATCGAAACTTGTCTCTTTTCTTCATGCCCTAGCCGAAATCTTATTCCTCTTCCCTCTCATCATTTTTTTTCTTGAAAACTTAAGGGACTTATCTACATAGAGGACAAGTGACACCTCCCTTGAGGAGGACAAGTAGCGCCTCCCTTGAAGTGGCCAAACCCTAAGCTTTCCTTCATCCATTTCTGGTCTAGATATAATAAACATAGAGAAGGTGAAGTGCATGACTGCCAAATGGAAGGGTGGACGGCGTGTGCCCTCCAAAAACTAAAACCCTAATGGTCTTCATGAATCATGAGATCTTTATAGAATCCTTAAACTTCTTTGCATGGAAAACATGTGGCGTCTCTCCTACTCATTGTTCAAATTCTATATCTTCTTTTTTCATCATTAGATTCTTCTAGAAATTCCATAGACCTATGCATGTGTGACAAGTGGCCATGTGGAAGTGGGCTTCCATGGGATTGGCGTGCACTCTAGTAAGTAAACCAAACCCTAAGCCCTTCTTTTTTCTTGTGACTTCTTCTAAAAGCTTGGTTGCATGCTTACCAAGTGACACATCCCTGGCAAAACAAAGACTCTCATTTCCTAGATGCCTCATGATTGTGATCTTGGGAACTCAAAGGCCCAGGCTTGCTTGGCTCCAAGTGGCGCCTCCCACTTACACACAAAACCATAATGGCTTTTCTCAAATCTTAAACCCCTTTATGGCCGAAATTCACTAGACCTTGGGCCTTCTCTTGGGCTTGGGTGCCTATCATACTAACAAAAAATAAGGTTCACTTCACTTACATAATTCTACTCTTCATATTGGACTTGTGTCCACTTAGGTCAAAATAGAAATTAAGTTTTTTCTCAATAACCTAGTTTGGGCCAAGATGTTACAACAATGTAAATAAAATTTAAAAAGAGAGGAGATTCCAAATTCACATAGTTTGGCATTAAAGCCTATGTGCACGAATCTTTTGGAGACAAAATCCACTACTTTAGTGACTTTACAAGCTCTCATGATGTTACTTTGTTCTCTATACAATGATAAAAATAAAGATGGAGGATTGGTTGAAAATGAAAATAGTCCCTATTTGTCCAAAATCCCCCAAAAGTGAAGAAGTCCCTTTCTTTTTTCTCTATCTTTTTTGCTTCCCTTAAAGCTAAGTATCTTATTTTATGTCCAATCTCATCTTTTCAGTTGCTGCCTATCATTTTTGTCTCCCATTTCTAACCTTATGTCCTCTAAAAACTAAAAGCTACGAGAGTCTCTCTTTTGTCTCTTCTCTCTTCTTCCTTTGCTTTAGACCTTTGATAAATGAGTAGGTTGGTCCCGAAGTTTTATGGTGTTATTCAAAGAAATTGAAGTATAAAAGTTCTATGTTTTGTTATTTTAAAAGCATGTGTGTAGTTGTGTCATTGTAAGGCCTGGTTTGGATAGAGAGATATTTTCATTTCTTCTTATCTCAATATTCAACACCACAAACACAAACACAAACATTTTTCAATTTTAAATTTTTAACTTTTTCATCTAATTATTATTTAATTCTTATAACTTTTCCAAATTTCCAAACAAAATACAAAAAATAATTCAATTTTCTCAAATTTCAAAACAAAAATGATATTATAATAATATTTTAACTTTATAATAATTTTATTAACTTCTCTTTTATTTCCCAAAACTCCATAAAACATTTTAACTCAAATCATTTCTAATCCATCTTATCTCAACTTAAATATTTCACTACTATTTACAAATCATCTCAACTCATCAATTCACTATCCAAACCAAACCTAAGGCTTCGTTTGGACGTCGAACAAATCTCAGCTCAGTTCACTTTTGAGCTTCATCTGCTATCCAAACACACTTTCAAGCCGAGTTTTATCCTAAACTCATTTGTAAACTGTAGATAGACGGGACAACTTTGCAGATGGCTGCTTTTTGACCATTGTTTTGATCATTTGCCACGTTTTGACCATTGGCTGAAGTGCATACCCACATTTGGCTGCAGTGCATGTACGGATGATTAATAATCAAATATAATAATAATAATAATAATAATAATAATAATAATAATAATAAAAGACAAAACAGTACTATAACGAAAGAAAGGTACTGGTGGGACCCATTTTTTTGGGTTTAGACAAAACAGTACAAAACAGCAGACAATTTCGTTCGGTTTTGCATTTCAGGTGAACAGTATAAAATAATGGTGGGACCCTTTTTTTTTACAACTTTTCATAAATATATCTAAACCCATTTTAATATCCAAATACATTTTTAACTCATCTTAGTGGACCCCACCAAACTCATTCAACAATCTCAACTCACTACTATTTATAAAAAACTCAACTCAGCTCAACTCAGTTCAGCATCCAAACGCAGTCTAAGTATTTTCTCATGGAATTGTCAAAAGAGAAAAGTGTTAAGAACATATATCCATATATTAGAAATTTTAGTACATTTCTTAGGATTTTTCAAAGAGAACTCTATAAATTTCATTGTTGACATGCATCTCTATCATGTTCCATAGAGTTTTCTAAAACAGAAAGAGAGAAATAGACATTTGAGACAAAGTTTTATTCTTTTATCAATGTTTATGCCCCAAAAAATAACCCTTTTGGATGTCATTCTCCATATACATGGAGAAATATATTCTTTTTACATTGTGGTGGTATTTACCTATAAAATTGAAATCTTTTTACGTCGGATTAAGTCCCAAGTGGTTGTGTTTTTCCTCGAGTATAATTTTGTAACCATGAGATTCTCCATTAATTGTTCTACATTATTAATGCTATTCATTGTATTTGTGAATAAGTAATAATATTGAGTTGCACGTATAAGATTGTGTTTGGAGTTTGATGATTTATCAAAAGAAGAGCAATATTGTTCTTCTCTTTTCTTTTCTTTTCTTTTTTCTTTTTATAACTATGCAATTGCAAAAATGGTCCATTAGCTGATTGGAACTATTGATAATTAATCAAATAATCAAGCACAAAATTAGTTTTTTTCCTTGTTTTCTATATATTTATCTAAATTTTCCCATCTCAATTTTTTGGATCTTTTGCAACATTGTAACATTTAAATTCTAAATAATCCTTCTTTAATCAAAAGTCGTGTTTACAACCTTAACACCGCCACTACAGTCGATTGATGAAAGGTAACGAGGATCTTCGGCACTTGTGAACGCGACAAGGGTTCCTTGTCGAATCGTGACAACAGTCAGAGCAGAGTCCTTTGCCGTCGGTCGCCCTCCCAACCCCTCCCCAACCAATCCAATTACAGAGATCAGACCTCAAATGCGCTCTCTCTCTCTCTTTCTCTCTCTCTCTCTCTGTCTTTCTCTCTCTCTATGGACCCTTCCAACCCCAGCCCCTCTTCCATGCGGGTCCTGATTCGCCCACCACCTTCTTCTCCCGCAACCTCTTCATCCTTCCAAACCCCACTCCCTTCTCCTCTAGATACCCCACCTTCATCTTCATCACAACCTCGCTCTCCAGACGGCGTCGTCGTCGTGGGCGTCATTTCCAGAAGACCCGACTACTCGGCCCGGCTTATCAACAGGGTCCTCGAATCCAACGTCTTCGGCTCCGGTAAACTGGACAAGAACTTGTGCCCGGCGGATAAAGAGGAGGTGATGGACTGGTTCAAGTGGAGGAGACTCAGCTACTACCACGACCCGGAGAAGGGCATTTTGTTTTTACAGTTTGCTTCGACCCGCTGCCCCGCTATGGACGGCCTCTCGGGTGCTGGGTCGGGTTTCGGTTCGGCGGTGGAGGAGGAGCACGACTTTTGGGATCTCCAGGAGGTGCTCTTTATGTTCACTGTGAGTCGTTTCCTTTTCCATTTGCTTAATACGGTTGATGTGTTTGTTGTAACTAATGTTGATTTGGGATTGTTACTTTGTATTTGTCGACGAGGAAAACTTAAGAGATGGTAATAGAAGTCAAGGAGATATAGACCAACTCATACTCATAGTGCTTTTGCCAAAATACTGTAAACTCAACTCAATTAGTTTATTTCTTGGTATGTACTTCGAAACCATGGGAGCCAATTTTGGGACATAGTTAGAAATTACAGGGAATATATACAGTGCTATGACAAGTTCTGATGACCTTTCTATTTATTGATTGTTATTTCCTTCATAAGTTGTATGACACCTATTGGTTGAAATGGTAGAAGTTTGTTTCATATGAACTTGAGGAGCTTGTAGTTCCATGGGCTCAGAAAATGCATGTTGCGAATTTTACAGGTTTTGCCAGCATAATTTTTTCTTTTAGTACCTTTGATTAGTAAGTTTCAGAAGCCCCAAGTGGCTTTTCAACCCACGTCCTCGCCCTCCACTTTCTACTTGTGGGTCGAGGAAGTGCCATCTGAGCAATATCTCACTGGCAGCAATGAATTTGTGGAGATGTTGATTCTCTGATATTGTGGTCATCTACAGTCAAACAGGGAGAAATTGTCTGGAATATTTATTATTTCACCTTTTCCTTCAAATTTGTTCCTATTTTCTGCATCACATAAAATTCAAGAGTATCATCCTCAGTAAAGGAAAAGCACCCTGCCTGTAAGGGGGACTGTATGAGAACATTGCGGTTATTTGAACCTTCAAGATCATGTTTTGGGTTCTTGATTTAGGGGTCAATGTGTTGTATTTGTACTTTTGATGAAAACACACTCTAGTAATTGGTATATCTGATGATCAGGTCAAATAACAATGCATGCAGGTTTGCCATGTGGTAATATATATTCAGGAGGGATCGCGCTTTGATACCCAAATTTTGAAAAAATTTCGAGTTTTACAAGCTGCCAAGCATGCTTTGGCTCCATTTGTAAGATCCCGAACCACACTGCCATTGCCATCTAGGCCTAACTCTTCTTCATCCTCACGACCTACGACATCATCTGTGTCCTCCAGCAATCCTTCTCCTGGCAGAAGTGGCAGTACCTTGAGTCGCAATAGTTCTGCTATTTCTCTCATGTCAGGTTTAGGGTCTTATACCTCTTTGTTTCCAGGGCAGTGTACTCCAGTCATGCTGTTTGTTTTTGTCGATGATTTCTCAGATGTTGCAAATCCAAGTTCTAATGTGGAGGAGTCAACAGATACCTCCTCACTTAATCAGTCTTCTAGTCTGAGCAGTTCAACTAGACCCAGCATGCCAGTCAAAGGTTCTGGTTCTGTTATGGTGCTTGCACGCCCTGTGAGCAAATCTGAAGGTGGTTTTATGAAGAAACTACAGTCGTCTCTTGAAGCACAGATTCGGTTTTTAATTAAGAAATGCCGAATACTTTCAGGTCCTGAAACAAGTCATGCTGGTTCAAGAAGTGGTGTTGCTTCAAGTTCTGCACCTCTGTTTTCACTCGATGCATCGAGAGCAGTTGTACTGTTAGATCAATCTACAATTCAGAGATGCGAATCTCTTGAGTGTGCCGCTGGCCTTGTCGAAGATGTCTTAAATGGAAAGGCAACGTCAGATTCTCTTCTGCTTGAAACCCATGGTCAGAGTTCAAGCAAAGAGGATATACTATTCATAAAGGACTTCATTTATAGGCAGACTGATATTTTAAGAGGGAGAGGCGGCCTGTTCACTAATGCCAACAGTGGGTCAGCTGCTGGAGTTGGTATGGTTGCCATTGCTGCTGCTGCAGCAGCTGCCTCAGCTGCATCTGGAAAGACATTCACTACTCCTGAACTTCCAAATGTGGAAACTTGGTTATCCTCCAGTCAACTAATTTTGCAAGGACTGCTCTGTGCAAAAGGTGGGTGCATAGATGAAGTTGAAATTAGTAAAAGAAAACCTCGATTGCGAAACACTGCTCCACCACTGGTTGAAGGATCTGCTTCCCGAAATATGGATCCTCTAGATGTTGCAGTATCTTGGTTAGAATGTGGTCAAGGACTGAACACAAAATTTTCCACTTTGTGGTGTGAAAGAGCCCTTCCAGATGCCAAAGATGTTTACATAAATAATTTGCCTGCTTGTTATCCAACTGCACAGCATGAAGCTCATTTGGAGAAAGCTTTGCATGCCTTCCACTCGATGGTGAAGGGACCAGCAGTGCAACTTTTTGCAAAAAGATTGGAAGATGAATGCACATCCATCTGGAAATCTGGGAGGCAGCTCTGTGATGCTGTTAGTTTGACTGGAAAACCATGCATGCACCAGAGGCATGATGTCCAAACTGATCAGTCACTTTTAGGAGCTGAGGCCAAGCCACATTCTAGTGGATATGTATTCCTTCATGCTTGTGCATGTGGTCGTTCACGGCAACTACAATCTGACCCATTTGATTTTGAATCAGCAAATATTAATTCTAATTGCTTTCCGGACTGTGATAAGCTCCTTCCTGCACTTCGACTTCCAGAAGTAAGCAATGTAGGACCAATTCAGCTGTCATGGAATTTGATGCGTATTGGGGGTGCAAGGTACTATGAGCCTTCTAAAGGCTTGTGTCAGAGTGGGTTCTCTGCCACTATGAAGTTCCTTATGAAATGGACTATATCTCTGGATATGCGCAAAGGTCTATATGGTTCAGAAAGTGCCGTGCAACACAACTCTCTGACGAGGTTAAGTACAAGCCCCAAGGTTGAGTTTAGTACAGATAGGGATATAACAAAAACTAGTATTGCACAGGTTTACTTGGGCGACATGCAGACTGGGGGCGAACATCAAGGGAAGCCTTCAGAAAACATCAAGTCTGATGACACTAAAATCAGTTTTGGTAAAGGTCTTCCCAATTTTACATTGAGAAAGCCATTTTCTGTGGTCGTTGCTGGATCAGCAGCTGCAGATTCAGGTTTCCCTCCTCTTCAGAAGTGGAAGCAACCTTCTTCTGTTTCAGAGAAGAATAAGCAAAGTAGGACAAGAGATCGGAGTATTGTACAGGTTCATTCAATTGATAATCATCAAGGGTCTCAAAAGTCTGAAGATATTTTATCTGTTCAGGAAACCTTAAATGGTGTAGATACTAATGGCTGCACCGACAGTGATCCTGTTTTACAGATAGGCAGTAATGTAATTCCAGTAAATGTAAATGGTGTGGAAAAAAACAAACTGAACTCCTATTTGAAGCATGAAATAATGTATGTTGGATTTGAGCATGAATGCCCCCATGGACATCGTTTCCTATTGAATCCAGAGCATCTCAATGAACTAGGACCCTCATATTCATTTCTTGAAGAATCTCATATTGCTTCTTCGATTGAAATTTCAGAGCATGATGTAGGGTATCCTTCAAAATTGGGGAAAAATGGTGGTCATGGTAAAGTTCATCGAAACTCAAAAGTGATGACTACTAATGCTTTGAGTAAGGATAAAAATATGGATAAATTGAGAGAGCTAGTAGATAATGGTAATCTATGTTTTGGGGGGATGATACAGTTCTCTGGACCAAGGAAGGAACAGAATCAGACATCCCTCAGAGTATCGCAAGCAGGCTTTCAGTCTATTAATCTTGATGATGGTGCATGTGCTGTCTCCATGTTGAATAGAAATTTGCCAATATTCATGAACTGCCCACACTGCAGGCTCTCCAAGAAAAAGGATCCAACAAAGATTAAGTTTGCTGGCACAATATCACAGCTTCAAAGAGTCTTTCTGGTACAACATGCTTACCATATGAATCTTTCTGCATTGCCTTTATTCTTCTACAAAAAATCTGGGCTTTGTAGACAGAAAATTCCCTCTCGTGAAGAATAATCTTCCATTTTTATTCATTAAGGGTCAAGTTTTAAAGTATTAAGATGCCAATTTAAAGTAAAATATGAGACACTGAATATTTACTAGAATTGTCAGTAATTTTTCCCTTAACATACCAGCTGAATTTATTTGCATGGGTCATTCAAATGATTTGGTCGATCAAAATGTTTTGAACAGTTTCATATTGTTTAGAGCAAAAGATATACTTGGAACAACTCCAAAAATCCGTCTTGGTCCAACATATGCAAATTAGACTGGTCTTCATATTTTGTGTTTTTATTTATTTTTATTCTATTTCAGCTTTCAAAAGCCTTGTGTTACTTACACTATGATATGGATCCTCTGTTTGTTCTCATTGTCTTCTTCAAATGGAGTTATTCAATTTCGCGCATCTATCTCACCCTCATACCTCACATAAGGTGGATCAAAATTACCAGAAATCTTCCGTCTTATAGTCCTTTAGACTGTTCAATAAGTTAGGAAGTATATTTCATGATTGACAATTCATTTTTGTTATTACACGAGTCTTGGGAGATAGTTTCTTTCTTCGTGAATAGCTGTGTTGCGAATTCTCATCCTATATCACAGGACAAACATTTTGAGGACAGATGCCAGCCTTCTGTATATTTAATGAATGAACTTTACTTGAAAGTAAGTTAAATATTTTTAATGATTAAGAGATGTTGCCTGAGGACATAGGGCCTATAAGTGAGAAACACCTAATAAGATAATGAAAAGAAGAGGTAAAAGGTCCCAAAAACTAGAAATAGAACAGCTAAACTGAGCACTAATCCAATGATAAAGGGCTTTAAAGCCATCCTTAAAATCCCTTGCCATCTTTTACCTTACCCTCAACGCTCCAATTTTTCCTCTCTCCAAGTACACCATAACAGGCAACCCAGGATCATCTTCCACAATGTTTCACTCTGTGGACAACTAAACCTTCATTTCTGAAAAGCCTACATTTCCATCACATTGCAAGGCCCAACCCAATCTAAGCCCATAAAACTGAAGAAAGCATTATTCCAAGGAGCGCTAGCCACCTCACAATGCTAAAATACATATTCTATAGTTTCCATGTTTCTCTTGATCATGCAACACCAATCTATCTCTATAAGATTATGAACCTTCCCCTAAGCAATTGCCCAAACAAAGAAAGCTACTCTCATAGGTGTCTTGTTCTGCCTAACATTCTTCCATGTGAATGATTGCTCTCATGAGGAGATAACATATTATAATCAGATTTCACTTCAAATGTCCCACACTTTGAATGGGCCCAAAAGAGCTTTCCCTCGCTACTTCTCAACTGTACAGAATACAATCAATCCAAAAATAAGGTGAACTTTTTTTTATCATTAAAGTACAATTTATTTTTAATCAGAAAAGTAGGCATAGCCCAAGTACATGAAAAATATACAAGAGCAACACTTATGCATGATTGTCTAAAGATAGAAGGAAGTCATGAACCGTCATGCCATTAAAATCTACTACCCACGACCAATGGAATAAAGTATTAAGAAAAAAATTCTAAGCTTGTCCATTGTCCATTTGCGATTGTCAAAACTCCTTGCATTTCTCTCCAACCGTATGCACCACCATAGACAAATCGGGGACCATCTTCCACATCACAAGCTCATGGCCACATCACAATGCAATAATAAGTGATCAACGGACTCCCCACTTTTTTGTGCATACAACACCGACCCATCATAATGATTCAGCGTTTCCTTAGATTGTCTAAGGTGAGGATCTTCTCTAAGGAAGCCGTCCGTACGAAGAAGGAAACTTTTAGGGGAGCCTTAGTCTTCCATATGTTCTTCCAGGAATGGACTTGTATTTTTTATAATGAGGGACTTATAGAATGAATGAACACTGAATTTCCCCTTAGATGATTTATCAAAAAAAAAAATTCCCCTTCTGAGATGGGGACACCAGAGGATCTTTTCAACCTCCCCCATTCACTCTACTAGTGAACACAAGATTGCAGAAATGCGAAAATGTGTCAACTTCCCAATCTTGTGCAGCTCTTGAGGAAGGTAACATTCCACTAAGAGAAGCCACTAGATAAGTCCAGAAGGTCTGCAATTGAGGTCTCCTGCCCCCACATGCTTTGTAAATCTCTTAGTAACCTTCCAAATCCCCACCCCATGTGGTCCTCTCACCTTGTTCGAGCACCATCCTCCCCAACACCCACCATCTTTTAATTCTATAACAGCCCTCCATAAAGCCCCCCTCTCTTTCTGGTATCTCCACAACCCCTTTCCCAATAAGGCCTTATTGGAAACCAGTGGATTCCGAATTCCAAAAATGAGTTGAAATTTATAAAGAATGCATGTGTCCTGCAAGAAATGATCTTGTTAGAGTACTTTGGTCCACCTGTGCTGTTAGATCTGAAAGACTGAAAATAAAGGACCATACAGATTATTCATATACAGTATGTCAAGGGATGGATTACTTTTGAAAGCTTCATTACGTTTCATTTTTTCCATACTTGTGATATGAAATCTCCCTCCCTCCCTCCCGCCCACTCTCTGTTGCCTTTTTTATGGCATTTGAGGTAACGTATTGGGTAACTTAGTGTTCTTGTGGCTTAATACGGAGTGTCTAATTTATGGCATTTGCTTGTAGGTCACGCCTCCATTTCCAATCATATTAGCAACGTGCCCTATTATACAATTTGAGGTATGTCCCATTTGCTCACTATAATTTGCATGAGTATCTTTTCAATACATCAAGTACTTGAGGTAGTTCTTTTTTAGCTCGAAAGTCTATAGTCCCACTCATAAAGATTTGAATCTCGGTTGTCCTATGTTTTCCTCCTCTGTTTCTATTATCGAAAACTCTGTTTACAAGCCCATATTTTGACACACCAGTGATGTGGAGGATATAGAGACATACAGGGTGGATGTCTATTATAGAGTTATATCAGACAGGGTGGATGTTATGGCAGCATTTACTGAGATTTAACTGGGAGGTTGTGGATTAGGAGTTACACTTTTTTTTCATTGGTGTGGATTAGGAGTTACACTTATTATTTCTATTGTTTTGTTATCATCTCTCCCTGTCTGATTTGTCATAAAAAATAAATTAAAAAAATAAATTTGCTAGGATTATTAAAAAATATAGCGTTTTTGGGTGGGGGGACAGACTACCTTCAAGTTGTACATCATGGTTATCTGAACTGTTTGTTAAATGCTCTTTTCCTGTGTTTCAGTTTGGAAGTTTTTGGGTTTATGAATGTTCATATCGTCTTCATATTTTTGTTATTAAAACCGTGGGTTAATCTTTGTTGTAAATTTTGAGATTAGTTGTCCTCACGTCATAGCAATCACTTGATTGCAGGAATCGTGCCTACCTATATCAATTCCAGATCGTGAGAAAAAACTACAGTTCAGTCTTGGATGCCGGGTGATCTTACCACCAGAGAGTTTCCTTACACTTAGACTCCCCTTTGTGTACGGTGTGCAAAGGGAGGATGGAAGTCTACATCCGCTTAAACCATTTGAACATAAGCCAGAATTAACTGCCTGGATTAGTAAGGGCACAACATTGCAGGTCATGTCAAAGGGAAGCTGTATTGATGAGTGATTTCACTCGTATTCAAATCTGCTGAAAGTTCAAAAACATGGCTGCTACAATGATCAACATTGTGGTGTCTTTGCAGTTTCCACAGGCCGATTTGCGCGACCAGCTCAGGTGAGCGTAGCCATTTGATATGATTCCTTGGATTATTTGCTGTCAATTAATATTCAAATATTTGAAAGTAGTTTATGTTCCCTCTTCTCCTGTAACTTTCTTTTGTTTCTCTCCTACATGATGAAAGTGCGAGCAAAATAATTAATGATTAAGATTTATGGTAAAACAACATTACTATTTCATTTTCATCCAATGGAGGGCATAGTTCTAGCTAAAAAAATTAGAAGAAATCATTACTGTTGCCAATGGTAAGTAGTTGCATTTATGCCTTGTGTGAGTTGGTTTGAGGCTCAACATGATGGAACTTTTTTTTTTTCCTTTGTTTTCCTCGTTCTTAATTTTTTTTTTTCTTTCTTTATGTATTCTTACATATAACGTGCATTGATAAACCTGAAGCATAAATGTATAGGGGTAACATTTACGTAGGTATGCCAATATGATGAATCTTGAGAAAGTAGGAACACCATATGGCAGGATGCAATATACACAACTTCCACGCATTGATTTTTGAGAAATTTCCGAGTATTCCATCATGGTAATATATAATAACTTAATCAGACAAGTATTAATTATACGTGGGTTACAAACTTGCTCAGGATATGGTAAACACTGTTGTATCAAGGTGAATCCAAACACCTTGTCCTAGAAGCCCCTGATCTGTTTTAAATCTAAAATATTGTTTCTTAAAAACTGGATTTGTTTACACGGTGTTGGATATTTATGGGGGTGAATATTGGAAAAGTAATGGCATCAAGTATGAGTACAGCTCTTTTTTAATTATCATGCTTAGAGTATTATGATGATGATGTTCTCTAGTTAGAATTGGAAACTTGTGACTCTATATGTGTTTGCAGGATGAGGACTTTCATGGATTATAACAATAGCTTTCGGTGGTGGAGCTTCGACCAAAACTTCTACTGAGTTGAAGCCTTATTATTGGTCCAAGTCAGTGTTGCAAGCGTAGCTATAAATTCCCAAGCAATGAATCCTGTGGGCAGTAGAAGTGAAAGAAGCACTTTGGTGCAAAGAGTTGACCTTGTGAAAAAGGATTGACGGCACTCTGCAATGGATAGCTGAGAGGGCTTATAAGAAAAAGATATGTCCTTCCGAATTCAGCGAAGGCGACTTGGTTTCGATTAAAATTCCCGGACTTAACTGTCGTCGGAAATTTGTTCAGACTGAAGAAGGGCCTATGATGTCAACAAAGTATTTTTCCAATACTGACGGCCAGGTATTTCTCACTTCTCACTTCTACCAATTTCTGATGCCGTCCAAAAATGTTGTGGATAAGTGTAATCTCGGCGTTGGGTCAAGTGAATCTGCCAAGTTCAGGGCATTCGTTCTTACTGTCTTTGTCTAAAAGAGACTACGATTTGCACGTTTTACACCCGAAATTGTCAAAATGATCAATTTATACTCCTAACTTACCAAATTTTGACAATTTACACTTCTGATCAAGATCTGACCACTAAGATCGATTATAAATACGACGGTATGGATAATGGCAACTGTTAAACACCGTAATAATCATCAGGAGTGTAACATGTCAAATTTGATAATATAATGTGTCATTAATTTGATATGTAATACCCAAAAAATATATCCGCTAAAGCATTACAATCCGAAAGCATCAAGAAAGCTTGTGGGTATGTTTGAAAGATGAGGATTTTTTACAACTTTGTGTTCTAAATTGCTCGCTGTACATTCAAGCACAAAGTATTGTGAGTTTACGGTTGTGTTTATCTTTTTTCTAAGGTCTCATTTGGTTACACAATGAGTTGAAAATTAAATAAAATATTGTTAGAAATAATTTTTTAATATTAGTTTAGTTTTAGAATTTGAAAAAGTTGAATTGTTTATTATGTTTTGTGTGCGTTTGAAAAAATTATAATGATTAGATGAGATGGTTTGTGTAACCAATCGAGAACTAATGATTTGGAAGAGAAAATTATGAAATGTCATGATGCATTGCTGAGGGTAGACCGTTACCTAAAATAATGGTAGCTTTACTTACTTTATTGTCGCTCAATAATCTGTAGCTGTGCATTTTAAATGAGCGCGGCCACAGCATGTTGGAAGTCCTGGAACACAAAATTCTGGACCCTGATTTCCTCATTGTCTCTTACACCCGAAACGGACTTTCTCACCTATCATTTCAAAATTTGGAGAGAGCAAAGATTATGGGAGTGTTCCAAAAGACCTTGAACTTGAAGGAGTTCTCTACGGCTCAAAGATCTTCAAATTCTACGCTAGAGCATTCTTTATGGATTAGTCAAAACTAAAGGATACTTTTGATGAATGTGGAATGAATTTAACTTTTGACTACTCCATTCACAAAAAGTAACCACATTGGAATAGCTTTTTTTTTTTTTTATATAACAATAAAATAATATAAGGTTTTATTTATTCATATCAAATCTCTACATTGAATTATCCATTTATTCATTATATAGTAATGAGTAATTAATAATTAAAACAATTAAAATTATTTTAATTATTAATTTATTTTATTTTATCATATTTTGCTATTCTACCTATTATATATTAATTAGTAATCATATTCTAATTAAATTATGTTAATTACTAATCATATTCTAAACAAAAAAGATAAGGTTTGGTATCATGCGAGGCAACCCTAGCACATAAGCTGTACATTAATGGGTTTTTTTTTATGAGTAATCTGAAGCCGTGCATTAATAGTTACTTAGAAAATATAGACATTTTAAGAGTTAATTTACTTGGAGCCGTGTCCCCAAAATAGTTAATTTACTTGAAGTCATGCTCCCAAATATCATCTAATAATATTATTTTCGTTCAACTTGAAAGTAGACATAAAAATAAAAAGAGAAAGAAATGATAAAATATACATTTTGTGTATCTACAGTAACTAGTAAATTTGTAAATGATTTTAGTGTTCATTGTAGCTAAAGTCCAAATATTTAGATTTTGGCTAATCTATTGTGATGATATTTTGGGGTCTAATAGTTAAATATGTGATGAATTTAGCTTTTTAGCTAATCCATTGAAGATTCTCTAAGTGAATATGATCATTCTCCATCTATTACTGTTTCTTACCGTATTTTAATATCGCAAAAAATAATAAAAGAAAAACCTATTTATAGGCTTATTTATATATTTACTCTAACACACTATTAAAGTGCATCTCACAATAATAAAAAAATAATTATTCTACTCTCAAGTTGGTGTCTAGAGTACACTATGCATATTTATTATCAATATCACTAATAAGATTTTATTTGCAAGATCTAAATTTTAAAATTTATTTTTCAAATCAAATTATGTAATATAAATATTTTATTAGGTGTATTTTATACACTGACTTGATATAGAATTTTTGTTTATAAAAAATACTATATTAATTTGTTTATAATTATGATGAATTTCAACGAAACATTGTACTTGCAAAAAGGAAAAACTGTTTTGCCGGAGCCATAGCATTTCTCGCCTTGGCCCAAAAACAATGCCAAAAGGGGGAAGTCTGGATAAAAAATATATTTTAATTCATTTCATCTCATTTCATTTTATGATTATAATTTTTTTAAATTTTTATATAAAATATAAAAAATAATTTAATTTTTTAAAATTTTAAAATAATAATAATATTAAAAAATAATATTATAATAATATTGTATTCGACTTTTAATTTTTTTCTCAAGTTACTATTCAAATTTTCCCTAATTATATCCTATCAAAATGGAATTATCTATCCAGCTTCTTCTATTTTGCCGATTTTTAAAAAATCGTGTAAAAGTTTTGACAAACCTAATGTTCGGACGAGAGCTCATCCCTCTTTTTTATCCCAAAAAATATTAATATGATATTTACTAGTCAAATAAGAAGTAATGTTCGATGTTCGCCAAAAAAGTAAATGTGCTCTGGCGATTTTGGAAGTTTTTTTAACTACTCTGTTGGTGGTTTGGTTTCTCTGAATAGTCAAATTTGTGTGATTTTACTACTTGGAAGTCTGTTGTCGTGTACTTTTGCATGTAAATTGCCTTTTGGAGAGCTTGATTGGGGATTAAATTATGAGGTTATGCTTGACAGATGAGATAAGATGGTAATTTCTAAAAATTTTATGAATGATATTAAGATTATGAGTTAAGAATTCGAGATGGTTTTGAAAAGTTTGTGGTCTCATGCTTAGAGATATATTTGGATGTAAATGTGAGATGAGATATTTTAATTTATTTAGAAAGGGAGATGTGGTGGGCCCATTCAATTGATTAGATATTTGTATTTGAATGAATATATATTTTATTTATTTCGAATTTATAGATAACAATTATTAAAATTACTTTAGTAATGGAGAAAAATCTGGGAAAATAAAGAATTACACTATTTAAATAAAAAAATTTGTTGGTTTTATTTATTTTAATGTATAATCATTAAAATATAAATAAAAAATGTTTATAAATTTTTTAGATATTGTCCAAAAATTCATTTGGACTTTATAATAATGTGTAAATAAATTTCCTACATAGTAAAGGAAAATTACGCTAGTAATTATGAAATTTCTGTTCAAAGTTTTCCGGCTTAAATAGTTTCAAACATATTTGAAAAATAGTGTATTAGAATAATTTCTAATACATAATTATTCAAATAAACGAAAATTTCTTCTTATTTATATGTATTATGTAGATAATAAATCCAAAAAGAAGGCCCATAATTTCACAATATTTTCGAAGAAATGATATCATAAATAGCTAATGCATTTTTTTTATGTATGAGAACAAATATCCATAGTTTGTGAATTGTCATAAAATATTACTAAAGTTCAATTTTTTGAAATATCAATAAGCATTGAGTGTTTTTTCCAAAATAAGTAACGTAGTAATTTTTCAATCGGTTGATATTAAATACACGATTCTACTTATATGTCTTTAACAAATTTGCGAAATAGTTTTTGCTCCCAAAAATCAAAATAAAATTATAAATCCCCCATTGCTTGGGCCGATTCATTGGACATGTCTATCATATAAGATGATTCACCCACATCATCATTCGCAAGCATATGTTGCATTGATGACTGATGATTCAATACACTCTGAATGAATGCATCATTAGACGTCACCATTTTAATCATATTATGTAGCGTACAACATGCAGTAATGATCATTCCCTACCTGGTGGGGCGATACCGAGGCATAGCCTCCAAAATTTGAAACCGCCTTTTCAACAAAGAGAATGTGCGTTCAATAACATTTCGTAGAGAGGTATGACGATAGTTGAAATAATCTTTATATCCACGAAAGCAATGCACACTATAACGATCTTATCGGTGATATCTCTCTCGTGGATACGGCGGCATAAACACTTCGACACAGGGATAAGCCACATCGACAAGATAATAATAACCTAACCATATTTTTAAATCAATCTGAATCAGTGATTTGCGAAATAAATACATTTATAAAATTTCAAAAGACAACATTTTATTTGCTTTTGTAAATCAAATTTACCGTTTTTTGGCCATAGGAATTGATTTTCACTTTGACTCAATGCATCCATGAAAACTCGTGCATCGTGGGCTGTTCCTTCCCACCCAGTATACACATATACGAACTTCATATCGAAGTCACAAGCACACAAGACGTTTTGTACAATCCAGCCATATCGATTTCTATATGCGTTATGTACATTAGCGGGTGCCACAGTTGAGATCATTGTGCCGTCCATCGCCCCAATGCATTCCTGCAAAATCATTATCATATAACGTATCTCAATCAGAACAATTATATATATATATTAATTAAACAAAAAAATTGACGACAAACGTTTAAAAGTCGAGAAGTCATTACCTCAAACCATGGATAATTATGGGGATTTCCCGCAATCCAAGGATGTACCCCAGTTGTGTGTGTTAGCCTAATCACAGTCCTCCCTAACTCATGCAGCGCCCGCATAACTGTCCTTATGTGGCGGTTAATAGTCTCACTTGAATGTTGGAAGTGATCCCCAACTACACGTTGACCTTGTGCATGACTAACAAGAAAGCAAAATATGACCAATGATTCTTCCACCGAGGTCCTTTCTGTAGGCCCCATAATCCGTGTTTCCCGTAACACATCACATAAATAACGGAATGTGGAAACTTCCATGCGAAACATTTCAAGGCAAGTACGAGGGTTCCCATTCAAAACCGCCTAAATATATTGATCTCCCAGAAGACCTATATTGTGTTAGGGCATGGGGATTCGAGCTCCAACATTTTGTATGGTCATCCACATCATATAAACTATGTTTATCTCATCCATTGCATCATCGTCTCCATCTCCTAGCCAATGGACATCCTCGTCCGGAAAGTCATCATCGGCCATTCTGAATAACCTTCTTGCGCGTGCGTTAACAAAAGTATCTATACACTGTAATAATAAGCAAATGTATGCGAAAGTTCAATGGCGTCACTACAAAAACCACAAGGATATGTCAGAGATAAAACAATTAACCATAACAATTTGCAAGCATAAAACAAAACGGACGAAATAACTGTTATGCAATGTTCAACCAAAGTAGCAGTAGCTAATTAGCTTATGTCTGAATAAGTTACAAAGAAATTATTACCATAAGCATCAAGTACAATAAATGTCAGATACAAAGTTATACAACTAAACTCGCTGGAAAATTAATTAAAAACCGCATATTGTCTAATAAAACGATCCCCTCATCAATTTAAAAAGAGAGCTATAAACTCCATGCCCATTCATTCCTACGCTCTGCAAGATTGCCATGAACGACAGCTGCAATCTTGGATTCTCTGATAATAATTTAAAGGCCTTGTTTCATTGCTCAAAAGGAAGGCGAGGTTCAACTTCGTCTAGCAACCAAAAGCAACGCGCCTGCATATCAATCGACGCATCAATCTCCATATTGTTCGATTTGCTACGCTTCGAGGCCCTCCACTCCTCAGCAGCTAGTCGTCTGGCCTCAGAATTTTTCTCAATTGCATCCAAGGTTCTGCTAAAGGCCTCATCCATGGCAGGGGACTGGGAAGACCCTCCTCTCTGGCGTCAACGAGATCCACTACTGTATGAGGCAGAGAATGGTCTCCCTGGTTGTGTGGACCCATCCATAGGAACTGGCTGCAATGGGCCCCCTTGATCATCCTACACTGGCCGGCCACGGTTTTGTAGCTCCTCGTCAAGCAAGTCCTCCTCCTTGCTAGTTGGGGCTAGGTTAGACGATGCTCGATGGAATGTCTCCATCGCAATGGCACAGGCAAATATCGTGCACAACTCTTCATACTTTAGGCATAAATTACCCTTGAAATGCTTGAATGAGTTTCTTACCTAACATATTTAATTAAAAATATCATTAAATTCCCTCAGCGCAAATTACTACACTATTGAATTTATGACCAATGAATGATAAGTTTTCACAGTTACGTACCCTGATTACGTTTGCCCAATGTTCCTCGCTTACTACTAGGGCCTTCCTATCTGGATCCCAACCCAGACATGTTTGCTTCATCAGATTTGTAAATTCTCTCTACTTTCTTTTAAGGTGTCCAATCTTTCCTTTTACTTGCTCAGAGTTAAAATTCTTCGGCCCATAGTTAGACAATTGTTCCGCAAGCCGAACATGGTTGCTATGGGTCATACTCCCACCACTCAGTCTATGGAAAATGGTATCTTCATACAAGATATCAATAAGGACATCCTCCATCCCCTCATCCCATAACAGCTGATCACGTATGTTTTCAATCGGCTCATCCATATGGAGCCAAAAGATGTTACAAAATAAATGGCAACACTTTCATTTAAATAGATTGAGGTTTATTTTGCATACAAGATATGTATTAAGGTGCCATAATTTTATATGTTATAGATAACATGTTTATAGTGTAAAGATAAGAAATAACTAATGTTCAATATTTTCCCAGTCATTCACAGTAAGGCTACATAGGCAAAAAATGATAAATCCTAACATTAAAGTACAAAGATATATGTTGGACGCAATAAATGAAAAAAGTGTTACCTGTCGAGATAATGACAATGATCGCGACCACAAGTCGTAAGGCTACAGGCATGACCATGTAATAAGAAAGAAACAGTGGCACGTATGAGTTTGGAATGAATGTGCATCTAAAAATAAATAAACAAAATAAACATCCCTATAAAATGTGTAAAACTATTATAATAATTTAATTTTCACATTCAACACTTTTAAGTCTAAACCATACTCATGTCAAGGAGGGATGCAAAGCTAGATAGATATATAGATACAAGAACTTACTTGCATGTAATTTGCCAAATGCATCCATGTTCCCAACCATTGGTTTTCTATCAAACAAGTCATTGTACAAGATCGAAATCTAAAAATACTATCCATGTTACATATATGAGCAGTAGCTAAATCTGTAGCAAGCCACTCAATGCCAACATTCCATCATAAGCCAGACAAGCCAACATATCCATACACCAGACAACCAACACCATAGACAGGACAAGCCAACAAGCCAGCCAAGCAACCATATCCATTCCAATGCAGAAGACACAGAAGCAGCCACACCATCTATAATCAAGAAATGCAAAACAACCAACATATTCGTACCATTGCAGCAACCAAGAAAATACACACCAAACCATAGCATAGAACTGAGTTGCGGAGAAAGCATAGAAATACAGGTACCAACCAAACATAGCCAACAGACACCTACAGGTACACACAACCACCAGAAAACATGCATCTAACACAAAAAGACTAGCCCAGCAGCCATGACCATACAGCAGCAGCAATGAATTTTTCAATTGTCGCTCCTCTGCCCAGGAAAACTGCTTCTGGGAATCAAACTCTGATTTCCTTGTCTAGATAATAGAAAAGCAAGCTTTCCAAAAAACATAAGGAGCACATCTTTCAATTTCAAGTACATAAAGAAAAACATACAAAACTGGTAGCCTCAATATTAATGAAAAACATAAAAAAAAACTATAATTGGATCAACCAATTAACCAACAAGCAAAAGTAGACCATAACCTCAACAAGCAGTTAACAAAACTACGAAGATGGGATCCATGTGAGCATGCATATGCAGAGAGAAAAGTCCAACATCTTTCTTATCCAAGTTGAATGACCAAGAAAAACCACGCAAATAAAATGATTAAATAATCTTATCCAGTGAGAAGATCATGTGTGCCATGAATATTTTATTACTCCTTTTTGAAGAGCTAAAACCGAAAAACCATGCAGGTATTCTTGAATATGTCTTAAAGGAACAACCTAAACTTTCCCGCATATAGAATAACTTGCCAAGAGGCATAACAGCAAAACAGACACTATACTATGAATATATAAGTTCAGTCGAACAAAAAATTGAGAAATCAAATATAGAACTTGGTAATTAGATGGGTCCCGTGATTCATGATCATGACTTGAAAACCACAATCATAGGAAGTCCTCCAGTTAGAATTTCTAAACCTTGACAAAAAATTGAGGGCTAGACAAAGCTAAAAATTAATAATATAGAGGAAATAGCTAGCTCCTTGAAAAGCTGCTACTGCTTGCCTTGTGCGGTTGCAATAAACTCATGCATCCTAATGCTAAGCAAATAAAAAGAAGACAGCTTCCTCATAACTAAATAAATCGATAGGTTCCCTAAAAATATCCAGAATATGAATAATTACTGATCAAATTATATTTTTATGGGAGGCCTTGCATGCAGGCAATTATCATGTTCTTTCAAATTTAATTATCAGATAAGCAATCTAGCATGCAGTAGATAGCAGCCTGAAAAAATAAAATAATTATAAAATAGAAGGGTGGGGGACGAACAAAATCAAGATTTAGGGATACCAAGTCAAAAGAAATGACATCAAAATCCACAAATATATAGATAAAATTAACAAATGAAAATACAAAATGTAATAGATCCTCACTTCTCAATGTGTTTTGGCTGCTTTTGCGTTGTATCAAGAACATACAAGTAAGAAGCTTATGGGTGAACCTAACAGTGAAAAGAAGTTGCCTGTCCTAGCTTTATTATGAAATTCTAAATATCATATGATATGTGTGATCCTAAGGAGAGATTAGAGAGAGGAATTGGATAATTGAATTAATATATCAATTAACAGTGAAATTAGTTACCAGGTCTCATATGTCACCGCATTGAGCAATTTTTAGAACAAAATAATATCCCTAACTGTAAGTATACATGGTGAATATAGAGATGAACGCCAAGAAGTATACTAAAGCAGAAAGAAAGCCATAAATAGAATTCAATCTCCCTGAAAACTAAAACCAAAACAATGGTAAATCTGAAGCAAATATCATGGTAAATCAAGAAAATCCAAAACCCAGAAACCGCATACATATATCAAGGGCAAGCAACAACGATAGAAGCAAACTTTTGAATTCCTTCAAAAATAAGAACCTTACCCGATAGGAGCGAGTCCTGGGAACCGTGGTGCTAGAGGTATGGTAGCAACGACGTCTCTTGGTAGTTTCGGTGATGGAGATGGGAGGCTCCCGGTCTTTGAAAGGGGTGGCTTTCCTTGCTTTGGAGAGTTTACCTTTATAGACCATTTTTGCATACAACCCCGTCAACAGTGGAGATAGGGGTCTACAATTGTAAACTCTAGACGTAGTGTAACACCCCATTCTCGTAGGCTAGGAGTGTCACGTGTTTTTCATAAAATAAACCCGGTAAGAGATCTCATATTTAATAAATAAAACTAGGATTTATTTCATAAAAAACTTTGTCTAATAAAAATGTCTTCCAAAAATATTAAATGAATAAACTGAATAAAAGTTTTGTCATAAAAGCCATTTTATTCTAGAAGGTCTGAAACTAAATCAACTGTTCCTTCTAATTCTGGTCTGTCTGCTCGTAATCATCATTCTCACCTGAGTAGTTAAAAAAAATGAAAACAAACTAAAATGAGTCGAATACTCAATAAGAAATCTATCACAACGTTAATATACTAAACATAAGGTTTTCATAAGAATTTTCATGCTGAGAGCTTAAAATGCATGATTGTTCATACTGATATTTATGCTATGCATGACTGATTTATCTGAATTAACTGACTGATCTTATCTTATCTTATCTTGCACTTGAACTTAAGATAGCTTACGTGTCTTATGCCCATGAGACACATGACATAATACTTACATAATTATAATTTCTGAATCTGAACATGATGCGAAATGACATGATCGTGTGCTATGTTGGATGATATGTTTGCATATGACATGAGTGGTACATAAAAATTGGCTATCAATGAACTGACTTGAATAATACTGATATATAAGCTAAACTGTGATTATCCTAATTTTGTGATCAAATATCTTACCTTGTTGCGCTTCTTCTTGAATCTCATTTCGTAACTCGTCGCCTATACACAATATTTAAATATTACTAAATCTGTCTAGAATCAACATGTACCAATAACCTACTTAATCAAATTCATAATCTAGAAGATAGTCAAATAAATCTTCTATTTAACACCATAATCAATAAATCATGATATTTTAAATTACTTAAAATACTAATAACATATTATAATTTAGTAGAATACTTGGATTATTTTAAATAATTCATAAAAACCTCAATTCTTAAAAATAGATTTACTTTCCCATGATTAGCATAATTATTTAATCTTATAAGAAATCTAATAAATTTTAACATCATTTGAATATTCTTAACATAATAATTTTATTAAAATTCTACTAAATATACAAAGGAACATTAACAAAATATTAGGCTCAAAAGTATACTTTAAAATATATTTCAAATTCTTTAAACACTTTCTTTATAAAAATGAGCATTTGACTAATACATTTATTTAAGTAAAAACTTACCTTTAAAATATTAAGCCTAACAAAATTACTAAAACAGTTGTTGAAATAATATAAGATTAAACCTAATTTAAAATACAAATTCATTTAAAAAATCACTAGAATTTATAAAAATTGCAACCTGGCCCATAATAATAATAATAAATAAGTCTACTTTGAAAATAAGCCCAGCATACTTAGGCCCAAGGCCCGTTGTAAATCAATGGTTCAGGAGATTTAAACATTCGGGATAGAGAAATAAGTGTTTGTGAGAGAAGAAAATAGTGTCGTGCGAGAGAATAGAGGCTCACTGAGAAGGGTACGCGATGGGGATGGGCTGTGGCAGCTCTGGGTGGCCGGGAGTGAGGCGACGCGATTGGGTTCCTAGACTGGGTGATGCGATGCCGTGAGAGCGAGAGAGTTTAGAGAGAGAGTTCTGTCGCCGAAACAACCGAGAGAGAGAGAAGGCTAGCGGCGATGGTGGCTTACCGAGAGGAGTGGGCTTGCCGGGGTTGGGTTGGTCAGCGGTTTCTGGTGCCGTGGGTGGTGGTCCGAAGACCCAAGGTGGTCACCATTGGCTGGGCCGAGAAACGGCTTATGCGATAGTGGCTGACTTGGTTGAGGGAGGTGGCCGGGTTCTCTGTTTGAATAAGCTTGCTACGGTGGCGATGGTTTCTGTGGCCGCGAAGGGTGGCTGCTGGTTACTGGGAGGGAGGCTTCTGTGGTGCTGGGCAGTGGTGATGCCGATAAGTGAAGTTCACGTGTTAGCAGCAGAGGAGTTGTTACGATGGCTTAAAGAATTTCAGTGTTTAAACTAGAGACTTCGTGGGTTTGCTAATGGGAAAACTATTAGGAGGAAGAGAGGATTTATAAGGGCTTTGAAGTAAGAGTTGGTCTTCTATTAGAAGACTACAACTAACACATAGAGACATTCGGGTTAGGAGTTTCTTGGGTTAGTTCAGAAGATCATCGAGGAATTTCGTAGAGGGGAAATGATTGATGATAGAATTTCTGAGTTGGTTTCTAATCATGATGATCAATTTAGGAGATAAGATAAATTTGGTGATAACAATGAAGATGAGATTTAGAGTTATTTAATTGGTTGAGATAAGAATTGTAAAATAGGAGATGAGATGAGATGAGATGAGGCTTACAGGTGAAGATAAAGTTTAAACTCAAAATAAAAATCTTGTGGCTAATGCAAAAAAATCGGGTCATAATAAAATACTACAAATAAAATGATAATAATCTTATATCAATGTAAAATTTGATAATGATAATAGTAATAATAATAATAATAATAATAATAATAATAATAATAATAATAATAATAATATTTATAATTTATATGAGAAAAAAAAACATACAACTTATCTTAATCTTAGGATCAGGTTGTTACACGTAACTAGGGCTTCAATGGCAGACGAAAATTGGCTTCTGAGTTGACGATGCGCGCGGTAGGGAGGGTTATGCTTGCTAGGCCAGCTATAGAGATGAGAATTTTTGTGTATTTGGGCAAAGATTCGCACGGCTTCATTGGGCAAAGTATCACGCCTGGATTTGGGCAGAGATTCGTACTTTATTCAATCACTTCATGGGATATACGAAATTTCGTGAATCATGCTTGCCAATCGCATCTTTGTGAGGATTCAAAAATGTCGTTGATGGTGGAAAATTACTTGCGTGGAATGGGTTGGCAGGAATGGCTCTCGGCCTCGTTGTCAACGATGAACAGAGGAGTTTGAGATGGGATGACACAGTAAAGTTTGGAGGAAGGGTAGGCACTGTGGAGTACTGTTGGTGGAGTAACATGGGGGGGACGACAATTCACTAAAAAGTTGGCTTTAATGTCATGTCTGTGAACAGTGTCTAAACAAATTTGAAACCCATCGAACTTCTGTGTTTTATCTTTTATGTATGTTTGGAAGTTGTATCTCATCTCACTATGAGATTTGAGATGAAAAATCTCATCTTATCTTGCCTACCAAACCTAACCTTAGTATGGCTAATGATTTAACCAACCAATGGAAAAAATGTCTCTGTCTGATGTGGAAAACTTGAAGGTTTTCATACAACGCTCAAATTTGGATTCCATGTTGAATTATGATGATCACTACCCCTTCTTCAAACACCATACTTGTAAATTCTTTAACAAGGAAGCGTTTAAGACGATGATGGGTAATGTATGGAACCTCATCAAGGATGTGAAGTTTTTTTATTTGCAAGCAAGTTTATTCTTGGCTCAATTCTCTGATGAAGGAGATAAAGATTGTGTTTTCCACAAAATCCATGGTCGTTCGATAAGAGTTTAGTGCTTCTTAAAGAATTTGATGGAAATCTACAACCGTCTAATATCTCTCTGTTCTTTTCTTCCTTTTTGGATTCGAATCTATGATCTTCCTCTAAATGGGATGGATGGTGAAATCGTACATGGAATTGGTGAATCTATGGGTATAGTAGAGGATATTGATTTGCCTTCCGAGTTTCTTAGGTGGGGTACTTTCTCAAGAGTACATGTTCATCTAGATATTAGAAACCCATTATGGTGTGTTAAACGCCTAAGTCTACAGAATGGGGAAATCGCCTGGGTCTATTTGAAATATGAGAAGTTACTCAATTTCTATTATTGTTGCGGTACGTTGGGTCATTCTGACCGAGAATGTTACTTCTGGGTGGAGAATTGTGAGAAATTTGAGAAAGATGGTTGTTAAAGCCTAAAATCGGCACAATAGGCCGAAATGGGAGAAATAATCATTTTCGGCCTGTTATGGCGATCTTGGCCTCAATCGGTGCGGTGTGAAGCCCTTGGCAGTGGTCCGGTGCGGCTGTACGGTGTCCGCATGTACATCCATGGTTGTCAACAATAAATAAATATAGATAAAATAAAGAAAGATGGGCACACAAATTTACACAATTCGGTATTGGGCCTACATCCATGGGAGTTTGGGGAGAGGAGATTCTACTATAATATGCTTGTTTTACAGTCTCACATGGTCTCTCATCCTCATTATATAATAAATATCGGAGGTCTGTCTTCTATTGGAGATATCATCACTAGAACTCCTTTTGTGAGATTGAAGAAGCCCCCCGAGGAGAAGCATGGCCCAAAGTCCTAGAAGTCATATGGTTCCCTCCCTTTTATCTTTTGCCCTTACTTTACATCCCTTCTTTTTCTTTATGTCACTTCCTCTTTGCTTTATGTCACTTCCTCTTTACTTTATGTCATTTCCCCCCTCTTCCTCCTGACACTCTGGACTCCCTCAGCCTTTTGTCACTTCCCCCTCTCTTTTTATTATTCCCTCCTGATGAGTCCCCCCATTAGGCTCGGCCTAGGAAATACTATGGGCCTGTTATATTTTATCTTTTATAGTTGCCCGCAATTCTTAAGAGCAATTTGTTCCAACAAAGATCTTGGGAATCTTTAAAGATAAAATATGAAATCGAAATAATCCACCAAATTCCATAGAGAAATAAATTCTGGGCGTGGGTTCCTGGTTATCCGTTCTTCTCACATTAAGCAGTAAAGATTCTTGAATGTGAGATTAGGCGGGAGATGGGCTCAACCATGTGAAGTGTGAGTGCGGAGCTCATTTTGGCGAGGTGAGCGGGAATAGGCTTGATAGCATAGAGTGCAAGCACAGAGCTCGTCTTGGCAAGGTGAGTGGGAGATAGGCTCGACCGCATAGAGTGCGAGTGCGGAGCTCATCTTGGTGAGATGAGCAGGAGATAGGCTCTATTGTATAGAGCGCGAGCGTGGAGCTCGTCTTGGTGAGATAAACGGGAGGCTGGCTAGACCACGTTAGGTGTGAGTGCAAAACTCGTCTTAGCAAGATGAGCGAGAGATGGGCTTAACCACATAAGGTGCGAGCGCAGAGCTCAACTTTCGCGGGAGATGTCCTCCACTGTGTAAGTTGTGAGCACGTAGCTTGACTATGGCAGGAGATGTGCAGTCCCAATGGGAAGGTAAGTAGAAGATATTTGATCGTGCTTCAGAAGTCAAACTGGTCAGTGCAAATATTCTCCAATCACAAGTGCGAAATTCGCAAACTTGAATCGTCATCCTAGAGTGTGGCGAAGGTCAAAGGCTCGGTGTTTGCTAGAAGAGATGTGATCCCTGGAGTAACGTCGGGCAGTCGAAATACTGAACCCGCACTTCGCCATGAGGTAGGCCAGAGCTCCTTAAGGTTGGACCCACTTGTTGACCCTCAACAGGAAGGTAAGTAAGAGATATTTGATCATGCTGAAAAAATCAAACCTGTCAGTGCAAATAACCTCTAATCACGAGTGCGAAATTTGTTGAACTGTCTTGCTGGGGTCCCGTGAAGGTATGAGGCATTACCCATTTGGTGTCTCGTTTGATAGAGATGGAGTTTGGCAAGAATCTGAGGTGTTATCCGTTTGGCGTTCCGTTATAGGAGATGGTGTCCTAGGAGTAATATTGGGTAGTCGAAAGACTGAATCTGCACTCCACCAGAGGAGAGGCCAGGATGCCTTAGGCTAAGCCCACCTCTTTGGTTCCCCCGAGGAGTAAAGTTTTCGAACAGCTGAGGATCTGGTCCGTTCTTCACCATGATGGGAGTCATGATGAGTTTTCGGGCAACCAAGAGGTTGGACCCGTTCTCCTCTGTGAAAGAGTTCGGGCCACCGAGAGGACTAGACCCATGACTCTCACGGGAAGGTAAGTGTCAGGTAGTTTGGAACTGGACCCACTCCCGCCCGTTGACATCATAGGGAAGGTAAGTGTTGGGTAGGCTGATGCTGATCCCACTCTTCGCCATGGTGGAGGTCGGGATAAGTTGTTGGGCAGCCAAGAGGCTAGACCCACTCTCCATCATGGGAGGGATAGAGCAGCCTTAAGGCATGACTCATCCCTTTGTGTTCTACAAGGAGTTAAGTTGTCGGGCAGTTTAAGATTGGACCCGCTCCTACCTATTGATGCCTACGGGGAAAGTAAATGTCGGACAACCAAAGGTTGGACCCGCTCTCCGCCACGGGAGGGATAAATCAGCCTTAGGGCATAACCCATCCCTTCGAGTCCTATAGGGAGGTAAATTGTCGAACAACTAAGGAGCTAGTCCACTTTTTGCCATGATGGGGTCGAGGTAAGTTATCGAGTGGCCGAGAGGCTGGGCTTGCTCTCCTCCGCTAGGGAGGTCAGGTCGTCGAGAGGGCTGGACCAGCCTATTGTTCCTCGTGGGGAGGTAAGTTGTTGGGCAGTTTATGACTGGATCCGCTGCCACCCATTGATATCACATGGAAGGTAAGTGTTGGGTCAAGCTTATGCTGATCCCGATCTTTATCGTTGCATAGATTGGGGTAAGTTGTCGAGCAACCGAGAGGCTAGACCCGCTCTCCATTTGGGAGTGACAAAGTAGCCTTAAAGCATGACTCATCCCTTTTTGTGTCCCACGAGGAGGTAAGTTGTCGAGTAGTTTGAGACTGAATCTATTCCCACCGATTGACGCCATAGGGAAGGTAAGTGTCGGGGCAGACTAAAGCTGGTCCCGCACCTCGCCTGAGGGAGGTTGGGTCATTGGGGAGGCTGGACCCACCTATTGACCCTCATGGGGAGGGTAAGTAGGAGAGGCTTTTATCTGTGTGCATGTGAATGCCAAGCGGTTTATTCTAGTGGAGACATATTGAGACGTCCAAACGATGTTGAGTGTGGCGGGGTGTTTAGCCAATGTTTCATGCTATAGGAATCAATTATGTTAGTAAAAATAAAATCTACATAAGTTTTAAGGGAGGCTAACCGAAGTGTTTAGCCACGTGGCTGATTTTTGCTTATTGAAATTGCTTGCTACTAGTTTCTATTTCTTTTCTTTCTTGCTCTTCTTCTTCTTCTTCTTCTCTCTCTTCTTTTTTTCTTTTTTCAACTGAGTTAGTTTACTACTGGGGAATTTGTATGTCCTTAAGTATCTTCGAAGTGATGTAGACTTAACCATCTCTTAGAAAATTTCTTGTTCATCTTCTTCTCGGGTCGTATACTGTTGGCAAGTGGAACACTGGGTGCTTTCTTGTTCTCCATTACGTGTACCATGCATGGATCATGCCTAGTGCAGCACATGCATAAACACTAGTTGTAGGGCTGTAAAAATAAATCAGAGAACCGGCCCGAACTTGTTCGATCTGAGACCGATTCCTTTATTTTAAAAATCGTTCAAAATCGGTCTAGTTTCAGTTTTAGGTTTTCCGACAACAGATATTTTTTAATTAAGTTTTTATATTATATATATATTTTTTTATATAATTTTATATATATATATATATATATTTGAAATAATGTTATATTATAATTTATAATATAAAATTTAAATCTTAAACATGAAAATTTGTTTGATCATATGTTTTAAATGTAAAGTATATAAATTAATTACATTTTATGACCTAATACTAATACCATTAGTAATTCACTGTAAGTCTATATATAAATTACTATATAGATCACTATAGTATTTTTACTAATACTATAGTGATATAGTAATACTAATACTATTAGTATTAGTAATAACAAAACTATTAGTGATGTAGTTATACTAATCACTATAACTAAATCACTATTATATAGTTATACTAATCACTACAGTATTAATATCACTATTAGTAGAGTATATAGTATTAGTAATAATTGAGTATCAATGTATTATTATATTTCATAATATATAACATATAGTATTAGAATCACTTTATCACTATAATATATATATATATACACAATATTTAGTAGTAACACTATAATAGTATAATATATAGTAGTAGTATATATTAATATATTATAAGAGTTATATATTAAACTGAAAAATAGAAACGAATCGGACCGAAACTGGTAAAACTGAAACTATCGATTTAGGAGGGTAATTGATATGGTATCAGATCTTGAAAATGCAAAACTAGTGGATACCTATTCGGTTTCAAAATTTATCCAAAATCAGACTGATTTAGACCTGTTACACCCCTAACTAGCTGTTAATTTGTCGAGATGTTGCCCGCTGAGTGAGGTGGCGGGCAGCATGCCCACCATGCGTGTGGCCGAGCAGTTGAGTCTATGATGGGCTGGTTGAGACGTTTCTATTCATGTTGTCCATGGTTGGGCAACCTATGGGGTGGCTGAGCAAAGTGGTGGCCAAGATGTTCCTATCTATTTGTGATGCATGTGACTGAGGTGCTTCTGTGACTCAGCCATGTGCATGACAGGTTGATGTCCTCTGGTTTGGACAGTGAGTCTGTCTGTATGCATGGCGAGATGGTCGCGATCAAGGAACAACATTGTCGGGCCCAAGGGGTGAATCTGAGATGGTGAGGACAAGATGTAGTGGCCGAGGAGTAACCTGTTGTCCTTGGCCGAGATGCAGATGGGCGAGATGATTGTGGGCAAGATAGCTATGGGCGAGATGTAGATGGCCAGGTATAAATGGGTGCCCACCATTAGGCAATCGAGGAACATGTGGTTGTGCATGGCCGAGGAGCACGTAGGTGAGGAAGTTAGTTGCATGGCTGAGGAGCTTTGTGAGGGTGTTGCTTGAGGGACCTAAGCCGAGAAACCAGTCAGTAGAACGTGGCCGAGGAACCATGGCTGGTGGGAAAGTTCTCGTTGGTGTTTTCTAGCACCGAGAGCCAGCACACCGACAACATGAGTGCATTGAGTGACCCGTCGGCAGCTAACTGGTCGTTGGCCGCCAGCCGTGGCGAGTCTCTATGCATTGTGCATCCCGGACATGTGCTCCTACAACCGTCATATTTTCTGGAAGGGGGAGGCTCCACCAAGGACTGAAACTGCCTGCGAGCCCAATGGTGGCCGCTATGGCTGTCTCAAGCCCCCCTGGTGGCTGGTAGCATGGATCCTGCCAGCTCACGGATCTCCGTTCAGTTCGCATCCCAGACTCGAGCTCCAGTGCCTACCACCGTTTCAGGAAGTGGGAGGTTCCACTAGAGACAAAAGCCGCCAGCAACCCTAGTGGTGGCCACTAGTGGCTAGAAGGATGGATCCTGCCAACTCGTGGGTTTCGTGCAACGTGGATTAGGCGGGATCATCCTCGTCGATCTTGCTTGGCTTTCCATCAAGGCAGTCTCCGGCAGTAGGTCCACTCGCATGGGGTGGCGAGCTAGCTACCCGCCACTGTGTGCCACTGGGTGCAATTATCGTGCTCCCATACGCTATTGTGCATGGCACTATGCATGCCGCGCACAGTGTGCGTGCTTCACGTACACTATGCACTTTCATAACCGTCAATTGTTGTATCCTTCGTGCCCATTGGGTGTATCTTGCTCTTTTTACACAGTGTACTAAAAGTGCACCGAGTATTTGCAATTTAATTGGCAAGTAAATTTGGTTCCCAAGTGGGTAAGGAAAGGTTTGCTCGCCCATTCTCTGTAGTAGTATTTTTCATAAAAATAAAAGCCAAAAGGTTGAGAACACATATATGGAAAAATTCATCTGCTCGTTTAGTGATTTTAGCGTGCCGAAAAAATCGTTCTTCTCCCACTTCTAGTGTAGAAAGTGAATCAGATCTCACAAATGACACTAACTTTTAATGCATAAAATTAGCGCGATAGGCTTGAAGGGGAGAAAGAGTCATTATCGGCCCGCTATGGCGATCTTGGCCTTGATCGGTGTGGTGTGGAGCCCCCAGCGGTGATCCGATGCTGCTGTACAGTGTGCATGCGTACATCCATGATAGTGAACAGTAAATAAATACAGATAAAATAAAGAGAAATGGACATATTTACGTGGTTTGACATTGGGCTTACGTCCAAGGGAATTTGGGGAGGGGAGAGTCCACTATAATATGCTTGTTTTACAGTTTCTCATGATCTCTCATCCTCACTGTACAATAGATATCAGAGTCCTGTCTTCTGGTTTAGATATTGTCACTAGAACTCCTTTTGTGAGGTTGAAAAAGCCCCTCAAGGAGAAGCTTGGCTCAAAGTCCTTGAAGTTGTTTGGTTCCTTCCCTTTTATCTTCTGCCCTTCGGCTTTACGTCCCTCCTTTTGTTTTATATCATTTCCCATTAGCTTTATGTCACTTCCCCTTTACTTTATGTCACTCCCCCCCTCTTCCTCCTGACACTCTGCACTCCCTCAGCCTTTTGTCCCTTCCCTCTCTTTTCTTATTCTTCCCTCCTGATGAGTCCCCACCATTCTGCTAGGCCTATTATATTTAATCCCTTACAAAAGTTTTTCTCATGGGGAATGGATGAGAGTTGAGGGAGGGACTCTTCTAACTTTGAACTGCAAGGTTATTTCATCTTAGCAATCCAAGGAAATTTCATAACAAAATCCAGTGATTGAGAAACCGAAGGGGGACAGTAACATGGATTTACAAATGCAAGATTCCATCACTTTGCTTCATTGTCAGAAGTGTGATACTTCGATTATGGAATCAAAACATGTGGAATTACCTTTGGGTGTTGGTCAGATGAAGAAGATGACGAGGGGAACTCGAGCTGGGTCCAACTTCCTTATCTGAGGTGCAATCTTTAAAACATGATATTAACTTGTTGTTAGAAATAGAAGAGTTAATGTGGAAACATCATTCTAAAGCTCTTTGGCTATACACTCAGGTATCAAAATTCAAAATTTTTTCATCACAAAGCTTCACAATGAAGAGCTAGAAATTCTATCACTCAACTTCAAGATGATATTGGTTTGTGGAAGGAGGATCCAAATTTGGAAGCAATTATAACATCATATTTATCAGGTCTGTTTAGAACATTGAATACAAGGACCTGGGTAGTTATTGATACTTTACAACCTAAACCTAAAGTTTCAACATCGATGAATTATGATCTTCTACAACCTTGTTCAAGGGAAAAGGTTTGGACAACTTTGTTTCAAACATAATCTATGAAAGCTCCCAGTCCGGATGGAATGCCTCCTACCTTTTTAAAAAAAATATTGGTCTATAGTGGAGGATGTAGTTGTCAAAGCATTGTTGTCTTGCCTTCATTCAAGTAAGATACCTCATGAATTAAATGAGACTTTTCTTGTTCTCATTCCAAATAAGAAAAAGCCTGTGAAGGTTATTGATTATAGACCAATAAGTTTGTATCATATGGTCTATAAGATCATAGCCAAAGTTATTGATCCCCGAGTGGTGTTTTCTTGAAAAAGTCATGCTTTAGTTGGGTTTTGATGCAAAATGGGTGGATTTGGTGTTATCTTGTCTTTCATAAGTTTCATATAAAGTTCCACTTAATGGCATTCCTACTTCTTCTTTTGGTGCATTGAGAGGATTGCGACAATGAGATCCATTATCTCCTTATTTATTTGTGCTATGTGTTGAAGCGTTTTCTTCGTTAATTAAATATGCTGAATGGAGAAGAATGCTTAAAGGTGTGAAGATTTGTAATAGTGCACCAATCATTAGCCACTTGTTTTTTGCTGATAATAGTTTGTTGTTTTCTCAAGCTACAAAGTCTGTAAATGAGTGTCTCTGACAAATTTTACGCACATAATGCTTTTGGGCAGCAACCGAATTTAGAGAAAAAAGAGTGTCAATTATGAATTTTGGTGGAGGCTATGGAATTTGAAGTTACCAAATAAAGTGAAGAAGTTTGTATGGAGAGCATGTACTAATACTTTGCCCACCAAAATGCCCTTGAAGCGAAGAGGTATTCTATTCAATGCAAGTTGTGATCGGTGTAAGTTGGAAGATGAGAGTTGTGGCCATGTTATAGGGGGCTGCTCACATTCTTAGCAGGTATGAGAGCTTCGTTTTCATTTGCTTTTTTTATTTCTTACATGCTCATATGGACTTTCGGACATTGTTATGGACATTAATGGAGGAAGCTACTTTGCATGGAGTTTTGTGGGGTATTTGGATGTATAAAAATCTCTTGGTGTTTAAAAATTCAGATTGTGATATTCAAAGGATTGTTGATAATTATATTGGAAATGTTGACAGTTTTATTAATATAAAGTCTAATCAGTTAATGCATATGAAGCGGGTCCTTTCTTAGAAGCCTCCATCGGTGGGTAAGGTTAAATTAAATTTTGATGGGGCTTTATTTAAATAATCTTCATTTGTTGGAATTGGAGTTATCTTATGGAATGATAAGGGTAAAGTGTTGATGGCATTGAGTAGGAAGGAGGTGGGTGAGTTTGAAATGGATGAGATTGAAGCTCTAGCTGCTTTAAGGAGTTTACAAATAATTATTCATCTTGGTATACCTAGTTTGATATTGAAATGTGACTCTTTATCTATTATTGAAGCTGTAAACTCTGGAGAATTGAACCTTACTACACTGGGTTCTTTGATTATGGAAATCAAGCTTTTACTTAAAAGATTTTAGGATTACGAGATTTTTCATGCTGGTAATTGACTCATTTAGTTATTCGGGTTGAATTGAGATTCACTAAAAAATTATTCAAATCCGAATGACTCAAGCACAAACCCAACACAACTGACTCAATTGACAGCCCTACCTTCACCTCTCTTGATGCATTTCTCTTGCCATTGATAATGTAATGAATTTTCCATTAAAAATGCTAATAGACTTTAATTTTTTTTTTTTTTGAAATAAACCAACCTTTCATTCATAACTCATGCATTACATAGTTTTTTAGAACTAATACATTGCATAATCACTTCATGTCCCTCTCAATCCACATACACTCATTTTCATAAGATAATGCAAACTTAGCTAATTTATGAGCTGCTTGATTCCCTTCTCTAACCACACATGTTGAAGTCTCCAAGTATCTCTACTTTGAAAAAATTCCTTAATGTCCTCTACAATCTGTCTATACCATGAACAATCATCTTCTGTGGCTTTTACTGCTTTTACTACTGCTAGAGTATTCCCTTCAAAAATGATATTATCCATCCTTAGCTCATAACACAGTTGCACAGCTCTTTCCAATACCAGCATCTCAACCTACAAAGGATTAGTTACAAAAAGTTTTGGCATGCACGCAGCAACCATTAGCTCCCCTTCTCAATTCCTAATCACAACACCACCCATTTTGCAACCGTTAACATCTAAGGCTCCATCCTAGTTAACTTTACACCAGTTCAGTTCAAGTTTTTTCCATCTAATAGGTGCTGATCTTGCCCTCTGAGTGAATTCTTCAGTTGCTGGATTGTTGCTCAATTGTGCTTGTTGGAATTCCTTTTATTCATCCCTAGCCTTCATCCACACAGAACTGGGGCAGCCAATTTTTTCTTCAAAGACAAACTTGTTTCTTCGTAACCATATTCTTCTCATAACACAAGCAATCTCCTCAAGTTGAGGTTTCTATAAAGCTACAACCAACTCCTCCTGTATATTAAAAAAGCTACCATCTACACAGCTCCACTTCTGCAAACAACTTAAAAAATCAGCCCAAACATCTTGTGCAGTAGCACAGATCCATAACAAGTGAGTATTAGTTTCCTCAAGTTGTCCACATATTGGACATATGCAATCAGGGATAACCTTCCTTCTAAATAGATTACTCATTGTTGGAAGTGCATCACCTATTGCTCTTCATATCAACACCTTAACTACGTTTGGAGTATTTAAGTCCCAAAGTTTCTTCCAGACCTCTGAGCCATTTGTGTGGGTAGATTACTCACCTTTATAAGCTTTCTTCAAATGATATACTAAGAAATATGCAGACTTCACTATAAAAATTCCTGACTTAGTAAGACCCCATATAAGTTATTTTCTTTCCCTCTCTTACTTAGTGGGAGCCTCTTAACTATTTCTGCATCATCCTCAGTTAGCACTTCACTAATTAGATCAGTATTCCAACAACCATTATGATTAATCAATTTATTCACACAATCATCCTGCTGCAACTTCTTAACTGGAGATTGAATCTTATGAGTTGAAAGAGTAGATAGCCACTTGTCATCCCATATTCTTATCTTTTTTCCCTTCCCCATCCTCCATCTCATACCTTCCTTTATCAATACACTGGACCCCTATGTCTCCATGTCTATAATATTTTTCCTTCATAATTTTTGCAACTAAAGAATCAGGTTTTGTTAGCAACCCCCAAAACAAATTTTGCCAACATAGATTGATTAAAGTTTTCAAGATCACTAAAGCCCAACCCTCCATGACTTTTTGACAGCCCTATCTTACTCCACTTCTTCCATTGAATTTTTTCTATCGTTAGCCATATATCTCCACCAAAATCTAGCCATCATACTTGATATTTCCTTGCACAACTGTTTTGGAAACTTAAAAACACTCATTGCATAAGTAGGTATTGCTTGTATTACTGATTTTATTAAGATTTCTTTCCCAGCTTGAGTGAGAGATTGATTTTTTCAGTTATTGATTTTCTTCCACACTCTCTTCTTTATCCCTCTAAAACTTTAGTATTTCGATCTATCCACCATAGTAGGCAATCCCAAATATTTCTTTGCATCACCCACACACTCTTTAGCCAGTAATATTAACCATTTTAGTACATGCCTCCATACATGTATTTGAATTGAAATTGAGTGAAGTTTTCTGCAAGTTGAGCTTCTGTCCAGCTGACATCTCGTACTTTGCCAAAACAGGTTTCATAGCACTCCATTGTTGAGTATTGGCTCTGCAAATAAAATTAAACAATCATCTGTACAAAGCAGATGGTTAATATCGGCCCCCCTTACTCATGGCTACAACTTTAATAACCGCAACTGCCTTAGCCTCATGTAACATCGAGCTTAGTCCTTCTACTCACAAGAGGAAAATGTAAGGAGACAATGGATCTTACCTTAATCCCCCTTGTTGGGTTTATAACATAACTAGGCTGACCATTCACCAACATAGAAAACTTAACAGTAGATATACATTTTATAATCATCTCAATCCACTTACTACCAAAACTCATTTTCTCTCCATCACTGCCCTCATATACCTCCATTATATCCTATCATACTCATTTGACATGTCCAACTTTAGAGCCATACACCATTCTCTCCCCTTTTATCTATACTTCTTAGTGAACAAGGTTTCATGTTATTATAATATTATCTGAGATTATCATGTCTGGTATTCATACCTGACAACACTTTGTTTGTATGCCATAACATCAGGTAATATCCTTTTGAGTCAGTTTGCAAGATATTAGACTTTAACTTGTAGATTCAAGTGGTTAGCTTCAATGAAAATATAATATGGATCATAATACTTTTATCAAGATCCAATTCATATACATAACTTCAAATGTTCTCAATTTTTTTCTCCAATATTGTTTTTTACTACATTTAAATTATAAAGTCATGAGAATATAATATTACGCATAATCATAAATTTAGTACAAAATACTATCTTCTGACATACTTTTATTCAATTAAATACAATAAAATATTCATTTATTTTTTAATTTTCTCTTGGAACAAATAGCTAAAACTCATCTTTGAAATACAATCTAAAAAGTAAATACGATGTTGAATCGTTTAGAGTCGACCAAATATGGTGGAACCGATACGAATAAATATCCTATTCAACTTAAAATCTATTTACATGGAAGATCTGTGATTTTTTTTTTAATTTAACATTTCTTTATAAGTAAGATCTATAACTTATTTTTAATTTTGTATGAATACATTTAAATTCATTTTAAATAGATTTCACAAAACTTATTTTATCATCTTAACTAATTATTATTCATCAAAAAATCTAATTCATTTTAATGTCGAAATCAAATCGGTCTAAGGTTACATTTGAATATTAGACTGAGGGAGGTTTGGAGAGTGAAATAAGAATTTTATGTTTTGTTTTAGAGTTTAAAATATTATTTTTTAGTTTTAAAATTTGAAAAAGTTGAATTGAAATTTGAAAAAAGTATATTAGGATTTAAAAAATTTGAATTGTTTATTATATTTTGTATAGAGATTTAAAAAATGTGTAATGATGAGTTGAGATGAAATGAAAATTTTTAAAAATTTTCATATCCCAAACTAGCCCTGAGTTAAATTGAATTGAGTTGAATTAAGATGAGATGATAAAATATTATTAAAATATTATTATTATTTAAAAGTTTAAAAAAATTAAATTATTTATAATATTTTATATTAAAATTTAAAAAAATTATAATAATAAATTGAGATAGGTTAGGTAAACCAACGAAAATTAAATTGTAAGGTTTAATAGAAATAAAAAATCGGAGGCAT
This sequence comes from Cyclocarya paliurus, assembly GCA_029856935.1. Taxonomy (NCBI): domain Eukaryota; kingdom Viridiplantae; phylum Streptophyta; class Magnoliopsida; order Fagales; family Juglandaceae; genus Cyclocarya; species Cyclocarya paliurus. Next base: position 11,645,978 of record CM056956.1, on the reverse strand, counting down.
CCAAGTGCGCTGAACCGATAAAGCTCAAAAAGTTGAAACTCAAACTGGAAAGTACGTTAATGTGACTTGCTCCTATCCAAAAACATTGAAGAGAGCAATTATCACACAAAAGAGTCAAAAAGCGGGGTCTTTTCAGTTATGACCAGTCATTAATTGACACGTTTTACAGAAGGTAGGCTACAAGGACGACCAAATTGGGACAGGAAGAAGCATCGTAGGTTGCAGGAGACGTGGTGGGCCCCAGTCCTCGTCAGCTGCTACTCAGATCCTATCCACTTATCTTTGTCTCCATTTGCTGGCACTGCCACCTGATTATTTTAAAAACAAACTATACATTCCATTTCCTGTGGGCAGATGGTGTGGTAAACAGAAGCGTGTTAATTATTATAATTAATATTCAATAATAATATAATAATTAAAATAAACTAAAATCACTTTCCAAGTTTCCAGCTCTACATTAATTCGGATTTTATGAATGGAAAACGAAATATTTATAAATATTTTTATAATTTTTTATACAATCATATTTAAATGATGAAGATTTTTATAAAATAATATTATTTTATAAAATATCCTTAATTTAAAACATAATTATATAAAATATTATAAAAACTATATTATACATATATCATTATTCTTTATACATGTACGCCAATGCGAGTTTATTCTCCAATTCAAGGACATTAACAATGTTTATTAACATAAATGTCTTGAAAAATTATTACTTATTGTACTCTTTTCTTTCTTGATAACTTTTATCGTCTTTTTATATAATACTAAATGATTAGAAAATAAGTAAAAAGTTATAAATATTTTTGTAAGGGGAGAAATCCCTATGGGCCGGACTTGGAATAAAGACTTGGGCTTTGGGCCCACGGGACGGCCTAGAAAGAAGGACACAAGGCAGGAGTTTTGACAAAAGGTTGGGAGACCATGTGACTTGGCACTTCTGATGGAGAAGCTCCTAACCTTGACACGACAGGGCAAACTGAACGATCGTCAGAAACGTCCTCATCCCTAACATTGCTACCCATACGACACAAGAGGGAAAGTGAGTCCGCACAGGACCACGTCACATTTAATACACACCAAGGGTAGGCACACGGTGACATGCCCCTTGGTAGGTCTAGGGGAGGCAGGAGCCTGGCAGGGACGTGTGATTCCCGTGCAGAGCCACATGACCAGTCATCATCACCTCGGGACCCACTCTGACTAGGTATAAATACTCCTCACTTCACAGAGAGAGGGGGTTACTTACATCCTTAAGCAGTTTGCTATTTCATTCTGACTCTCATTTCTCTCTTCATCTTCAATTTTGGACTAACTTGAGTATCGGAGGTACTATAGTCTCCGAGCTCCTCCATTTTCCTCTTTGCAAGGAAGAGCTCAAGTACTGCCGGTGTGAATTTTTCCAAACTCGCAAAACACAATATCAACAATGTTTTCAATTACTTAAATGACACATTAAGTTATAAAAATCATGAATATCACTTTTCAAATATATGAAATACTCAACTTATGCTTGATGTCAAGAGGGTATTTCTTTATTTGATTTTGTATTAGATGGACAAACTGAAAATAATGTCTACGCCTCTTTGAAATTGCTCGTATTAACTTTACAGCGTCTAATGTGTTGTATGATTTAATGATTAATGTTCGTTGTTTTTAGTGCATTAATTGAAAATAAAATCAACAACATAATCTTAACTTTACAAAGAAATCTTATCTCTACAAAAAGAAATAAAAAATAATTTTATAAAATAATACAACTTCATTGTAAAGATCATTTTTATGATAAAAAAAAGATGCCTTGCATATCATAGTATGTCATGTCTATTGGTAAATTCCATTTTTGTAATTCCTTTCATTGACCTAATATTATAATCTTTATAATAAGTACCTCTAATTTTATAGTGTTAAAATACGTATAAGAAATGTTGAATTCACAAATAGATTTAACGAAAGTAAATTTTCTAAACTGATATGGTTAGATGTGACTCGATAAATCTAAAAAAACTTTATGGCCTTGTTTGGATTCGAAACTTGCCTAAACTAATCTCATCTCATTATTACAATTTTTTCAAATTCTCACATAAAATATAATAAATAATTCAATTTTTTTAAATTTTAAAACAATAATAATATTAAAAATAATATTCTAATAATATTTTATTCAATTCATTTAAAATCATATCAACTCATTTTTAAATCCAAACAGGTCCTAATCTAATGCACCATAATAAGACACATTAATTTATAAACTCATTTTCAATCATATTTATTTGTGAATAAAATATTTCTCAATATGTATTAATTCACTAGCTTATCGATAAGATGTTGGCAGTGGATAACAAAAATGGTAAGCATAAAATATCAATGCATAAGTTAAAAATAAACAAAATTATTTGATAAAATAGTTTTTTTTATGATCAAATACCATTATTATTATTAAAATAATTGACAATTCAAAATCAAGAGCTTGAATGATCGTGGGCGCGTATTTAAAAGAGAGTAATGCTACTCATCATCTCAACTTCCATCATTCTCTCATCATCCTATGATATGGTATTAGAAGATCGAAAATTATTTTTTATATTTCACTTATAAATCTATCATCTAATACCATATTATAGGATGATGAAAAGATGATAAAAATTGAGATGATGAATAGATTTTTCATTTAAAAGAAGTTAATAAACCGTGGATAGCGAATTTATTAGTTTAGAGCTAAATAAGTAATGATGAGTTATTTAATTGATGGTGATTGGATAAAATAAGTGCTCGGAGTCACCATCTTTAATCATGCACACCCTCTCACTCTAAATTTTAGAACAGTGCTAAAATCATAAATAGATAAAAATAATAATTTATAAATAATAATTTATTAAATTTATTTTATAATAAAAATAATTTTATAAAAATAATATTATATATAATTATTTTTTAAAAAAATTTATTGTTAAAAATTAATTTTTTTTAATATAAATCTAATATTCACTATTTTTTTTTAAATTACACGAATCTTAAACACTCAATAACTTATAATTAAATTTTAACCATCTTCTAAATTATTACAACAAGAATTAAATAAATAAAGAGTTTTGTTATACAATTTCTTCCATACTCTATATTTTATATATTTTTTAAATTTTTAAATTTTTAAATATTTTTTTAAATTTATTTTTTAAAAATTATTTAATTTATTATTTATATTATAAATATTTGATAAAAAAATAATAAAAATTAAAAAAATAGTGTGTGAAGATGTTACGAATAATAAAAAGTTAGAAAGATTTTTTGATAAATAAAATGGTCAAAACGAAAAGGTCGTCAGGGAAGCGATGTACTGTATACAGTGCACCATGAGTTGGAAAGGCAGCCTGTCTATTATTATATTCCAACACAGTCAATTATTTCGTCAAAGATATCATTTGGTCAGTTCTGGCGTGTCTGTCTCTATATGGGTGTTTTGCAGTTTTATAGGATGATCAAAATCTGAACCGTTCGTCTTCTTCGAGAAACGGTTTTTCTAAACCGATCCCATATGAATCACACGAGTCCTACGTAACACGCACGCGCATGAATATGAATTCCGTGCCGTGTAAAAATCCCATCTTCCATTTTTGACGAGTAGGAAGATTTTTTTACAGAGAGAGACAGTTCAGTACGGATTCTAATTATGTTTTTAAACCTGTTCTTTGGAATTAACAAAAAAAAAAAAAAAAAAAAAAGAGAAAAAGAAAAAAAGGATCGGCTCTCCCTCTTCTGTTTCTCTACAGACATTAACATAGACATGTATAAAGAGGACCTTCGTATTGTTCTCGTGCTGTGGCAGCTGGGTCTCCTCCTAAAACGTCTGTAATTTCTGGCCTTGGGAAAAGCGATACATTGTGTTTTGAAGGTGGGGTTTTTTCCGCTTTGAGTTTTTATTATGCTGTGTTTTGTTCTCTTGAGTTGTAATCTTAATGTTAGTTTTTTTTTTATTTTTCAGATAATTCATTGAGTTGCTTTTTGAATCATCTGCGGGTTCAGAGTTATAGAAAGAATGGAGAGTGAAACCGTGGCTTCATTGTCTTCTCAAAGTTCTGCAATTTCTGAACTTAGTGATGAAGATGTGTCTGCGTTGGAAAGCGGATCTGGGAATTACGGGTATGCCTTATGTTTCTTCTGTTGATAGCATCTTTATTTATTATTATTATTATTATTTTTATGGTTGTTCTGTAAAGCTCACTTTTGGATTTGGGTCTCTTTGCTTTAGACAATCCAGTGATTCGAAATCTCGGTTTCTTTGTGTTTGCGGGCAGGTGCTCCCATTACAGGAGGAGATGCAAGATCAGAGCGCCTTGTTGCAATGAGATTTTCGATTGCAGGCATTGCCATAATGAAGCAAAAGTTTGTACTTATATTTATACATCTAATCCTTTCTTAGTTCTGTTTTTCTCTCTCTTTGCTTCTGTTCTTGATAATAACTTCTATATTCTTGCTCCAAAGTTTATTCTTCCTAATTTTTTTTTTGTACATGAGCAGAATTCCATGGAAACCGATCCTCTTGATCAACATAATCTTCCACGCCATGAAGTAGAACAGGTTGGCAAAGTTTCTTCTTTTTTTCTTCAGTTTACGAATTTCAAGTGGGCTGAAAGTTGTCTATACGTTTGGAAATTATTATAGATTTATACTTTTTTCCCGATGGATAGATACATTAGGATGCCGTCTCTCCGTGTTATAATGCATGATTAAAGCTGTTATACTCTTAGCTGATTTGGATTATGAGATGAGATGGTTTTAGATAAAATATGAAAGTTAAAAAAAATATTGTTAGAATATTATTTTTAATATTAATATTGTTTTGAGATTTGAAAAAGTAAAATTGTTTATTATATTTTGCGTGAAATTTGAAAAAGTTGTAATGATGTGATGAGATGAGGTGAAACACTTTTTGAATCCAAATGAGGCCTATTCATTTGTTATTGCTACGTTCTTCAACAAGCGGACTGCATGTGTTGGTATGTCTCTGGTTCTGTCACCATAGTTGGTCTTGCCTAGGCTTAGCCCAGTGAAGGAATCATGGCACAAATTAAAAGTAAGGAGAAGAATGCTAGCTTTTTGCTAATAGAGGATTGATGTCAGTCACACTTCGTTAAAACTCTTTTTCTTTTCTTTTCTCTCTCCTAGGAAGAGAACTGTTGCCAGTATGGGGATAGTGGACTCTCAGTTATTAAGATAGAGGAAGTTACAAATTCTGGGTTTGATTATGTGCGAGAGGTTTTAAGGGCGGCTAACTGATAACTGGATTCCTTAAAAGCTAATGCTATTGTTGGCTTTCTTGCCTCTTTCACCACACCCATGTTGATGTTGGATTTGGTGCCAAAATTCATCTCTAATTACTCTTGGTGCATTATTTCCAAACTTTTGAGCTGTTCTTTGATTCTGGAAAATGATATTTTTAAAGCGTTTTTAAGTTTAAGGATGATAGAAATTTGAGTCATATTGCATAGACAAACAAATACAATATGTATGTGTGCGTGTGTGTACTCATAGAAGTAAAGCATCACTCTGCATTTGACCATTACCATCACCAGAAACAGAAAATGAAAGGAGGGACGGGATTTTATTTGGCAATCAGTTGTCACGTTGACACTCTGTGCTTGCTCTTTGTATTTCATGTCTCTTGAGAGCAATATAGTTTATACAGAAACCAAAATATTTGCATTTAGGATTGATACTTTGGTTGTTTCAAGGTTTTTCTTTGACCCTTAGGTAAATAAATGGATATCTTGGGATGATGAAAAGACAAATTGCTTCTGAAATGACTCATACTAATAATAAAAGCAAGAAAGAATGTAAAAACCTTGGCATTTATTTTATAGGGTTTGACCTATCAAAAAAAAATATATTTAATAGGGCTTGATTTTGGCGGTCGTAAAATTGGTGTTCTTTTATTGGTCTCTTGTATTTGTCTCTAGTTCTTCACTAGGTGAACAGGTGCCTTCTCTTCTATACATCCTATGTACTTGGGCTACTTGTATTCTCAACTTTATCAATAAAATTTCTTCTACCTATGAAAAAATGTAGTATGTTATCTTATTTTCTTCACTTCTCTAATTTGTCAAAGTTTTGTTCTGACTTACAGGTCATCTGCACCCTATGTGGTACCGAACAAGATGTAACTTACCTAAATACTACACTATTAAAAATTTAGAGCCAATTTTGGAGATTTTTTTTTTAATGTTGATCTTATCGTTTTGTACCATAATCAGGTTCAGCAGTATTGCACAAGTTGTGGCGTTTGTATGGGAAAGTATTTCTGTACAACATGCAAGTTTTTTGACGATGATGTAAGTTCCAAAGTTTCGAGCCAGATCCATTGGAAAAAGATGAAGATTTCTCTCTCTTCGTTTTAATTTTTGGATAAAAAAGATGAAGATGGTTCCCAATGCTCCTTTTATTGGTTATTTTATGTATGCTGGTTTGCAAAGTTCATTTTCAACTTATACAACCAATTTGTTCCTCTTTCAGACTTCAAAGAACCAATTCCACTGTGATGAATGTGGAATCTGCAGGTTAATTTTATAATTCATTTCTTTCTTACCACTTCATTAATTCCTTAATGACTAGAGGGTTTTATATGCTTTCATATCCTAAGTCTTTGCTTGATAATTTATTTTTACAGAGTTGGAGGCAAGGAAAATTTCTTCCACTGCAATAAATGTGGTAAGTGAGGGGTTGCCAAATTCTTGACCATTAGCTGAACATCTTCTTCTACTTCTTCTTATCTTGCAATTTTTTCCTCAGAATGTTGCTACTCTAAGTCAATGGAAGATGGACATCAGTGTGTTGAAAGAGCAATGCACCACAATTGCCCGGTTTGCTTTGAGGTATTATAAAGTACTGACGTTTGATAAAAATGATATATATATATATATATAATCAGTGAGATGAGTCCTTTATTTTGTTTGCAGTTTCTGTTTGATTCAATGAAAGCGATTACTGTCTTGCGATGTGGACACACAATACATGATGAATGTATGGAAGAGATGATGCAACATTTCCGGTGAGCATTTGTTTCTTATTCACTTGCATGTCCATTGTGTTGTCCATGCAAGACTTGCAATATTATAACAGCAGTAATAAAATTAGACTTCTAATTCTCGAAGTCAGCACAATCTTCCTCTTTTCTATAATTTCAAACTTCAATAATTTATACATTATTCTTGCTTCGGTGTGCCTATTGTTTTTCAACTCTTTGGGCAAATTTTCAGTTGGGGAGAATCAATTCCTTCATCTTGCAGGTACTCATGCCCCATCTGCTCGAAGTCCATCGGTGATATGTCCGGTTCATGGGCAAAGCTTGACGAAGTGGTAAATGGATGCCTCCACTCTTTTGTTTTCCAGGAAAAATTGACCTTATGCTAATGGTATTGTTCTTCATGCCCTGACATGCTTTTACTTAACTTCATATGCAGATTGCCTCAACTCCAATGCCTGAAATATACTTGAACAAGATGGTAAGTAATTAAGCTTAGCATGAAGACCTTTGATTCTTTAATGGCAGCTGGTTGCACTATCTCTGATCGAGATTTCGTATGATCAGGTCTGGATTCTCTGCAATGATTGTGGAGCAAATTCTAACGTTCGATTTCATATTATGGCACATAAATGCCTAAGCTGCAAGTCTTACAATACAAGACAGATTCAAGGAGAACCAACTGCACCGTGCGCATCGAGGGTGGCTGAGACAATGAGCTGTCACACTGGTTGATCAAGAGGCTTTTAGATTAACCAACCATTCGTTTTTCCAGGGGAAGCCAAGCTTTGGTAGAAATGTTTGTATAATGTTCAATCATATATACAAACATTATACAAGTTACTTGTTGGTATAATGTTCAATCAGTAATGGGCTCATGATTTAATTTTCCAAAACAAAAGAAAGGAAAAGGAGGGAGAAGAAAAGAAAGGGTTCATGATTTAATGTGCCGATTGGGTTCAATGTAAAGCTTGTCTGGGCTATTTTCAATCATAAATGTCATCATTCTTTCCATATTCTGTAACATCTCTGTATTTTTGCCTACAAATGACAGGAGGCACAGCCTTCAGTACCGGATTCTAACAACCATTCCTTCCTAAAATGAAATCTTCTGGAAATTGTACCTGCAATATCAATCGACTAATTTTCTGTGCTTAAGTTTTAGAGTTTTGCTACACAATCTCTACCATACTCTACACTTCACATTTTTTAAAATTTTTAAATTTTTTAATATTTTTTTTAATATTTTTTGAGTTTATTCTTTTTAAATTATTTCAAATTTTTTATTCATTATTCATATAATAAATATTTGATAAAATAAAAAATAAAAAAAATGTGGTGTGTGGAAGTTGTGTGAATGGTAAGAATAGAGATTTTTTGTAAGTTTTAAGGCCCTGTTTGGATGTTGAGTTAAGTTAAAATAATTGAAATCCTTATAAATAGTAGTGAATTGATATGGTGGAGTAAGTTTTGTGAGGTCCACTTAAAATGAGTTTAGATGTGTTTGGGTGGTAAGATGAGTTTAAATGTATTTATGAGAAGTTGAAAAAATTGAAAAAAATTGTGTCCTGCGTGGAAGGAGATGTTGAATTAAAAAATTTTGTGGATCTCACGTGTAAAAAGATTTTAAATTGAAATAAATTTAGTGATTTAAAAATTAAGTGTTTTGATGTTTGACTCGACTTAAAATTAGGATGAATTAAGTCCAAATTTCAAATGGGCCTAAAGCCTAATCAAAATAACATCTTGACTACAGTAACAAACAACTAAAGTTAACTACAGCAAAGCTAAAGAAAAAGAAAATCCCTATAAAAAATTTTCTTGAGAAGCATTTTTTAAAACCAACCTCACTCATATTTTTTGAAGTCCCTATAAAAAAAACATTTCAAAGAATTTCTCCCTTCAAAAATATATCTAAGGGTTCCACCACTTGTGCAAAATTCTAAAAAAAAAAAAAAACCTCATTTATCAAAGCTTTTTAAAATAGAATATAAAACTTTTTCTTAAAAAAATCTTACATCCAAGCATGCAAGGTCATTTTTTTTTTGCTGAATAATATACATGAAGGAAAAAGGAAGTACACAGATTAATGGGGTTCATACACTTCATCCTCTGTTACAGTATGATTAGGAACTTCTGGTCCATCTATGCAATTGCCTGATTATAGCTTCTGACTTTCTTCTGATCAGTACGTAGATCTCTGATAAAGCTCCATTCTTTTAGTATGTATGCCTTTCATTCTCTTGATTCAAACCACTACTTCCAATGCATCTCCTTCGATTATTGCTTCGGTATTTCCCATGTAGTCCGCTAATTTGCAAGCAACCTCAGCAGCACATACCATAGCATTTATATCTTCATGGGAGTATTACTTTTTTCAATAAAAACAACAACTAGAGGTGATGAATTTTGCACCATTTCTACTTGAGACTATTTGTATTTACAACTCTCATCAATCCATCTCAACTCATCTCATCTTTATCATTACAATTTTTTCAAATTCCCACACAAAATATAATAATTTTTTTTTTCAAATCCCAAGACAACTTTCCTAAATCTCACATCAAAATATAATAAACAATTCTACTCTTTCAAATCTCAAAATAACTTTTTCAAATTCCTACACAAAATACAATAAACAATTCAACTTTTTCAAATCTTAAAATAATAATAATATTAAAAAATAATATTCTAAAAATATTTTATTTTATTATTCACAAATCATCTCAATTTATCTCTCAATTCAAACGTCTCCTAAATATGATTTCTTCTACACACAGCAGTAACAAGGAAAGTGAAACATGAATGTATTGTTTATTTATCAAATGTTTATGTATGCATGTTTTAAAAAAAAAAAATAGTTGATTAGTATGTTAAATGTATGGCGTACTATTTACCGAGTATTCAACTAACTTTGTGTTTAAAACATAAACATCCAGGTAGCGTAGAAGAAGCTGGAGAGCATGATACTACTGCAAAAGGAGAGACGGATGTTTAGTATCGTCCCTGTTGGTTCAATCTCATGATAATTAGTTTATGTTGGTTGTTGGTTTTTATGCTTTTAGGATGGGTCCCTTGGGACATTTTGTTGGATTTGAAAACTAAAACTCGTATTATTTTAGGAAGTGGTGTAAATATTTGTGGAGGAGGGTGTAGGTGACCCGTACTATGGCCTAGGGCCTTTCTTTTGTACTTACGGGAACGGAGTCCCACCTTAACCCAAACTATTTTATTTTATTATGGATATGTGATGGATTTTGAAAGTCCTATGTATGGATGTATGGATGTATAAATTGGAAAATCAGGGTTCTTCCTCTCTTAATTGGGAATATAGGATATACGTATTTTATATTTATATTGGTCGCACAAGCCTAGAAAGAGAAAAAAAAGGGGTTAATGTAATAATTCCTCCCTTCCTAGGGCAGGATTGTTATAAGAATGTCCTAATGAAACTCTTCTATCTATTTTAGAATGTTAAAAATGAAGTTGTTGCCCCTAGGTCGATAACGAACTGTCGACGGATCTTGAATGGATGCTTGTGGAAAGATACTAGAGCGGAGTAGTACTTAAAGCTAGTGGGTGCAACATATGAAAATTATGGTGAAGGCGAAATATGCGAACTGCCGCATAAGTTAAAGATTATGACTTAGTCACCATGGTTAAGTTGGCTGTTGGATGATGTGGTAACTAACGGAAACCAACGGTTAATAGGGGAGCCATGAGGTATCCAACTATGTTATAAGAAATGAATAAGGCAATAAGCTCAAAGATATGTTACATGTTTATTGATCAATATGAAAAGATGGAAAAAAATGATTATTGAAAAGTCAAAGGATTTCCATTACATGTTTTGAAAAGGTCAAAGTTACATAAGTCAAGTTTTATGTTAAGTATATTTCCATGTATTCATTCCGTGGTTTGCCTTTATATGTCAATGTTATCTTTTGTATATTGTGTATTTCCTTACTAAGATTTTTCACTAAATTTCACTGTGGTAGTTTTTACTATCATTCATAACTCGGAATGATAGAAGTTGTAACTGGATAAGAAGAGACCCATCATGGGGGAAGCGCAAGAGGCCAACACCCCCGATAATCAACGAGACCTCGAAGAGCATTGAGAGCTTGCCGGAGCCGTCCCTAGTGGAGAGGCTGAAAGCCCCCGACCAGTTTATTACGGAAGTGCTACAACTTTTTGAAGAGTTAAGGAGGTTACTTAATAAGGACAAGACAAAATAAGGATGACCTTGTAGGTTTCTTTTGATGAGGGATTGTAGAAATTGTAGTTGAAAATGAGAACAAAAGAATTTATGGTTCTATTTGAAGGTCCTTTGTTTTGGGAGATTTTTGAAACAATATTTATTTTGGGAGTAACTCCGATAATAATGAAATCTTTTGGGACAATTAGTTTATGATACCATGTCGTTTTACAATTGCTATAAGTGTTACTTAGATTTACACAAATTTTTTCGTTGTGATTTATTGCTTACTGCTAAGGTGCATTACATCCTAATTGTCATATACGAGGGTATGTAGCCATGAGTTACATATCCTGACGCTTTAGTCACTGTTCAATCTCAAGCAAGGACTGGGAACGTCATAGTTAACGAGTTCAAGTCAAAACGGGTTGACCCTTTAAGACACGATTTATAAATGGGTCAACCCACTTGACCTGAAATCAACTCATTTAGATTTTATTTCAAAATTAATTTTTTTTATTTATTATTGTTGAGTTATATTATTGATATTTTCATTATACTTATATTTTTATTATTGGATTGTAATTTTAGACTTATACTCTTATTTGTTATTATAGGGTTGTAATATTGATTTTATTATATATTAAAATTTGAAAATATTAATAATTTTATTAGTAGGTAGTATTTTTTTTTAAGATATTGTGGTTACTAATAAATATAGATTTAAACTTTTATGTGAAATCATGTTAATAAAGTCAAATGAGTTATGATTTTACCGTCATTCGGTCTTGTTTGGATATCAAAATCATCTCAACTTATTTAATCACAAAGCACTACGTACGAAGTGGGTCCTTCTCTTTGGAGTAAGGTTTTTTTTTTCTCTGTCCCTTGACAAAGAACTTTGTCTCCCTACGTAGTTGGTGGAGTTTTGCATGCATGGCAAAAACCGACCTTTCTACTCTGTGGGAGGGTTTGAGATTAATAAAAGATAAAGATAGTGCAATTGTTTTATCAGAAAATTCATTGGAAGAAGCGGCGTTGAAAGGCAAGAACTGCCTTTTGATTATGGTAACAACTGATAAGAGTTTCAATAAAGAAGCATTTATATCAACAATGTCTCAAGTTTGGAGATTAGATGGTTGGGTCCATTTCACTGATGTAGGAGAAAACAAGTTTCTAGTGGAGTTTCAAAACGTCTCAGATTTAAGGAAGATTCTCAATGGCAGGCCATGGACTTTTGACTGATCTTTGATTGCCATTCAAGAAGTGGATGGTAGCATTTCAACTAGTGCTATTGCTTTCTCTCATGAACCTTTATGGGTGCAATTGCATAACATACCATAGGTGGGCATGAATAAACATTATGGGGAACTCATTGCCTTTGGAATAGGAGAGGTTTTGGAGGTGGAAGTTGATGAAGCTGGATTAGGTTGGGGCAACTTTCTCAGGATGAAAGTACTAGTGGACATCACCAAACCTTTGGCTCGTGGTTAGTGGGTTTAAGGGACTCATCAGAAATCATGGATTGGCTTCAAGTATGAACGCCTTTATAATTTTTGCTTCAAATGTGGGGTGTTGATACACAAGGGGAGGGGTTGCCCAAGAATGATGAATTGCCAATGCAATTTGGCTCATGGTTGAGGGCTAGGGCTCCCAAATCTTGAATCAAGGAGTCCAAGAGATACAGTGACAAACCAGAGGTCACATGGCTAGGAGGAGGTTCTTACCACCAATCCATGGCTGAAGAGGATGAGCATAGCAGAAAAGGAAGTTTTTGATTTGGAGGTTTTCTTGGCAGATTCTCAGAAAAAAAATCAAGGGAGGAGATCGTAGAAATCATTCTGTGATCTCCACAGATTTTGACCCAGGCTTAAATCTCTCCAAGAGTTAGCTTCCTTTTATGGACCTTTTTGCTAATTCAGAGGGACTCATTTTCAAAAATTGGTCCTTCAATCACTCTAATGATGCACATCCAGGTCAGCACTCTACTTACTGTCTTGGCACTTTCTCTCAATCTGGTGAGCTGGCTCGAGTGAATGTGGAATCAATTACTGAAAAAGGGAGAGTCTAGCTTAATGTTATCAGTTCACCCTTGGTTGCTAATGACTCTGATCATGACATGGACATGTCTACAGGGGAGAGGAGTCCTACATTGCCTTTTAAATCTCCTAGCTTGGTGGATGAGGTGGAACATGATTCTGTGGGCTTTTGTTTTAATTCTACAAAGGCAATGGTAAAAAAGAGAGCTAGTTGGAAAAGGAGAGCCCAAGAAGTGATTCCTAATAGTTTGGAGGCGGGACTTGTAACTAGAGGAGGGGCCAAAAGGAGGGCAAGTACCAATTATCTGGATCATACTTCTCAACCTCACAATGTTAAGAAAACTAAGGCAATGTACAACACTGAGGTTCTTGCCTCATCAACCCTTAAGGTGGTGGTTGTTTTACAGCCCCACCAAGAGCAATGTTTGTCATAGTTGGAATAGTTGATGGCTTGAAAATCCTCGGACAGTTCATGAACGTCACAATTTGGTGTGTCAAAAGCATCGAAACTTTGTTTCCCTCATGGAAATAAATTGTACCAGAAGTAAGGTGGAAATGATCAGAAATCAATGTGTTTTTTCTCACAGTTTTATTGTTGGCAGTAGGGGCCTCAATGGAGGCATTGCATTGTTGTGGAAAGGAGACAATGTTGTTAATTTATTGTCTTATATGTAACACCCCGTATTTTAGTGTATTTTTAATGAAGGATTATTTTAATTGATTTAAAGATTGATTCCCTTGTTTTAGAATTTTGAGAGTTTTAGAATATTATTTTATAATATTTTACGTTGTAAAAATTATTTTATTGGGCTTTCTTATTTTTAATTATTGTTGTGGATTTAAATTGATCTTTAATTTAAATTGAGTTGTTTATGGGTTTTAAAATTATTATTGTTTTAATTAAAGTATTTCACTGCGTTTGATTAATTTTAATTAGTGTTCTGCAATTTAATTCATTTTTATTTTTAAGGATGTTTTGTCGGAGTTTAATAATTTAATTTAACTAGTTTTGAGTTTAAAGTGATTTATTTATTTTACTGTTTTAAAAATAGTTATTTTGAGGATCAGCTGTGACCCAAAAGTTGTAAGGATTGGACCTCATTTCTTTTCCTCATCATTTCTTTTCTCTTCTTGTTCTTTTTTCTTTCTTTTTCTTCCTTCTTCCTCTCTTTCCCGCGCGTAGCCCGACTCCTCTCTCTCTCTTTCTTCTCTCTCCTCTCCACCGTGTTTCGGTCTCTTCACCGTAGCACCGCCACCGGCTGGCCGTGGTCGACACCGCCGGCACCACCAGACTCCCCATCGACCGGAGACCTTACCCTACCAATTTCAGACCACCCCGCGCCACCATTTGCCTCCGAGAGCCGTGCGAAGCCGCGGGCTTCTCTTCGCCATTCCGCCGCCGTCCGGCCACCTCCGGCCACCAAATTTCTACCACTTCATCACCGGCCCACTAGCAAGCTTTTCCACCCATTCCTGGCCCCGATCCGTCGCCGGAGCCATCCCATTGAACTCCATTTCCGAATTGAGTTTTCCGGCCTTAAACCACCCATTTGGCCGCCACCCACGACCAACCTTGGTTACCATTAGCTTCATCACCTCCAATAGGCCCTACCCTACCGTTCCTAAGTCTTCGTTTGATCCCGTGTGAAATTTGGATATACAGTGTATTCGGCCACAGTGTTTTTTACACTGTGAAGTTGCGGTTTTGGTACTTCCAGTTCCTCCGTGATCCTCCATAAATTATTTTAAAGCGCTGCAAGTATTTCTCCAAAAGACTTTTAAGATTTAAATATATTTTTGCAATATCTTATTTTATTAACTGTGTTTTAGTTATCTGGATATACTGTGTTGGTTATTGGAAATTATTGATAACTATTGGTTGTTGGTAATTGGTCTATTTTATAGTATTGTGCACGCATGCGTGAGTGCGTAATTTTAAAAAGACTTTTCGGGTGTGTCCGTATCACCCCCAAGCCGAGATGGGTTATTATCTCGGTGGAGCTCCTTTGGGCACTCGGGAGCAGAATATACTGAGTGTCGTCCCTTTGAGCTGTTGCTCGGGACTTGGACGGGATAGTAGCGCTCTCGATCCGACTCCGTGATCTCTCGGGCTGGCGGAGATCAGAAGATTCTTGGCTATGTACGCGGTGGGCACGAAATTGGACATCGCTCATGTTTATTACTCGCACGGCCGTTACCCGTGGAGTGAATAAAGAAGCCAGGGTATGTGGATGGTCCTTAGGGGAGGCCATGGTACATACGGATTAAAATTGGAATTAATGTATTTATTCCTGTGATTTAAATTGTGCCAAATGGTGATTTTTGGCGTGCGTGGAAAACTATGATTTTCAAGAAATGGTGTTTTTCTCGGGTTTGGTGTTTTGGTCATCATGTGCATGCATAGTGGCTGTTGTATTTATATATTTATTATCTTAGAGTATTTTTGGGTTTTACTTACCTGTGGTACCATTTATTGGTACTGCAGATTTTGATGCAGGTTTTGAGAAGGTTGAGCCCGAGGATGCAGCTCCGCCTGAGGAGTAGGGACATTTGGCTATGTTCTATGTTGTATTTATATTTTTATTTAATCTTGTTTTGTGAACAAGAAAATTGTATTATGTTGACTTGTGGATTTCAGTACTATTTTTGTATTGTATTAACTCTAGTACTTAGTTATTTGACTTAACATTTTCGCTGCGTATTATTTGTTGTACACGTGTTGCATTTCACACACTCGGCACGTGTCATTGGGGTGCGTGACCGTGTTGTCATCATTCTGGGTGTCTCGATTTCCGTGCGTGTTCGTGCATGGAAGTTGGGGGCGCCACATTATACTAGGCATCATATCTTAGTCAAGGTGCTCAGTCCATAGGGTGATCAAACATTTATTCTCACTGGATTTTATGGACACCCAAAAGCTATTAAAAGAGTGGGTAGCTGGGATCTATTTAAAGGTCTGAAACCTTGGAATGGTCAAGCTTGGATTTGTCTTAGAGATTTTAATAAGATCTGCCATGAATATAAGAAAGTTGGTGCTGTTGAAAGACCTTACAGAATGATGGAGAATTTCAAATATGAAATTGAGGACAATGGCTTAAATGAAATTCTTTTTTAGGGTGATTTCTTTACCTGGAGCAATAGGAGAGAGGGAGTCCATTTCACAAAAGAAAAATTGGATAGGGCCTTGGGGAATCTATCTTGGTTCAATTTGTTTTCTAAGAGCAGTGTAACAACTTTAAGTGCTCAATGCTCAGACCACAACCTCATTTTGCTATCTAGATATGAAATGGACTATTTAGATATGAAGCCAATTGGGACTCTCGAGAAGAATGTTGTGCTTTGATCAAGAAGGCTAGGGACAATACATTACAGTAGAGATTGAAACCACAAAAGGTCTTCACAAATGCAAGGAGTACCTTATTAAATGGAGCAATAATTCATTCAAGAACCAGAGGAAGCTCATCAATTCCAAGCTCAATTAGATAAAACAGCTCCAAGTGATGAATAGAGGGAACTCCAATGAGGATATTAACCAACTCAGAGTGGAAGTTGATAAGTTGCTAGAAGAGGAGGACACAAAATGAAAAAAAAGAGCCAAGCAAACATGGCTCAAGGAAGATGACAAAAATACTAAGTTCTACCATTTTTGTGTCAATCAAAGGAGAAAATCAAATGCCATCAAGAAGATCTCTAATGAAGAAGGTATTATTGTTTATAAGCTTGAGGAGGTGAGTGAAATGTTTCAGGTTTTATTTCAAAATTTATTCACTTCTTCTCAACCTAGGCTTGTAGAAGAATGCATTAATGCTTTAGAGACTTCTATAACAGACGATATGAATGCCTCTCTTACTAAGCATATTTCGATGTAGAAGTAAAACAAGCGGTTTTTAGTATGAATGGCCTAGGGTCCCTTGAACAATTGAAGGATGTGGAATTCCATCAAAATGTTTTGTCAAATCTTTCTTTGTTGGAAGAGTTAAGAATTGATGTGGATCCAAACAATGGAACATGGGATGTAGCATCAAAAGCTATTATTGAGGGCATGGCTACCTTTCACATTTGATTTCGCTTTCAATTTGCTTTCCTGAAGTAGATTGTCTTAATATTTTTATCTCAAAGAGCTCTGTATGAAAGGATTTCCATTTCAAATTTCAGTTTACTATTGGTTACCATGCGTTAGCTAGGTTTCAAATTCTTGACTGTTTTGAATATTAGATCAGGAGGTGTTTGAAGTTTGCAAATGGTAGAAGGGTTGATTGTGCAATTTCAGAGATTCTTGAAGAAACTAATGCATTTGAATTGATTCGACACAATGGAGCTTCAAAACTATCAGACTTCGGACTTAATAGCATCAACAAGATGCGAGGTTGTTTGATTGAAGAGTGCAATGGAATTAAAACAATTGTTGATGGTAATAGTATCACAAGAAGTATGTTAAAGTGCTTAGAAAAGTTGTACACAAACAATGCCCTAGAGTTAGTAAGCATTTGGGAAGAAGTTGTTTGTACTGGAAGTTTAGCCTAACTAACAACCTTAACTTTGAGCAGATGCCAAAAGTCAAATAAGATATTCTCCAAAGGAATAACTAATCAACTCTCTAAACTACATAATTTAGAAGTTGAACAATATCACGAGATTGAAGAGGTTATTATAGAGCTTGAAAACACTAAATTGGAACCAGGATCATTTCCCAATCTAAAAGCACTAATACTTATTGATCTTCCAAAAGTAAAAAGTATTTGGATTGACAACTTGATAGAGTGGCCATCTTTAGAGAGTTGGACTTTGCAAAATGGTAGAAACTGGAAAAGCAACAATAATACAGAACTTGAATAATAATTATGATATTGCTAAAATGTTTGACTTCGTCATTTGGATAACCGTATCAAAAGATTGGAGTATAGAAAAGTTGCAACATAGAATTATACAACGACTAAAATTGAATATGGATGGCATCATTGATGGCAACAATAATCATAATGAAATTGCGTGGTGAATATCTACGAAATTAGAATGTAAAAGGTATCTACTTCGTTTGGATGAAGTTTGGGACTGTCTTGATTTACATAAGATAGGAATCCGTGATAACTAGAAAGATAGTAAGATGGTATTGACCACTAGATACCATGGCATTTGTCATTATATGGAAATTGATGAACAAATTTATGTGAAACAATTATCTACAGTTGATGTATATAAAATGTTCTAGGAAAAAGTGGGTTGGAATGTAAACTTCCAAGCATTGAACCAATAGCAATGTTAGTTGTTGATGAGTGTGCTGATTTGATGCTCTTGATAGAGAGGGCAGCGAGAGCTTTCAGGAAAAAAGATAATATTCACCCCTTGAATGATGAACTAAGAAGTTTACGAAGATGGCCAAGTATCAAAATCCAGGACGTGGATGAATTTATTGAGTTTTTAAAATTTTGTTAGGAAGAGTTAGATGGTGAGGATAAAAATGTTTTCTTTAGGTACGATGCATTATATCTTGAAGACTGCGAAATCTATATAGATGATTTGTTGGAATGTTGGAGAGCAGAAGGTTTTTTTGTGTGATGCATATCGGTTTAGAGTTGCAAGTGAAAAAGACATACAATCTTACATGACCTTATCAACTTGTGTTTGCTCGAGAGGATTGATAAAATGAATCATGTTAAGATGAACAAAGTGTTGCGGACTATGGCCCTTAGAATTTTTTCGCAAACTAATATATTTAAGATGTTTGTAAAAATCGGGGAAGGGCTGCAAGAGTCTCCTAGTGAGATAGAATGGTAGCAAGCAAATCAAATCTCCTTGATGGATAATGACTTGTCCACTTTACCTAAAATGCCAGATTGCAAGAATCTCTCAACTTTATTTTTTTGTAGAAACCATCTTCTAAGAGTAATTCCTGACCCATTCTTTAAACTCAGCCAAAATCTACGAGTGCTAAACTTACATAGGATTGGTATTATATTATTGTCTGCATCTACATCTTGCCTAACGTGCCTCAAAGCACTTTATTTGAATTCTTGCAACAATTGAATGAAAATCCCATTTGACATAGGACTCATACTATTGGAGGTGCTTGACATTCGAGGTACTGGGATAAACCATTTTCTAAAGCAGATTGGACGTTTGATTAAGTTGACGTGTTTGTGGATGTCATTGTATTCTGGCAGTGGACAATCAAACGATGTGGAATTCCATCAAAATGTTTTGTCAAATCTTTGTTTGTTGGAAGAGTTAAGAATTGATGTGGATCCAAACAATGGAACAATGGATGTACTATCAAAGGCTATTATTGAGGATGCGACTACATTATCACATTTGACTTAGCTTTCAGTTTGCTTTCTTGAAGTAGATTGCCGTGATATTTTTATCTCAAAGAGCCCAGTATGCAAGGATTTCTATTTCAAATTCCAGTTTTCAGTTGGTTACCATGTGTTAGAAGGTTTTGAATTCTTGATTGTTTTGGATATCAGATCAGGAAGTGTTCGAAGTTTGCAAATGGTAGAGGGGTTGATTGTGCAATTTCAGAAATTCTTAAAGAAACTGATGCATTTGAATTAACTGGAGACAAAGGAGCTTCAAAACTATAAGACTTCAGAGTCTAGAGCATCAACAAGATGCGAGGTTGTCAGATTGAAGAGTGTAATGAAATTAAAATAATTATTGACAGTAATAGTATCACAAGAAGTGTGTTAGAGTGCTTAACAAAGTTGTACATAAACAATGCACTAGAGTTAGTAAGCATTTGGGAATGAGTTGTTCGTGCTAGAAGTCTAACCCAACTAACAATCTTAACTTTGAGCATATGCCAAAAGTCAAAAAAGATATTCTCCAAATGAATGACTGATCAACTCTTTAAACTATGGAATTTAAGAGTTGAACAATGTCCTGAGATTGAAAAGGTTATTATGGAGCTTGGAAACACTGAATTGGAACCAGGATCATTTCCCAAGCTAAAAACACTAGAACTCATTGATCTTCCAAAAGTAAAAAGCATTTGAATCGACAACTCAATAGAGTGGCCATCTTTAGAGAGTTTGGCTTTGCAGAATGGTAGGAACTGGGAAAACAACAATAATGCAGAACTTTAATAATAATGATGATATTGCTAAAATGTTTAACTTTCTCATTTGGATAACCTGATCAAACGATTGGAGCATAGAAAAGTTGCAACATGGAATATAAAACGACTAAAATTGAATATGGATGGCATTATTGATGGTAACGATAATCGTAATGAAATTGCGTGGCGAATATCTACGGAATTAGAATGTAAAAGGTATCTACTTCCTTTGGATGAAGTCTAGGATTGTCTTGATCTACATAAAATAGGAATCCGTGATAACCAGAAGGATAGTAAGATGGTATTGGCCACTAGATACCACGACATTTGTCATTATATGGAAACTAATGAACAAATTTATGTGAGTCATTTGTCTACAATTGATGCATATAAAATGATCCAGGAAAAAGTGGGTCGGAATGTAAATCTTCCAAGCATTGAACCAATAGCAACGTTAGTTGTTGATGAGTGTGCTAGTTTGCCGTTCTTGATAGACAGGACAACAAGAGCTTTCAGGAAAAAAGATAATATTCACCTCTTGAATGATGAACTAAGGAATTTACGAAGATGGCCAAATATCAAAATCCACGACGTGGATGAACTGATTGAGTTTTTAAAATTTTGTTATGAAGAGTTAGATGGTGAGGATAAAAATGTCTGCTTTGGGTACAATGCATTATATCCTGAAAACTGTGAAATCTATATAGATTATTTGTTCGAAAGTTAGAGAGTTGAAAGTATTTTTGGTGATGCATGTATGCTTAGAGTTGCAAGTGAAAAAGGAAATGAAACCTTGCATGACCTTATTAACGCATGTTTGCAAGAGAGGATTGATAAAATGAACCATGTTAAGATGAATAAGGTGTTGTGGACTATGGCCCTTAGAATTTCTTCGCAAACTAATACATTTAAGATGTTGGTAAAAATCAGGAAATGGCTGCGAGAGTCCCCTAGTGAGATAGAATGGAAGCAAGCAAATCAAATCTCCTTGATGGATAATGACGTGTGCACTTTACCTGAAATGCCAGATTGTAAGAATCTCTCAATTTTGTTTCTCTGTAAAGACCATCTTCTAGGAGTAATTCCTGACCCATTTTTAAACTCAAGCAAAATCTACGAGTGCTAAACTTATATAAGATTGGTATTACATTATTGCCAGCATCTATATCTTGCCTGACATGCCTTAGGCACTCTATCTGAATTCTTGCAACAATCGAATGGAAATCTCATTTGACATAGGACTCATGCTACTGGAGGTGCTTGACATTCGAGGTACTAGGATAAATCATTTTTCGACACAAATTGGACGCTTGATTTAGTTGAAGTGTTTGTGGATGTCACTGTATTCTGGCAGTGGACAATTGAACGATGTGAAATTCCATCATAATGTTTTGCCAAATTTTTATTTGTTGGAAGAGCTAAAAATTGATGTGGATGCAAACAATGGAACATGGGATGTACTATCAAATGCTATTATTGAGGATGTGGCTACCTTATCACATTTTACTTCGCTTTCAATATGCTTTTCTGAAATAGATTGTCTTGATATTTTTATCTCAAAGAGCCCTGTATGGAAGGGTTTCCATTTCAAATTCCAGTTTTCTTTTGATTACCATGCGTTAGCTAGGTTTTGAATTTTTGACTGTTTTGGATATTAGATCAGGAGGTGTTCGAAGTTTGCAAATGGTAGAGGGGTTGATTGTGCAATTTCAGAGAATCTTAAAGAAATTGATGCATTCGAATTGATTGGACACAAGGGAGCTTCAAAACTATAAGACTTCGGAGTCAAAAGCATCAACATGATGTGAGGTTGTTTGATTGAAAAGTGCAATGAAATTAATCTAATTGTTGATGATAATAGTATCACAATAAGTATGTTAGAGTGCTTAGCAAAGTTGTACATAAACAATGCCCTAGAGTTAGTAAGCATTTGGGAAGGAGTTGTTCGTGCTAGAAGTTTAGCCCAACTAACAACCTTAACTTTGAGCAAATTCCAGAAGTCAAATAAGATATTCTCCAAAGGAATGATTGATCAACTCTTTAAACTACAGAATTTAAGAGTTGAACAATGTCCTGAGATTGAAGATGTTATTATGGAGCTTGGAAACATTGAATTGGAACCTGGATCATTTCCCAAGCTAAAGACACAAGTACTCATTGATCTTCCAAAAGCAAAAAGTATTTGAATCGACAACTCAATAAAATGGCCATCTTTAGAGAGTTGGACTTTGCAAAATGGTAGGAACTGGAAAGACAACAATAATGCAGATCTGTAATAATAATGATGATATTGCTAAAATGTTTGACTTCGTCATTTGGATAACCTGATCAAAAGATTGGAGCATAGTAAAGTTGTAACATGGAATTATACAACAACTAAAATTGAATATTGATATCATCATCGATAGCAACAATAATCGTAATGAAATTGCGTGGCGAATATCTATGGAATTAGAATGTAAAAGTTATCTACTTCCTTTGGATAAAGTCTTGGGATTGTCTTGATCTACATGAGATAGGAATCCGTGATAACTAGAAGGATAGTAAGATGGTATTGGCCACTAGATCCCGTGACAACTGTCATTATATCGAAACTGATGAACAAATTTATGTGAGGCAATTGTTTACAGCTGATGCATATTAAATGTTCTAGGAAAAAGTGGGTCGGAATGTAAATCTTCCAAGCATTGAACCAATAGTCAAGTTAGTTGTTGATGAGTATGCTGGCTTGGCGCTCTTGATAGACAGGGCAACGAGAGCCTTCAAGAAAAAGGATGATATTCACCTCTAGAATGATGGATTAAGGAGTTTACGGAGATGGTCAAGTATCAAAATTAAGGACATAGATGAATTGATTGAATTTTTAAAGTTTTGTTATGAAGAGTTAGATGGTGAGGATAAAAATGTTTGCTTTAGGTACGGTGTACTATGTGACGCCCCCAACTTCTATGCATGGACATACACGGAAATCGAGGCATCGGGATGATGACGACACAGTCACACATCCCAACGACAAGTGCCAAGTGTGTGCAACAAATAAACAGTGTACAATAAATACGCAGCAGATAATAATAAATAAGTCACTAGTATCAGAATTTTAGTTTAATACAAATATCCCAAATACAAACCTCTTAAAACAAAAGCCAAAATCCCATAAAATAATACAAGGCTGAAAATATAAACATAACACGAGTGATCCCAAATTACTCCTCCGGCGGAGCCAAATCCTCAGGCTCGGCATCTACATCATTAACAAAATCTGCAGTACCATTAAATGGTACCACAGGTAAGTTATAACCTAACCAATCCTGAGATAAAAATACATTTAATGCAACTAACCATGAATGCATACGATGTAATATGCCTGAAATCCAACACACACCAAAATCCCATTTGGTCCAAAATATTTCGATCAAAACATTTCCACCAGTTTTCCCAGAAAATGGCCCAAAGTAAATATCCATCATTTTTCCAGAAAATGACTCACACAAAACATATCTAACACACGCTATTTTCCCAGAAAACAACCATTTTTCCATTTTTTCATTAACCCATATGCACCATGGTCTCCCCTAGGGACCATCCCCACGTTCTGGCTGTGTAACGAGCAATGCTCAGTTCCACACCCAGTACGTTCGTGGCCAGACATCCTCTAGTCCCCGCCAGAAGAAGGGCCACGGAGTCGTCACGTAACTCGTTCAATCTCGTTGTCGCCCGGCGACAACCAAGGGGACGTCACTCAGTATATTCTGTCCCGAGTGACCAGAGGAGCTCCACTGAGATAATTCCCCATCTCGGCTTGGGTTCGTGATACACATACACCCAAAAATCTATTCCATATATGAAAATCCAGTTTTCAATTATCATGTGTGCACATTCAATGAACCAGACAACCTCAATATCCAACAACCAACCAAATCACAACAAAAATTTCTAACAACCAATCAAATCACAATATAATCAACACACAAATACTCCTTCCTTAATCCATCCACCCCCGAACTCCTCGGACTTAGTCCGGAAACCAACCAGAACACAGTGAAATCAATTAGTGTAAAAAATATATTTAAATCTCAAAAGATTGTTTAAGAAATACTTACAGCGCTATAAGGTAATTTTAGGAGGATCACGGAGGTGCAAAAGACGGCTGGAAGGCAACATAACAGTGTAAAAACACTGTGGCTGAAATACACAGAAAACTCAAATTCAAACGGGGTTGAAGGAAAGTTAGGGAACGGTAGGGTAGGGCTTATGGAAGGTGGTGAAGCTAGTGGAAGTGACGGTTGGTCGTGGGTGGCGGCCGAAATGGCGGTGGAAGGCCAAAACGAAGTTGAGCTCGTGGAGGTGGCTTCGGCGACGGATCAGAGCCGAAATTGGGTGGGTTAGGACGGCGAGAGGCCGGTGAAGGAGTGGTGAAAAGATGGCGGCCAATGGTGGCCTGACGGTGGCGGAATGAGAGGAGAAAGGCCGCGGCTTTGAACTGCTCATGGAGGCTAACTCCGACGAGGTAGGGGCTGAGATTGGAGGGGTTGGGTCACCGGCGGTTGGGGAGTCGACTGGTGCCAGCGGTGAGGGCCACGGTGTTAGGGACCCCAGTTTTGTCCCTAAACACTAAGTCCACGAGCTCGCCTTGGTGATGATGGTGACCGAGTGTCAAGCCTTCTTGCTTGGCCTTTGCACGTATTATGGTAATGATAGGTTCCTAGGTTGATGAAGGTATGTTGTTTAGTGATGGAAATGATGATGATGGTGAGTTTGGGTGATCTAAGTGATATTTAGGTGTGTTTGAGGCAATGGAGAATGGCTTGAGGGTTGCCCTTGATGTTGGGGCCACTTAGGTGATGTTTAGGGTTGGTATGATGAAGATAGGCTAGGGTTTGGATAGTGGCTAAGGGGAATTTCGAGATTGGAAGAGTTGGATTAGGGTTGGAGTCTAGGATGAGATACTAGGGTTTGGAATGGTGTGGATGAATGAGGCTAGGACTCCTAAATTGATGGAGTCTATTTGGAAAAGATAGGGGTTCGGTTTAGGTAGGAAAGATGGAGATTGATGGTGTTTGAATGAGTCTAGGGTTGTTCCTTGAGTTTAGGGATTGGCTAAGGTAAGATGGGATGTGGATATGGCAAAAGGTTGGAGGTCTTTGGTTGAATTGAGTGATTATAGGAATGAGAGATTTGTGAGATTGGATATGGCAAATGTTTTGGAGTCTTTGGGTGTCTTGAGTGATGGAGTGATTTTAGGGTTGGAGTGATTCTAGGGAACTTCCCTAGAATCAAGGGATTGGTTGAGGTAAGATAAGGAAGATATGATTTGTAAGATGGGTAAGGTAGCTAAGGTTGGATTCTAAGTGATAAGATACATGGGAGTTGTTGGGAAGTTGAAGTTTGACTAAGGCCAATGATGGATTTCGAATTTGGAGGCTTGGAAAATGTAAGATGAGTTCCTACCTTGTAGGGGATGATTTAGGGATTGGTAGGATGATGGCTAAGGCAAGGGAATGAGTGATGGGTTTAGGGTTTGAATGATTCAAGGGTGGTTCCTTGAATTAAGGGATTTGAGATGGAATATAGGATTTGATTGGGTTGAGTCAACTTTCCTAAAGTTAAGGAAGTTGCCAAGTGGGACTCTTGAGAGTTGGCTAGGGTTTATGGGAAGACAATGGTTTCAGCTAGGGCTTATGTGGATGAGGGAAGGCTAATTTTGGTAAGTGGGGCTTATAGTGTTTCGGTTAGGATTATGGAGATGATGGAGACTAGGTCTTATGGTAGTGATGTGTATGGAAAGTAGGGCAAACAATATGTTGGTCGAGATATGTGAGTGTAAAAGATCAAATGGGTGAATGGATTGTGTTTGTGATATGGAAGGATGCAAGATAATGTATGAACAATGGAAAAGTTATGAACAAATGATAAATGGACTCAACAAATGAATATGAAGACTCTCTATATGGTTTTTATGGATATTTTGTGAAACCAAAGAATACTAAAATTGAGGCTTAGGATATATTTGATTTGCAAGAAAATAAAAATGAACAAGATGGAAAACATAAGAACAACTAGAAAAGATAAGAACAATGTATTTTTGAGTTTTTGAATATAGAATGGAAAACATAGACAAGAGATTGACAAATTGAATGAAACAAAAGCAATACTCATAAGATTGATAGATAATTCACCATCGATTCACGAATTTCACGATGATGAAATAAGATAGATTGAATCACACCTATTCACGAATTTCAAGGTGATGATCCTCTACTAGGGATTCACGAATTTCACCCAAGTAGCCCAAGTGCTAAGCACCGAAAAGTGATCTCAAGAATAATAATCCACCCACTTAGAGATTTACCAAATTGTCAAAAGATGTAAAATGAAATGTCTAAGGGTCCTATTTATAGAGATTACAAAGTGGAAACCCCCAATAGGTTCCTTGAAATATAATTAAATAAAATAAATAAAGATAAATAAATGATATGGTCTTGCATGGCCAATGTGGCCCGTGATATGTCTTGACCCTTGGTTGGCCTTGCTTAGCTTTGATCCTGGAAGTGACCCGATCTTTGTTGTCCATGCATGCCTAGGACCTTGTCCTAGGGAGGTTTTTTATGGGATCCCAACACACGGATGGCCGGCAGCGGTGGGCTGGAGGTGAAGGCCGAACGGCGTGGGGGAGAGGAGAGAGAGACGTCACGCGGGAGAGAGGAGAAATAAGGAGGAAGAAAAGAAAGAAAGGAAAAAAAAAGAAGAAAAGAAAAGATAGGGAAAAGAAATGAGGTCTAATTCTCACAACTGATCCTCAAAATAACTATTTTTAAAACAGTATATTAAATAAATCAATTTAAACTCAAAACTAGTTAAAATAAAATATTAAACTCCAACAATGACATTCTTTAAAATAAAAAGCAATTAAATTGTAGAACACTAATTAAAATTATGAAAGCACATTAAAATAATTTTCGATTTAAAAAATCATAAAATAATCTCGCGAAAACATGTTAAATTAAATTAAAAGGCTCAAAATTAAATATTTAATTAAAAATTCCTTCAATAAAAAGCACGTAAAAATCAGGGTGTCACAACCTCCCCCCTTAAAAATAAATTTCGTTCTTGAAATTGTAGGATCAAACATCAATGCTAAAGACAGGCATAAGATGCGACTAAAAGTAGGCTTAAGAGACATACCGCCATTCATTCAAACAAATACGGGTATTGCTCCATCATGTCTGCTTCTCTTTCCTAAGAGAAATCTTGAGCCAATGGATCACCCCAAGCTACCTTCACCAAAGGTATCGACTTAGATCTGAACCTTTGCTCATTCCAATCTACAATCTGCGTCGGGGCAACCTCATAAGTAAGGTCAGGCTAAAGTTGAATGTGCCCTGGGTCGACAAAATGCGACTCTTGCTGACCAAAAATTTTCTTCAACGAGGACACATGGAACACATCATGAACTTCTCCAAAATACTCTGGCAAGGAAATTCTGTAAGCAACAGCCCTAACCTTCTCCAAAATCTGAAAAGATCCAACATACCTTGGGTTAAGTTTTCCTCTCTTACCAAAGCGCTTAACGCCTTTCATGGGAGAGACTTTGAGATAAACCCAATCACCTTCCTCAAAAGACAAGTCTCTTCTCCTTGAATCTGCATAACTTTTCTGTCGGCTTTGCACTACTGCCATTTTAGCTCTTATAATTCGAACTTGCCCTTGCATTTCTTGGATCAATTCAAGCCCAAATAACTTCCTCTCGCCGACTTCATCCCAACACAAGGGCGATCTGCACTTCCTCCCATACAACGCTTCATACGGAGCCATCTGAATGGAGGCATGGAAGCTATTATTATAAGAGAACTCTATAAGCAGCAGATGATTTTCTCAGCTTTCTTGAAATTCCATGACACACGCTCTCAGCATATCCTCCAAGGTCTGAATAGTACGATCAGATTGACCATCAGTTTGAGGGTGATAAGCAGTACTGAACTTCAAATTAATGCCTAGCGCTGCCTGTAAACTCTTCCAAAAATGCGACGTGAACAGCGGGACCCTGTCCGACACAATACTCTTGGGTACTCCATGCAACCTCACAATCTCCTTAATATACAACCGCGCTAATTTACCCAAAGAGTCAGCATTATTTATGTGGCGCCCCCGACTTCCATGTACGGACCAGCACGGAAATCGAGACACCCGAGATGATGACAACCGGTCACGCATCCCAACGACAAGTGTCAAGTGTGTGCAACAAATAAACAGTGCACAGTTAAAAACACAGCGGAAGGTAATAAAGTCTACTAGTACCAGAATTTTAGTTAATACAGATATCCAAAATACAAATACCTTAAAAACAAAGCCAAGTCCCAGAAAATAAAATACAAGTATGAAATAAACGCTACAACTCGAGTGATCCCAGATCACTCCTCCGGCGGAGCCAGATCCTCAGGCTCGGCATCTGCATCATCAACAAAGTCTGCGGTACCATGAAAATGGTACCGCAGGTAAGTTATAACCTAACCAAGTCCAGAGATATAATCATACCTAAACAATTAATCATGCATGCCCATGATGCAAATGAAATAATGTGACGCACGCCAAAAATCTCTTTAGCTCAAAAATCATTTCCAGTAAAATCATTTCCACCATTTTTTCAGAAAATGGCACACAAAAATCATTATCCATCATTTTTCCAGAAAATGATACACAAAAACAACTCACGCTATTTTCCCAGAAAACAGCCAATTTCCAATTATTCCAATTAACCATATGCACCATGGCCTCCCCTATGGACCATCCGCACGTCCTGGCTACTTTACGAGAAATGCTCAGTTCCGCACCTGGTGCGTTCGTGGCCAGGTCATCCGCTAGCCCCCGCCAGCAGAAGGGCCACGGAGTCGGCACGTCCAACGTCCGATCCCGTTGTCGCCCGGCGACAACCCAGGGGACGTCACTCAGTATATTCCGCTCCCGAGTGACCAGAGGAGCTCCACTGAGATAATACCCCATCTCGGCTTGGGGTCGTGATACACACGCACCAAAAAGTCCAAATCTCATGAAAATCCAGTTTTCAAAATAACTACATGAACATGAATGCAATACACGAAAACCCAGTTTTCAATTTACAAACATGATCATGCGTGCATATGCCATGAACCAACAATAACCTCAATATCACAACCAAACCAGATCAAAACACAATTCCAACAATTAACCAGATCACAGCCAGAATAACCAATAACCAACTCCAATTCACAACATAATCAAATCCAACAATAAATCCAATCTCCCAAAAATCACACAACAATATACTCCGATTAATCCATCCACCCCCGAACTCCTCGGACTCAGTCCGGAAACCAACCAGGATACATATATATAAAATAAAGCAGTTAATTGCAAAAATATAATTAAATCTCAAAAGAATTGTTTAGGAAATACTTACAGCGCTTTAAAACAATTTTATGAAAGTTTCGAGGCACTGGAAAACGCCAAAACAGCAAAACCACACAATGTAAAAACACTGACCGAAAAGCAGTGAATTTTGAATTTTGCACGGGTTCAAACGGAGACTTGAAATTGATAGGGTAGGGCCTTTGGAAGGTGGTGAATCTAATGGTGGTGGTGGTTGGCCGTGAATAGTGGCGGAAAATGATGGTTTTAAGGCCGAAATGTCAAATCGGAAGTGATGCTCGTATGACCGGCTCCGGCGACGGATCGGGGCCGGGAATGGGTGGAAAAACTTGGTATTGGGCCGGTGAAGATGTGGTGAAAAAATGGTGGCCGGAGGTGGCCGGACGGCGGCGGAATGGAGAAATGACCAACGCGGGTTCGAGTGGCTAGTGGCGGCTAACGGTGGCACAAGGTGGTCTGAAATTCTAGGGGTGAGGTCGCCGGTCGGAGGGGAGCCGAACGACACCGGAGGTGTCGACCACCGCCGGCCGGCGGCGGTGCAGGGAGGAGAAGACCGAAACTTGCGTGGGTGAGGAGAGAGAGAGAGAGATCCGGGTCGGGCTGGACTGGGGGAAACCGGGAGAAAAAGAAGAAGAAAAAGAAGAAAAGAAAAAGAAAAAGAAAAAGAAAAAGAAGAAGAAGAAAAAAGAGATCCAACCTTTTTCAACTTGGGTTTTCGAAAGTGATCCAACGAAAACGATTTTAAAACCACTAAATAAATAAAATATTCCAAACGCAGTGAAATATTCAAATAAAACAATAACTATTTTTAAAACAGTTAAAATAAATAAATCAAGTTAACTCAAAATTAACTAACATAAAATATTAAACTCTAACAAAAACCTCCTTTAAAATAAAGAGGAATTAAATTACAGATCACTAATTAAAATTAATCAAACGCAGTGAAATGCTTTAATAAAACAATAGTAATTTTAAAACCTACAAACAAACCAATTTAAATTAAAGATCAATTTAAATCTAAAATAATAATTAACAATAAGAAAGCCCAATAAATAATTTTTCACAATTTAAAATATTCTAAAATAATATTCTAAAACTTCAAAAATAATAATTAATAAAAAAAGGAAAGTCCACTAAAATAATAAAATAAAACCTCTAAAATATTAAAACAAGAAAATTACACAATAAATAATTAAAATAAACTTTCATTAAAAATACACTAAAATCCGGGATGTTACAATTTATAGGCAAGAAATGAACACTTTTGGTCAACCTGTCCATGATCACCCAAATTGAATTCTTTCCTCTTGGAGTCCTTGGCAAACCTACAACAAAATCCATAGTAATATCATCCCACTTCCATTCAGGAATATGGAGTGGTTAAAGCTTACCAGCAGGTCTCTGATGCTCAGCTTTAACTTGGCGGCAGGTGTCACACTTCTCAATGTACAGGGCAATATCAGTCTTCATCCCTTCCCACCAAAAATTCCTCTTTAAGTCCTGATACATTTTAGTACTTCCAGGATGAACTGAATAAGGAGCTGTATGAGCTTCTGCCATGATTCTCTCTTTAAATTCTAAATCTCGAGGAATAACTCTACGATCCCGAAACCGAAGAATGCCATCGTTATCCAAACTGTAATGTGAAGGTCCTTTAAACTTCCTGACTTTCTTCCTGATATCGAGCAACTTCGGGTCTTTTCTTTGAAGAGTCTTTAATTCCTCAAAATAATCAACTCGGACATCCAATACCGAGGATAATAATTCTTCTTGCTGCGAACTCTCAATAAGAAGTCTTCTCATCCCACAAAAGAGAGAGTCCACACCTGAAGATTCTGCTTCATCTAAAAATTCTGATTTCCGGCTCAATGCATCAGCTACTAAATTTGCCTTCCCCGGATGATACTTGATCTCGCACTGGTAGTCGCTAATTAGCTCTAGCCATCACTTCCGCCTCATGTTGAGATTCTTCTGGGAAAATAAATGTTTCAAACCTTTTATGATCGGTGTAAACTTCACACATCACACCATATAGATAATGCCGCCAGATCTTGAGAACAAATACTATTACCGCCAACTCCAAGTCATGAGTAGGATAATTCTTTTTATGATCCCTCAGCTGACGAGATGCATAAGCAACAACTCGTCTTTCCTGCATAAGAACACACCCTAACCCAAACTTGGATGCGTCGCTGAAAACCACAAATGACTTATTCGACTCTAGAAGAGCCAATGCTGGTGCCGTTGTCAATCTTCTATTCAGTTCTTGGAAACTTCTCTCGCACTTATCTGACCAATTAAATTCAGCATTCTTCCTGGTCAACGCAGTGAGAGGTCCGGACAATCGAAAAAATCCTTCTACAAATTTTCAATAATATCCGGCAAATCCCAAAAAACTGCGAACTTCACGCACTGTTGAAGGACGTGGCCAAGACAAAACAGCTTCCACCTTACTTGGATCAACAACCACTCCATCTCGAGAAATCACATGTCCAAGAAACTTAACTTCTTCCAATCAAAATTCACATTTACTTAACTTCGCATACAACTGATGTTCCCTTAATTGCCCAAGCACCAAACGAAGGTGATAAGCATGTGTTCCTCCAAATCTCGGGAATAAATCAGAATATCATAAATAAAGACTACTACAAAAGAATCCAAATAGGGTCGAAATACCCGATTCATTAGATCCATGAAGGCTGCTGGAGCATTAGCTAGCCCAAAAGGCATAACCTTAAATTCATAATGCCCATATCTTGATCTAAAGGCCGTCTTAGGTACATCTTTATCTCTTATCCTTAATTGATGATATCCCGACCTCAAATCAATTTTAGAAAATATTGCTGCTCCTTGAAGCTGATCAAATAAATCATCAATCCTCGAAAGAGGATATTTATTCTTGATGGTCATCTTGTTGAGTTCTTTATAATCAATGCACATCCGGAGAGTACCATCTTTCTTTTTGACAAATAAAACTGGTGCTCCCCATGGCGAAGTGCCTAGCTGAATAAACCTCTTGTCAACTAATTCTTGCAGCTGAATCTTCAACTCTTTCAACTCAGCTGGTGCCATACGGTATGGAGCCTTGTGCACTGGAGTGCACCGGAGTTGCTCTAGGTTCCAAATGAATAACAAACTCCATCTCACGAACTGGAGGCAACCCAGACAAATCATCTACAAAGACATTCGGAAATTCTTCAACAATGGGAATATCCATCAAAGTCTTATTTCCAGATGGCGAAGAAACCACTTGGACTAGAAAAGCATCCGCCCCACAAGCTATATCTTTCTTCGCTTGAATTGCTGCTATAACTGTTGGCTTCGCACTTAGTTTACTTCCCACATACTCAAAGTAATCTCCATCCGGAAGTTGAAAACTAATCATCCGATTTCTGCAATTAATACTTGCAGAATACTGATACAACCAGTCCATACCAAGAATAACATAAAAACCCAGCAACTTGAAAACAATTAAATCCGCATCAAGCGTCCTTTGCCAAAATCCAAACGACAACCCAACGTGATTTTGGAGCAACACACCATCTCCCCATTAGGAAGAGCCACAACCAAAGATTGGGATAAGGGCTCTGTGACCAAGTTACACAGCCGCACAAAGGTGGCTGATACAAATGACTGAGACGTCCCAGAGTCAAATAACGTACAGGCATAAAAATCATAGAGGCGAACTCTACCTGAAGCACACATACACCCAAAAATTCAAGCAAATAATTTACACCAAACACCAAATCCAAAAAATTAAATTCAACTCATACCTATAATCACTCCGGCATCCTGAGTAGCTGGCGCCTCATAGTCAACGTCTCCGGGGGTCATTGCATATACTCGGGCTTGAAACATTTGCCTCTGATTAGCTCTTCCACCACGTCGGCCTCCCCGACTTGCTTGAGATTGATTAGGACACTCGCGAGCAAAGTGTCCTGGCTGGCCACATCTAAAACAATGGGTAGTCCCACTCTGACGGCAGTCACGCTCATGAGCTCTATTACATCTGCTACAAACTGGGGCTCGGCCCCCAATACTCACCCCAGAGGCTGCTTGTGATCGGGTCCCAATCCTCTGTACAAATTTCTGCAGAGACCCAGAGCTGCTACCTTCTCCAGCAAAACTCCTCCTCTTTTGGCCCGGAGGAGAGGCTACAACAAAACTATTTTTTCGCTCAACCATAGTGGCCAAGTCAATTAACTCATCAAGAGAGGAAATCCGCTGACAAATCACAAATCTGCGTATCTCAGGACGCAGACCCTCTTGAAACCGCTCCACCGATAACTCATCGGTGGCAATAAGATGGGGCGCAAAACACCCAAGCTCCAAGAAAGTATGAGAGTACTGGTCCACAGTCATATTTCCCTGAACCAGATTATTAAATTCCCGAGCTTTCTGCCTTCTCACAGCAGGAGGGAAAAATCTATCATCAAACTCCTTTTTAAAACGCTGCCAAGACACAACAACTAAAGATCCAAACTCTCTCTCCAGGAGATTTCGCTTTGCTCTCCATCAATTTGCTGCTTCTCCTTGCAGTAAATAACTAGCATACAAAACTTGATGAGCTTCCGTGCATCCACAAATTTCAAACGTCCTTTCAATTCCATTGATCCAACCTTCAGCTTGGAGTGGATCTTCTACTGCAAAGAACATGGGGGTCCTACGCTTAAGGAACCTCTCATAAGAGCACCCCACTTGCAAAGCCAAATTTTGGTCAACTAGCGGCGGTCTGATATTTTGATGAAAAAGGTCTCCCAACCAAGTCAAAGCCTTGGCAGTGGCATTATCAATCTCGCTGTGAGACGATTCCCCCATGGGTTCCTTATCTTGTCTCCTTGGCCTCACCATTTTTCTGTCAAAGCATAATCCTCAACGCCACTTTAGTTCTGATTAGAATGTAAAATAATATAATAAAACAATTTAAAATAAATAATGTAACATAAAACAATTAAAACAAATAAAACAACACATCAAACAAAAATGAAATAATTTCAAAACTACTTGAAATCAAGCTTAAAAAAATTATGGTACTTCACCTAAGGGACACGTGACTTTACCTAGAGCCAAACCGCTTTGATACCACCTGTGACGCTCCTAACTTCCATGTACGGACACACACGGAAATCGAGGTATCGGGATGATGACAACAAGATCACGCATCCCAACGACAAGTGCCAAGTGTGTACAACAAATAAACAGTGCACAATAAATATGCAGCGGATAATAACAAAATTTTAGTTTAATACAAATATCCCAAATACAAACCTCTTAAAACAAAAGCCAAAGTCCCATAAAATAATACAAGACTGAAAATATAAACATAACACGAGTGATCCCAAATCATTCCTCCGGCGGAGCCAAATCCTCAGACTCGGCATCTGCTTCATCAACAAAATCTGCAGTACCATTAAATGGTAATACAGGTAAGTTATAACCCAACCAATCCTAAGATAAAAACACATTTAATGCAACCAACCATGAATGCATATGATGCAATATGCCTGAAATCCAACACACGCCAAAATCCCATTTGGCTCAAAATATTTCCATCAAAACATTTCCACCATTTTTCTCAGAAAATGGCCCAAAGCAAATATCCATCATTTTTCCAGAAAATGACTCACACAAAACATATCCAACACACGCTATTTTCCTAGAAACAACCATTTTTCCATTAACCCATATGCACCATGGTCTCCCCTAGGGACCATCCGCACATCCTGGCTGCGTAACGAGCGATGCCCAGTTCCACACCCAGTGTGTTCATGGCCAGGCATCCTCTAGCCCCAGCCAGCAGAAGGGCCACGGAGTTGGCACGTAACTCGTCCGATCCAGTTGTCGCCCGGCGACAACTCAGGAGACGTCACTCAGTATATTCCGCTCCCGAGAGACCAAAGGAGCTCCACAGAGATAATTCCCCATCTCGGCTTGGGGTTGTGATACACACGCACTCAAAAATCTATTCCACACATGAAAATCCAGTTTTCAAAATATCCACATGAACATGAATGCAATTACACGAAAACCCGGTTTTCAATTTACACACATGATCATGCGTGCACATGCAATAAACCAGACAACCTTAATATCCAACAACCAACCAAATCACAACAACAATTTCAAACAATCAACCAGATCACAATATAATCAACACACAAATACTTCGTCCTCAATCCATCCACCCCCGAACTACTCGGACTCAGTCCGAAAACCAACCAGAACACAGTGAAATCAATTAGTGCAAAAAATATATTTAAATCTCAAAAGATTGTTTAGGAAATCCTTACAGCGTTATAAGGTAATTTTAGGAGGATTACGGAGGTGCAAAAGGCGGCTGGAAGGCAATGTAATAGTGTAAAAACACTGTGGCCGAAATACACAGAAAACTCAAATTCAAACGGGGTCGAACGAAAGCTAAGAAATGGTAGGGTAGGGCCTATGGAAGGTGGTGAAACTAGTGGAAGTGATGGTTGGCCGTGGGTGGCGGTCGAAA
This sequence comes from Cyclocarya paliurus, assembly GCA_029856935.1. NCBI lineage: Eukaryota > Viridiplantae > Streptophyta > Magnoliopsida > Fagales > Juglandaceae > Cyclocarya > Cyclocarya paliurus. Next base: position 11,609,762 of record CM056956.1, on the reverse strand, counting down.
TGGCGGTGGAAGGCCAAAAAGGCCAAAATGAAGTTGAGCTCATGGAGGTTGCTCCGGCGATAGATCGGAGCCAAAATTGGGTGGGTTAGGACGGCAAGAGGCCGGTGAAGGAGTGGTGAAAAGATGGCGGCCAATGGTGGCCGAAAGGCGGCGAAATGGGAGGAGAAAGGCCGCGGCTTCAAACTACTCATGGAGGCTAACGCCGGCGAGGTATGGGCTGAGATTGGAGGGGTTGGGTCGCTAGCGGCTGGGGTGTCGACTGGTGTCAGCAGTGAGGGCCACGGACGATCGGCGGCGGTGGGCTGGAGGTGAAGGCCGAACGGCATGGGGTAAAGGAGAGAGAGACGTCGCGCGGGAGAGAGGAGAAATAAGGAGGAAGAAAAGAAAGAAAGGAAAAAAAAGAGGAAAAGAAAAGATAGGAAAAAGAAATGAGGTCCAATCCTTACAACTTTTGGGTCACAACTGATCCTCAAAATAACTATTTTTAAAACAGTAAATTAAATAAATCAATTTAAACTCAAAACTAGTTAAAGTAAAATATTAAACTCCAACAATAACATTCTTTAAAATAAAAAACAATTAAATTGCAGAACACTAATTAAAATTATTAAAGCACATTAAAATAATTTTCGATTTAAAAAATCATAAAATAATCTCGCAAAAACATGTTAAATTAAATTAAAAGGCTCAAAATTAAATATTTAATTAAAAAACCCTTCAATAAAAAGTACATAAAAATCGGGATGTCACATACTATATCCTGAAGACTGCGAAATCTATATAGATTATTTGTTAGAATGTTGGAGAGCTGATGGTTTTGTTGGTGTTGCATATCAGTTTAGAGTTGCAAGTGAAAAAGGACATACAATCTTGCATCGTGTGTTTGCTAGAGATGAGTGATAAAATGAATCATGTTAAGATGAACCAAATGCTGGGACTAAGCCCTTAAAATTTCTTCAAAAGCTAATACATTTAAGATGTTGGTAAAACCTGGTAGGGGCTGCGAAAGTCCACCAGTGAGATAGAAAGACAGCAAGCAAATCAAATCTCCTTGATGGATGATGACTTGTGTACTTTACTTGAAATGCCAAATTGCAAGAATCTCTCAACTTTGTTTCTCTGTAAAAACTATCTTCTAAGAGTAATTCGTGAGCTATTCTTTAAACTCTTGCAAAATCTACAAGTGCTAAACTTATATGGGATTAGTATTACATTATTGCCATCATCTATATCTTGCCTGACGTGTCTCAGAGCACTCTATCTGAATTCTTTCATCAATCTAGAGGAAATCCCATTTAACATAAACTCATGCAAGTGCAAGTGCTTGACATTCAAGGTATGAGGATGAATAATTTTTCAACATATTGGACGTTTGATTTAGTTGAAATGTTTGTGGATGTCACTGTATTCTAGCAGTGGACAATTGAACGATATGGAATTCCATCATAATGTTTTGTAAAATCTTTCTTCGTTGAAAGAGCTAAAAATCGATGTGGATCCAAACAATGGAACATGAGATGTACTATCAAAGGCTATTATTGAGGATGTGACTACATTATCACATTTGACTTCACTTTCAGTATGCTTTCCTGAAGTAGATTGCCTTGATATTTTTATCTTAAAGAGCCCTGCATGGAATGATTTCCATTTCAAATTCCAGTTTTCTTTTAGTTACCATGTGTTAGCCAGGTTTCGAATTCTTGACTGTTTTCGATATCAGATCAGGAGGTGTTGGCCACTTGAGACCGCGGCATTTATCATTATTTGGAAACTGATGAACAAATTTATGTGAGGCAATTGTCTACAACTGATGCATATAATATGTTCCAAGAAAAAATGGGTCAGAATGTAAATCTTCCAGGCATTGAACCAATAGCCAAGTTAGTTGTTGATGAGTGTATTGGTTTGGCGCTCTTGATAGATAGGGTAGTGTGAGCCTTCCGGAAAAAGGATAATATTCACCTCTTGAATGATGGACAAAAGAATTTACGAAGATGGCCAAGTATCAAAATCTAGGACATGGATGAATTGATGGAGTTTTTAAAGTTTTGTTATGAAGAGTTAGATTGTGAGCATAAAAAGGTTTGGTTTAAGTACGGTGCATTATATCTTAAAGACTGTGAAATCTATATAGATGATTTTTTGGAATGTTGGAGAGCTAAATGTTTTCGTGGTTATCCTTTTAGAGTTGCAAGTGAAAAAGGACATAATAAATCTTGCATGACCTTATCAACGTGTGTTTGTTAGAGAGAAGTGATAAAATGAATCATATTAAGATAAACAAAGTGCTGTGGGCTATGGCTCTTAAAATATCTTCGCAAAGTAATACATTTAAGATGTTGATAAATACCGAGGAGGGGCTACGAGAGTCCCCTTGTGAGATATAATGAAAGCAAGCAAATCAAATCTCCTTGATGGATAATGGCTTCTACACTTTACCTAAAATGTCAGATTACAAGAATCTCTCAACTTTATTTCTCTGTAGAAACCATCTTCTAAGAGTAATTCTTGAGCCATTCTTTAAACTCATGCAAAATCTACGAGTGCTAAACTTACATGTGACTGGTTTATATAATTGCCAGCATTTATATCTTGCCTGACGTGCCTTATAGCACTCTATCTGAATTCTTTGATCAATCTAATGGAAATCTCATTTGACATAGGACTCATGCAACTTGAGGTTCTTGACATTCGAGGTACTGGGATAAATCATTTTTTGACATAGATTGGACATTTGATTCAGTTGAAGTGTTTGCGGATGCCACTGTATTCTAACATGGACAATTGAACGATGTGAAATTCCATCAAAATGTTTTGTTGGAAGAGTTAAGAATTGATGTGGATCCAAACAATGGAACATTGGATGTAGTATCATAGGCTATTATTGAGGATGTGGCTACCTTATCACATTTGACTTCACTTTCAATTTTCTTTCCTGAAGTAGACTGTCTTGGTATTTTTATCTCAAAGAGCCCTGTATGAAAGGATTTCCATTTCAAATTCCAGTTTTCTGTTGGTTTCCATGCGTTAGCCAGGTTTCGAATTGAATTCTTGATTGTTTTGAATATCAGATCAGGAGGTGTTTGAAGTTTGCAAATGATAGAGGGGTTGATTGTGAAATTTCAGAGATTCTTAAAGAAACTGATTCATTTGAATTGATTGGACATAAGGGAGCTTCAGAATTGTCAGACTACGGAGTCAATAGCATCAATAGGATGCGAGGTTATTTGATTAAAGAGTGCAATGAAATTAAAACAATTGTCAATGGTAATAGTGTCATAAGAAGAGTGTTAGAGTGCTTAGAAAAATTGTATATAAATAACGCCCTAGAGTTAGTAAGCATTTTGGAAGGAGTTGTTCATGCTGGAAGTCTAGCCCAATTAATAACCCTAACTTTGAACAAATGCAAGAAGTCTAGCCCAATTTAAGGTACATTGAAGGCCAACAATCATGGTGGAGTACATTAGTGTGGCAAAAAGATGCCATTGAACAGAAACTACAGTCAATATGCATCTCCAACTAGTGCTTTTGGTTTCCTTCTTCTTGACGGTAGTTTGTTTTAGCAAGATGTTGGTAGGAATGTTTTCTCCATCATTTATTTGCTATTGGCATATAAGATCCTCTTGTTCTTTCCCTTTCAAGATAACATATGATGTGGTGTAAAATACCTACTATGTTGTTCAGTAATATTTTCAAGTAGAGTACATTACCCACCTTTTATTTTATACCTTGCACCTCGAACTATTATAACGAACATATTATAACTAACATTTGTTATTGACATATTGCAGGGGTGCAGTGCAATTTTCAAACCAAATCTTAATGTGGAATGTTTTGGAAATGCTCCAAATTGTGATTTTCCTTTCTATTTTGTTTTATTTCATGATTTTTTGTTTGAAGAAGTCAAATTCAGTTGTTCGTCCAATTTTCCTCTTCACATATCCACCTCCTTTCTCAATATGTTTTTTCTACTAACTTTTCACAATTCAAGGTCTACTACTTTAGAGTCTCATACTTATGCTTTCCGGGTTGCCAATTGATGTTTATAGCAAGATAAAGGAACCAGAGACAGGGATCCTTTCCAATGATTCAGGGAGCCAAAAGGCCATTTTCTGATCTCATTATTTCTACACATATGGTCCGAACCATGAGTTTACAACTAACTATAACATCATACGTCTTCATTTGGATGGATACTTCAAACTTCTAGATAGAGAAAAATTGCTAGATATTTGAATACTTCTTCATTTGGATGGATACTTCAAACTTTGTCATTTTCTTTAAGCATTTTCAAATATTTTCGCTTTGTGTTTATGCTCTTTTTCTCTTTTATTTTAATCTACAAAAATGAAAACTGAGAAAATATAACAAAATACGAAGGTAAGAACAAAACAAAAACATATTGGAAAACAACTCATTTAACCCATTAGCTCTAATGCACATCTACAACTAAATACAAGAAGAAAAAAAAGATCTGTATAAGGTTAAGGCATGCAAATCTCTTGAAAAAAAAATGAGACTTACTTAAAAACACATTTTTCTATATTAGATTTGTTTTTTTTCATCTACACGAAACTTACATACTTTAAACTTGTATGTAGTATTACTCATTTTTCAACACTTACTAAACTAGGTAATGCAAAAGCTTATAGAAACATTGAACCTGAGGACTAGGTAAAACATAGCATTCATGACATACTCAAAATGCATTCATATGGGCATTTCAACAAACAAAAGATTCAAGTATGACTCAATTTCTCAAGAACTTTTTTTCGATAAGTAATCAAGATATTGTATTCATATAAATAGGTAGAGCCCAGGTACACAGGAAGTATACATGAAAAAACGCCTAGCTAGAGGTTACAATAGAAAGAAGAAGATCATGGACCCTAAGTCCGTTACAAACTATAGCCCCCGCCCATAAGAACAAAGTTTTAAAAAAGAAAACTTTAATCTCCTCCAAAGTTCTCTCTTGATCATCAAAACATCTAGTATTTCTTTCACTCCAAATACACCAACACATGCATATTGGTACCAATCTCCAAATTGCTGCTACCTGAGAATCTCCATATAATCCTCTCCAGCTCGCGAGGAAATCTACCAATCTACCAGGCATAACCCAAGACAAACCGACTCTTGAGAAAAAATCATCTCATATAGCCTTAGCCACCTTGCAATGTAAAAGCAAGTGATCAACTGACTCCCCTGCTTCTTACACATGCAACACCAATTTAGGACAATCACCCGTTGTTTCCTCAAATTATCTGTGGTAAGAATCTTGCCCAAAGATACTATCCATACAAAGAAAGCTGTTTTTGAAGGAGCTTTTGTTTTCCATATGCTCTTCTACGGGAACATAGACATTCTAGAGTTTGAGAGTTTATGGTAAAAGGAACTGACAAAGAATATACCTTTCTTAGAATGATTCCAATGCATCTTATCTCTGGAGCCCCCAGGAATACTTGTGGAATATAACGTCACAAAGAATTCCTTAATAGACTTCAACTCCCAATCATGAATTGTCCTAATGAAATCAATATTCCATTGAGGGTACCATTAGAAAAGACCAACAGATCAGCAATCAATGCCTCCTTTACTCTAGCAAGCGCAAAGATGGCAGGGAAAGTATCTCGTAGGCAAATGCTGCCACACCATATATCAAACCAGAAATGAAATCGCAACCCATCGCCTACAACAAAATGTTCATGACCCCGAAAGGATCCCCAAAGGCTCCTAATGTTTTTCCACAAACCCACTCCATGAGTGCCTCATACCTCATTCAAGACCATCCTCCCCAAACTGAGAATTTATGACAGACTTTCATAAGGCCTCCCTTTCATTTTGGTATCTCCACAACCACTTACCCAACAGAGCTTGGTTGAATTTCATCAAATGGCGAATCCCCAATCTTCCCCCAGAAATTGGGGTACAAATTGTTGACCAATTAACCAAGTGAAATTTAAACTCTTCCCTCAATTTCTCAAGAACTATTGCATTAGCAGACAGAGCTTTCTGTTCTGAGTAGTAATCAGATCATACTTAAAAAAAAAAAAAAGCAATCATCATACTCCAACTCCAATAATTACTTTTCAATCTAATGTGGTAGATGTTGGGTTGCTCAGGCAATTCTAAGAAACATGGTGTCCCTTTCGAATTTCTGATTACCCAACCATACCTGTATGCATCCCAGTTTACCTATTATATTTTACTTTTTACTAAAGGCTTTTCTTTTCTCTGTTATTTTTCTTATATCAAATCAAAGGGTGGCTACTTGTGATATATTGTTATTCTCAAATTAGAACCCTATTGGACCATCATTCCTTTGTCATCCACAAGTGAGCAGGCAATGGACAACACGATCAATTATAGACTCTGTAAAATTGCTTATCTAGTTTATAAAATAATTTCAAATTACAAACTCATCTTGTGCTAAAGATTCCAGAGTCCATACCCTCATTTCAAAATACTAAATAAAACTTTTAGATTTTCTTTCTTTCACTTAAAACATATTTAAATGCTAAAAATATTCAACCAATCGCTTGATTTGGTTTCCGTCACAAAAACCAAAATAAATCATCTTTTATTAAGTCTTGGTAAGTTTTAAACTCTGATAGAAGTTTAAATAAAATTAATAAAAAACTTTAAAAAAAAGTGCCGTCCAAACAGATCTTTGAGACTTTCAATGTTAATTTTCAAATGCAGGCTAACTTTAGCACAAGTCAAAGAGACCAATATCGACATTGTATTTGATACTTATTGGAAGGACCCTAAGCTATACTGAGAGGGAAAATGGTGAAAAAGAGAGATGAATTCTAGTCGTTTAATTGTCCAAACACTTTAACCTCTCAATAAATCACAAACCACATAAATTTTACTGATCATAATACTAAAAAAGACACCCAAAAATAATGCATTTCTAGGCACTAATTTCCATATCAAATCAGAAAATCAATGTTCAAATAACACAAAAATTAGAGTAAATATAGGGTGCCGTATGGAAGCATGCTTACCAGCTTTAAAGGGAGATGCACGGGTAGGGAGCGGCACACTTAGAAGAGCAGTGGCCCACGGAGAGAGGAGATCCAAAACTTCTTGGGGCTTACGAAAAATTGAAGGGGGGTGGAGAGATCAGCTCGAAAGAGAAAGGGTGGGTCTCTAAAAAAAAAGAATAATGCTGTTTTGATGCTTTATTTTAATATTTCATTTTGACATTTCATGTATTTTAATATTTAAGAAATTGAGTATTAATGTATTAATATATTTTTATATTTTTTAAAAATATTTTAAATTTATAAAAAAAATATGAATAAAAAAATTTAAGAAAAAAAGTTGATTTTGGCCAAACAATAACTTCTAACGGGTAAATATGAGTAGTAGAGTAGCATCGCTTTAAAAAAAAAAAAAACCAGAGAGAAAGGGTGGGAATGAGGAAAGCAGATTGAAAGGGATGAGGTCGCACATATATCTAAAAGAAAGAAAAAAAAACCAACATGTGAATTTGTGCGGTGTAAATGAAATAAATGGAGGCCGAGTAGATTTTCTTATGGAATATATATAACAATAAACAATAAAACATTCAATAAAATTACTTTAGTTATTACGTACGATTAACTGGGGTTTACAAGCCACTACCAAGAATTTAACAAGCTAAGTGCTGAATGGTGCGGGCAAAAGAAAAAATGTATGCAATTGAAGGAGATAAGACCCAACAATTTTCAAGTTTAGGTAGCAAGTCATTGGAGAGTTTGCTTCTTGATAGATAACCATTTTATCTTGTAAAATATTTATGACAATATTTATTTACATATGATTATCTTGACATTTCTTCTTGTACAAGTGTAATTCCAATCACAGAGGTGATATAGAATGTAGCACCACGTTCCTCGATAAAGAGCCTGGTGAGGATTCGTGGTGCCAGGGATGACAGTCGATCGGTCACACCCTAGTTTTTATATCTGATCTAGGCATGTAATCATAAATCAAGTATGCGGTAAGTGAATAAGTCGTAGCAGAATAAGTAAACATTTAGTCAATGACTAAGTGTTAATTGTACAAAAGGTCTATACCGATAAAAAGTTCATCCATTAAAAATAATAATATCCACATATCATTATAACTTCCTAAATAATGTTATATTATACAGCAAAAAGTGTTCATCGCATAAATCCAAGTACAACAAACCGAACATAGTTTGTTGCCTCACTAAAAGGTACATTCCACAAAATACAAATAACTAATAGCAGAGACAAGCCTCTGTTTCTATCACTCGAACGGGAACAATCCTTCTTAGTGGTAGGCAATGGGGCCCTGTACTCCATTGCCCTACCCTCACATTAGGGAGGTGGGCCCAATATATATAAATATATATAGTATATTATATAAAAAAAACCCCATATATAAAAAAAACCAACATGGTTTTGAGTAGTGATGTTAAGTTTTGCCACCTCCCGGGCGACCCCCTCCCACATTCAGTTCTCCAAATCAAATCAACCTCTCTCATCTCTCTCTCTCTCTCTCATTTTTGTGAGATCCTAGTCTCTTTCTCTCTCACGCTCCGTTAGCCCATCACCGTTGTCGTCCGTTAGCCAGTCTGTTGCTGTTTGTTTGTCATACGCCTAGTCTGTTACCAAAGGTATATTTATGATTTGGAGTGAAATGTACGTATTTTTTTTCATTTCTTCTTTTTTATTTGTGCTGAGTTATGGAGGATGATATTAAATTGAGGAGTTGGATATGGGATTTTGAATTGTGTGCAGTGGAGTGTGGAGATTTGTTTGTTTGTTGATTGCTCTTTGTAAAATAAAAATTTATGCATGTGAAATTACGGCTTTAGGGTTTTGGATTGAAATCTTAAATTAATTAAAAAATTACTCCAACACTTAATAGCAACACTAACATACAAATTAAGATCTAGTGTGTTTGTGTGGCATGTGAGAAAACCTTAAAAACTGAAACCTTGTGTTGTTGCTCTCCTCTTGGTTGTGTGTATGTGCAAGAAATAGGTGGAATGGTTCTTACTATCTTGTGTTCTTCCCTTTTTGAATGGTGTAGAAGAAATCTTTGGTATTTTGAAACAATAGTTGGAGAAAGATGATGGTGTTTGGTTGGTGAGAAAACTTGAGGAAAAGAAAAACTAAATAGAAAACTATGGTGTGGCCGAGATAGTGCTTTAGAAACCAATCTGGAATTTTTCCCAAAAAGAGGCTCCTCACATTTCGGCTCCCTCTTCTGATAGGCATCTCCCTCCTTTCTTGGAATACCAAGGGTCCTTGTGCATGGATTCCCTTGGCTCCTTGGCTGAAGAGTCTCCTCATCTCTCCCATGATGGGATTGCATTGAAAAGCAAAAAGTTGCTTTTTGACAAGTGACGTGTATAGCCTTCTCCAAACCAAAACCCTCTTTCCTTCTTTATCATTCTTATGTGTGTTCAGCGCACTTGGTGGAAAAAGGGTAAAACTCAAAACCCTACATCAACCATGTATGCATGGTTGCCATGTGGCAGTGAGTTGTGTGTGTGTCTTTCAATTTTTCTGGTTTTAATATAAATTATTATATATTATATAATATAGTATATTTAGTATATAATAATATAGTGAAAATATATTGTAATATATTATTATAACAACCCGTTCATTTTTCTCTTGAATATTCACGAGTCTCGTTCTACATGTTGAACTTTGATGGCGTGTTTTTAAAGTTAGCAGGTGATTTTTAAAGTAAGTCCAGTGTTTTAAAGTCTTCGAAATATTTTAAATATTTGAAAAATATTTTAAATAGGATATTTTCAATATTATTGAACTAAACTTAATATTAAAGTAAGTCTCATTATATTTTTGAAAACTCCCAAAATAATGTTTTTATTTACTTAAGAACATTATGAGATTTAGGTTATGTTGAAAACTCTAATTATTTAGATGGTTTTATTCACTTAAAAATATTAAGTAAAACTTCATTATTTATTTAATGATGAAATATTATATTTTTATAATTATAGTTAATTTTAAAGTAATGATATTTTATTTATACTTCATCCAGATATTCTTAGTTAGCCATCTAAATATTTAAGGCCACATTTGGATCTTGAACTAAGTTGAGTTGATAAAATATTGTTAGAATATTATTTTTTAATATTATTATTATTTTGAGATTTGAAAAGGTTGAATTATTTATTATATTTTGTGTTGAAATTTAAAAAAGTTGTAATAATGAGTTGAGATGAGTTGAGATAGGTTTGGCAACTAAACGAAACTGAATTTTTCCTAAAAATTATAATCATATTCTTATCATAGGCTTTTTATTCATCAAACCATATTATTTTTATTATTATTATCATCATCATCATCATCATTATTTTTTTAATATTTTTTAATATTTTTTTAAATAAATAATAGAATTTCCTTTCCTCCCAACTTAAATATCACATTTTACTCTAAGGAAAGAGGAAGAAAAACTAAAGAAGAGAATGAGAGAAGGTAAGAGATGCTCCTCTGATTTTTTCCAGTTCTGCCAATTGAATATTTTCCTTGAAAGTGCATCCATGTACTTCTTGGATATCTCCTCACCTATTAGTTCCTGCAAGATGAAAGAAAAGGAATAATATTAAGCAAAAGAAATCAAATAAAATAAAAACTTTGGTTGCCTCCCAAAAGCGCTTTATTTAAAGTCTATAGCTAGACATTATTCTCTCATCATTTGTTACTGACGAGATCGATGGAACACTTTTTCAAGTTAAAGTCTCCATCCACATAGGGTTTTAATCTCTATCCATTTACTTTAAATGTGTCTTTTTTCTTGTGATGGACTTTAACCACGCCATAAGGAAAGACACGGGTCATCATAAACGGTCCTGATCACCGAGAGTGTAACTTTCCCAGGAAGAGTCGAAGTCTTGAGTTAAATAATAAAAATTTCTGCTTGACTTTGAATTTCCTTATCAAAATATGCTTTTCATGCCATCTTTTAGTTTTATCTCTGTAAATTTGAGCATTCTCATAAGCATCATTGCAGAACACATCCATCTCGTTGATTTGCAATATTCTCTTCTCGCCAGCTACTTGTAAATTGAAGTTCAGTATCCTTGTAGCCCAATAGGCTCTGTGTTCTAGCTCCACGTGCAGATGACATGCTTTTCCGTCAACGAGTCAATAAGGCGACATCCCTATCGGTGTTTTGAATGTTGTCCAATAGGCCCATAGCACATCATCTAACCTTCTCGCTCAGTCTGTCCGAGAGATACTCACGATCTTATCCAGTATGCACTTCAACTCCCGATTAGACATGTAGCATCCCAGATTTTAGTGTATTTTTAATGAAGGCTTTATTTAATTTTTTTAGTGATTGATTATCTTGTTTTAAAATTATGGGAGTTTTTAAATATTATTTTATAATATTTTAAGTTGTGGAAATTAATTTTTATGTGCTTTCTTGATGTTATTTACTATTTTGTATTTAAAGTGATCTTTAATTTAAATTAGTTTATTTTTGGGTTTTAAAATAGTTATTGTTATATTTAAATATTTCACTGCATTTGGATTATTTTATTTAGCTTTCAGTTTAAAAATCCTCTTCGTTGGATTTTTCGGGACCCAAGATGAAAAGACTGGATCTCACTTTTTCCCTCCTCCTTTTCTTTTCTCTTTCCTTTTTCTTCTTCCTTTTCTCTTCTTTTTCTTTCTCCTTCCCGCGTGCGTCGACCCTCTCTCTCTCCTCTCCACTGTGCGCCGATCGGCCATTTACCACGCAGCGCCGCCTCCGGCCGCCCTGTTAGGGACCCCGGTCAAGTCCCTAAACACTAAGTCCTCTTCGGCAATAGGCTTCTTTGGTTGACCGACTCCAAGTCCTTCACTTGCTTGGTTCACGCTCAAGACGGTCTATGGTGGCACTTTGGGTAGGGTGAGGTTAGTGTTAAGGCTAATTGGAAGTGTATGGAAAGTGGGAAAAATGGCTAAGTGTGAGATCACAAGAGTGAGTGGTGCACGGCCTAGAGTGAGCTAGGGTTGGCGCCACTTGCATGAGGTTTAGGGTTTGGATGAATGATGATGGACGGCTAGGGTTTTAGGTGATGGGATGATTAGGGTTTGGAGCTAGGGCAAATGAGGTGGGCGGCCAAGGCTTGGCCGAATGGGGTAGGTGAGTGTTTTTAGGAAAGTTTCCTAAAAACTTGGGATGTGTTTTGGTTTAGGGTTATGGCCGGCCAAGAGGATCCAAGAGGTCAACTAGGGTTTCCAATTTGGAAACTCTAGTTTGGTAAGTGGAGTGGGCGGCTAGGTTAATTCAAATGAGGCAAGGAGCCAAAATTTGAATTTGAACCTTGTATGGAAAGTGTATCTCGGCTAGGGATGGAATGGATTGGATGAGGGGTGTTTTTGGGAGTGATGGCCGAATATGGTAAGTAGGGCAAACAAGGGTTGGTCGAGTATGTGGTTGGAAGGAAGATCAAATGGGCTATGGTACTCACTTGTTGGCCGAATCACTCAAGAACACTTATGAACAAAGTATGTACAATGCACATAAATTTCAAGATCAATAAGTAATCAATGGAGAACAAGATAATGAATGGAAAATACTCATAAGATAGATAGAATGGATCACACTTATTCACGGATTGCAAAGTGTGATCCTCTCCTTAGGGATTCACGAATTGCACCCCAAAGAGCCCAAGTGCTATGCACCGAATGTGATCTCAAGAACAACTTAGTCCACAAAGGCTATTGTCAAAAAGATGTGAAAGAAATGGCTAAGGGTCCTATTTATAAGGTTACAACTTGGAAACCCCCAAAAGGCCCCTTTGAAATAAAAGGAATTAAAAATGAAATAAATAATTAATGACAAAAATGAAGATAGTGGCATGGACCACTAGGCCGTGGCATGCATGAGCCAAGGGTCGGCTAGGGTGGTGCATGGTGGTCCTCGGTCTGGTCCATGGCTAAGTGGCTCGGCATGGCTGGCTAGGGTGCATGGCTTGGTGCCATGCATGGGCCGGCTGGTGGGCATGGCATGGTGCCATGTTCGGCCTGCTGAAGGTGGCTAGCCACGTGAGCCTGCTGCAAGGCATGGGCTGGAGCCATGCGCTGGATGGCATGCCTGGTGGGCATGCCACTGACCTGCTCTGCATGGCACGGGCTGGAGCCGTGCGCTGGATGGCATGCCTGGTGGGCATGCCACTGGCCTGCTCTGCATGGCACGGGCTGGGCCCGTGCGCTGGATGGCATGCCTGGAAGGCATGCCACTAACCTCGCTGGGGTGCGGCAGGAGAGCCATGCGGCTGGGGGCCTGGTCGGCTGCAGGTGCTCGGGCGTGCGCATGGCTGTGCGCATGGGCGTGCGCACGGCCATGCGGTCTGGCTGGGCGCGCAGGGCTGTGTGGCCTGCGTGGGCGTGCGGGGCCATGCGGCCTGCGTGGGCGTGCGGGGCCGTGCGGCCTGCGTGGGCGTGCGGGGCCATGCGGCTGACCCGCATGCGCAGGGCCACGCGGCCTGCGTGCAGGCCCAAGGCCATGCGGCCTGCATGCATGCGCAGGGCCGGGTGGGCTGCGCGCGCCCGCTGAGCCCTGCGGCCTGCGTGCATGCGCCGGGCCGCGCGGTGCATGGGCATGCGCATGGGCGTGCGCATGCCTGGCCATGCGCTGGGCTGCGCATGGCCACTAACCTCGCTGGGGTCGAGGTGCCGCGCGCGCACGGCTTGCATGCTGGGCGCCCCGTGCTTGTCAAGGCACGGGCCAAGGCATGCATGTGGTCGGTCCAAGAGCATGCTGGGCGCCCCGTGTGTGACAAGACACGGGCCAAGGCATGCTCGAGGCATGATCAAGGGGCATGTCCCGGACATGGCTAGGACATGGGCGGCTCCTTTGGAGGCGGTTTTACGTGGGGGTCTAACACGCCCGTGGTCGACACCGCCGGCACCACCGGCTTCCCCGTGCGCCGGCGAGTCAGCCCACCCAATATCAGGCCGGCTAACGCCGTCGTGAGCCGTGCGAAGCCACGAGCTTCATTTCACCGTTCCGCTGCCGTCCGGCCACCATCTCTTCACCACCTCTTCACCGGCCCACTAGTAAGCTTTTAGACTCAAACTTGGCCCCGATCCGTCGCCGGAGCCGTCCCATCAAACTCCATTTCTGATTCGAGCTTTCCGGCCTTAAACACCCATTTCCGCTGCCACCCACGGCCTAAGGCCACTACCACTAGCTTCACCACCTCTTATAGGCCCTACCCTACCGTTCCCAAGTCTTCGTTTGACCCTGTGTGGAATTTGGGTTTCATTGTGTATTTCGGCCACAGTGTTTTTACACTGTGGAGTTGCTATTTTGGTGCTTCCAGTTCCTCCGTGATCCTCCATAAATTATTTTAAAGCACTGTAAGTATTTCTCCAAAAGACTTTTAAGATTTAAATATATTTTTGCAATAACCTGTATTATAAACTGTGTTTTGGTTATCTGATTAGACTGTATTGGTTATTTAGAAATTACTGATAACTGTTGGTTGTTGGTAATTGGTTGATTTCATGACATTGTGCACGCATGCGTGGGTGTATATTTTGGGAACTGTGTTTTGTAAAAAGGCTTTTGAGTACGTGTGTATCACCCCCAAGCCGAGATGTGTTATTATCTCGGTGGAGTTCCTTTGGGCACTCGGGAGCAGAATATACTGAGTGTCGTCCTCTGGAGCTGTTGCTCGGGACTTGGACGAGATGGTAGCGCTCTCGATCCGACTCCGTGATCCCTCGGGCTGGCGGGGATTAGAGGATGCTTGGCTATGTACGCGGTGGGCGCGGAACTGGGCATCACTCGTGTTGTATCACTCGCATGGTCGCTACCTGTGGTGTGACAAAGGGAGCCAGTGTACGTGGATGGTCCCTAGGGGAGGCCATGGTGCATACGGGATAAAATTGAAATTAATGTAACTATTCCTGGATTTTATTTATGTGCCAAATGGTGATTTTTGACATGCGTGGAAACTTGTGATTTTATGAGAAATGGTGTTTTTCTCGGGTTTAGTGTTTTGGTCATCATGTGTATGCATAGGGGCTATTGTATTAATATATTTGTTATCTTGGAGTATTTTTGGGTTTTACTTACCTGTGGTACCATTTATTGGTACTGCAGATTTTGATGCAGGTTTTGAGGAGGTTGAGCCCGAGGATGCGGCTCCGCCTGAGGAGTAGAGATATTTGGCTATGTTCTAGCTTGTATTTGTATTTCTATTTGATGTTGTTTTATGAACAAGAAAATTGTATTATGTTGACTTGTAAATTTCAGTACTATTTTTGTATTGTATTAAACTCTGGTACTTAGTTATTCGACTTAACCTTTCCGCTGCGTATTATTTGTTGTACACGTGTTGCATATCACACACTCGGCACGTGTCGTTGGGGTGCGTGATCATGTTGTCATCATCCCGGGTGTCTCGATTTCCGTGCGTGTCCATGCATGGAAGTTGGGGGCGCCACAAGACACCTCGATCTGGCCGCTCGTTTGAGGATGGTATGGTGTTACCACGTGATGGGTAGCTCCGTATTTAGTCAGTAGCGCTTCAAATTGGCGATTGCAAAAATGCTTGCAGCCATCACTAATTATGGCTCTTGGAGTGTCGAATCGGGAAAAAATGTTCTTCCACATGAAATTCAGTACAACCCTCGTATCATTGGTTGGTAAGGCGACCACTTCCACCGATTTGGAGACATAATCTACAGCAAACCAACATGAATTTGTTAGAATATGAGGATGTAAAAGGACCCATAAAATCTATACCCCAAACATCAAATAATTCAATCACTAAAATATTGTTTAAAGGCATCTCATGTTTTCTAGAAATTTTGCCAAACCTTTGACAATGATCACATAAATTAACAAAATTAAAAGAGTCTTTAAAAATAGTTGGCCAATAAAAGCCACATTGTAAAACTTTCACTATCGTTTTTGTTCCGTCAAAGTGGCCGTCCACTTCCAATGAGTGGTAGTGTTTGAGTATGCTCTACATCTCCTCCTCGAGCACACATCTCCTGATTATTTGGTCTGCAAAATACTAGTATAGAAAAGGTTCCTCCCAAAAATAATATTTCAAGTCGGAGAAGAACTTCTTCATTTGTTGATATGTCATCTCGGCTAGTAGAATTTTGGACACCAAATAATTTACTATGCCAGCATACTATGGAACGACTTGTATAGCCATTAATTGCTCGTCCGGGAAGGTCTCATTAATTGGAAATTTCTCATCTCCAGCCGCCTCTTTAAGCTTAAGACGAGATAAGTGGATGGCCATTACATTCTTGGTACCTTTCTTATCTTTTATTTCCAAATCGAACACTTGTAATAGCAAAATCCATCTTAACAGTATTGGTTTGGCATCCCTTTTCGACAGCAAGTATTTAAGAGCTAAGTGACTGGTGTAGATGACTACCTTTGAACCTATCAAATAAGAACAAAATTTGTCAAAGGCAAACACAACTGCTAACAATTCTTTTTAAGTAGTAGCATAATTAAGTTGAGCTTCTGTTAAGGTCCAACTTGCATAATAAATAACATGAAAAGTTTTATCTTTTCTCTGCCCCAAAACAGCCCCTATAGCATAATCGCTAGCATCACATATTAATTCAAAAGGTAAATTCCAATCCGGTGATACAATGATAGATGCTGAAATTAATTTATTTTTCAATGTTTTAAAAGCATGCAAGCATTCATCAGAAAACTCAAACCGAGTATTTTTAATCAAAAGATTGCAAAGAGGTTTAGTAATTTGGAAAAAATTCTTGATAAACAGAAGATAGAACCCGGCGTGACCCAAGAGACTTCTCACACCCTTCACATTGGTCGGTGGTAGGAGTTTGTCGATAACTTCTATCTTTGCTCGGTCGACCTCAATTCCCTTGAAGGAAATGCGGTGGCCGAGCACTATTCCCTCCTCAACCATGAAGTGACATTTTTTTCAATTTAAAACAAGATTTTGTCTCTTTGCATCTCTGCAAAACCAAAGATAAATTAGATAAGCAATTATCAAAAGGGTGACCAAAAATCGAGAAGCCATCCATGAAGACGTCTAAAAGTTTTTCCACCATGTCTGAGAAGATGGACATCATGCATCTTTGGAAATTGGCTGGCACATTGCAAAGACCAAAAGACATTCTCCTATACACAAAAGTACCATAAGGACAGGTGAAAATGGTCTTCTCTTGATCCTCAGGTGCAATGACTATTTGATTGTAACCAGAATATACATCTAGAAAACAATAGTAAGCGTGGCCGGCAAGTCTTTCTAGCATTTGATCAATAAAAGGTAAGGGAAAATGGTATTTCCTAGTTGCATCATTCAATCTTTGATAGTCTATGCATACTCGTCATCCCGTGACCGTCCTCGTCGGTATGAGTTCATTATTGTCATTCTTGTTCACAGTTATTCCTCCTTTCTTTGGGATGACTTGCACTGGACTTACCCATGTATTATCTGGGATTGGATAAATGATCCCAGCATCTAAAAGCTTCAATACCTCTTTGTGCACCACTTCTTGCATCGATGGATTCAATCTCCTCTAGGGTTGGATGATCGATTTAAAATTATTCTCCATTAAAATCTTATGCATGAAAATTGAAGGACTAATTCCTTTAATGCTTGAGATGGTCCAACTCAAGGCCATCTTGTGCTCCCGCAAGACTCTCGGTAATTTCTCTTCCTCTACCGCACTCAAGGAACTGTTAATAATAACTGAAAAAGTAGAGTCTTGGCCTAAGAAAGCATACCTTAAATTTGATTGAAGCGGTTTGAGTTCAAGATTGGGTGGTTCCTTACTTGGAGATGTTGATCGAGATGAGTTTAGCTCTTTCACTTTTGGTTTTATTGAAGGAGAAAGGGATGGTGTAGCTTCCAAATATCTCTCACACTGCCTAACCTCTTCATCTTTGGATTCAATAGATGTAGAGTGAGTAAGACATACCTCAAGCGGTAGTTTTGGAAATCCAACTCCATAAGTCTCGTTGACCATGACCACATCTCGGTTGCTTATTTGAAAACAAGAATGTACCTTGACAGGGAATTTCATAGATTTAAATACATCAAAAGTGACCTGCTCCTCGCTGACCTTCAAAATGAGGTACATTACTGGACATCAATTAAGGTTCTCCCCGTCGCAAGGAAAGGACGGCCCAGTATCAAAGGGATCTCCTCATGCTCCTCCATATCAAGCACAATGAAGTCGATTGGGAAGATGAACTTATCAACTTTCACCAGTATGTCCTCAATGAGTCCTCTCGAGTATTTAATAGATATGTCTGTCAAGTGTAGAGAGATAGTGGTTGGCTTTGCTTCTCCAAGACCTAGTTTCCTGAAAACAAAGAAAGGCATTAGATTAATACTTGCCCCTAAGTCGCATAAAGTTTTATCAAAATAGAAATTTCCTATAGTGCAAGGGATTGTGAAACTCCCTAGATCTTTCAACTTAGGCGGTAGCTTCTTTTGTAAAATTGCACTACTCTCCTTGGTCAACAATACAGTCTCATGCTCCTCCAACTTCCACTTGTTTGATAATATATTCTTCAAAAATTTTGCATATTTAGGAATTTGCTCTAAAGTTTCAATGAAAGGAATATTAATATGTAGTTGCTTAAATATATACTCAAAAATTTAGAAAACTGATTATCAATCTTGTTTTTTCTTAATCTCTGCAGAAAAGGAATTGGTAGATCATAAATTGAAGGAAAATAAGTTTCAGATATAAACTCCCTAGATTTCTTGGGTTTTGCAGCCCCTTTATTCTCCTTAGTCATTTTAGCTTGCTGGTCGGTCACATCCAACTCTTCTTCCTTCACCTCAAACTCAGCTTCCTTCATTTCAGATTCCATGTTTTCTGTCGCTTCTGCATCTCGCTCGGTATTTAATGTTTGCGGCTAGTCATATGTCTGCCCACTTCTCAATGTTATGGCTTTGACATGTTCCTTCGGATTGGTCACAGTGTTGCTCAATAAAGTCTCTGTTGTCTTCTCGGTAAGCATGTTTAAGAGCTGATTGATTTGATCCTCAAGATTGCGGATTGAAGCCTAGTTGTTTTGGATCACCATATCAGTCTTTTGCATGTACTACATAATCACATCTTCAAGTGTCGGCTTCTTCTCTTGCTATGGAAACTGTTGAGGTAGTCTAGCCGGCACTTGGTTATTGCTCCATGAAAACTTAGAGTGATTTCTCCATCCGGGATTGAACGTGATTGAATAATGATTGTTTTGATGTTGGAAATTGAACATGTAATGGGCTTATTCATAACTCGGTTGGGTAAAAGGATTCCCCACTTGGCAATCTACACTTGAATGACTTCCTGCACAATGATCACAAACAACATTAGTTTGAATAACATTAACGTTCATCTTACCTAGTTGTTGTGATAGATTTGCCATCTGCACCGCCAATGTGGTAATAGAATCAAGTTCAAAAACTCCAGCCATTTTTCTTGGCATTGCTTTCTCCGCAGACCATTGATAGTTGTTGGATGTCAATTCTTCCAGAAGTTCATATGCGGCTTCATGAGTCTTACTCATTAATGCTTCTCTTGCTACCACATCAACCATAGATAGATTTGCAGGTCCTGAACCATTGTAAAATGTCTGTACTTGAAGCTAGGCAAGGAGGCTGTGATGTGGACACTTGCGCAATAAATCCTTCTATCTCTCCCATGCCTCATATAATGATTCACCCTCAAATTGGGTAAAGGTAGTGATATCATTCCTTAACTTCGCTGTCTTGGCCGGAGGGAAATATTTTGCTAAGAATTTTTGTGCCAACTCCTCCCAGGTGGTGATGATGCCGAGTGGTAAAGAGTTCAACCAAGCTTTTGCTTTTTCCTTAAGTGAGAAAGGAAAAAGTCTCAATCGAATCACATCATCTATCAATCCGTTGTGTTTAAAAGTATCACAAATTTCTAGAAAATTTACAATATGGACATTAGGATCCTCTTGTGACAGCCCCCCAAATTGGATTTTTTGTTGAATTATTTGAATGATGGCTGGCTTGACCTCGAAGTTATTGGCTTGTATAGCTGGCCGCCTTATTCTAGATGTCACCCCATTGACAAAGGGCATAGTATAGTCTCTTAACGCCATGTGCTCATGGTCGGCCATATTAAATTTAGATGTGGCAATCTCTTTCTTTTTCTCTTTATTAATCTGACGTAAGGTTCTTTCAATCTCGGGATCAAAAAGTGTACGCTCTAATGATTTAGCATTAAATTGAAACTTAGAATATAAATTGTTTGTTCAATGCTAGACTACATCAAAATTCTAGAAAATTAAATTAGTTCATAATGAGATTGAAAAGAAAAACAATAAGAATAGTGTTCTTCGATGGAGTCGGTTGATGAAGCATGCGGCTCTTGCCTCTGCCCTTCAGATGCACCTTCTCGAAAGAAATTTAAAGAATAATCTCTGGACTATTGGACTCTAAAACTCCACTCTTCTTCTCTATTCATCCCACAAGACGGGATTAAATATATGTCAAAACTCAAATCCAAAAATAAGATAAATGCGGTTACAATCTAACCTAAAGATCTGAAAAATAGTATCTAAAGATAAATGTTAACAAAAATAAATTATCCCAAGAATAACGGAATTATCTAAAATAAAAAATTCAATAAAAAACGGCTTGATTTATGGAATTCGGGAGGATTTGGTGGTCAGCAGATTAATTGCAAAACTCGGATGGGTCCCACTGGGTAGATTTTGTGTGCACTGAATATAACTAGTTTTGCTAGCCCAATGACCAAGATGTAAGGTTCCTGACCGAGATGAAAGACTCCTCTTGCCAACCTATCAAGCGGTAAAGCTGCTCGTCTTTACTAGTTGTTGCCCACAATGTCGTTTAGGTTAGTCTTTTAAGTTGGTCGTTTAGACTGGTCGTGTAATCTAACTACCCGGGGCCTTGTTGCCAAGTCTTCTCACCTAAACCTCCTCGGCTCTCTTCAGATCATATCGATCTAGATCCATAGTCTCTTTTTTTGCACCAAAATGCTCTCATTTCGCACTAAATTTTCTCATTCCTAAAAATATATAAAAATCAAATCAAATCAATAGAATTGAAGGAAAACTGACACTTTTCATAAATAAAAGAGTAACAAAATTACATAAAAATCACACTTATTAGTAAGGTAAATCATCATTTTGAGACAGGGAAGACCGAGATATAGTGAAGAAGAATGAAAGAGCTTCTCTTTATTGCCCATTGGCTGCTAATACCATAAAGAACTTTTAGAAATTTGAGAAATTCTTTCTCATGAGATGAGATAGAAAGAAGACTTGCATTTGATTATATATTGTGCTTACAGAGTAATTACATTAAAGGGTGCTGCTGTATTATGTATTAGTAAGGAAAACTACAACTAGACTTTCCTATAATGATGCAACAAATATTCTATCAATTTGTTAAGTCTTTGATGCGTGATATCCTCTTCATGATGAGAGATATTCTCTTGCATTTGAATGTAGCTAGGATCACGATGTTACATAATCTTCTCCATTGATGCATTAGTGTTATTAGCACCTTCCAAATTTGCTTCGAATTTGGAAGGGTCATACATGGAACTTATGAGAGTTATTACTTAATAAAGGCAAATAATATGCACTTCTTTGACCTTGTTAATGGAAAATGGCTAAAGAATATTATGCATAGGAACCCTTCTTTTGTAGGGTTAGGAGTGGGTCACATGAATCCGCTTCACCCAGGATATCTGCCCAGCATCGCTGGGAAACAGTTAAGCAATCCATCCATTCCATCAGGGCAGGCAGACGAACTCTTATAAGTTCTTTTTAACGGCGGGTGTCAGGCGAGGTACTTACTCAAACTCGCTAATTCTTCTTTTATTTCTTCCTCATGTATCTCATCCTTCCAACCTCTCTTCCTCTTTACTCATCTTCATCTCCTTATTCATTGCCTAGCATTACATAGGCAATAAGTATAGACCCACAGCTAGGAAGTGGGTTTGCCCAGTTTGGTTGTGGGTCTTTCATGCGTTGACCATGCACAAAGACTCATGGCCTAGGCGTGGGTCCCATACCTGCCATTCACCGATCCACAACCTAGTTGTGGGTCACAGACAGCAAATTTGTTATACACTAACTAATGACTTGGTCATGGGTTGTAGACAACAGATCTTAACATTATAAGAATATGTAAATTTGATTATATAAATTATATCTTAACATTGCACCTCACTTATAGGTGAGACTCCTCTTAATAAGTCGGCCTATTACGTGAAAAGTTTATTAAATGAGGTGGAGTGTAGAATTATGATTCGAGTTCAATATTCTAATTTTATTCTCTACTCCTAATTAATTAAGTATTTCACTTGTTACGGTCCCTTATTAAGAAGGATTATGACTTATACAAGAGGAAATGTTAAGATATAATTTACAATGTTAAGATAATTTACATAATTAGATTTAACTATTCCTAATGGTCATGATAGAAAAGAAACGGTTTAGCCAAGCAGCCATCCAAGAACAGATCTCTTGGCAAGTGAAGATGTCAAAATTTGTTAGTTGGACGTCAAGATTAGCAGTGGCCTTTCGAGAAATCCATGTCCAACCAAGAGGCGGAAACTTGTAATATCTATTGTCCCTAAAGTGCCGAACCTGTGGTTATTTGATAAATTTAGGCCAATAAGCCTATGCTTAGTTGTTTATAAAATATGTTCCAAGTTGATTGTGCATAGATTGTCGTATGTTCTGAGTCGGTTGATTTCTGAAGAGCAAGGGGTATTTCTACCAAGGAGAAGTATCTTAGAGAATATTAGTCTTACGTAGGAATTGATTCATGTATTAATAAGCCAATTCGGGAGGGCAATGTTATGATGAAAATTGATATGGTGAAGGCGTATGATAAGATTGACTGGGAATTTTTAATTCAAGTTCTGAGAGCCTTTGGACTTTCAGTGGAGGTATGTAATCTAATCTCGACCTGTGTATCTTCTTATTGGTTTTTGGTGGTGATAAATGGCACTTCAAAAAGTTTTTGTAAGGGTGGGCGGGATCTCCATCAGAGGGATCCTTATCCCCTTACTTATTCACATTGGTGGAAGAAGTTTTTTCAAGGCTCCTGCGTAATAAATTTCAAGTTGGGTGTATTGGCTATTATTCACAACCTTGAAATGGCCCTTTAATCTTGCATTTGCTCTACACAGATGATATGGTTATTTTTTCTAATAGTAGAAAGAAATATGTGGAGAGGATTTTTGAAGTTCTGGATATTTATGCCTGGTGGTCTGGTCAAGTGGTCAATACCGCCAAGTCATCTATTTTTTTCTCAAACCGAATCACAGAATCAAGACGGCAGGAGCTGCTTAGAGTTTCAGGTTTCTCGATGGGGCACTTCCCAGTGAGGTATTTGGGGGTTCCTATCTACTCAGGTAGGCTGAAATCGTATTATTTTGATGATTTGTTGTCTAAAATTGCCAAAAAGATTGAAGGTTGGAAGATGCGGTTCCTTTCTTCTGGTGCTCGTTTGATTTTCTCAAACATGTTCTTTCAAGTCTACCTATGCATTTATTATCTGTTTTACCAATGCCCAAACAAATTTTTGGCAAAATTAATAGATTGTTTAGCACATTTTTCTGGGGTTCGGCTGAAGGAAGGCCAAAGAGGAAATGGGTAAGTTGGGAGTTGGTTTGTAAACTAGTGGATGAGGGAGGTGTGGGCCTGAGAAATATTGAAGATGTTTATAGATCCCTTCATCTCAAATTTGCTTGGAAATTTCTTTTGGAGGATACTTTGTGGTCTCGATTTTTTAATTCCAAGTATGTGAAGAATCAACATCTCTCGCTGGTAAGTTCTCTTAAAGGCTCTAGATTTTGGAAGATCCTTATGGAGTCGATACCTCTTGTTGTAGAGAAATCTATTTGGAGAGTGAAGGAAGGGAATTTATCATTTTGGCGTGATAAATGGATAAAGTTTGGTCCACTATGCAATGATTTTTTGATATCTGATTTTTCGCTGTTAAAAATTAAGGAGTGCATGATTGAGAATAGTTGGGATGTGGATTTGATTGTCCAGATGGTGGGGCATGAGGTTGCAATTGATATTTTAGCTCGTATAGGTGGAACTAAAAATGGAACAGATATTTTAGTATGGCTTGGTAGTAGGGATGGGTGCTTTTCAACTGCCAGCGCTTGGGATTGGATTCTTATTTTGGGTCCAAAACATCAATGGACAAAATGGATTTGGCAATCAGCTTTGCCAAAGAAATTCTCTATTGTTTTATGGAAAGCTATGACAAATAGCTTGAGTGTGGATGAGAGGATTCGACGGACTGGAATTTCGATAGTCTCAAAATATGAATGTTGTCCTTAGGGTTGTTTTGAAGACCTAAACCATGTTTTATATAGTGGAGATGTTGCTGCTAAAATTTGGCATTTGTGCTCTAGTTTCTTGGGAGTTCCATATGTGGCTAATCGGTCTTGGTTGGCAACCGTTGAAGCTTGGTTTCGAAGAACAAAGAAGTCTTCTATTGTTGGGAATTTGATTGGTGTGGTTCCATGTATTCTAATATGGAATCTTTGGATGTGGAGATGTACGGCACTTATGGAGGGGCATAAAGATTGTCTAAATGTTTTGTGGAGGAAGGTTAAATACTGGATTCATTGGGCTGGTTTGAGATTAGGGCAGTCCGGAAATTTGCATAGACATGATCAAGCAATTTTAGAGGAGTTAAATTTGCCACTAGTAAGATCTACTAAAATAAATTATATTGCAGTATCTTGGGCTAAACCGTAGATGGGTTGGGTTAAATTAAACACGGATGGCAGTAGTTTGGGGAATCCCGGAGAATCGGGTGCTAGGGGGCTGCTTAGAAATCATGAGGGCAATCTGATTTTTGCTGGTTTTGGATATATTGGTGTTGGCTCTAATAATAAGGCTGAGTTGTTGGGGGTGTTATTTGGATTGCGTAGATGTAAGGACTTAGGTTTGGTTAATGTTATTGTTGAGCTAGACTCGTCTTTGGTTGTGAATTGGCTAGAAAATGATAGATGTCAGGTTTGGTATTTGGAGGATTTTTAGGAGGAGATAATCTCCCTAATCTGAGGCCTTAATATTCATTTCTCTCACGTGTTTAGAGAAGGAAATAATTTCGCGGACTAGTTAGCTAAAGATGGAAGCACTGAGATAACGGAGGTCTATTCTTTGGCTACCATTCCTAAGGAATTAAAAGGGATACTATGTCTGGATAAATGTGGTTTGCCTTGCTTGAGAAAAAGGTAATCATCATTGGAAGAACCGGAAGAGATGACTGGGCGTAGACGTGCATTTACGTAATTCACGTAGCGTTCATTTATGTAGACGGTGCTTCCTGTGTCCTTTTCGTTTGGTCTTTTTATTCTTTATTCTTTGTTTAGCTTGGTTTAATAAGTATCCTGGGGGATTAGGGATTGGGTTTTGGCCTTTTCCAATAAGTTCTTGTCATTGGCATGGGTTGGTTTTATGGAATAATTGTAAATCCTGTACCTTGGATGTTACCACGGTATTCCTCCGCCATAAGTGAGGGTTTATCTAATAAAATTGGATCGGGGTCACTATTGGACATGTGACCTCGTCTCTTTCTTAAAAAAAAATCTACTATGGATAACTATAATATCTAAAAAAAAAATTATAATGACGAAGGTATGTAGTCAAATGCCTTGGACTTTGAAGATAAGTCACAACTTATTTAACTGACGCTTAAGTAAGGTTGATGATTAAGCCAAGAATGTTTTACTAAATAGGATTGGATTTTAAATGTATATTATAGTAGGCATCACACTTGAACCATGATGTATTTAGGGCTGCATTCGAACCGAACTTGTGGTACTGGAGTTAGACTTTAATGTCTCGAATCACAGGAATAAAAATGAAAGAAATAACTTTGGTTTGGAGAGAGCTATTGCATGAAGAAGAAAAAACAAGAGAGATTGGAAGGAAAAGAAATAAAAGTGACATTTGTGATTTTTTAATATAAAACTGTGTTACTTTTCTATTTTTCTTTTCCTAAAACAAACGGAAACATAGCTAGAATAAAATCATAACTATATTTAATCTTATTTATACAAATAATCTATGAATATTTGAACTAAAATAATTTACAAGTATACGTGGGTGTACATTACCTTGTTTGGACCTTTGGTAGTCCCACAATATTTTACTCTTGATCCAACCTTGGAGCACGTTAAAACCACTTTGCATGGACCCAACTGAAAATGTTGTTGAAATGGCCGATTGTCATTCCCGTTCGAGTCGTAGTTCCAACTTCCCTTCTTACAAACATGAGTGTGTAAGCCATCCCTTCTTACAAGCCAAGGAAATTTTGATCAAGGCAGTACTACCAGCCATCCCTTCTTACACAATGAGTGTATTTAAGCTGCCCAAAAAACTGTGTAAGGAGATCAATGTGATGCTATCAAAATTCTGGTGGGGTAATCAACAGAAAAGCAATGGGATTCAATGGAGGAGTTGGGAAAAGATGGGGATAGCTAAGGGAAAGGGAGGAATGAGATTTAGAGACCTAGCCAGTTTCAATGTAGCCCTCCTTGCAAAACAAGCATGGAGATTGTTATAGAACCCTCACTCTTTGGTGGCCAAAATCTACAAAGAAAAATATTTTAGGAACACCTCTATTACAGAAGCCAGTTTAGGTAATGCTTCATCTCTGATATGGAGGAGTGTTTGGAGCTCTTTGGGGCTGTTGAAGGAGGGGTTAAAATGGAAAGTTGGGAATGGAGCTAAAATCAGTATTTGGGGACAAAAATGGCTACAAACCCCCTCAACCTTTTGTGTTCAATCCCCCATCTCGAGATTAGATGCTGATGCAAGAGTTATAGAACTAATTGATGATGATACAAAGGAATGAAATGAAGGATTAATTAGGGCAGTATTCAGTGAAGAAGAAGCTGAGCACATATGCAGTATTTCCATTAGCTCAAGGGGTGTGGAGGACAAATTGATATGGGGCCCCTCTAGAAATGGTGTCTATTTAGTTAAAAGTGCCTATTTTTTGGAAGAAGACAGAAAAAAGGCAGTGAAGGAAGAATCTTCAAGGGAATCTGAGATGGACAGCAGGTGAAAGACAATATGGAACATGAAAATACCTGGTAAGGTGAAGACTTTTATGTGGAAGGCAGGGAATAATCTCCTTACTGCCAGAGGCAACCTCTTTTCTAGAAGAGTAATTGACAATCCTTTATGCCCCATCTATTTAAGGAGTAATGAAACTGTGATGCATGTTCTCTGGCAGTGTCCTGCTACTAGTGATGTGTGGGCTGAGTCTTTTAGAGCAGTGCAGAAGTGGGGTGATAATGATGCTGATCTGCTATAGCTTTGGGAGGATATGGCAAGGAAGCTTAGTATGAATGAACTAGAAGAAGTGGCAATCATCATGAGGGGGGTGTGGATGCGCAGGAATAGATTTATTTTTGAAAACAAGTTCTCCAACCCAAGTATTGTAATCAGAACTGCCAAAGAAGTGTTGGAAGAATTCCACGCAGTGGAGGATGGGATAGAAGACTCGGGAATGCCTAACAACCGAATCTATACTGAAGTCCCCAAGATTTGGGTACCACCAGGGGAAAACAGTTTCAAAGCTAATTGGGATGCAACATGTGATATCAAACATAGGCGAATGGGGATAGGTGTCATCATTAGAGATGAAAAGGGGGAAGTCACAGCAGCTTACTATGGAGCAAGAGGTAGTGTGGATCAACCAATAATTGCAGAGGGACTTGCACTCAGGAAAGCCATGGAGCTTTGTAGTGATTTGGGGCTCAATAGAGTGATATTTGAAAGGGATGCACAAACCATTGTTATAGCAGTTTATCATCAAGATGAAGACCTCTCTTTTTATGGAAGCATCATTGAAGATTCAAAGTCTTTTTTAGGCACTTGATCCAACTAGACAGTTCAATACACACATAGAAACACAAACACAGTAGCACACAATTTAGCTAAGGTAGCAATACAATCAACTGTAGAGCAAGTATGGATAGAAGAGACACCAACTTGTATTTCTTCCTGTCTTCAAAAAGACATGGAGGGACTTGTAGACATTGTTCTATGAATGAATGAAAGAATGAGGTACCATTTTCAAAATAAAAAAACTTCTGATGTGTAAGAATAATTAAAATTTTTTTAAATTAAATTTATATATGAATTGCTCAAAGTATTTTGAATTTTAATTTATTGCTTCTCTTAAAATTAATATATGTTGGAGGGGATATTTGGGCCCCCACAATGGTCTAGCCCACGACTAGGAGACCAACCCAAAGTATCATTATCTTGGGGTTGGGAGGACCACAGCCAGAAGGCCCATAGCCACGACCATGTGGCAGATAACTCCTTAGGGAGACAGAGATAAAATCCACGGTTAGAGACGACCATCCTAGGCAAGATAACTCCTACAAAGCAGGAGCTATCATCTCCTTTCACCAAGGGATCATGAAGGATACGTCACAGGGATGGTAACTAGCATCAGTTACTATCATGCCATGTCCACGTCCTTCTATAGGATCTGTAGGATCTTTACAGTAACGTTGGTTACTGATGGTAACTAGCATCAGTTACTATCATGCCATGCCATGAGCTATCATCTCCTACAGTAACGTTGTCTGTAGGATCTTTACAGACTTCAATGTGATTTTCACATGCCAACTATTATGCAATCACACGCAAACCGTGATTCAGAGGCAAGCATGAGGAAGTGGAAACAAGGTTGGTAGAAGCTGAAGAAAAATTGAAGCAAACGATGGCAGTTGTCGACCAACTACAAAAGAAGAACGAAGAACTGAAACGGCATAAAGATACTCCCCCTCCTGTCCAAAACAAGCAGGTAGAAAGAGATGCGCACAGTGCGGAAGGGGTAAACAGCAAAGAGATGGAGAAGAAGAGGCTGCACGACAAACTACGGAGTCTCGTTGACAAGTACAAGGAGATGGTGAAGAGGATGGGAGGTTCCTCTTTGGTGGAGGAGTTGATTGCTCGTACAGATCTTCCTTACAACGAGGAATTCATGGCAATACCCCTATCATCCAAATTCAAGGTGCCACAAATCGACTTGTATGATGGGTCCAAGGACCTTGTGGATCACCTTGAAAACTTCAAGGTGCATATGACCCTTCACGGCTTCCCCAGCTTGTCGTGCTTTCCCACTGACATTGAAAGGGAGAGCACAGGGCTAGTTCAAGACTCTGCTTCCTGAATCTATCGGTAGTTTTGAAGAGTTGGGAAAGCAGTTCCTTACGCAGTTTATGGCAAGTAGAAGGCATCGCAGACCAATCGCACACCTATTAACCATAAAGCAAAAAGAGGGAGAAAGCTTGAAGGCCTATCTGATGCACTTCAACAATGAAAGGCTCACCACAGATGACCAAGATGAGAAGATCACCTTGGCGCCCTCTTGGGGGCATCTAGCCTCGAAGCCCATTCATGGCTAAGTTAGTCAAGAGAACTCCCTCTACCTTAAAAGATTTCATGGACCGAGCAGATGATTTTATCAACACTAAATTCATGTTATAGGCTCTCTTGGAGCCAAGAAGGCAGGAAACGAAAATGGAGAATAAGAACCCAAGTGGTTCTAAAGAAAAAGATAAGAGAATGAATGGCTAAGGTCATCGGGACGATAGGCGGGACTGGTACTCTAGCCAACGAGACCAAGGGTGCCGCTTGATCCACAACAACCTCAACGTTCAAGAAAACACTCGGGCAGTAAGGAAGGAAGAACATTTGCCAAGTAGGGGCCAGCGTTACTGCAATTACCACCAAACTAACTCCCAATGGACTGAAGAATGCATCATGTTGAAAAAGTGAGTCGACGAGATGGCAAGGAGCGGTGAGTTGGAACAAATGCTAGTCAACTATAATATGTCAAAGAGAGATGAGGGTCAAAAACTCAAAGAGAGGTGAAGCATGAGCCCTAAACGTCAAGAGCAGGAGAGGAAAAGAAGGCACAACTCTCCTCAACCAAAAAGGGACTAAGAATAGGCCCCTTTGGGGAGATCAGTACAATAGCAGGCGGTTTTGCTGGAGGCAGCGTTACATCATCTAGCAGGAAGGCCCAAGCCCACAAGGTGAAATATCACAAAGTATACATGGCGGATGATGCAGGGGGATCCGGGACAGATGAAGCTGAGCTGTCAGATTGCACCTTAATGGCGCTGAGATACCATGAGTTGGCAGATCAGCGCAAAAGCAGGAATTGATTGTGACCTGTTCCTCATTGGGGCCATTTTGAGTGTGTTTCAGTCTTTTGGCCATAACTTTGGCTACGGGTGTCAGAATCGCACATAAGACCCCAATTCAGAAAGCTCCTTTCGACGCGCACGCTGTCCACATCGAGCATGGCTCCATGTGCCTTTTTTTCGACCTCAAATTCTGCTGTTTTCCCCTCCGAATCACTAGTTTTAGTTAATTTTTACTATTTATGATAATTTTTCGCTTGTCAGTTAGGAAGTCGTTTTAAATCCGATTTGGGCCGGATTTTTTGCAGATTGCTTATTTTATTTTGAATTTCAATTTAGAGTGATTTTCGAGATTTGCTATTTTTGGCAAAATTCGGATAAACATGATTTTTGGCTATAACAGTCCGGCTTGTGGACTGATTTGGATGATTTGGTTTTGATTTTATGATATTCCGTTAAACCCTAGAGACTTTTCTCTCTGGTTTTGGGTGAACTTTCTCCTGTGAATCATCTGTTGGAACTAGCCTGCAGGATAATCGTTATCCTGTCCGGCGTCAGCGGATAGGCCACCTAAGTACCCCAGGTTAGGAATGACCCCAACCATCTCATTCGGATACAAAGATTTAGAGGGGGTTATGTACCCCCACGAAGACATCTCGGTAGTCACGTTACTGATAGCCAACTACACAACTAGGAAAGTCTTAGTTGACAACGGGAGCTCGGCCGACATCCTATTTTTAAGATGCCTTCACCAGAACGGGTATTAACCCTAACAAGCTGTGACCATCGCCCTCTCAGCTCAAAGGAGTCTTAGGAGAAGCTATCCAACCTATAGGCGCCATAACACTTCCAATTACTGTGGGTCAAGGCACCCACATGGTCACTAACATGATAGTACAAGGCACCCAAATGCCACCACGAGGGTCGTTACAAGGCTCCCGCCAGAATATCGGGAGGTCCTAAAATAGTTGCTAATCAAGCACAAAGACATATTCGACTGGAGCCATGAAGATATGCCAGGGATCGACAATACAGTCATAAAGTATAGCCTCTACATCAACCCAGAGGCCAAGAAGGTACAACAGAAGAGGAGGTCGTTTAGTAAAAAAAAAAAGAAGCACGGCAATAGCTGAGGAGATAGACAGGCTCTTAGCAGTAGGCTCATAAGAGAGACGCATTACCCTGAATGGCTCTTCAATGTGGTGCTCGTCAGAAAAGCTAACAGAAAATGGAGGATGTATGTGGACTTCACTGACCTCAACAAAACTTTTCCCAATGACAGCTTCCCACTCCATTGGATCGACGTTATCGTTGACGACACCTTCGGGCATAAAGTTTTAATTTTTATAGACGTATACTCAAGGTACAATTATAACAGGATTAATAAAGGGGACGAGGAAAAGATGGCATTCATAACCGATAGGGGACTCTACTGCTACAGAATGATGCCCTTCGGGTTGAAGAATGTCTGGGCAACATGCAACATACCAAAGGCTAGTGAACCAAATGTTCAAACGCCAAATCAAGAAGACCATGGAGGTGTACATTGAGGACCTTCTGGCAAAGAAGCCACCAAACACCTGGTAGACCTCAGGGAATCCTTTGCAGTATTGCACAAATACAAAATAAAGTTAAATCCGGCTAAGTGGGCAATCAGGGTCAACTCTGGAAAATTCTTGGGGTTTATAGTCTCGAAAAGAGGAATTGAGGTGACAGCATCTTAAACATGGTGCCACCACAGACCATTAACAACGCCTAATGACTGGCGAAGAAGGTAGCCGCCCTGAACAGGTTCGTGTCAAGGTCTACAGATAAGTGTCTCCCATTCTTTTGGGTCTTAAGGAAAGCACATCCTTAGAACGAAGAGTGCGATCAACCTTCCTAGACCTAAAGCAGTACCTGGCCATTCTTCCCCTATTAAAGCAGCCAAATCATGGGGACACTCTATACATCTATGTGACAGTGTCCCCCCACCCCATCTCTGCCGTTCTAGTCAATGAAAAGGGAGGAAACCTGGCGCCAGTCTATTACATGAGTCGCGCCCTAACAGGCGTCGAGGTCGAGTACCCACAAATGGAGATGTTGGCATTTGCACTAGGGATAGCCACCAAAAGGTTGAGGCCATATTTCCACGCCCACCTAATCAAGGTGTTAACAGAACACCCTCTCAGGAAAATACTATAGAAATCAGACTCCTCAAGAAGACTAGTCACTTGGTCAATAGAGCTCAGCGAGTTCGAAATTGAGCTCTATTGACTATACGCCCATGAACGTAATTAAGGGGCAAACCCTCACAGATTTCATCATTGAGCTCACCTATTTCTAAGCAGAAGTCACGGCGCCACCCCCCGCCTAACCCTAAATAGTTTTTGTAAATGGGTCTGCCTGCCAAGCCGAGGGCGGCATCAGGATTCACATCATCAGGGAAGTGGGTCAGGAGTACCATTACATGGATCCTCTCACCTTCAAGACCACTAACAACGAGGTAGAGTATGAGGCCTTAATAGCATAACTTTCAACCACCAAGGCATTGGACACTAGTCAGGTAGAAGTAAAGGTCTTCTCTCAGATAATGGTGAACCAAGTAAGAGGGGCTTACGCCAAAAGTATGTGAACTTGCACTCCGCGACCAGTTTACATACTTTATAGTAGAAAAAGTCCCAAGGGTAGACAATCTAGTGGCAAACAAGTTGGCCAGGGCAGCATCAGTGAGGGATGACATGGAGTTACCATGGGAGGTACAAAAGAAGGTGATTGAGGTGCCAGCAATCGGGATCCTGATAAAACATGTATTCCCCAGGGTACCTAAATAGGCCAAAGAAATAGTAGACTACCTAGAGATGGTCAAACTCCCTGAAGGAAAGGAGGCAGCAAGCAAAATAAAGGGAAAGTGTTGGCGATTTGTCAAAATCACCAGAGTTCTCTACACTAAGGGTTTCACGACTCCCTTACTAAGGTGTATCTTGCCTGAAGAGGCACAGTACATCCTCGTAAAGATACACGAGGGTATATGCGGTAACCACTCAGGTAGGAAAGCCCTAAAGGCAAGGTATTACTAGCTCAAGGCTCTCAAAGACACCAAGTAGTTTGCTAAAAGATATACTCAGTGCCAAGTCTACACCCCAATTCCACACTGCCCGCCAGAAAAACAGTCCTCCATCTCCACCCTATAGCCCTGTGCCTAGTGGGGGGTCAACTTAGTTGACCCATTTCCACCAGGAAAAGACAAGGTAAAACACATAGTCGTGGCAATGGACTACTTCATGAAATGGGCTAAAGCAAAAGCCCTCACGACCATAACAGTCAAGGTCGTCACTAGGTTCCTATGGAAGAAACTAATGTGTAGGTTCGGAATCCCCAACACCAAAATCTCTGACAATGGCAGACAGTTCGATTCAGAGCATTACAGAGAGTGGTGTCAAGAGCTCGACATAAGTATAAGGTACTTATCACCAGGACACCCTGAGGCAAATGGGCAAGCAGAGTCAACAAACAAGTCCCTGCTCAGGATCTTAAAAAAGAAGCTTGGTGACCATAAAGGTGAATGGGCATAGGAGCTCCCAGGAGTCTTGTGGGCCTATAGAACTTCGGTCAAGACCCCAACAGGAGAGATGCCATTCACCCTGACTTTTGGAAATGAAGTAGTAGTTCTTGTAGAAGTTGGCCTACCCACATACCGAACCGGCCATTTTGACTAGCCAAAACACAATCAAGCTCTCGGTGAGGAACTGGACCTACTAGAAGAAATAAGGGAGGAGGCGGAGGTTGATTGAGCTGCATTATTGTATATTTTATACATTTAAAATCAATATATTTTTAATTGTTTTATTATTTTATCATTGATTTTAGATGGAAAAATAGTTATGAGTCATAAATCCAAGTTGTGTTTTAAATTGATTAAAAGAATAATTTATATTTGATTTTATAACTTGTGACTTAATTGGGCAATATTTATTCACTTGCACAACACACTTTTAATATTTTATTCTCCATCTTTTGTCTAATTTTATTTTTATTTTTAATTAATTAATTATTTTCTTTTCTTTATCTAGTTTCATTTTTGTTTCTTTAATTATTTATGATTCTGCTTGTCTATGTTTTATTTTTATTTTATTGATTTTAATTTTAATTTTAATTTCTATTTTATAGGTTTTTCTAAATGAGGTGTCGTTTTGTCAGTAGACAAAAACAACATGTCATTTTCTCTGTGAATGAACTCAACCTCCTCCTAAACGACATGTAGTTTAGTTCATAGACCAAAACTACATGTCGTTTTGGTTCATCTTCAACCTCCAGCCATGCACACCACCACCGAAGCATCAAGTTTCCATCCACGCTGCGACAGCCACCAACTATGAAGCCTAGTAGCACGACAGCAGCACCACCTCACTGCCACCCTTCATCCACAGCCACACAATGCACAACCACTGCTCCTCCGCACGTCCAGCAGCACAACCGTGAGTTTACATGCACCCTGCGCAATTGCACTGCTGCTCCGCACGTCTAGCTGCACCTCTGCCCAGCCATCAAGTCAACTTCACTGCTAAGAGATGCCACTATGATCACTAGCCCGCATCGCTCACGAGCACCACAGCAGCCTCTTCCTCTATTTTTCCCACCAAAAACAGAGCATCATATGTGGGTATCGTGGGCCTCAAACCAGTCCCATAACTCCACTGCACTGTCCATGCACCGTTCCTCCATGTCCAGGAAACAACCACTGTGCGCCACTGTCCAGCATGCATGACCATGCGAATCAGCTAGCCACCACTTTTTCTCCGCACGTTTGAGAGCCATTCCCATGAACCTCCAAGCTGCACTGCATCCACACAAACCACCACTCCTCCGTAAGTCCAGCACTCTCTCCCCACCTCTCGGGTTCTCTCATTCCCATTACACCAATGAAAGAAAGAAAAAGAAAAATGTTGGATAAAGAATAAAATGCATGCTGGGACGCACTCAAACTGGGCTGAAAACAAAAAATAAAAATAAAAGAAAGATGCCAAAAGAAGAAACACATGGGCAACGGACATAGAAACTCTAGTGGAATAAAAAGCAACAAACAGAAAAAGAAGACGCCAAAAGCAAAAGACACGGACAAAATAAAAAAGGACGCCGAAAGCTTTTCACGTGGAACGCGCAGCACAGATGTAAGCTTTTGGCGCAAATAAATTTTATGAGTGGGAGACATAAGGAGCTGGCATTAGGGATGGATGCAGCACAGTATTATTTGAAGCCTATATAAGGCTTGTAAACGGATGAAGCAAGTCATAAGATTTTAGGGAGAAATAAAACAGTTAGAGTTTTTGTAATTAGGAGTAGGAGTAGAGTAGAGTAGAAGTACTATTTTAAGTGTGATTTTATTTTCTAGTTTTACTATTTTTATTTTATTTCAATTTGAAGTTATGATAAATTACATGCCTACATTTTTGTACTAAGGTTAGAGGTGAAGTCTAATGATTTAAATATTGTTTTGGATCAACAATAGAGTTTATATTGTGAGTTTGATCAATTGAATGGTGTTATTATTAGAAACTTTGATTATCTATATACTTTTCTTGATCCATTGTGATTTTCGAATACATTGGATGCTTGAAGAATCCCTGTGGTAATCAATTGGACTTGTGAATGTTTCTATCATAAATTGTTCAAACTTAATCTTTAGTGATCGAAAGAATTTTTGGTGTTATTATTAGAAATTTTGATTATCTATATACTTTTCTTGATCCATTGTGATTTCCGAATACATTGGATGCTTGAAGAATCCCTGTGGTAATCAAATGGATTTTTAAATGTTTATACCATCAATTATTCAAACTTAATCTTTGGTGATTAGTTTTCTTGGGCTTAATTGTTAAATCTTCCAGTTAGATGGAATCATTATTCTAGTCTAACTAAGCTAAATTGATTGGAAATAATATTCTAAATTATTAGACGAATCCTTGAAATCTTAGTCATTCTTCATATTGATTTATTTTATTTGTTCAGTTATATTTTGTTACTTTAGAAATCCTCATCTCAATGATCTCCTCTTCTTTCTTTTTTTTATTACACGTTCCTTTTAATAATATGTTTTTATTTTATTCTCTTTATCACATTAGTCAATCCCTGTGGATTCGATCCCGTAAGGTACTACAACACCAGTATACTTGCAGGTAAAACTGCTCTGAATTTTTTATTCATTATTTTGAGTGAAATTTCAGCCGCAACAGAGGTCCAAAACGTCCTCAACAAGAGAAAGGCCAAGCAGTATTTCAACAAACGGGTCAAGCCTAGATCATCCAAGGTCGGCGACTTGGTCTTGAGAGAAGCGGGCATCACAAGCCAAGATGAAGGGAAACTGGCCCACGATGGAAAGGACCATACGTAGTAGTTGCCAGTAACCACCCCGAGATGTACCACCTCAAAGATAGCAAAGGAAGGGAACTACAGCATCTATAGAATGTTGAACACTTAAAGAGGTTTCACCCTTAGAAGTTTATTTCTTTACACATTTCTTTAAGACAATTTTTCTATTATCTATTTTAGCTTTCGAAACGTATGTTTTGATTAGAACCAAGGCAATAAAAGTGGACTATTATTCAGCCCATTACGATTTGAAAAGGGCATGGATGTCAAAAGACCCCACGACTCTCCCAATAGTTAGCCACCAAAGATCGAGCCACGTTCGCAGTGCACTCAATAGTTAGCCACCAAAGGTCGAGCCAGGCTCGCAGTGCAATCAAGAAGGGCGTGGAGGTCAAAAAACCCCATGACCAACCCAACAGTTAGCCACCAAAGTTCAAGCCATGCTCGCAGTGCACTCAACAGTTAGCCACTAAAGGTCAAGCCACGCTCGCGGTGCACTCAATATTAGCCACCAAAGGTCAAGCCAAGCTCACGGTGCACTCAATAGTTAGTTACCAAATGTCGAGCCATGCTCACAGCACAATCAAAAAGGGCGTGGAGGTTAGAAGACCCTATGATCCTCTCAACAGTTAGCTACCAAAGGTCGAGCCACGCTCGTGGTACACTCAATAGTTAGCTACCAAAGGTCGAGCCACGCTCATGGTGCACTCAACAGTTACCCACAAAAGGACGAGCCACGCTCATGTGCACTCACAAAAGGATGTTGTAACAACCCGTCCTTGTGGTGGGACTTTTTAGAAAATAGTTTTAGAGAAAAGGAGACAGGAGTTACTAATCCTTTTAAAACTTTTGCTTCCATACCTTGGGTGCAAGACTCTACGTTATAAAATAAAACATGTATAAGAATAAAAGAGGTTTACAACAGAAAACATCATACTTAAAACAAAAAGACCTCTCATACAATTAAAACTCTCATGCCTAGACTTCTATGCTCCTCCCCTTGGGCCGTGTCTATCCTGACGTATTCTGCTCATTTAGTTCCTTTGGGAGGAGGGGCATACATAAAAATTAAAATCAGTCGAATACTCAATAAGTATTACTTCATACAGTAAAAATATACTAACATAAATTTTCATTCATGCATTCATCACTCCATTCGTACTTTATGTACATAAGACATACATTCATTTTGAAAACATCACTAGGCGGGGTTTTTCTTAAAAAGGTTTTCTTTTTGTAAAACATTTATCTCGTTAGTGCCTTCATTTCTTAAAGAATTTGAGCATACATACATTTTCTTATCACTTTCATTTGACCGGTATTCACTGTTATGCCTCGTGTGTTAGGGTTAGCGGTCTTCCTTTGGATCTGGATTCCGCCCGTGGCCACAGGTTGGGAATCCTTTTCAGCCAGGGGGTAGCACTAGGTGTACCTCCAATACTACTTACCCAACATTGCAATCTGCCCAGTACTTTGGTACCATCATTCATTCAATCATGGTCGTTATGTATTTTCATATATTAAAACATTCATTTCCTTTCAGTCATTTCTTTTTTTCATTCAGTCCTTTCATTTTCAGTCATTTTCATTTATCAATCCAATCATGAAAAAACATCATTTAAAAGCATTAGCTTAAACATCATCTTTCATGGCATCCATAAAGCATTAGTTCATAGAAATATTTTAAAACACTTTCTTCGCATCATTTAAAGCATCGCTTAAAACATAAGGCCTAAGCCTCATGTCTCATTTCATGAAAATACATACAATACGTACTATATATAGTCATCTATTCACATGCATACACTTAATGCTTGGGTTTCATAAAAAAGGACTGCCAAGAAGGGCCATTACACACATATACCTTTGAATACTTATACTTAGCATACTTTCATAAAATGTTGTTCATGTCATTTCATAAAACATCGTAAACAAAAAGCATTTCGTTTTCATTTTATATCATTTTAGAAGACTCTAGAAGAGTATGAACATAATACTTACCTAAA
This sequence comes from Cyclocarya paliurus, assembly GCA_029856935.1. Lineage (NCBI taxonomy): Eukaryota > Viridiplantae > Streptophyta > Magnoliopsida > Fagales > Juglandaceae > Cyclocarya > Cyclocarya paliurus. Next base: position 11,571,247 of record CM056956.1, on the reverse strand, counting down.
CTCCATGCCACTTTCATATCATGCAGTCCATTCATATGCATGTCAGATGGCAACCTACATGCATACACATAACCTTAGCATCATTTTCTATCTAGTGTACAAGCAACTAAACTATAAATAGAACTACACTTCACTTGGAATACTCTCATTCCATCCCTGAGCTCTTACATGTCCCTTACTATGCTAAAAACCTTCGGGGATCCAATTACAGTCACTACCTCTTCCAAACTCAACATTCTACTTCAAGTGCTTATCTACTAGAGTGAACTCCATGATTCACCTTAGGGTTAAGACACTAAGGCCTTCATCTTATTCTTCTTATTAACCTCATCCCAATGCATGACTCAGACTGACTATGCCACGTATCCTCATCTTAGACAATACACATGTCATTTCCTACATTCGAGCTTACGCTTCCTCATCATCATCATCATTTTCATCCATGCATATCACATGACTCTAAGCCAACTTTGAGGCTCAAACATCGTGTACCTATACTTAGGAAAAATTACCTATTACATATGGTAAATCCTCCGGCACACATGTCTCACCAAATAATCATGTACCCTACCTCCTTATCACCAAAGATCAACAAACAACACGTTGATCACCTGCTTGTATAACAAGCATCACAGTCCGATACCAACCTTCTTTTACTTGGTTGGCAGGACTCTTCCCACTTCCCGTCTGGTTACAAGTTCATCCCAACACTTAACACGACAAGATTCCATTCATAACTATGCCTTATATCATGTCATATAGCTCGACACTACCCCCAAGCTACAGCGTGACCTTGTCACGTCACCTGACATTTCGTTACGTCACTTATATGTCAACTCCTAACTCATCACAAGCACGACTTCTCACTTAGCCATGTCACTTTGTGACATTCCCCCGTCATGCTTTCACTACGGCACTCTTACACTATTCTATCACTTCACACGTACAGTAGCCATAACACTACTACACAGTGACACCCATCACTAGGACTACCAACCACATCATAACTACTCTAGGACACTATTCCACAGTTCCCAACACTACTCATCATGCTCTATACTCATCAACTACGCAACCATCCATCCCTTCGCGACATGCCATCTGGTGTATCACAACTTCACCACACGGAATACACGTTACGTGTACTCCTTTCACAACATACTATGCTACACAGAGTACACTCCATGTATACTCTTCCCATTCCACAATACGCCAAGAGGGTATATTTCATGTATACTCTCCTTATTCCATGCTACGCCATGAGCTATTCCCAATCCACACAACGTCACATCACCATTACAGCACATACTTCACAACCACACTTCACAGCACAGTCCAAAGCCTAACCAACCAACTAACATAATAACAAGAATAAGGGAAAGAGAGTTATACCATCGCCGGGATAACCCGTGCATTGCTCACTATCTGGCATGGCCAATGGCGTCGAAAGCACTAGCTTGGGCGGTAGCAGTCACTGCCATGACCATGGAATAGGGCTATTTTGGGTGGATAGATCTAGGGTTTCTCAACTAGATCTAGGCTTTCTCAGTCTAATGTGACTATGGAGGATGGCCGACATGGTGGGGAGTCCGTGAGTGGCAGATAAAGTCTTGTACAGTGGCAGCTAGCCATGTATAGTGGTTGTTTGGGGTGTTTGGGGGTTGTTTGGGCGTGAGGATACCTAGGTGTGGTCTTCGAAGGCTCGTGGTGGCGGCTAGAGGTAGAGCACGGAGGCATCTAGCCTTGTATAGTGCATTCGAGAGGGTGAGACTACGTGAGAGGCAAAGGGACGACTAGGGATTATGGCTAGGCATGGAGGAGCTTGAGGGGGTGCTGGTGGAGCTTGGGGTGGTAATGGGTGGCACCATGGTCGTGGATCTAGCCGTGCATGAGAGAGAGCCCGAGAGAGAGTGAGAGAGCGTGTGGGAGGATGGGACTTCGGTTGGGCATCAGGGTGGCTAGGGGAGGTCACCGGTGAGAGAGGAAGCTCTTGGTGGCGATGCAGTGGCGTGGGAGGCAACGTACGACGATGATGGGAGGAAACCCATGGGTTTCATGCATGGCCTAGGGAGGAGCTACGGGCTTCGGGTCAAGGGGAGGAGGAAAGGGGTGGTCAGGGGAGACTTGTGGTGGTGCTCAGTGGTGGAAGTGGCTGACGACGAAGGTGCTAGGAGGGAGAAATCGTGTAGGTAAACCCATTTCGGGTTAATCGCGTGAGAGAGAAGGGGTTGTCATGAGGGCTTTGAAGGTAGATGTGCTCGCTAGCGTGAAGGGGAGCTGCCAGTGGCGCCACATGGTGGCACACGGCGGCAATGGGGGCTGAAGAATGAGGACTCAGGTGAGGGGGAGTGAGAGGCCCTTGTGAGCTAAGGGAGAGGAGAGAAAAAGGGAAGGGAAAAAGTGAGGGAAAAAGGGAGAAAGCTAGGGTTTTAATCCCAACCCTTCATCTTGGGATCTTCAAAGCGATTTAACGATGGGCTTCAAATACTAATTTGAAAATGCGTAAACATTAACTTAACTAAAAGTACTGAGAGGAATTAAGATAGAATATTATTTAAACTAAACTTTAGTTTATAAAATGATGAGGTCTTGCTTAATATCTTTAAGAGAATAAAACCATCTAATTAAATAGAGTTTTCAACATAATTTAAATTTCGTAATATTTTAAATAACTGAAATCATTAGATAAAATGATTTCTTACAATTATAATATTTTTGGAGCTCTTCAAAAATATTATAATTGTCTTGCTTAAAATCTGACTGGGTTCAATAACACTAGAAATACCCCATATAAATATTTCCAAGGCATTTAAAATATTCGAGGGCTTTAAAACACTGGGCGTACTTTAAAAATCAGCCGCTATATTTAAAAACACGACTTCAGTATTTAAAATGCGTAGACAAGACTCATGACCAATCGAGAGAGAAAGGAGCGAGTTGTTACAGATGTGGAGGTCAAAAGACCCCACGAACCTCTTAATAGTTAGCCACCAAAGGACGAGCCATGCTCACGGTGCACTCAAAAGGGGTGTGGGAATCAAAAGACCAGACGACCCTTTCAATAGTTAGCAATGTAATAAAAAAGGGCGTAGGAATCAAAAGACCCCATGGCCCCAAAGGTAGTCAGCCACTAAGCCTAAAAATAGGCAGAGCAACAAGCGGCAAGAAGGTCGAAAGCTTCCGAGCATCACAACATCAGTCGGAACAAAAGGTAGTGACAAAATAACAAGAAAAGTGCAACAGAGGTACATAGCCAAAGAAAGAAAACAAAAATCCACAACAACAAAGTATATTCAAAGAACAACATCTATCCAAAGTATATAAAGTACCCAAAACAAGGGCCCAACATTGATCCACAAAAATACAACAAATGATATAATTCACTCTGGTGGCGGTGGGCGTGGAAAAGAGTCAGGCATCACCTTACGCCCCAGGGCATCTACATACTGGACCATGGCTGCACTTGGTTCAAACCCTTGTAAATTTAGGCCCCTCAAGTCCCTGCGAGGGTTGGCCAATAGGTGCGCTCGTAGCCGAGCCATGTCAATTGCATATCCATACCCAAAAGCCCGCTCTCGAAAAGACCCAACGGCAGACAGCTAAGGATGCAAGCGAACTATTTTGTTGTTAACAGAGAGTGACTGGGACTCCAGCTTTTCTCTCTCTTATTTCAGCTCTTTTAAGTGCTTGAACAACCCTGCCACCGACTCAAGGTTCCTGTCCTACTAGGTGTCTATCCCCTCACACTCCTTCTTGTAGGTATCATACCTAGTTTTTGCCCTTTCCAGATCTCCTTGCACGTCTGCTATCTTGGCATCTTTCTGGCTACACTCCTGCCGAAACGCCTTCTTTGCCTAGGACAACTCTTGGGCAAGCTTCCCAAAACTTTCCTCTGAGAAAGCCAGGGCCTTAGCTGCTTCCTAACATTTCCTCTCGGCATCCACTTGGGACCGTTGTGAGAACTCCAATGCCTCCTTCAGGAGTAACACCTCTACCCTAGTTGTAGCCTTCTCCATCTTCGCCGCATGCAAGGCAAAGTTGTCATGAGCTTGAAGAGAGTGAACACAAAGGAGTTCAATATGCAATTCACACAACTCCTCACGAAGAGAGTCAAGGTCAGCCTCCAGGGCGTGAATGAACCAATCCGCCTGCTCCAGGTGACATTGTAGTTCTTCCCTCTCAGATGAAAAGCGGTCTATCTCTTTCCAAGCAAAGAAAGAGAACACCCGCCATTCACGGACTTCCTACTCTAAGTGGGCTCTATCACCCACTATCAAGCCGCCAAGGTGTCCACATTCTGCACAAACACAAAGAAGTGAGCAACCTCTGTGCAAAGACAAACCCAAAATAGACAAAAAGAAAAAGGAAAAAAGAATCTTACGGGAGATAGCATTTCCTTCAGCGCTTGGCCATCTCCACAGTTGGCCCCAAGAGAGGTGGGGGACAACGAGGGCTAGCATCCTCCACCTCACTGGCTTCCTTAATCATTGGGACTTCAGTCTGCACTAGCTACCCTAGACTCAAAAGTTGCAGCACCAAATGAAGGCACAAACACTCTTCCAAGGGAATTGCCATCAACTTGAGCGCTAACCTGTTCACCATCCCCTTGCTTCTCAAGGGCACCATCACCAACAATAACTTGGCCGCACTCAAGAATCTCGCCCCCCCTTTCCAGCAAGGATCCACCTCCCTTATGAGGGGGTCGTGTCCCCATCACCACCAAATGAAGAAAGGGAGGGTGAGGGAATTGACACCCTATCTTGACCTGTAAGTGGGGGTCTCACCACCTAATGTGGTTGTGGGGAGAGAATCTTGCTCCCCGCGGTTGCTAACGAAGTCGTATTTGACTCCAACAAGTGCAACACCAAAGGAACAGGCAATGCCATCAAGCGCACCCGCCCCTGAGACACCCAATGATAAAGTGGCGTATATGTCATCAAAAGAGCTTCGCCACGGAGCATACTGGTGGGGGAAGGAATAGTAGAGAATTCAAAGGAGAAGGTGCCCACAGAGTCACCCCCTGAAGGCAAGTCCATATCAAAGGCCATCAACAGGTTAGCCATAGCCTACCCCATAAGGGTGCTCAGGTCATCAAGACCTAGGCTCACTGAAGGGGAGATTTTGATAGGGGAAGCAACGGGCGTGGCTTCCCCAAGGATCATTTCAAGAGTACCTTTCACCAACGGCGCATCTTCTCCACCTCTATGTGCCACCTCCAAGACAGAATCAGAAACTTCAGTTGTCTTCTTGATGCCCTCACCACGAGGACGCTTCGTCTTAGGCCCACCCGTCTGGGGGGCACTTCTCTTTGTTGGAGGCGATGTAGCTTTAAGTTTGTGACCCCTAACCAAAGGAGGTCATCTGACCACAAACTGTCGTGGTTTTGTTCTTTAGCCCATTCATGGACAAGTTCAACGTGAGCGTGTTGCTTATCAAACAAATCCAACAAAAGGCTCCTATTGTCAGGGACTTTTGCTCAGTTAGCCTTAACAGGGTAGTCCTTTATGTGCAGATCGTCTATCAAAAATTTCCAACCACGACTAGAGATAAGGAAAAACTTACTGGTCCACGGTTTGGCGTTGGAATAATGCCCATCGAAGGCCGCCAAACGTTGCCTTTGGACATAGAAACTGTAAATGTTGCCCAGCAACGCCATTATGCCATAGAAAGAAAGAAATTATTTCATCATCAAATCAGGGTACTCCTCCCTAAGAGGCTCCAAGACCCTCTGAAAAACCATGCAGGAACACATTAGTATGCGCCAAGCTTTGCTATGAAGTTGGGCAAGGGCAAGACCCAAGAAACTCAAAACATCACGAACTGGGCAGATGAAAGGAAGACGTAACCCATGGGTTAGGGCACAAACCCTCAAGGCCACATCTCTAATGTGTCCCTCTCTATCAACGAATCTCGCCTCTAGAATGGTCATGTCCACGGATTTGGGAATGCGAAAGGTCGACCTTAGATTAATGAGGTCCACCACATTCAGAACGGAATGCACGAAAATCCCTCAAAAGAGGGAGGGGTTCTGCCGAGGGAAGATTCACCCTTAGCCTAAGGGGAAGCCCTTGACGGGTCACGGCCAGAGGGACTATGGGAGCACAAGAGGAACCACGGCTAGCCATTATCGAATAGGGAGAAAAAGGAAAGTTTGAGAAAGATTGAAAGTTTGGAGAGAGTAAGCTCGTGGGAAGGTTGAGGAAGCAAGAAGGGAAAAATGAAATGGGAAGGGAGAATAAAACCTACTGACAATCGAGATGGGAAACTGAGAAAGGTAATCATAAGCCTCCCTTGGGAATCTAAACGGTTGGCTTTGACAACGGTTGCCATTTCTTTTGAATGCAATTAAAAGCGCGGGAACAATTACAGTTGACGTAGGCCACGTCTTCAAAAAGGGGAAAGATATAGGCTCACGCACACGAACTAGCATGGACCTCAACGGGGTAAAGGAAATCATCGAAGGTGCCTGCAAATCAAAAGGGTAGGAAACAGGTGTAGGCAATGCAAAAGAATTTAATTTCTCATGTGCTAATACAAAGAAAATTAGGGGGGCAACTGGATGGGATATTTGGGCAACCACAATAGCCCAGCCCACGACTTGGAGACTAGTCCAAGGTATCATTATCCTAGGACCAGGAGGACCATGACCGTGAGGACCATAGCCACGACCACATGGCAGATAACTCCTTAGGTAGTTGGAGATAAAACCCACGGTTGGAGACGAACATCCTGGGCAAGATAACTCCTACAAAGCAAGAGCTATCTTGGACAGGATAACTCATACAAAACAGGAGTTATCCTCTCCTTTCACCAAGGAATCATGAAGGATACATACACGAGAATGGTAACTAGCATCAGTTACCATCATGCCACATCCACGTCCTTCTATAAATGACCTACGATAGGTAACAAACAATTCACTTCACTACTTTATGTACTTGCACTCATATTATACTTCTAACTTAGGTATCGGAGTGTCCTTAGGGCCACCAGTGCCACCCCTTTGTTCTTGCAGGTCATCCGTGTAGTTAATGGAGTGAAACACGTCCTTTACATATGTGAAATTAGGATATCGTAATTTGATTTTAAATCGAAAAATGACGGCACATTCCCTCAGTCAAACAGCAACCAAAAGATAAGAATTTGAACCGAATATTAATTTCTTTTAGTAATACTATGCCCCTAATTTATACCATTCACTTTCTTCCATTGACATTGCATCATAATGTGATGCCAAGTGGCTTATTAAAAAAATTTAAAATTATATATTCTAAACAAAATGGGGCCCAAAAACACGGAAAGGGGAAGACTATAACCTTAAATCTGCTCCACCATTTTATGTTTGAGCTTTGTGGTCGCACATTAAGGGGCAAACTGAGTGGTTTAAAATATAAATTAGTAGATATAGTAGCATTTCTTTCTTTCTTTTTCCGAATAACCGAATATTAAAGAAGCATACAGAATGCACGTTTACATGCAAGACACTTGTAGGAAATGAAAACTTCTATCAAAGAGAGAGCAAAAGAGGAGAAATAAAAATGATAAGATATTTTGATTGCATAACCTGCAAGACCGTAAACTACTTTAATTATTGGATTGGCAAGGATGAAGGGTAGGTTTGTAATGTTCATACAATCAACACCTCGTAGCTCCATTGAATAGTTTTGACTTCCTTTTTTGTTTTTCTACCTTCCATCGAATAAAAATCTGTTGCCTTTGCCTCCAAACTGTGTACTTATACTACAATAAAGAACATATTGAAAGATCACTGCAATAGTCATGCAGGAAGGCGGGAGTCCTTCTTTTCTCTCTAGAGAAATAGTAAGGTGGGTACTCTTGGCTAACAGGAGTGATAGTCTCTCGTGGTAGAGTGAGCTGGGGTGCTAGTAGGATGGATGCAAATGAGATAGTTAGAAAATGGGAAAAGCTAAGTTTATCAAAGGATGAGAGTAATGTTTTTCATCTCCCCTCTAAGGGAGTCAAGAATGGAGAGTCTCGAGAGAAATATTGTATAGTTGGCAATGTCTTGACTGAGAGAGGAGTTAACAAAGAGGCTTTCAGGACTACAATGTCACTAGTTTGGAGGTTAGAGGGATGGGTTAAGTTTAAAGATGTGGGAGATCAGTGTTTCTTGATAGAGTTTCAATGGCAGTCAGATAAAGAGAAGGTTTTAAGTGGTCGGCCTTGGTTTTTTGATAGAAACATGTTGACTATCATTGAGGTAGATGAAGCTGTTTCTATTCTGGGTTTACAATTTGCTTATGAACCTTTTTGGGTTCAGCTGCATAACTTACCATTGGCAGCTATGACAGAAGAGGTGGGGGAACAATTTGGTTCCTAAATTGGCCATGTTATCAAAGTAGAGGCTGAATCAGATGGTTTGGCATGGGGTAGATGCCTCCAAGTTAGAGTAGCTGTTGATCTTAATAAACCTTTACTGAGAGGAAGGTGGCTGCTCTTTGAAGATCAACAGTTCTGGATCTCTTTCAAATATGAGAGACTTCAGAGCTTCTGTTTTCATTGTGGGGTGTTATTTCACGTGGGAAAGGGTTGCTCTCGACCAAGGATTGAGCAACAAGTTGAAGGCATGCAAAATCAACAATATGGCCCATGGCTGCGAGCTCAGCCAATGAATACAAACATCTTTGATAACCGCAAATATGGTGGTGCTCCCAGCCATAACCACCATTAGAGTTGGAAGAATGCAGCTCAGGGAGGGGACAGTAAAGAGGCAAAAGCAAAAAAGGTGCACAACATGGAGGATAACATGGAAGGATTTGAGGGACTACCTTCTGTAAAGCTAAAAGATAAGGCAATAAGCATGACCAAGGTTAGTGGTTCTCCTTTTTCTGGAAAATCTGATCATGTACTGTCCTCCACTGAGCATAAAGTAGGGCAGGAACCTTCTAATATGGGGAGAGATCATAATGGAACTAAGGAAAGCAGCCCTGATGAGGTGGAGTTATTACTAAATACCCCTGACCCTATTCAAATAGGTAAGGAAACTGGTATGATTGATATGAGTACCAAGGGGTCTATTATTGAAACAGATAAAGACCCTATTATTTCTAACTTAACTACTAGCCCACTTCAGGAAACATTACATGTTGGGAAGCTAGTGGCCACTGGTGCTGTTACTAGGGCCTTCTCAAGGGTGGATAACTGGAAAAGAAGAGGAAGGGGTAGTGTTGATAATCTAGTGGGAACAAGTGTGGTGGCAGGTAGAAAGGGAACTAAAAGAACTAAGTCAATGGTGCAGGCAAAAGGTGGCAAAGCAGTAAAGAGAGTTAAAAGTGATGATGGACCAATAAGAATTTTGAATCTGAGTTGGTGGTGGCTGCATCGCAGCCCCACCAACAGCTATGATAGGCCTTAGTTGGAACTGTAGAGGGCTTGGGAACCTTCGTACAGTTAGGGAACTTCACATGTGGGTGAAGTCAAAGTGGCCCAGATTGGTGTTTTTAATGGAAACTAAATGTGGAAGAGGAAAAGTAGAAGCAGTCAGAAACTCTTTAGGTTTTGATTGCAGTTTTGTGGTAGGAAGTAGAGGCCTCAGTGGGGGGCTTGCCTTTCTATGGCATAGTTCTGATGAAGTCTTGCTGGATTCTTTCTCTCAAAACCATATCTCAATCTTATTGAAGAGAGTAGAGGATCAGGAAGCATTGGTGATTACTGGTTTTTATGGCAATCCCATTACTGATAAAAGAGAAGGAAGCTGGCAATTAATGAGGTTGTTAAAGCCTCGAGATGATAAAGAATGGATCTATTTTGGGGACTTCAATGAACTTTTGTTCCATCATGAGAAACGAGGCTCTGCTATAAGGCCTTACCAACAGATGGAAAGGTTCAGAGAGGCTGTGGATTTTTGTGGTTTGAATGATCTAGGTTACCAAGGGACCAAATATACTTGGTGCAACAACAGGGAAGGTCCTCGCTTTACTAAAGAAAGGCTAGACAGAGCCTTTGGGAACCTAGCTTGGATAAGAAAATTTCCAGATTGTAGGGTCTCTGCCCTTCCTGCTCAAACCTCTGATCACAGTCCCATTTTAATTGATATGACAAGTGGTGCTATGGAGAGGTCTAACAAGGATAGGGATTCAAACAAAATTTTCAGATATGAAGCCAGTTGGGATCAAAGAGATTAGTGTAAGGGAATCATTTTTCAGAGCTGGGTTCAAAAGCATATGTGGCAAGGCTCTTTTCTAAGGGGAGTACAAAAGAATCTTCTGAGGTGTAAGGATTCTTTGCTTAATTGGAATTCAATGTCAGTGCATAAGCATAGAAAAAAAATCCAGCAAATGCTAAAGATGCTTTCTAAGATCCAAGACACTAATAATGGCTCTCATACAATGGCTGTTAAACAGATACAAAAGGATGTAGATCTACTATTGGAAGAAGAAAATATAAAATGGAAGCAGAGGGCTAAACAAAAATGGCTCAAAAATGGGGACAAAAACTCCAAGTATTTTCACCCAAGCGCAAATCAGAGAAAAAATTCTAATGAGATCAGAAGGATTATTAAAGAGGATGGAGGGGTGGTCTGCAACCTTAAAGAAATTGCTGAACTGTTTGACCTGCACTATCAGAATATTTTCTACTGTTCTAACCCAACTGGTATTGCAGAATGTTTGGCTCAAGTTAAGAACAAGGTAGATGAGGATATGAACAAAATGCTAACAGAAGTCTTCACAGCAGATGAAGTTAAAACAACATTTTTCCAGATGAATCCTCTGGGTTCTCCTGGCCCAGATGGATTTCCTGCTTTTTTTATTAGGAGCACTGGAATACAGTGGGTGAGGACATAACAAAAGCTGTGCTCGAGGTCCTTAACTCAGCAGGTGATATATGCAGCATCAATAATACTTACATTGTGCTGATTCCTAAGAAAAAGAACCCTCAAAATGTGGCTGATTTCAGACCCATCTCTTTGTGTAATGTAATTTATAAGCTGGTCTCAAAAATCCTAGCTAACAGGCTCAAGTTGGTGCTGCAGAAAATCATATCTCCTACACAAAGTGCATTTGTTCCTGGCAGATTAATTATTGATAATGTGATTGTGGCATTTGAGACTCTACATTCAATGAAGAAGAAGTGTAAGGGGAAGAAAGGATACATGGCTATGAAGTTGGACATGAGTAAGGCATATGATAGGGTGGAGTGGTTTTTCTTGGCTGAGGTTATGAGAAAACTGGGTTTCTCTTAAAGGTGGATCAGTTTGGTGATGAATTGTGTACAATCAGTCTCCTACTCCATTCTTATCAATGGTTCACCACAAAACTGGTTCCAACCCAGTAGAGGTTTAAGACAAGGGGATCCCCTATCCCCTTATCTTTTTATCATCGTTTCTGAGGCCCTAAGCTCTCTCTTGAATCATGCTAAATCCTCAAAACAAGCCCATGGCTTCTCATTAGGCAGGGGCAATCTCAGTATTAATCATCTATTCTTTGCAGATGATAGTTTGTTGTTCTGCCGTGAAAATGAATTGGAATGGGAAAAATTGCAGGAGTTACTGAGTATCTATGAAAGAGCCTTGGGTCAAGAACTTAATAAAGACAAGACCTCCATCTTCTTCAGCTCTAATACTAAGAAAGTGACCAGAGATTTGATTCTGGGTATGGCAGGGATCAGATCCACCTCAAGCTATGAATCTTATCTTGGCCTACCTGCCCTTATTGGCAAATCAAGGTATAAAGCTTTCAAGGATATTTTGGACAGAATCAGGAGTCGAGTCACTAGATGGAACACCAAACTCTTATCTCAAACAGGTAAGGAAATTCTCCTAAAAGCAGTCATCCAAGCAATGCCTACCTATTGTATGGGAGTCTTCAAGGGCCTTGGGCTTTACACAAAAGCTCTCTGAGACCGGATAATTTTATAGATTTGATGGAGAGTCTGTTAGTAGACTATGATGGGAATATACTGGAGTTATTTGCAGTCACAACAAAGGGCATATGGCATAGGAGAAATCAATATATTTTTTAGGGGAATTTTGTTCACCCTACTGCATTGGCCAGAAAATCTCAGGATTTGCAAGCAGAGTTCCTCTTTGCTCAGGTGAACTCAAACTCAGTAGCCAGTACTTCAACAGCAGGTTGTCACTACACTAACTGGTCTCCTCCTCCTCCTAGGGGTTACACAAAAATTAACTAGGGAGTAGTTCTATGTGCTTCATTCGGTAGATCAGGTTTTGGTTTTGTTGTTCGAGACCATGAGAGCAAGGTGATTGCTACTAAGATTTTTTCCATGTCTAGTCTATATGATCCTATGCTGGCAGAAGCTCAAGGAGCCTTTCATGCTACTGCTTTGGCCAAAGAATTGGGGCTATCTTCAGTTATCCTGGAAGGACAAGTGATATCTGGTTTACAACAACATAGTGAGAGGCATGATAGAATGGGGATGATTCTTAGTGACACAAAAATTAGTCTCTCTAGTCTTATTAATTGGAAGGCTTTGTTTGTAAAGATAAGTGGCAATGTCTTTGCACACAATCTGGCAAAAGCTTCTCTAGAGCTTGAGCTAGATGTCATTGATATGGTTCTTCGACCAGTTTGTATGCAGATTTCTGCAAGTTTGTAACTCAATTTTAATGAAGTATGTTTCATTTTCAAAAAAAAAAAAAAAAACATATTGAAAGAGGAAAATGGTGGAGAGAAGTAGAAACTTTCTAATAGGTTGAAGATTTTTTTTTTTGTTTGGGGGGTTGTATGCACGGAAGGATTTCTTCGTTAAAATAATAAAACTATTAAAAGAGAGTCCTGATTTAATATAATTTATTAAATTATTAAAATATTTTTATTATAAAATAGATATAATATATTACTTTCTTTTTACTTTTTTTTTTTAAATGATATGATATATTAAATTAACTTACGTTAGCATGTACATTTTTTACCCTAAAATTTGTGTATAAACCTAGGACTTTTCAATATTGATAGGTATCTTTCTCATTAAAAAATAAAAAATTGATAGATGTCACGAATGACGTGACACGGGAAAATTATATTTGCAATAAGTACTTGGGCACACTTTAATGCTCCGGCCATGCCCTACATTTGAGCAGTTGAGTGATTAAAGATGGCGATAATTGTCTGTCCCCACAGGCTTTCTAAGTTCGAGAGAGGCAAAAACATACATAATTCCAGAGACAAGGCCGACCCTTTAGACAAGTTCATCAATGGCCTCTCTGCCCTACTGTTTAAATTCGGACCATCATATTAAAGTTGTCTCACACAATGAATTAAGCTTTCGGCAGTCTGTACCCCATTATTTTGGTTATTAAAACCAGACCAGATAATGACAAAATATAGCATAAAGCTTAGCAATGGCAATAGAATACGACAATCACAAAGTCAAAACTCTCTAATTTCTCACATGTTGGAATTGCAGAAGCAAATATTTAAAAAAACCAGGCTCTTAAACCCCCCCCCCCCCCCTTTTCTGATTTGACAACCAAAGAGACCAAAAAAAAACCCTTCTGCTTTAGGACTAGAACCACCTTTTGCCTTTAAGAAGAGTCAACAAAAGAAGCTTTTAAGTTTAACTTTCCAAAGAGTAGGCTTTGACGAGCATTAAAGGAAGCATCCCCACGGCCAATGTCAATTTCAAACGCAACCCCGGCAACATGGTCAGCACGCATGTGCAGTGAACAACTTTCGCTGTTTTAACAGTCGCTTGTAATGAAAAACAAAGGACCGCAAAAGAAGATACTGCAACTGTAGTTACAAGAAAAAGTTCCAATCCCATTTAAGAAAGTTGGCCCGAAAACCAACTCAAGGAATCTGAAGAGTTGGTCTAGCAGGACCACACCTGCAACACTGGCTCTCTCCCCCAGCGAATGACGAATTTTACAGCCCTTTTTTTTTATACTTTTACTTTCAAGATTTCCAGAATCATCACGTGAATCAGCCAACAATTCTTCCATCATTTGAAATTCAAACTAAAGTTGAAAACCAGTGAGAATGGAATACCAATTCCCAAATGGGAAGGGAAAAGGAACCCCATTTTTAAGAGCTGCAAATGCCGGTGTCACAAGGTGCTTTGGATTCGATTATAACCCGAGCTCCTGAAGCAAGCCTGTAAGTGAAATCAAACTATACATCAAACAGTATTAACAAGAAAGTTGGATCAAATGATAATCTATGAGGAAAAAAAAAAAGCATTGTAAAATTGAGCTCAAACTAAATTTCAACCAATATAGCCAAGTAGGATCAAATGAAAATCTCAAAAAAACTAATGTGACCATGGGTCTCAAATTAATTGTCAACCAATATTAACATTCAAGACCATGCACCAAAACAATAATCTCAAATAGCCTATTGTGAACATGGGGCAGATTCGACACTTAACTTTCTTCGATTTTGATCACCTTCTCGTCTTCTCTGAAGGAACCTAGCCTATTTGATTGCTTTCTTCCCGAGTTCCTATCAGTGATTCTCATACTGCCAGCATTTGAAGCGCAGGGAGATATGATTTGTGAGCTGTCAGCTCCATCAGAAGAGTTCCGTGGTCTTTCAGAAACAGGAGATTTCATATATTCACTTCGTGGCTGCTTGCTCAATGAAGTCTTAATTGACCGTGGGATACATTTTGAACGTCCAGAGTTTGATTCTTCTTTTTCTTCCAATGAATCTGATTGCTTACTTGTCCTGGAAATTACAATTTCTACTATCACAATCCTTAAAGTCAAAAACTCATCACAAACCAACACTTCAAACTCTCTTTATTCCAATGATCGATAGCATGTTCCGCCCATCATATATTTTTAACTACCATTGCATTCTCTTTCTGTAACTTTCTTTACTAGAATACCTAACTCAGCTATGCACACGGCCAACTGAGGTGACTGTGGTCTTAATGAGTTTGGCTCCTAACGCAATCACTTGGAACTTAGGCATGATTTTGGCTTGTTTACTAGGTCAATGAGTCTGAACAAGCCTCAAAGTGACCTAAAAGAAAGTATTAATGAGCAACTGGGAACGTCGATAGTCCCAGACACTTTTGTCAGGAAAGATGGTACATCAAATGATTCAGTTCGGAAAATAATTATACCTCTCTCTTTAAAGTAGTTTTCCTCCATCTTTTAATAGTCCTATTAAACCTGTCCACGAATCTGAAAGTTTTAAAGGTGTAGAAAATAATCAAGCGTATAAATCTGATTCAACCTGAAGATAGAGGACCTTTACTAGTTGAAGCTACTCGAAACCCAAGAACTTGTTTCTTTTCTTAGTTAAGATATTCCAATTTTTAAAAACTCCTTGTAGAAAAAAAAAAAGACATTCTATTATTGGTAAAATCTAAACCTCTGACCTCCACGGTCCCCACCACACCACCTTAATCTAAGTGAGGATCATCAGTTTCCCACGCATTCAAAAGATGTAATATTGCAAGAAAGAAGTGAATCAGACTAACCTGGCAGCATTGCATGAAGAAGAACGTTTCAGAGCATTAACATCAGCTCCTTCTTCCTTGAGAACTTTTGTCTCAATCAGGCTCCCGCTAAAATATTCTTTGTCTTCCAATCTCAGGCCCATCAGCCTTGGATTCTCCGTCAAGCAATCAAGCTCCCCCAGCATTACTGAAGTAGAGAACAATGGGGAGGGAAATTTTGAATGGGAAAACCTGGGCTTGTAGGTGGGAATGAGGCCAAAACTATGGTCTTTAACTGATATTGACCCACATGAGATCAATTGCATCAACACATTTGTGGCCTTTAGCCGTGCATTGGTTGGCATCCGAATTTCTTCCTCTTCAAGAATCCTAAAACTGTTAATTTTACTAGCGTCAGCTCTAATCAATGATTCCAAAGTTTCTGTCTTCCCACCCGATGAAGACGCACTAGAGGTAGATGGAGGTGGTGAAACCGACTCCCTACATATCTCAGAATTCTCTTTCCCACGTGAAATCTGACTTCGATAAATCTCACTACATTCAGGTTCTAATGACGTATCATCAGTTGAAACACCTCTTGTACAAGTTTCTCGGGGCCTAGGTCTGCTTACATTTTCCTCAGTTTGTGTTGAAGCATCAGCTAAACCATCACTCTTGTGAACCTTGTACTCTGTCAGGCTTAGAGACCCACCCCACGAACAATTCTTCTCAGCTCTCGACTCCGGAGAAACACTAGAGGAACCAGGTCCTTGAACCGGAGGAGAAAGCTCGTCCTCTTGGGAATGTTTGGTCTCCTTTCCATTCATACTGGAAGAAGAGGAAGAGTCCTCGTGACTTCTAGAAGATGAGGGCTCAGGTAATTGTCTCAAATTCTGCATTTTTATAATTCCAATGGGACTGAATCGATCTGCAAGGAAAATACTCCCCATTTTAGTTCAAATTTCGTTTTTCCGTTGTTCTTCTGTAGTGTGGATATTGAAAAAAATCAACCAAATGAAATAGACTCACCAATATAAGCTTCTTTGTTCGGTCAGGAAAAATATCAACGAAAATCAAATAGTTTTCTATACATGTCTTGAGCAAGCAATAGGTTAGAAATGAAGCAAGGATGCCTTTTTACCTGAGTTAGAGTCTTCGAAGAGCTCCGAACCTTTAAGCACATACTCGGTTCCATGAGCAGGATGAATCAGATCATCTTCACAAAGATCATGCCATACAAATCCATTCTTGTAACTTCTGCATTTTCGAATAATACAAGGCCAGAACAAATGAGAAATCAAAAAATAGATACTAGTATCAAAACATTCGGTTTAATTTTTGAAAATCAGAGGGAAAAAAAATCGAAACTTTTTGTTCCATGCCAAAACAAAAATAACGGTTCTGGGTTGGGTCTATTAGCATCGAAAGAGAGCGAACTGGCACCATTTCTTCTTACCTCTTACAAGACCAAGAATAGACGGAAGCCATCCCTCTGCCTCTCAGAACATTAAGCCTTTCAATCACATCTGAGAAAAAAAAGAGAAAAACAAATCAAACTAAAAATATGATTAGAAAGCCAATCGTCTTGTTGTTGTGGGAATGGAAAGGGTGGCGTCTCTTCTGTTTGGAGTACCTCTCAGGTAGAGCCCGTCAGGGGAGGAGAGGGGAACCTCCATGAAATGAGGGTGCTCCAACTGGCGATTGCGGCAGAGATAATAAACCACGGGGACGCTCCGATACTGCTGGTACTTGGGCGACTTCTCCCTCCACACTTTGGCCCTCTCCGGACTCACTTGCCTCTGGTACTTCTTCACCCTTCCCTCCATTTCTCTCTCTCTATCTCTCAGCCAAAACAAATCTTGTGTTTCATGAACTCCAAACTCCCAGAGCTCCACACATCACAACACAACATAAAACCCTAGTAAAACCATTTAAAGAAAGATCAGGTTCAGCCGCTTATCACAACCCACGAAAAGATTTCATGCTAAGATTTTTGTGTTGTGGGTAATGGGTTGAACAAAAATCAGATCTGAGCATATGCTGATAACTGTGAGAAGTAAATGCAAAACGACTTATACAGTCGAAGAAAAAAGTGATAAAAACAAAAGATAGTACTGAATCACAGACTCGATGGTAAGGGGAATGAAGTTGGGGAAACTTCAGGAACGAGAAATGCTCCAAAAAATAGAGCTTGACTTTGCCACTGCTACTGAAGAATAATAAGAATAAAAAAAGATGGCAAAGACAAAGTGATTGATTGAGAGAGAGAGAGTTCCCGATGAGTAACGGAACGGTGGTGGGCTCACTGAACTGGACGCCCGCAGTCAATGCTTCGTATGTCTTGGCAGCTTCAAAACGATGTACAGTAAGCAGAGAGAGAGAGAGAGAGAGAGAGGGAGCGGGACAAGACGGAAGGCTGCAACTTGAAGCTGCTTCCTTACGTGTTTTGTTTTTGGTTACTGTTTTATAATTCTGGACCGGCTTTACAGCTAGTTGAACTGAAGAAGGACGGCCATTCGAGGTTCCAGGCGTTAACCACGTTGCATTAAAATAAAAGTATGTTGGGGTTGGCCCCCTTGTGCATGCGATCCGTAGCTTATTATCCTATTTCAAACTCAGTACATTGTTTACCTCTCTTTTGGCTTTTTCCAAAAAACTATTACACAACTTAAAAAGATAACATCAGTTTTATTTTTCTTTTGTTATTTTTTTTTTTAGATCGAAAACAGCATTGTAGCAAGACAACAAAAGCGCTAGGATCTGTTTATGCAAAATTTTATTTTTTTTAATACATCACTTTTTATATTTTATCTACCTCACTTAAATTTAATCCCATATTAGATTAATTATCTAACTCTATAATAATAAAAAATTTATATTTTAATAATCTTTTACGAGTCTTATATTTTACGAGTTCTTGCTCAAACAAAGTTTGAGAAAAATGAAAAAATTTCTATAACCTCTTACTATTTATACAATTTCCGTACATTACATTTTTTTTAATTATTATTATTTTTTTTATCAAATATTTATTATATAAATAAAAAATAAAAAATTTAAAATTTAAAATAGTTTAAAAAGAATAAACTCAAAAAAAATTTTAAAAAAATATTAAAAAATTTAAAAATTTAAAAAAAAATATAGAGTGTAGAGTGTAGAAAAGATTGTGTAGCAACTCGAGAAAAATAAACACATGAAGTAAGCCCACAGCATAAATATGATCTAAATCTTTATTTTGCATATAATAGTCATATTTTGTTCTTCAATTTAATGATCATATTTTTTTATTTAATTATCATAATCTTAAGAGCATACTTTTCTAACGCTATTATTTTTTAATTTATTAGTCATATATGTACGAACTCTAAAGTTTCGTTTGGTTACATAAATAATCTCATTTTATCTTGCCTTATCTCATCTAATAATTACAATTTTTTTAAACTCTCATATAAAATATAATAAATAATTTAATTTTTTCAAATTTTAAAATAAAAATAATATTAAAAATATATATTTTAATAATATTTTATTTAACTTTTAATTTTTATTTTATTTCATCTGTATAACCGAACGCGGTCTTAATTGTTTTTAATTTTTTTGACACTAGTATTTAGTATGGTCATGCTTTATAGAATTTGACGGCATATCTGAAATTTATTCTAACCATCTTTTTTACGAACTTTTTATTGGAGAGGCATAGAGAGGCAAAATAACATTAAAATCATAAATAACTGAGGAGAAGTGTCCATACATACGTGGACGACCGCTTTAGCTACAAATAAAAATCATTAGAAAAAACAAGGGAAATTAATTATTTAAAAGGGAAAATTTTAAAAATTCAATTTTTTTTTTTACGAAACTAAAAATCAAAAACAAGAAAAATAAATTATAATATTTTTGAAAAAATTAAAAAATTTAAGAAATCTAGCCATTAAGCTTAGATAGAGAATGGATTGTGTATATTTAACTTATGATGATTACGCAGGGAGCATTAGGCAAATATAAATTTAGAAAAATGCTTCAACATTCATTAAAAAAAATTTACAAAACTAAACACGTAAATTAATATGGTTTAATGCGATACATTATAATGTGGTTTGATCCGATAGATTATATTATATATATAAAAAATTACTATAAGTCTGTAAAGTAGATCTGACTTATTATATCATGTCATGTCAATTTATAAATTTATTTTTATAAAAAAAAATTTATAAGTCTAGCACTTCTCATAAATTTAACATGAAAGTATAAGCATTTAAATTAAATAATAAACAAAGAGTAATGCTAGATACAGTCGTGGAGTGTGTAAGTGTCAAACAATCATTTTGAAAAAAAAAATGAGATTCACTATTAAAAATTAGTTTTTTTTCTTATGAGTCTCGTATTTATTCATTTTTTTCAAAACGATTTCATGACTGTAAATATTGGAGTTGAGCAAAAACTTGAAAGTCCTACTTTGACTCCGACTTCAGTCACTCCGTCTCAACTCAAGTCGGAGTCAGAGTCAGATTTTTTTTAATTAGAAAGTCGGAGTCAAAGGGTAGAGTCGGACCAACTCTAACTCCAACTTTAGTACAATCTTCATCTTTATACTTTTAAAAAAAAAAAAATTGTTGTTCCTTGACTAGTATAAAAAAATAGAATTTGTTCTCCTCTGCTGGTCTCTTCGTGGATTTTTCCAAATGAAGTGGCAGTTATCTATAGCTATAACTTTACCAATGTAGTGGCATTTAAAATATAAGGTGTATTAAAAAATGGTATAAACTACAATGGGTGACGTCCATTTGACATGTAGGTCTCATCCATTTTCACTTATACACAAAAGTTTTTGTCAATTAAGATATTCAACAAGGTCAAGGGTTCTGCGGAGTTGTTTTTGAATGATAAACTTGAACATGTAAGACTGTTTTAGTGATTGTGAGTTAATATCTGAGCTAATATTTCTTATGTGTTTTTTGTACTGTTTTTGTGGGATGTTTTGAATGATTAAAATGTGATTATACTTGTTTTTTTTAATTGTTTTTTTGTGTGTGCTGTGGTTTGAGGTTGTTTATATATTAATATGATATAAAAGTTGGGCTGTTTAGAATGATTAACATGAAAGTAAATCACTAAAATAGCCCCAACTGTAGTTATTATAAATTTATAACAACCACACTATAAGTATTTAGATTCAGGTAATGTATTTAGTTTTTGTTATATATTTTGATTTTATCATTTTTTGATACTAATTTCTTATACTTTAACATTTTATGTAGAATTAACTATGTGGCAAATTTTCTACATGAAGATAATTGAGGTTTGAGGTCCCTTTATAAAATTGTGTACTGTTGTTTGTTCAATTTTGTTTCATTATTTTTATAAATTTATGTAGGTCTATTTTATTTCCTTACTAAGAGCACTAGCATTGGTCTATGCATATCTATATGCAAAGCTATATTTGCATAATATGACTAAAAAAATACCCACATTGGCTTATGCATATACATAAATTTGGCTAGCAGTGAACAGTTATAACAACTATTCACTCCATCAAACATATTTTAATTGTTATTTTTCTTTCCTTTCACTCTTTCTCTCTAAATCTTTTTCTCTTCTCCCTCCCTCAACAACACAACAAATCTTCATATACACATTCATTTTATTATTATAATATATTATATATATATTTTTCATTTTATTATATTTTTTATCATTGCATTTGTATTATTAATGTCAAATGTATATAGTGAATGTTAATTACAAAATATATATAAAAATTTTGATTTTAAAAAAAATAATAATAATATTTTATTATTATTTGGTCTCAAATATACATAAGTCAATGTGAGAGTTTTGTTTGAATGGCAAAGTGGTTATACAAAAGAGGTAATTTTACATATGCATATATATAGACCAATGCTAATACTCTAATGTTGTCATCTTTTCTTCAGGCACAACTTAGAATGACACTTAAAATTTGGAATTGGATCATTTGTTGTTATTGGGAACATTTAATTTTATTGTTGTTGGGTTTCTTTTGTTGTTCAAATGATAACTTAGAAAATGTTTACTGTTGTAGTTGGATGAAAATAACATTATGATGTATGATGGATGTGGATGATGGGTTCGTTGGATCATTTGCGAGGTTGGTTGTGGCTGAGAACAATTTTAGTGTTGGCTTGTATTAATTTTTGAGTTAATGATTTAGGTTTTATTTTAATGTTTTAGTTTTGGCTTGTAAGCTACAGTAAATCAGTAGTGATTAGTTATAGTCTTTGTTATGTTTTATTCTAGAATTATATTGGAGCAGATGCTTAATGGGACTTGTAATGAAGCAGTTAGCGAAACCTGTACACGAATAATAGGACGTTCTTTTAATTTTATTTTTCTAATTTTTTGAAACATGTTAGTATGTTACTTGTTTTTATTTAGTTGTTGTTTTGATTATGTTTTTACTAAAATTAAAATAAAAGTGAATATTTAGTTTAGATTGTAATTTTTGAAAAAATTGAAATTTGAAAGCCCACACAAATTTTTTTTTTTAAAAAGTGGGTCAAATATGAAATTAAAAAAAGCCCAAAAGCCGACTCTGCTTAGATAAGTCGGAGCTGGATCAGAGGATGCACATCTCAGAGTCTGAGTTAGCGGTCGGATTCGACCTCCGACAAAGTCAGAGTCGGAGTCGGAGGTAGGGCATACCGACTCTGACTTGCTCAGCCCTAGCAAATATCATTTTTCATAAACAAAACATGTTTAAGAACATAATGTATAAATATGGAGAAATGCAATTTATCATCCTCACACTACACACCAATATGTGATTTGTCATTCTATTTAAACACACATATTTAAACAGAATACAATATGTATGTTCAAATAGAATGGCAAAAATGACAAATTACATATCAATACGTGGTGTAAAGGATGATAAATAGAATTTTTCATAAATATAAATGAAAGACTAAAATTTTTGAAAGATCAAAACAAACAATTATTGATTAATTTGAAGTACTTATAATCAGAGTACTTGATAAACTTGAGATGAAATATTTTGAAGGTGCATTTGGATGCATCAAAAGTTTATGAGAGAGAGGGTTTTGAAGCTTTGTTTTGATTTTATTTTTTGATGCCTCTTTCTTCGGAATGAGTCTCTTTATATCGACTTTGAAGATGGTCGCAAAAGTTTTGGATTCCAGTGCCTTCTCACTTCGGAGTTGATTGCTATATTGTGTTTTACATTTGGTGCAGTTTGGATAGTGAGATGAAATAGTTTTAGATAAAAGTAATTTTATTTAACTTTCCATGCTACTACTATGCTAGCCTTCCTCATTTATATTTTATTTACAAAAAGAAAATTTCTATCCAAAAACTTTACGCCACACTCTTGTTAAAGAAAAAAATAAAAGAATTTTTCTATTCAGCAGGTGTATAGTGTAGGGCTGCTAAATAGAATATTTCTTACAAAAATGATAGACTAATAGCTTATTAACAATTGTTTTACAACTATACATTAAAAACTAATATATTTTTTAAAATCTTAGTTTGACTTTTATTTTGATTTGGTGTTTTTAAATACTTATAAAATATTATTTTATTAAGAATAGTAAATAAAGTGTGATAGGATTGGAAGCCTATCACTACTCTACTCTTTTAGTTAACGCATATTGAGCTATTTTTAAAACAAATAGTTATTTTAAGGTCTTTGTCTTTGGGAAAACTTTACTCCCACATAGGATACTTATCCAATTTTTGAACCGAATTGTTTTTTTATTTTTTATTTTTTATTTAAACTTAATAGTTAAGGAATTGTTTTTAATGAGTTTATGATTTTTTTTTAAAAAAAAAATATCTAAAGGGGTTTTCTTTTGAAAAAAAAAATTACACTAATCGGTAGAAAACTTCGGTAGACTAATCGGTGGCACTAGCACCACTATTGTCTTAGAGTCTTTCATAATGTTCCCTGCATAAATAATGTCTTTAAATCCTAAGCGAGAAAACCATAGCAGACAATCCTATATCATGTGTGGGATAATTCTTTTCATAGTCCTTCAATCGATAATGTGCACAAATAATTAGTTCTCCACTTAGCATAAGGCACAACCTAATTTCATTTTAGATGATGCATCACTATAGATTATAAGTTCTCATTTTTCCTTCTTGCAATGTCAAAACTAGTACAAAAGCCAAAAGCTTAAAGCTTTTTCTAATTTTTCAGAACTTGTCTCATACACCAACATCCATGTGGACAATTTTAGAGATGCTAACAAAATTTAAAAAGCTTCTTACATCTTACATGTAGATAAATCTTGGCCAAAAAACTCTCCCGACTTCTTATGTAAACTCTCTCGCCCAACACCCCTCCCACTCCTTTAACATTGAAACTAGCAAGAGGGAGAAGCATTGTTTTTCAGGGCTTCTCCCTACCACCTTTTCTCCTTTCCTCCATTCTCTCTTGTTTTTCAGTGTTTTTATCTTCCCCTCTAGCTCTTATCTTCTTGCACATTCTTCTTGTAGCTCACCTAAAAGATAAGCCAGGCAGGCAGTTAGCCAAACCTGCGAATGGAAAAGTTTAGGCAAGCGATGAGCTTGCCTGAGCAACAATCAAGGTGACCAATGGAGTTCGCCCGAGTCATATAAGACTTACTTGAGCTACAAAAAAGGCAAGCAATAAAGCTTGCCTGGGTTTTTCACCCAAGCCAAGAAGCCAGGCGTTTGAGTAGCCTACTTGAGCATTGAACAAAAAAGCCAAGTAATGAAGCTCGCCCAAGCATGAAGCTCACCCGGGTTTGCTAACCGCAAGCACAAGATTTAACTTTCACTTGTGCTAACAAGTTTGAATTTTATATGTTCTCCCCATAAAGCTCCTTAGGTTTCTATGAGACTCTTAAAGGAAGACATGGATGAACATACAGGCACCTAGCCTGGAGTAGCAAAGAGAGTTCATGCTTCAAGCAACGAACAAGGTCGCGGGCATCTTGCTTCCCTAATGGAAGAGCATTGTAGATTGCCCCAAGTCACAAGCCTTGCAAGGACTTGGCCCCCCAGTGCTTGAAGCACCAAGATGAGCGATATAGCTCCCCACCAAACACAAAGCACCACGAGCAATAAAAGCTTGCCCAAGCCACAAGTGTTGCAATCTCTCAACCCGACCGCATCACGATGAGCAACAAACCTCATCCCAAGCACTATATGTGGCAAGGCTTTTTTTTTTTAAAAGTTTAAAACTGATCTCATTAAAACAAAAAGGATCACTTACAACGACTCTTAACGACCAAACAAGTGAAGTAGAGTTAATACATCTCTCGGGCTACCTGAGTTGAAATACAGGATGGACATAACTCAATATCATACAAGTCTTCTTGGCTATCAAAAGCGGCTTTTGCTAGCTTGTGAGCTGCCTCATTGGATTCACGATGTGCATGTACTACTGACCATGTTGCAAAGGAGTTTAACAGAGCTTTTGCATCCTCTATAAGGCAGCCCCCTAAGCTCCAGTTTGAAGAGGATTGATTGAGAAGGTCCACGACCTGCTTTGAGTCCCCTTCTAGTATGAGTTGTTGCAGGCCAATTTCTTTGCAAAAAACAGCAGCCAGAAGTAAACCATAAGCTTTTGCATCAAAAGGCCTCCCTCTTAGACATCTATTTGCTCGAAGGGCACCAATAACATAACCTTGATGGTCTCTAATTAGTACACCAATTCCAATTTTTCCTTCCCCCAAGTTTACTACAGCATCCCAGTTGACCTTTAACCATCCCACATCAGGTTTCAGCCACTTGTCAATTCTCGCCATGGGTTGTGGATTACTTGCTCCTTCCTTTTTTAATGCCTCCTTGAAAAAGAGAAGATCAGCCTTTACCTGTTTAATGACTGCATTTGGGTGCTTAAATTCTTTCCCATGTAGGAAATCATTTCGTCTAGTCCAGATTCCCCTCATTGTGACTGCAACCTCCTCGAGTTCCTCTGGATCCACGTGTTCAACCAGTGCTAGCCATACCTTGAAGATCAGGTCATGTTGGATGGATAACTTCTGTACTTTCTTTGGTCCCTGACTCCATACATCTTTGGCTGCAATACATCCCCACAATACATGGCCAGAGGTTTCGGGTTCCTGTTCACAGATCAGGCATGTGTTATCTTCCAACACTTTCCTCCTTTGTAGATTTGCTCGGGTAGGGAGGGCCTCACTGCAGGCTCTCCATAAGAACAATTTAGTGGCAGGGGTTATTTTGAGCTTCCATATTGTTTTCCACACTCGGCAATTTTGGTCTTTGACTGAGGTTTCACCATCGAGCTCCCTTTCCATCTCCTTGCTGAAATGATATCCACTTTTAACTATGTATGTGCCATCCTTTGTAAACTGCCATACAAGTTTATCCTCACGCCCACCTATGCTGATTGGGATGACTGTGATGCTCTCAATTTCCTGTGGGGAGAACATCTCATAGAGGAGAGAAGACTTCCATTGCTTCAGCTGAGGATCAATAAGATCACAGACTTTTTCACACCAGAAATCTACCTCTCTGTTGCTTAGGATTTTTTTACAGGGGAATGATGGTAACCATTTATCCTCCCATATATTCACTTTGTGCCCATCCCCGATCCTCCATATGAGTCCTTTCTTCAGTAGGTTCAGTCCTGCCTGAATCCCTCTCCAAGCAAATGATGGTCTGGACCCCATTTTTGCTTCAAGAATTCCCCCCTTGTGGAAGTATTTTTGCTTCAAAACCCTTGCCACCAAGGAGTCAGGATCCTGAAGGATTCTCCATCCTTGCTTTGACAGCATGGTTATATTGAAGTGCCTCATGTCTCTAAACCCCAGTCCCCCTCCCTCTTTGTTGTTACTGAGTTGGTTCCAGCTAACCCACTGGATTTTGGATGAATCTTCATTGAAGCCCCACCAAAACTTTCGGAGTAACTGATTTAATCTGTTAATGATGGATGCTGGCAGAAGAAACATGCCCATAGCATAAGTGGGAATGGCTTGGAGAACTGCCTTGAGGAGGACTTCCTTGCCTGCAGCAGAGAGGAACTTTGTTTTCCAGTTGGTAACTCGAGCCCAGGTTCTATCAATGAGGGAGTGGAAAGATGCAATCTTTTTTCTCCCCACCAGAGCTGGTAGTCCAAGGTATTTTTCGAAGTTACTGGAGGATTTGACACCTGCTATTTGTAGAATCTGAGTTTGAACTTCTGGAGCAGTGTTCCTACTAAAGAAAATGGAGGATTTTTCTCTGTTTAGTACCTGTCCCGAGCCGTTCTCATACAGCTCTAAAAGTTGGAGAATACACTTGAGTTCCTTTGTTTCTGCTTGACAAAACAAAAGACTATCATCAGCAAAGAATAAGTGGTTCACTGTGGTTGGACCCCTGCCTATTGGGGCTGATGTTAGCCTACCTTCTGCCTCTGCTCTATTTAGGAGAGATGTAAGGGCTTCTGCACAGATTATGAAGAGATATGGGGATAAAGGGTCTCCTTGTCTGAGACCCCTTGAAGGCCAGAAGCACTCGTGAGGTTCTCCATTCACTAGGATTGAGTAGGACACTGAATTAAGGCACCTCTGGATGATGTTGAACCAGTGAGATGGAAAATCCATTTTGGTCATGATGGCCTCAATGAAAGTCCATTCTACCCTATCATAGGCCTTGCTCATATCTAGCTTGAGGGCCATGAAACCTCTCTTTCCAATCATTCTCGAGTTCATAGTATGTAGAATTTCATAGGCTACCAGAGTATTATCCGAGATGAGCCTTCCGGGGACAAATGCACTCTGATTGGGGGCAATGAGCCTAGGCAGTATGTTTTTCAATCTGTTTGCAAGTGTTTTGGAAATAATCTTATACAGTACATTGCAGAGGCTAATGGGTCTATACTCATTTACTTTCTTGGGGCTTTTAACTTTGGGAATGAGAGAAATAAAAGTGTCATTGATATCATTAATAGCCCCATCATGGTTGAGGACTTGAAGAGCATAGCTGCAGACTTGGTCCCCCACCACCTCCCAATGTTTTTGATAGAATTGAGCTGGAAAGCCATCGGGGCCAGGGGACCCCAAGGGATTCATTTGGAAAATAGTAGTTGTAATATCTTCTCTAGTGAAAGGGAGCATAAGCCAAGTCTTCATATCCATATCAAGCTTTGTGTCCAAAGCATATAGGCATTTCTCAAAATTCGAAGGGTGGGAGGAGGTAAATAAGGAGGAGAAATAACCTGTGAAGACCTCTCCAATGGCTGCCTTCTCAGTGACACTTCTGCCTTGGGGATCCTCAATACAATTGATGGTGTTGGTCCTCCTTCTCTGGCTTGCCTGCATGTGAAAGAATTGAGTATTCTTGTCCCCGTGTTTAAGCCAGTGTTACTTTGCTCTTTGGCGCCACTTGAGCTCATTTGCTACTATGGACTCTACCACCTCATTCTGACATTGTTTCATTGCATCCAGATGTTCACCTGTTCCAGTGCTTTGGAGAAGGCCAATCCTCTGAGTTCCCTTTATGACTTCCATGTGATCCTGTTGCTTGGTTTTCTGCCTCCAGATTAGTAAATCTTTTTTGCATATCTCAAGTTTGTTCCTCAAGAGCTTGGCTTCACAATCCACTGTGCTGGCTTTGTTCCATGCTTCACATATCACCCTTTGGCAGTCTTCCTTCATTTCCCAAGCCATCTCGTATCTAAAACACCATCTTCTTTTCTTCTGCCCATCATCTGTTTTATGCAGCACAATAGACAAAGGAGAGTGGTCTGACTTTACTGCAGCTAGTGCAGTGCATAGGCCCCGAGGATATAGGTCACTCCATTCCTTGTTTCCGAGTGCTCTATCTATTCTTTCTTTGGTAAACTCCCTATCCCTTCTATTATTGGCCCAAGTAAATGCCTGCCCATCTGAGTGGATATCATTGAGTCCACAAAATTCGACTGCTTCCCTGAATTCCTCAATCTGTTTGTATGGTCTGGTAGCACCTCCCATTTTCTCATTTTGGTGGAGTATCTCATTGAAATCCCCAGTGCATAGCCATGCCATCGGACTGGGGGGTTTGAGCATCTTCAACAACTGCCAGCTACTGCTTCTTTTCCCGGTATCAGGATGACCATAAAATCCAGTAAATTGCCACGTGGGGCCATTATCCTCACTCTGGACTAGTGCACTGATGTGCCATTTGGTATAACTGATCACAGTTACCTTCCATTCTTCCTTCCATAGTAGTGCAATACCCCCACTCAACCCTATACAATCTATGGCAAAACACCCCTCCATTTTCAAGCACCTTCTTACCACCTCCATCCTGTTTTTCCTACATTTAGTTTCCACCAGGAAAACTAAAAGGGGAGACTTTTCCTTAGTTAATTTCCTAAGGACACTAACTGTCCGAGGGTTCCCAAGCCCTCGGCAGTTCCACATTAGTATGCTCATTGATTTTGGCAGGGCTGGAAACCAGCCACTGCCTTGACTTGAGAGTTTTCTTTTGCATCCTCACTTTTCTTTGGCCTCTTTTGGATTGAGTCCTGCACTGGTATGCTTCTTTTGCAGCCCCTCCAGTAATTACTCCTAGTAGGGCAATTGGAGATATCAACCAGCATCGTAGTGTCATTGTCATCCGTGTGAAAGTTACTTGCTCGAGCCTTCCTCTTCCACTTCCTCACAGTGTGTTCCACATAGTCCATGCCTTGTTGCTTGGGGAATTTTGTGCCTTCATCTGCTGGTATCACTTCACTTCTTTTTGAAACTACCCAAGCTCCATCATCACCAGGATCAGGCCTGGCTATTGCATGGAGCTCAGGTCTCTCTTGTGGTGCAGTGGATGCACTATTGCCAACGTGGCTGCCATGTGGGACTTGGGCTTTAGTGGTTGCCATAGAGTTATGGTCCTTGTGTGTATAGGTTACTTGTAAGCTGTCAGGAGTTTGACTTACCACTTGACTCTTTATCACATTCCCTATGTTGGGATCACGAGTGCACTCAGCTTTTGTGTTCCCTCCATTTGTTTGTTGAACAGTAGCTGCCTGGAGCACTGCTTCCACCTTTCCCGCTGACAACATCTCCAGTTCCCCTGCCGAGATTTCTGGGTTCAACTCTTGGTCATTGTGCACTGGTTTTTCTCGGTCAAAACTACCCCTTCCCTCTTGCTGTTCCTGTTTCTGTTCCTTTCGCTGGTTCTGACCTCTTGAGGCGCCACCGTATCTCCGCCTATCAAAGAGGTTGGTGTTCCTCGGTTGACCGCGTAGCCATGAACCAAACTGAGTTGGGGCTGGTGAATCTTGGACATCATGCCGAGCCCGTATGCATGTTTTCCCTTTGTGAAACAGAATTCCACATTGAAAGCAGAAGCTTTGCAATCTTTCGTATCTAAAAGAGATCCAGTGCTGTTTTTCACCAAACTGTAGCCATTTTCCTCGCATCAAAGGTTTGTGGAGATCCACTGCTACTCTTACTCGTAAGCACCTCCCCCATGCATGTCCATCCGCCTCTGCTTCGACCCTGATGACCGGGCCAATGGAGGTGGCGAACTGTTCTCCAAGACTTTCAGTCATGGCTGCTAGTGGAAGATTATGGAGCTGAATCCAGAAAGGTTCATAACGGAACTGCAGTGCTTCTATGGACATCTCTTCATCCACCTCCATCAACGTTAGAATGTGTCTGTCAAAAAACCATGGCCTCCCACTTAAAACTTTCTCTTTGTCGGCTAGTAGTTGGAACTCGATCAAGAAGCATTGGTCTCCTAGCTCTTTAAACGATACCCATCCTTCCAACCTCCATAGTTGAGACATAGTAATTCTAAAGCCTTCACTATTAACTCCTTTCTCAGTTAGAGCCCTCCCCACTATACAATGTTTGCCCCGTTTTCCTTCTCCTGGAGAGTTTTTCTGTTTTGCATGAAAACATGAACTTTCCTCTTTTGAGAGGTGTAATCTTTCCCATCACAACGCCAAGTCTTCTGCCTCCATTGCCTCCTGCTATCAAACGTACGAAACAATCTCACAAGAAGTGAGACTTAAACCTCTGCCACCGCAAAGGCACTAGAAACCTCACACTTTTCTCTCAGAGAAAAGGAAGGCACTTCGTGCTATATGTGGCAAGCTTAGCTTGCCCACATATGAAACATCATGGTGAGCAATGCAACTTGCCTGTGTAGCCTCGTCCCTCGTGTAAAGGTTCAGGCAAGGTTCCGTAGTGCCAAGGGTATCAGCCAAATAGTCAACACCCAGGTTTTGAATGGGTCAGGCATGCCTCATTCGGATGGAAGTGCACATGTAGAACATGAGTATAATATCGCAGAGGAAAAGATAAAGGTTTAAGGGATGCTTGGAAGCTTAGACAAGATGAGAAATTTTACGATTTTTATAAATAGTGTTAAAATGATTTGAGTTAAGATTTTTGAGTTGGTTTTATAAAAATATGTGGGTCCCGTGGTAAGGGAAATGTGAGATGAGATGTTTTAACTTTTTGAGAAAGAGAAATGCGGTGGGTCCCGACAATGATTGAAAAGTATATTTAATGATTATTTATATTTTAATGTATATATTTATGTCAAAAATTCAGAAAAATTATTTATTCTCATATTGAATTAATTAGAAAATAGTTAATTATCATTAAAAAACACAATTTTTTTCCAAGAACTACGCAAAGTAATTTTTAGGAAAATTTATATTTTAATGTATATATTGATTTCGAAAATTCCCAAAAATTCTTTCCTTTCCCAAATCGATTTAATTCAAAAATACTTAATTATTAGTAGCAAAAATACATTTTTTTTCATGAATTGTGCAAAGTAATTTTTGGGAAAATTTACAACTTTACAATATATTTACAAATCGGTTTAACCAATAAAATATTTATTTCCAATCTATCGATTAAAGGATCAAAAACAATGGACTTTATTTTTGGGATCTTTAAATATTTTAGAAATTTTTAAAAATAATTATCATGACCAATTAAGGAAAAGACTACATTATAATCTATTTGTGTATAGCTTGAGTTATCCCCAACTTTATCATGTGCCAAATTTATCTCTACCGATTAAATAATTCAATAAATCCCAAAATTATAGTTTTTTTTTTTTTAAGGAGCAAACTTCATTCATTAAAGTAGATGCTGAATACAAGGAGGATAATCCTCAATAAGTATACAGTCTTCTGAGCAATTGAAAGCAAATTTTGCCAAACAATGAGCAATTACATTGACTTCCCTATGGACATGTTGAATAGACCAGTTACTGGTCTTGGAAAGCATTAGCTTGATGTCTCCAATAACAATACCAGTGGAACTCCAGCTATCTTCCTTTTGTTGAACAACCTTCACCACAACAAGAGAATCCCTTTCTAGGATGATTTGGTGCAGCCCCATCTCAGCACATAAGGAAATGGCTCTAAGTGTAGCTATCGCTTCCCATAGAAGAGGATCAGAGTTCAAAGGTAAATATGAACATAATGAGGCAATGATGGAACCAGCTGAATCCTTGATGACCACACCAATACCCAGTTTCGAGTTGCCTTTATCTAGGGTTGCATCCCAGTTGACTTTGAAAAAATCTGGTGGGGGAGCAGACCATTGGGTGCAAGGTGGCACATGGACCTTAACCTACTTCATACTGCCCTCTAGCCAAGATCTAATAAATTGCAACTCTATGTTAATTTGTTTGGACACTTGGAAATGAGGGTGAAACTACTATTCAAAAAGCCAAGTGTTTCTTCTATGCCAAACTGTTTTTGTAGTGACAACAACTTCAGTGATTTCCAAAGGGGAGAATTGGTCTAGGATAGGCATCAAAATTTCTTTAAAGGAGTGATCCATGATACAAAGTTTTTGTAGCCTCCTTGAACTCATAGACCACACATCTTGGGCTGCTATACATGACCAGAGAGTATGAACAACTGATTCAGGATTAAAGGAACATATTGGACAAAGGGGTGATGACTCCACCACCTTCCTTTTGTGCAGGTTGAGATTAGTGGCAATGGACTCACTGGCTGCTCTCCAAAGAAAGGATTTTGTAACCTAAGGTGCCTGAATACCCCAAATTTTGTGTCAAAACCTTGAATTGGTAGTCTGGCTTGAAAACTGCCCCATATTGTCATCCTTTATGGTGCGTAGTAGGTGATAAGTACTTCTCACTGAGAATTTGTCATTGGCTAAACATCTCCTGGTCAGTAAATCCTGGTTTCTGTAGGGACTAATAAGCATCCTGCTAATCAAGTTTGCCTTAAATTTTGAGAAGATTGCATAGATGAGAGGGTGGTCCCATTGCATAGTAGCTGGATTGACAAGTTCAAAAATTGTTGCATCAGAATGCAAGATATTGATAGGGGATTGAACTCGAAAGGTGGTGGGGCAAGGTAGCCACTTATCTTGCCAAATTTTTATCTTACTCCCATCCCCTACTCTCCATAGGAGGCTTTTAGTGAGTAGTGACCTTGTAGATAGGAAGTTTTTCCACACATAGGAGTCGTTGGCTCTTGGTTTGGCTGAGAAGAAATTTGATGCAAGGAAATATTTGGCTTGGAGTACCTGAGCAGCAAGGTATGAAGAATTTTGGATAATCCTCCATCCTTTCTTAGCCAGTAAGGCTAAATTAAAAAATTCAAAGTTCCTAAAACCCAAGCCTCCCCCATGCTTGGGTTTTCCAAGAGCTTGCCAACTTAACCAATGGATTTTAGATCTATTGTCTTTTTGACCCCACTAAAAGGATTGCAAGAGCTGGTTAAGGCTTCTAAGAATGGTTTTGGAAAGTTTAAAATTACCCATGTTATATGTAGGAATTGATTGCAGGATAGATTTTAATCAAGTTTCCTTTCCAACTTGAGACAGCATATTGGTCTTCCAGTTAGTCATCTTGGTTTTGACCATATCTAACACTGAATTAAAGGCTTTGGTTTTGTTTCTTCCCACATAGGAGGGTAATCCCAGGTATTTGTCAAATGGGCCAGAGGCTAAAATTCCCGCTTGCTGTAGGATAGCTTGTTGGACCTCCAACTTGGTGTTGCTACTAAAAAAGATAGAAGTTTTGTCAAGATTGAGTCTCTGTCCAGAGACTTGCTCAAAGGTGCTAAGAACTTGTTGAAGTCTACTCCACTCAACTGGGTTGGATCTACATAAGACCAAGCTGTCATCTGCAAAGCATAAATGATTCACTTGTAGAGCACCTCGAGCAACTGTGATCCCATAAATTGAACCCTGCATCTCAGATTGATTTAGATTG
Organism: Cyclocarya paliurus; assembly: GCA_029856935.1. Lineage (NCBI taxonomy): Eukaryota > Viridiplantae > Streptophyta > Magnoliopsida > Fagales > Juglandaceae > Cyclocarya > Cyclocarya paliurus. The sequence goes on along the minus strand of CM056956.1, from coordinate 11,537,710 downwards.
TTACTAAGAAATTTAGAGCAAATAATAAAAGGGTAAAGAGAGAGGGGGTCTCCCTGTCTGATTCATCTAGAAGGAGTGAAGGACTCTTGAGGGATGCCATTGATTAAAATTGAATAACTAACAGTAGTAACACACTACATCACCAAGTCTACCCATTTACTGACAAAACCCATTTTAATCGTCACTTCATGCAGGAATCCCCATTCCACTCGATCATAAGTTTTGCTCATGTCGAGATTTAGTGTCATAAAACCATTGTGCTTCCTTTTTAGTCTGTTTTGCAATAAGTGCAACAATTTATAGGCAACAACCACATTGTCAGAAATTAGCCTCTCTATGAAAAATGCACTATGTGTAAGGGAGATTAGATTAGGCAGAATGGGTTTAAGTCTATTAGCAATCACTTTGGAGATGATATTATAGAGGACATTGTATAGACTGATGGGTCTATAATCTGTAACAAATTGAGGGAATTTCTTTTTGGGAATCAGAGAGATAAATGTTTGGTTGAGTTCATTGAATCCCTTTCTGGTACTTAGCACTTCTATGACTGTAGTAATTACCTCCTTGCCAATTGTGGCCTAGTGTTGGTGATAAAATACTGCTAGGAATCCATCTAGACCAGGGGATCCAAGAGGATTCATATCTTGGATAGTTGTTTCTACTTCCTGTTCAGTGAATTCCCTGGAGAGGGAGCAATTCATTTCTTCACTAACTAGAGGTTGGAAAGAATGGAGGGCAGCCTTTATATTCCTTGGGTTAGAAGTAGAGAACAGTATTTGGTAGAAGGATTGGAAAGTCTTGGCAACCTCTTTTTGGCTAGAAGCTAGATTGTCATCCTCACTAATTATCTTCTTGATAGAGTTCACATGTTTCCTTTGAGTAGAACACTTGTGAAAGAATTTGGTGTTTGTATCCCCTTCCTTAAGCCATCTTTGTTTGGCCCTTTGCCTCCACTTCAATTATTCTTCTTCAAGGTAGCCATCCACTTCTCTCTGAAGTGAGCTTATCTGGCAACTGAACTAACCAGTATTGGAGTCTTGTAGTAATCTTAGTTGTTCTCTCTTCTGCGTGAGGAGCCTTTTCTGATTACTAAAGGCCTCCTTGCTCCAAACCTTAAGTTTGTCTCTGCAAACATTCAGGCATTCTCAAGTGATGGAAACCATGGAGCCTTGAGAAAGACCTTGCAACCAAGCAAATTGAATGAGCTCAGCATAGCCCTTTCTTTTGCCCTAAGCGACTTCATATATAAATACCTTCTGCTTAAGAGCTGCTATTTTAGCATAATTCGAGCATTGGATGAAGATAGGATTGTGATCTGAACACTGTCCTGACAGAACAAAATTCTGATTTCATTCAAATAGATTTAACCACTCATTGTTAACCAGAGTCCTGTCCAGTCTAAACTTAGTAAATTCAGGCCCCTCCCTTCTATTACACCAGGAAAATTTAGATCCTATGAAGCCAATGTCCACTAGACCACACAGTCCATTAGAGCCAATCTGAAATCCTCCATTTGATCAAAGGGTTGTGTGTGAGAGCAAATTGTTCATCTTGGTACAGAATTTCATTAAAATTCCCCATGCACAGCCATGGATTTTAAACTTTTGAGTGGATTAATCTAAGCAGATCCCAACTTTCATTTATCTTTGCAGTAACAGGCTACCCATAAAAACCTGTTAAAGTCCATCTTTTGTCCAAGACAGTAGAGAAAATGGAGATGGATATGTGATGGTTGGAATAGGAATCCAAACCAGCTCCACCCCCTTCTTTCAAAGGATGGCTAGACCACCACTCCTTCCAATACAATCAACAGTAAAGCTATGATCAAAGTTCAACTTGTCCTGAATGGTCTCAATCATTTCTCTCTTGCATTGGATTTCACTAAGAAATATTACATCCGGGCTCTTCTCCTTCACCATTAAGTGAACCTCTCGAATTGTCCAAGGGTTCCCAAGCCCTCGGCAGTTTCAAGCTATGTGTTTCATGGTGACTGGTAGGGCTAGAAACCAACCTCTGCCAACCTAGCTTGCTTTGCTCTCTTCCTTCTCATGATGGGCCCGTGACACCCTTCACCAGGCCTTTTCCTATGCTTGGGTTCATTAGTATCACCCATAGGTGAATCAGGTGGGCCCTGCATACCCTAAAGCCTCAACCCTCTAGTTGTTCTCTTCCACGTAGTCCCTTTAGAGCTGCCAAATAAAAAGTTTTTTATTGGGGAGTTATGGGATGGGGAGCTAACCTGAGGACTATCTTTGATAGGACTGGATGTATCAAGGCCAACTTGAGCCGAGAAGGGGTATTGGTTTGGCAAAACTACTTTGGAGATTAAGGGACCCTTTGAGTGCACTTCAGTCAAGTGAGGGGAGGTCTCGAGGCTATCAGAGCTTACCTGAAGGGGAAGGTCAGAATGACCTTTAAAACCGTACATGTTGCACTTTACATGTAAAGGTCCTCTTAGTTGGTAATTATCAGAACTCCTAAGGTCTGCTTGCTTAAAAGTTGCATCCGGATTTCCTGAAGCATTTTGTCCCATCCCACCATCATCGTACCTGCTATCCTCTGGTTTGTTTTGGCACCAACTCCCTGAATTTTCGAAGTCACCCCTCTTCTTGTTGAAAGTTTGAGAACTTCTCACCTAGGAACTGGCCCTAAGCCATGAGCCGTATTGGGGTGCAGCTCATTCAGGTAATCTGCCACCCAAAGGAGAGATTAGGCATGAAGGACCAGCATGTTTAATGGCATCACAATAGAAATAGAACAAAGGCAGCCTTTCATATTTGAAAGGGGTCCAGAAACGTTTCTCTCCCGTGTTAATAAACCGACCATGAGTAAGAGGCTTAGAAATGTCAAGTAACACTCCTATCCTAAGGAAGCTGCCCCAAGCCATCCCTCTAGCATTCATGTCCACTGATAAAACAGTGCCTGCAGCTACACCCAACCTTTCCCCCATGGTTTTATTCATACCAGCAAAAGGCAAGTCATGAAACTGTAGCCAGAATGATTCTTTGTTGAAAGCAATATCCTTGGGAGCCAAGCAACCTTCACAGTCAAACAGACACACCAGAGACTTGTCAAAAGACCAGGGTTGTCCCAATAGAACCCGTTCCTTTTCAGTGGTACTTTGAAACTCAACCAGAAATCTATTGATACCAAGATCCTTAGAAGAAACCTGGCCCTCCATTTTCCATACCTTACTTATAGTAGACCAAAAAGCTCCTTTGTTGACCGCTTTTTCTGCTACAACAAGAGCAACCAAGCACTTATTACTTTTTTCGATGGAAATCAACACTTCCTCATTCGAGATGAGGACTTCCTGTTTCTCTTCCTCTGTGAGACATAGGCCTTTGTACAGACTAGAGAGCTCTTTAGCTATGAATGGGATTTTAGTAATGTAGCGTGATAACAATCAGTGTAAAATGCTCTTCGAACTAAGTCCAAGAGAGTAACCTCTATGTTCTAAAGAACAGTAGAGAGAAAACACCTCACCTTTCCCATAGGGAGAGAGGGGACACACAGTTGACCCAAAATTATAGTTGAACGTGATAAAAAAAAAGCCAATATAATTCTCTCTTATACATTGGAAAGTCCCCAACCTATATTTTGGCCCACCATAACTCACAAATTTCTTATATGAAGGAAAAATACACAATTATAATTTTTTATGTATCTTTAAAAAATTTCCAACTTCATTTTTCCCCAAATGAAAATTTATTTGAAAATTCAATAAATAATCATTTATCATTAAAAAATTACTAAAAATATTTTCGACATAGGTTAAAAAATAAGTTTTTCCCTAATTTTGATGATTCGAGAATTCATATAATAAGCAATTATCAATAACAAAAATTGATACAAACTGAGAAAATGAAATTGGACATGTCTTGTGAAAATGAAGCAATTATCAACAACTAAAAATATTACTACCTTTAATGTTTTTTATGTTTATTTATTTCAAAAATTGAGAAAATTAAAATTAGAAATAAAGAACACAACTAATTCACAACTAATTCACAATAATTAACTATATTATTAACAATTACACGTCCATTGCACAAACTTATGTGACCACATAGGTAACACAATCCCATCCCTTATTGTAGCCATAGTTTGGGCTAATTCGTTGGACATGTCTGGCACGCATGAGAGGATTTGCCCCCGTCATCAACCCCATGCATAGTGTTCCTATTAGGCCTTTGATTCCTCCAATTCTCTATGAACACATAATTGGACATCACCATTCTAATAATATTGTGTAGTGTATAACATGCAGTAACGGTTAACCCTTACCTAACCTCGCTATATCGAGGCATTGAGTCCAATATTTTAAATCAGTCTTTCAATAAACCAAATGTGTGTACAATAATATTTCATAGGGATGCATGATGATAATTAAAATAATTTTTATATTCCCAAAATGAACGCGCATTATAATGATCAAACTGGTGATACTTTTCTCTTGAATATGGAGGCACAAATCCTTCTATGCAGGAAAAAATTGAATCAATTAGATAATAATAACTTGAACACATTTCAACCGATAATCAAAATACTCTCTCTAGAAAAAAGCTCCCGCATCTCTCTAGGAAAAAGTTTCGGAACCCAGATCCACTGCCCGGGGGGGGGGGGCTTCACTCCTCCTCCCTCCCTCCACTCCATTTTGTTGTTTCGGTTTTGTGTTTTATGTGGTTTTGCTTTCAGTTTTCGATTTAGAAGAAATATCATTTGGGGCTCTCATCCAAACATTTTTCCCCTCTGTTTTCCTTCCACTGATGAGCACCTTGGATCCATTTCCCACGATCCAAACAGGTTTCTCCCTCGCGATATGCTGAGGAGCTCAAGTCAGAGCCACGGGGTGCACGGGCGTAGGAGTGCGAAGATGCCACGGGAGCCTCTGGATCGCGGTGACCGATAGAAGATGGAGCTGGCCAGTGCTTGTGTGAGGGCGGAGGGTAAATCCGAAACCCAGGTGGAGGTGGCCGAAGGTGGGGAATGGGCTAGAGGGACGGCGAGAGGGACGCTAGGCGCTGCTCATTTGGGTGATGCTCAAGCGAGGTTGATGGTAGTAGGAGGTGGGAGAAGCTGGGTGCGTTTGGAGGGCCGATCCTCGTGCAGAAGGAGGCGGGATCGCAGAGGCCATCGCTTTCCTTCAGAGTTGGGCGGGTGCTCGGGTGCAGGAGGAAGGAAAACAGGAAAAAAAAAAAAGAAAAGAAAAAGAAAGGTTGGGCGGCGGCTGAAATGCTTATGATAAACCCTACCTGCCATCCCACTGTTTGCAAACAGTTGAGGTTTTTGTTTCAGTTGCCCATGTGTTTCTTCAGATCTTTTGTTGTTTATTTGTGTATTTTGTTAATTTTTAGTTTTTGTAGTTTATTTTATTTTGTAATTTTGCTACTAATTTTGTTGATCTGAGCGTGGTGTTGGACTTTTCGATATGACGTAATCTGGGGCGCAAGCGGTTCGAGAGTGTTGGGTGATGCTACGCTAGTGGTCGTGCGGCCGGGCGTTGTGGTCCGTGCGCGAGCTGGGTGCTCGTCCAGTCCGGATTCGAGATGCCGATGCTGCTGGTGGGCATGACGTCCAGGGTCGCACCAGTGCTTGAGATTCTGTAGCTGTTTTTGTCTTTAGTTGTTTTCTTGTATTTAGGTATTACTTTGTCTTTATTTAGCAATAATATAGAAATAGGCTATTGGATTTGATGTCCATAGCAGTGTCCCGTACTCATCTTCCTAGAGAGGATTGAGGGGCCTTTTAGTTCTGTTTTTACAGAGCACTTTCTCTGTTTATGAGAGAGTTTGTTTAGAAGTTAAGACAATGTCCGCCACAAAGTCATTTGTGTGTGGGGAAGCCCTAGAGCTGATGCGTAGTTGACTTATAGTCTGGTTGTCCATGTATTGATAAGTCACATTTGTAATTTCGGTTCATTAATGAAATGAGTCTATTTCCATAAAAAAAAAAAACACACATTTCAACCAACAAATAGAGTTATTTGCTAAATAAATAAATTCTATGTAAAAGCGAAACACATATTTCTGCCTCAATTATCATTATATAATATTTACCTTAGAGTGGCCATGGAAATCGATTCCCCCTTCGACTCAATGCAAGAAAATGTGTGTATCATGGGCTATTCCTTCCCACCCCGTATGCATAAATGTAAACTTCATATCGAAATTATATAAACACAATACATTTTGTGCAATTTGGTGATAACGATTTCTATATGCGTTACTTAACTTAGCTGGTGCAACAACGTCAATCATAGTGCCATCAAGTGCACCAAGGCATTGCTACAAAACTATTGTCAAATAACACACGACAATTAACTGATGTATATTAAAATATGGACCTAAAATAGAGTTACTAAGTAAATATTAGACTGTTGGGAAGTCATTACCTCAGACCGAGGATAATTTTTGGGATTGCCCGCAATATAAGGATAGATCCTAGTTGTGTGTGTTGGCGCAATCACAGTTATCCTTAGCTCATGTAGAGCTCGCATCACCGTCTTGACATGGCGGTTAATAGTTTCATTTGAATGTTGGAAGCAATCCTCCATGACATGTTGACATTGTGAATGGCCAACCAGAAGGAAAAACATGCCTAATGATTCTTCCATCGACACCCACTTTGTAGATTCCATAATATGTGATTGTCGTAACACATCACATATGGCACGAAATGCCTTGACCTCCATTCGAAACAAGTTGATGTAATTCTAAGGGTGTCCATTCAAAATTCTCTAAATATATTGATCCCCACATAGACCTGTATTATGTTGCGTCATTCTAACCCGATCTTTGGAATGATAGCATGCCATCCAAATCATATAAATTATGCCCATCTCATGCAATGCCGCTTCATCTCCACTAGAACTACATATCCTGGATCCCTTATTTGTACCAGTGGCGCGAGACATATTTGATCTCATGTCTTTGTTGTCGTTGTTCACTGCCTTCGATTGGGTATCCTCTGAACGACTATAACTGTCCATTCTCTAGAACCTTCTTACAATTATGATAAATAAAATGTTAGTGACATTAAAACACACTCAATATTCTCTAATAGGGTCAAGAAAAACCAAGTCCATGATAGTTGTCTCTCTGCTTTGCACACAACGTAAGCTATTAGGAACATATCTTCATTATTGTTGCTCTCAATAGCTCATAACAACTATCCACCATATTAACCTTTTAAGTGGCAAGCATCTATTTTGAAATTATAAGTCTACAAGCATCTATTAGTCCTCTCTTACATGCAGCAAAACATACATACATCCTCTCAAAAAATGGTCCATTCCTATGGACAGATGTACTGCTGCCACTGTTTCAATGCCATATTGCGGTTGCATAATTCTAAACCTTCTTGTATTGCTTTATGTGGTTCCCATATATCATCTCAATGCCTTCTGCTTTGTAGTATAGCAAACCCAGAAAATGGCATTAGCATTATGATTCATCTTGATTTGTTCTCTAAGTGCAGGAACCATCCATGTTGGGTTAACTTTAAATGCCTCCAAATATCGAATTCCCTCCCATTCAATCGCGATTGTCTTTATTTGGTAGTGCCTTCCACAATTAGCTTTGGTTTACAGGTTTTGACTTGGGAGGAATCCTTTTGCGTGAGCACGAGGTAGGAATCCTTAACCCATACCCTCTCTTGCAAATAGTAGTGATCCTCTCCCTATCATTGTGCTTGAAAATGCAATAAAGTCCATTTGAATTGAATAGTGTTGCAATGCCATCCTAAATAACTTTAGGTCCTTGAACCTCAGGCTAATAGATAACTTCACTTCATCTCTTAAGTCATGACTCTCATGAAATTGGGGATAGTTATGTATAAGACCACGATATTTGTGCTTGTCTGAATCTAACCCTTGAAAATTTTCTGGCTTTGAATTATCCCCATGTCCAATGGTACTGCATAGTCATAGTCAGCGTTTACACCAAACTAGTCTACATGTAGAGGTGAAACTTCCTCTACATACAAGTCTTTATCATTATCTCCCTCTTCAGTATTATGTGTATCACTTAGCTCCATCTCTATATCATCATTATAGGAGTCATTATCTTCACTCTCGGCTACACCTTGTCCAACAACTGTTTTCTCATCATCAAATATTGGCGATATGTTATTATAATCAGCATGTTGTGATTGCAACTCTAGACCAATATCATATAACTCCATGCCATCATCTAGATATTGATAAGTCTTGAACCTCAACCTCCTCCACTACATTGCTAGGAAGTGGTTGGTGAGATGGTACCACCTCAATAGGCTCATCAATAACATGGTCGACATATATATGCAAGATATATATCACTTTCTTCTGAATCCTTGATGCCAACATGTGCCCTTCTTTGTCTTTAATAAGTGGGGATAGGTACTCCAATATATCTTCATCATCCAAGGTGTATAGTATGAGGCATTATTGTGGCATCCAAGATCCTTTACAATGTTCTATATAAAGGGCACATACAAGTAAGTGGGAGTCCAAATCCCCTATTCCCAATGTATGACAGGTTTAATTACAAGATTTGCCATCGAAAGCGACCACCATGATGCATTACAACTTTAACCATATTTGCAATCCACATAAACTAAATAAAATTAATTTAAAATAACAAAAATAAATAGAGTGCACAAACAATCCCTAACCCAAATTCCCAATTATCAACTTATGAACCTTGGTCCCAATTTCATGCACATAATAACTATAATCCCCAATTTTTGCATAAACAATACCTAATTGAAATCTCCAATTATCAACTTAAGAACCCTAACCCCAATTTGATTCACATAGGAATCCTAATCCCCAATTTCATGTACAAATAATCATTAATCAAATCCATAGTTATCAACTTAAGAACCCTAATCCCAATCTAATGCCCATAAGAACTCTCACCCACAATTTCAGGCACAAACAATCCCTAATTATCAACTTAAGAATAATTACTAGTCTAAATCTAAATATTTTGGGTTTGTTATAACAATAAGTGAATGAAAGCCTAGAACATTTATGAAGGGAATCACGGTGGTGTCAAATATAGTTTGAACAAGAAAAAACACAAATCAAACTCACCGATTTCGTGTCATCATCTATTATAGATGTTGTGACTAGTCTCCAAGAATGATCATCGACCATTATGGGGGAACAATGGCTCTTTACACGGTGGGGGATGCAGTAATCGAGAAGGGTATAAGTATCAACATGCTTGTTGAGAATGAGAGGGTGGAGGAAAACAAATTGGATATTTTGGGATTCAGGGATTCAAAATGGAGATGAGTTTTTTAGTAATCTTAAGGGACATGTTATGTGGTATACAATTGGCAAGTGGTGATTTGGACATGTCATCTTTCCTTTGTGGGTTGGACGCAATTCTTAACAGAACGATCTCGTCCACAAAGGATCTAAGCATATGGCGTTATTTCTTAAAAAAAAGGACATCAATGACCTAAACCTAGGCTTAGTTTGGGTATTTAGAATATTTTATTATTATTTATTATTTTATTATTATTTTTTACCTACTTTTTATTACTATTTAATATTCTATCATTATTTTTTCACTATTATTTACAGAATACCTAAAAATACTTCACTACCTAAACGCAAACTAAATAAGCAAAGCATGGAAAGTGTCTCAGCAAATTTACCTTAAAAAGTGTCTTATACATAATATTTTTATATAATAAATTTTACTATTTGTTGCTATGATGAGACGAGAGATAATAAATAATAATAAGAATAGATGTTATTTTTCATTTTATTAATTTTAATTATATTGATCGATAAAAAATATTGTAAATAATTTCTTACTTCAAGAGCATAAGAAAAATTATTTAAAAATATAATATACTAACTAGTTGGATTAAGACATTATTTCTGTAATAAGGTATTTTTCAGATATTTTAATATATTCTTAGATATTTTATTTCTAAATATCACTTAAATATAAAATATTTTTGAATTTCAAATTTTAAAACTTTTCATCTAATTATTCATTCCAAACTTTCAAACAAGATCTAAAAAATAGTACAATTTTTTCAAAATTTTTAAAATAAAAATAATATATTTTTTTAAAATTTATGATATTTTTAGTTAATTTTTTCTTTCTATTTTTATAAAATTTAATAAAATATATTAATTTAAAATATTTCACTTTTATTTATAAATTATTTTATTATTATTTGTAGATATTAGATATTTTAAGTTTCGAAGCGACCCTAAAAGTAAAAAATCTAATTGAAGCAAATATGTATTCGATAACAAAATTGTAATTACTTTGAGACATTCCCGCCATGTTTCCGTGGGCTTCCCTCCCTCAGGCCTCCCTCCCCCGCGTCGCACCGCACTCTAGTTACCCTCTCTCGCACTTGCCAATCTCCTGCTGCTTGAGCATGTTACCTTTGTAGCATTGATGCTCCCGCTCCGTTCATGCTACTGCCTGCGGCATCCTCCCTCACTTTCTCACCCCCTCAAGGCCCTCTCTTTCTCTCCCTTCCCCACCATACCTTTCTCTCCTTCTCTGAAGCCCTTTACTTCCACAAACCCTAAACCCTTCACCATGTCATCTCGCCCTTCCGCTTTTGACGCCCTCATGTCCGGCGCTCGGGCTGCCGCCAAGAAAAAGCCCCTACCCCGCTCCTCTTCTCCCAACAAACGCAAATCCCTAGATTCAGACTCTCCCACAAACACCAGCATCCCCAATTCTTTAGCGCCCGATATCTCAATTTCCCAGGAATTGAAGAGCGTGGATGAGAGCATTGGGTCCGACGCCGCCCCCGCAGCTAAGAAGAATAAGATCCGTGCGGTGACCTTGGAGCAGACTATTGCTCAATTTAAGACCAAAATGCCACAGTTGAAGAAGAAGGCGGGGGACTTCGATCCAAGCTCAGTTGCATGGTGGGGTGAGGGTGAGAGGGTTCCGTTCCTTTTTCTCTGTTTGGTCTTGGACATGATTTCCAACGAGACGGGGCGCATTGTGATTACGGATATAGTGTGTAATATGTTGAGGACTGTGATACATACGACCCCGGATGATTTGGTGGCGGTTGTTTATCTTTCTGCGAACAGGATTGCCCCGGCGCACGAAGGTTTGGAGCTAGGAATTGGGGATGCTTCCATAATTAAGGCACTCGCGGAGGCTTGTGGGAGGACAGAGGTGCAGGTTAAAAAGCAATACAAGGTACTTGTTTCTGTTTATTTGCTTTCTTAATCTTGGACCGCTCCATGGAAGATCTGAAATCAGTACAATGTAGTTGTATTTGATAAGCAATACAGGGTAATTGGAGCGCTCTATGGAAGATCTGAAATTTTTTTCCTTAAGACTCTATTTATGTGGGCTATTGTTATAGATATCAATGGCCTCAGTTTCCATGAATTCCTTTTATCTATCTCTATTTCCTAACTAGCTGCATTCGTATACGAGGAATGCGTATTTGGGCTAAGTCTATTTTCATATTAATAAAATGGCTCTTACTTTAAAAAAAAAATGCTATGGGCTAGCTTTGAGTTATGCCCTTATAATTTCATCATGTTGGTTTAATCCCAGATTGAAGGACGTAAACTAGGATTAAGTTCTTATATAGCCATATTAACTTCAGATTGAACTATAGGAACATTGCATAGGAGTTGAGGTATCAATATTAGCAACAAATGTGGGTTCAATCCATTAAATATCAAACACAATTTTCACGAAAATGATTCAATAGTTTTTGAGTTGCCCTTGTTGTTTAACATAATTTTTTAAAATATGAAGTAAAGAAAAAGACTCATCAACTCACGAAATAATGTTAAAAATTAATTTAACCATGTGTGGTGGAATAAATTCAATATAAATATTTTTTTATGGATCCATGAATATTTATACGTACTTGAGATTGGAAAATAAAAATCAAATCTAGTCTCTTTTACTATAAAGATCTCTCCAATCCTTTCTACAATATTTTAGAAGTGTAAACTCATTGTAAGAAAGGGAAACTTCTTTTCAATAATTTTTTTAAAAATATTAATAGTCAAAAAAAGAAAAAGAAAAAGAAAGAGAAATGGTTGGCCTGTTGAGGTGTTGCAGAAAGTTGGAGAAGTTGAAGGATCTTTGTGGCACGTAAGAGCAGAGTTATTTAGTTGGAAGGAGAGGTTGGAGTCAATGTTGAAGAAGGTAGATGAAGGGTTGGGTTTGTTTATGAGTTTGAGCCTAAATTTAGAGGATAAGGAAGAAGGAAAAAGGATGGGGCAGCAGCGGAATGGGCCTGTGGGTTTTAATGATAAGTCAGCAGATGGGCTGCTCAAAAAGCCCGAAGGGAGGGGTGGCCTAGCCCAAGGGCTCGGTGGCTCCAATAGACACGTCAACGTCACATAAAGGGTCAACGGCAGCAGGCCAGTCTTTGAGAGGCTCTTCGGCAGGGGTCTATCCACCGGCAACTCTTCAGTTACTCATATGAGAATTAGAACTCTGAGGTGGTCCATATTAAACCCTCGATGGCACAAGAGGTTGTACTTTCTTCACAGAAAAGGACGACGGTGGTAGTCGATCCCTCTGAGGGTACTTAGGTGGTGTGTTCAACTCCGACGAAGGGAAGCATGTTTCCTTCCTCCGAGCCCGAGGTTCAAAAGGGAGATTCTCATCTCGGGGTTGGGAGGTTCTCTTCTCAGTCGTTACTGGTTCCTGTTGAGCTACGTTTTGATGGCAATGTGAGGGTTTCATAGGGGGTGGAAGTGGTGGAGGGAGATGTAGAATTGAGTGGTAATGTCATTGGGTCCATTGAGGAGTTTGTTTCTGGGGTCCCTTGCACCCAAAGGTTAAACTCTGAGATGCAGATGGTTTGTGGAGGGGAGGCGGAGGTAGAGGCAAGTGAGTCAGGAGAGCTGAGAGAGTCTGATGAAGAAATGGACCTTGATCCATTGTGTTCTATTCTTCTTGAAATTGATTGGCCCAATTCCTCATCTGATTGGGTGATGAGGAAAGTGGATGAAATTAAGGATTGTGTGGGAATCTCGTGTCGGATTTGAGGAACAATTTAGAGCGCTTCTAATAGCTATAGAGACTGGTCAACCTTCATTGGCTAGATCCGCTCTTAAGAAGGAGAGGGAATTGAAGAGGTTATCATGCTCTATTAATTATAAATCAAAGGGAGGAAGTGTCGCCTTTAGAGATTGTTAGAGGACATGGTTGTAATTAGTTTAGTTTAGGAATGTATAATGGTCATGTGTATGTGTATGTATAGTAGGTTGATTTGTAAATGAACATAACAATTCATTCTCTCTCAATATATTCGACTACATGGTATCAGAGAGAACTGTAGTCAGTGGTGGTTGTGCGACGGAGCTAGTGGTGGTTGTGGGTGTGCGACGGAGTTAGTGGTGGTTGTGGTGGTTAGTGGCCGTTGTCGTCTGTGGTGGTTAGTGGCCGTTGTCTGTGGTGGCGCCCGGAGCTATTTCAAGCTTTTTCGGTGACCTCAGGTGTCGTCTCTTGTAGTGGGCACCAGAATCGAGACTGCCGGCGTTTTCTGTGCACACCGGTGAGTCTCCCGTCGTCATCCGCTGCTGGAATCACTGTGTATCGCTGGTGACCTTGACGTCTCGGAGTGCTTGGTTGCAGGTATCGACTATTCTATCCTGGAATACGTATGCCCCTAATCTAGAGTAAGTTCTTATCTCTATCCAGAATAAGATTCGTTTGGTAACAGGTATAAGGTAAACTTATTTCTGTTTAGGATAAGTTATCCTCGTTTAGGATAACTTATTCCAGTTTAGGATTAGTGTTTGAAGCCGGTACCGGCGATACCCGAAACACGTCCAATACAGGCCGGTCACAATCCGGTACAAACCGGTTCAACTAGAAACAGAGCAGTTCCAACCCGATACAGGCCAATTCTGAACCGATACTTGCTTGTTCGGCCGGTACAGACTTTTTTTGACCAATACAGCCCTGAAATTTGGGGTTTTAATCTGATTTTTGACCGGTACAGGCTTGTTTTTCATCCATATTTCATATTTTGTGTGGATTCTTGTTTCCAAGTTGAATTTTTGTGATACTTTTCTTCATGACAACTAAGTTTGAGTCAATGTCTCTTGCACCTAATGGTTCTGTTGGTTGTAGATGGGTATATAAAATCAAATTCCATCCTGATGGTTCTGTTGAACGTCTGAAAGCCCGCTTGGTTGCTAAGGGTTACACTCAAACTTATGGCAATGATTATGACGAGACTTTTTCCCCGGTTGCCAAAATTTCTTCTATTTGAGTATTGACATCTCTTGCTGCTAACTTGGATTGGCCCTTATTTCCGTTAGATGTTAAAAATGCATTCCTACATGGCGACTTAAATGAGGAAGTGTATATAGAGCAACCACCTGGGTTTGTTGCTCAGGGGAGTATTGAGGTACTGTGTGTAAGTTAAAAAAGGCATTATATGGTTTGAAACAATTTCCTCGAGCATGGTTTGGGAGGTTCTTTGATGCTGTATTAGCATTTGGTCTGCGTAGATGCCAAACAGACCACTCAGTATTTCACCTACACAGTGATGCAGGTCATATCTTGTTGGTTGTATATGTTGATGACATTGTAATTACTGGGAGTGACTCAACTGGAATTGCTAGGTTGAAACAATTTTTACATGATCAGTTTCAGACAAAAGACTTGGGCAAACTCAGGTACTTTCTTGGAATTGAAGTTGATAGATCTAAAAAAGGCATTAACCTATCTCAGAGAAAATATCTACTTGATCTTCTGGAAGAAACTGGCATGTTAGGTGCACGACCTATTGACACTCCTATGGACTCAAACCGTAAACTCTTGAAAGATGAAGGGGAGTTGTTTGGAGATCTAGGTCGGTATCAAAGACTTGTTGAAAAATTGAATTATCTTACTATCACTAGACCTGATATCTCTTATGCAGTGAGTGTAGTGAGCCAATTTCTACAAAAGCCCAGGGTCTCACATTGGGATGTTGTAATCCGTATTCTTCGTTATCTTAAGCGAGCTCCTGGTCTGGGACTATTATATAGACCGAATGGACACCCTAGAATTGAAGCTTTTTCAGATGCTGATTGGGCTGGATCTCCTTCAGATAGAATATCGACTACTGGATATTGTACCTTTGTAGGAGGTAACTTGGTTTCATGGAAGAGTAAGAAACAAACAGTAGTAGCTCGGTCTAGTGCAGAAGCCGAATATAGAGCAATGGCTCACACGACTAGTGAGCTGACATGGTTGCAACACTTTCTTCAAGAGATTGAGTTTCCAGCTCCTGTCCCTCTTCAGTTACTTTGTGATAACCAAACTGCAGTGCATATTGCATCTAATCCTGTATTCCATGAGAGGACTAAACACATTGAGATTGATTGTCACTTCATTCGGGATAAGATACTAAGTGGTGACATTTCTACACCCTTTGTGAAGTCTGCTGATCAACTTGCAGATATGTTTACCAAACCACTGTGTTGTAGTCGGTTAAAACTTATTTGTTCCAAGTAGGTTTATATGATATATATGCCCCAGCTTGAGGGGGAGTATTAGAGGACATGGTTGTAATTAGTTTAGTTTAGGAATGTATAATGGTCATGTGTATGTGTATGTATAGTAGGTTGATTTGTAAATGAACATAACAATTCATTCTCTCTCAATATATTCGACTACAGAGATAAAGGCAAGGAGAGGGTTGTTTATAGTCATCAATGAAACCAACAGTCATCTCTTGGAATGTGAGGGGGCTGAACGATTATAGAAAACATCTTCGTGTAAAGAATATGATTTGAAAGTGGAATGCTGATATTATTTGTTTCCAAGAAACCAAGCTGAGTTGGTTAATCAAACAATTGTGAACAGTTTATGGAGCTGTCAATGTGTGAGATGGATTGAATTAGTTTTGAAAGGGGCTTCGGGTGGTATTATTATTATGTGGGATGGGAGGTTAGTGGAGATGGTAGATCATTATGTGGGAGAGTTTATGGTTGCTTGCCGATTCATTTATGTGGATGACGGATTTGAATGGGCATTTGCGGGGATTTATGGTCCTAACGTGGTAGGAGTATTTTATGGGATGAAATGGCGGGTGTTTATTGCTGTTGGGATGTTTCTTGTTGTTTTGGAGAGGATTTTAACATTACTTGGTTCCCTAGTGAGCGAGTGGGGGATAATTATTTCTCTCATGCCTTGAATACTTTTTCTGATCTGATTTTTGAGCTTGGTTTGATCGATCTTCTGATGGTGGATGAGGATTTTACGTGGTCCAATGGAAGGGCATGGTCTAGGCTGGACAGATTTCTGGTTTCAGCTTCTTGGGAGGTTCGTTTTCCTGATTTGAGGCAGAAAAGGTTACCGAGATTGTGTTCTGACCATTATCCTATTATGTTGGTGAGTGGGGGCTCTTTTAGAGGACTAAGGTATTTTAAATTTGAAAATGTGGTTGGAGGTTGAGGGTTTTGTGGATAGGATGAGAGTGTGGTGGTCTTCGTACTCTTTTTCTGGTACTCCGAGCTTTGTACTGGCTGGTAAACGTAAAGCATTAAAAACAGATTTGAAGAATTGGAATGTTGAGGACTTTGGCAACACGGATAATAAAAGGAAACTTTTGATGCAGCAGTTGCAAAGTTTGGAGGAAAGGGAGCTGTTGGGGGACTTATCCAGTGAGGAATAGGAGAGAAAAAAGTGGTGGTGGATGATTTAGAGAAGATCACTGTAATGGAGGAAATCTCTTGGAGGTAGAAATCTCGGGTCCTTTGGCTGAAGGAAGGGGACAAGTGCCCAAAGTTTTTTCACTGTATGGTGAACTTTCATTGAAGAAATAATGCAATTGAGGTTCTTCATGATGGTGAAAACATCATTTCAGATCAAGAGGTCATTAAGGATCACATTGTCAATTTTTCTGAGAAGTTTTTGATTGGCAACGAGTGTCCAGGAACAGTGTCCGCACTAATCCTGGGGGTGCACAGTCCTTCGGCAAGGATCACATTGTCAATTTTTATGAAAAGTTGTTTAGCGAAGAATACTCATGGAGACCAAAGCTTGATATAGACTGTTTTTTGACTCCATTGATCAGGCAAGTGCAGAATGGTTGGAGAGAGCTTTTGAAGAGGATGAAGTTCTCGATGTGGTTAGAGGAATGGCAAGGGATAAGGCTCTGGGTCCGGATGGTTTTTCAATGGATTTTTTAAAATCTAGTTGGGATATAGTGCGTGAGGATATTATGAAGGTTTTTCATGAATTTTATACATTTATGAAATTTGAGAAAAGTTTCAATGCTACATTTATAGTACTTATTCCCAAAAAGGTGGAGGTTGTGGAGATGCGGGATTTTCGGCGTATTAGTTTGGTGAATGGGGTATATAAGATAATCTCTAAGGTGTTAGCTAATTGTATGAGTGGGGTGTTGGGAAATATTATATCGAAATCTCAAAATGCCTTTAGGTAAGAGGGAGACAAATTCTTGACTCGGTATTAGTTGCTAATGAGTATGTGGACAGCATAATTAAATCAAATGAATCTGTAATTTTGATTAAATTGGACATGGAAATAGTGTATGACCATGTTAGTTGGGATTTTCTCTTGTATTTGCTTGGGAGATATGATTTTGGAGAGAAATGGTGTATGTGGTTCAAACATTGCATTTCGACGTCGAGATTTTCCATTTAGCTGAATGGCACTCCGGTTGGGTTTTTTAATAGTTCACGTGGTTTGAAACAAGGAGATCTGCTATCTCCTTTTCTTTTCGTCCTTGTCATGGATGCTTTGAGTAGAATGTTAGAAGTAGCGGTAGAAGGAAGGTACTTGTCGAGTTTTGAGGTGGGCAATGAGGAACAGACTAGCATGAAATGATCTCATCTTCTTTTTGCTGATGACACATTGATTTTCAGTGAGCCCAATCGAGAACATGTTCGATCTTTGAGAGCATTTTTGTTATGTTTTGAAGCTGTCTCCGGTCTCAGGATTAACCTAAACAAGTCTGAAATTGTACCGGTGGGTGCTTTAGGTAATATTTTAGATTTGGTTAATATTTTAGAGTGTAAGATTACTCACTGCAGCTGAAGTATCTTGGTCTTCGCGTGGGGGCTCCTCACAAATCTATTTTGATATGGGATGGGGTTATTGAGAAGATTGAGAGAAGGTTGGCTAGATGAAAGAAGTTATATTTGTCTAAAGGGGGAAGAGTTACTTTGATAAAGAGTACGTTGTCTAGTCTTCCTACGTATTTTCTTTCACTTTTCCCTTTTCCGGTTGTGGTTGCTAGTAGAATTGAGAAAATTTGTCATAATTTCTTATGGGGACATTGGGGAGGAATAGGAGAGGAAAAGAAGTTTCATTAGGTTGGAATAAGGTTTGTCAGCCGGTTTCTTGTGGAGGTTTGGGGGTGAGAAATTTGAGGTTGTTTAATAAAGCACTCATTGGAAAATGGCTTTGGAGATATCATGAAGAGAGAGATGCTTTATGGAAGAATGTTGTTGCTGTTAAATATGAGAGTGGGTGGGGGGATTGGTATTCTAGTGAAGTTAGAGAAGCGTTTGGGATGAGTTTATGGAAGGGTATTAGGAAAGGTTTGGGAGAGGTTTCTAAACATATTAAGTTTAAGGTGGGGGAAGGGAAGAGGATTCTGTTTTGGCATGACATTTGGTAAGGGGAATCAGCTCTTAAATCAGATTTTCCTTCTCTTTACAGGATTGCAAAGGGATCAAAATGTTGCTGTGGCAGATTATCTTCAATGTACGGATGATAATATTCTATGTAATGTTGACTTTATTAGAGGTACAAATGATTGGGAAGTGAACGTTGTTTTAGATTTTTTGGGAAGAATTTATAACTCAAAAGTGATGCAGGGAAGAGAGGACAGGCTATTGTGGGATCATGTTGGAAATTTCAGGTTTTTAGTCAGTTCTTTTTATAATGTGCTTAATTGTCATTCTGGCTGTGTATTCCCCTGGAAAAGCTTTTGGAGGGTGAAGGTACTTACTAAGGTGATGTTCTTCAGTTGGGTGGTTGCTTTGGGGAAAGTATTGACCACGGATAACCTTTTAAGTGGTTTGTGTATAGCTGATTGGTGTGTCATGTGCAAGAAGGATGGTGAATTTGTAAATCATCTTTTTTTACATTGTGAGGTGGCAAAGTCTTTGGGGAATGAGGTTATTGGTTAGATAGGTTTATATTGGGTGATGCCTAAGGAAGTTGTGGATCTCCTTGCATGTTGGTGTGGTTTTGAGCCAAGGAAATGTGCTGTTACCAGATGGAGAATGATTCCTTTGTGTTTAATGTGGTGTTTGTGGCTGGAAAGGAATGAGAGATGTTTTGAAGACAAAGAGCGTTCTTTTGAAGATCTTTGTTATTTTTTCTTTTCTACTTTGAGTTTGTGGGCTAGGATCTTTGTAAGGAATGATGATAATGTACTGAATCTGTTTCTGTCGTAGTTTCCTACTTTTTAGAGTGTAGTAGTTATATCTTTTGTATACTTCATGTGTACTTGGGCTGTGCCTATTCTTGGTAATAAAATTCTTATTAATTCTTACTAAAACGGAGATGGTTGCGGTGGGTGAGGTGCGAAATATTACAGGGTTGGCCAACTTTTTGGGGTGTGGGGTTTCCTCGTTGCTGTTGAAGTATCTTGGTCTCCCGTTGGGTGCAACCTTCAAAACTAAGACAATTTGGGAGGAGGTGTTAGAGAAATTAAAGTGTAGGTTGGCTGGGTGGAAAAGGCTATACTTGTCGAAGGGAGGGGGGGGGGGAGGATCACACTTATCAAGAGCACTCTTTCTAATCTTCCCACTTATTTTTTATCTTTATTTCCCCTCCAGGCAAGCATTGCATCTAGAATTGAGAAAATCCAACGTGATTTTCTGTGGAGTGGACTAGGTGAGGAGTTTAAATTTCATCTAGTTGGATGGGATAAAATATGTACTTCATTGAGAGCTGGTGGGTTGGGGGTATGTAATGTTAGGGTCTTTAATAAGGCTCTATTAGGGAAATGGTTGTGGCGTTATAATCGTGAGAGGGAAGCTTTATGGAAAGGGGTAATTGATGCGAAGTATGGAAATGCAAAGGGGGGGGGGGGGGTGGTGTTCTAATGAGGGGAGGGGGGCTAATGGTGTTGGGTTGTGGAAGTATATTAGACAAGGGTGGGAGGTCTTCTCGAGTAATACTAGGCTGAGTTTGGGGGTGGGCAGCAGAATTTGCTTTTGGAATGATGTGTGGGTGGGAAATATGGCTCTCAAGCACACTTATCCTACAATTTCAGAATTGCACGAGAAAAGGAAATTATGGTGGCTGATGTGAGGGCAGTTAGACATGGCTCACAAAAGTGGAACATCAACCTCACTAGGGAGGTACAAGATTGGGAAGTGAGTGAGTTGGTGGACTTTTTCAGCTTGCTGGATAACATCTCTATTGAGGTTCCAGCTGAAGATAGGATGGAATGACGACCTTCTAAGAGAAGAAAATTCTCGGTATGCTCTTTCTATGGTGTACTTACAGCTTAAGATAGGCCCAATTTCCCTTGGAAGAACATATGGAGGAGTAAAGCACCTCCTAAGGCTGCTTTCTTTGTTTGGACAGCAGTTTTGGGGAAAATACTAACCATGGGTAACCTACGAAGGCGTGGACCCATAATTATAGATTGGTGCTGTATGTGCTGTAATAGTGGGGAAACGGTAGATCATCTACTCTTACATTGTGATTTTGCAAGGGACACATGGAATTATTTTTTCAGTAGAATGGGATTAGTATGGGAAATGCTGGGAAGGGTGGTAGAATTACTAGCTAGCTGGAGAGGGCTCACAGGGACACCACAAATTGCAGTTGTGGGGAAGATGGCTCCTATTTGTATTTCTTGGTGTATTTGTAGAGAAAGAAATGATAGACTTTTTGAGGATCATGAAAGATCCTTCGAGGAGTTCAT
The DNA here is from genome assembly GCA_029856935.1 of Cyclocarya paliurus. Classification (NCBI taxonomy): domain Eukaryota; kingdom Viridiplantae; phylum Streptophyta; class Magnoliopsida; order Fagales; family Juglandaceae; genus Cyclocarya; species Cyclocarya paliurus. Next base: position 11,516,833 of record CM056956.1, on the reverse strand, counting down.
GAGCTTATTTTGGAAGACTGTATTTATGTGGGCCATTGCTTTAGAGTTAAATGGTCTTAACTTCCATGATTTTCTTGTAATAGTTTCTAGTTCTTAACTTGGTGTACTCTTATGTATACCTCCAGTGTACTTAGCCTATGCCTATCTTTATCAATACAATTACTTCTTACTTATATATACAAAAAATTCTTATTAATTATACAAAAAAAGAAAATAAATTTTTTAATGACCGACGTGCGGCACGCTCCTTTATAATTGTAAGAATATTTTTGAGGGGCCAAGGTCCCCCTGGTCCTTGTCTAGACTCCTCCTAGTTGGAAGAAAATAAAAATTCAAAAAAAGTTTTCATTGTGTTGTTTTATAAATCTAGGATTGGAGAGAGTTAATATTAGTACTACAATTCATTAAAAAGTTCTTTTTGGGGATACTAGAAGAATGAAAGTCAAGTGATCTTAACTCATCTCATATCATTATTACAACTTTCCCAATTTTCCACATAAAATATAATAAACAATTCAATTTTTTCAAATCTCAAAACAATAATAATATTAAAAAATAATATTCTAACAATATTTATTTAATTTTTAACTTTCATCTCAACTCATCTCGTCTCAACTCACTATCCAAACGGAGCCTAAGAGATTTAAGATTTGTAACTTCGTTGCGGGGCTTCTAGTGTTTTTTTTTTTTTGGGGGGGGGGGGGGGAGAGAGGGGTAGGGTTTCTCTATGCTGATTACATGACAATGTTTCATTCTTGGGCTTTTGAATTGCATTTTGGTTGTAATGGGTTCTTGAGACTATGAAAAAATAGTTGGCCTTTTTTTTTTTAAATGTTGAGTGAGTATAGAAATTATTGTGAAGTATTAGAGGATTTTCCTTGGATAGCTAAGTGATGATATTGTTCACCGTTGGTTCCCTTTGCATCCTAATCCCTCTATCAATTCCAATTGGTTTTAAATCTCATTTGAGAGAAGAACTGCTCTTTTTGTCCGGTAATCCAGCACTACCTTTTAAACTAATTCTTTTTATGAACACAGCTCCTTTGATCTTTTATTTATTTATTTATATTGGTTTTAATGTTTACTTATCCAAGAATTTATATTGGTTCTAATTATTAGGAATTGGGTGACTTGGGTCTTGTGGCAAAATCAAGCCGTTCATCTCAGTCTATGATGCGCAAACCTGATGCCTTGACTGTCATCAAGGTTTTTAATTCATTCCGGCTCATTGCTAAGGTGTGCTATCTTTTTTTCCCCCAAACTTAATCTATACATTTTAATCTTTTGATATTTTGGGTTAGACTTGGTTTTGGCCATGGTTGGATTTGATGAGAATTAAGGCTGGAAATAAAAAGCAGGTATCGACAAGTGATAAGTCTTACATTGGCTATTTTCTAGATGAAACTTGGCTTTATAAGTCATTCTAGTGAAGTATCAAATTCACTAGTCTTTTAGGGTTATAGCACAGATGTGACCTGTGCTTTCCTTGAGCTGTTAAATATGGTATCAGTGCCACCTAGTAAGGCTAGCCCTGTGATACTAGAGCATTGTATGACATGATCTTGAAGAAGACGTCAAAGAATGTTAGAAGGGGAGTTTGTGACAGCTTTGCCCCACATTAGGAAAATAAGTAACTGGCATGAGTGAGTAAATTATAAAGTCCCTCACTGGCTACATGCTAGGTGAAACTAGGCTTGATAAGTAATTCTAGAGAATTTTCAACTTGACTGATCTTTGGGGTTGTAATGTGGATTTGGCTAGCATGTCTATTTGTGATGGTTGGTTTTGGTTTATCCAATATACTGATGGTTGGGTTAATGGATTCTCATACTTTCTATTCTTTTGATGATATTAAGTACTGTGTGCGCTAGTTGATAGTAAATCTATTTTGTTTGGTGCTCCAACTTTTGAGCCATTGGTTAGATACTTAGGTTTAATATTGGAAGTTCTGATGCCGTATCCTCTCCCTCAATTGCATTTTCCTTTCTTTTTTGAATTTGCCACCATATCTCTTAGCTCTTTTCTTTGAAATGTTGAGCTTTTTGTTGTGGGTTCTTGAATTATTAATTTCTATTTTACCCAACACCATGCGCTTCCCCCCTCCCCTTGGCAAAGACTTTCTTGTCTGTGGCAACTTAAGAGTGGTTTTCTTTGTAGCTAAATTTAGAGAAAGCGAAAAGGTTAAGTTGTTGGTTTTCTCGAGTTATTGACCCATGTTGTGACTCATCCATCCAAAACTGCATGAAACTTTTTATCAGTTCAGTTATGCTTTAAAATAATTTATGAGTAATAAATGTCTTGTTGCACAATTTTTTCATTCTTAATTTGTATCCAGGGTAACAATTATCCTTTTCAGTACCCTATGCAATGGAATTATGCACTGTTGTTTGGCCAATGGGCAGGACATTAAGACATGGGCGAAAGAGATATGGGATCTTTGTAATGACTTTTGGTGTTACAAGTAGTGTTTTGTAATTTACTTGCTATTAATTTGAATGTTACTAGGAATCTGGGAAAGATAGCCAAGAAAAGAAAAAAAACCACATCAAGGGACTACTTGTTGCTGCCACTGACTGTGAACCTCAGTATCTAATTCGTCTACTTCAGGTTGCAAACCAGACATCTATTATATATCTGTCTGATGGCTCCTTCAATTGTATAATTTCTATTATTTGTGTTTTGTAGATGAAGTTGCGCATTGGATTGGCAGAGCAGACCCTATTAGCTGCATTGGGTCAAGCTGCTGTCTATACTGAAAAACATTCTACACCACCTCCAAACATTCAGTCTCCAGTAGAAGAGGTCAGTTTCTGTTCTTTAGATCAGAAAACTTGCTCCAGGATGTACTGTATTGCAACAGATAGAAAACATCTGTACATTTTGTTTACCCGTAGATGGTCTAGAAAGGAAATTACCTTACAGGCTATAACTCTTAGATTATGTGAGCTTGAAGAGAGATGTGAGGATTATGGGAAGAGGGAGGAGACAAGAAGGAAAGGGGAGGGAGTAACTATCCATTCCTTTGTTTGTTGTTGAAATACACAAAAAGGAAGTGAATGATTCTTGTAGAGGTCATTGAGATTTTATAAATTAGCAAACGTAAAAAAGGAAGTGAAGGAGAGCTCACTAAAATTGGTATGTTCTCTCTTCAAATTTAGCCAATTCAAGGGAATTGGAAATGGTGGGATATCGTACCCCTACAAATAGTGGTAACCTTTTAGCTTTTGATTCTGGCCATAATGGCTGTAGATTTTTTTTTTTGGGGGGGGGGGGGGGGTCGGCTTTACGCACTTATAAACTTTTTTTCCTTCAATGATGTGGTAAGATTTATTTTCTTACCTTTAACTACGTTTGCACCACTAAAAATACTGTCCCTTGTCATTATTATTAAGTTATTGTGCCTATTCTGTTGTATTTGCATTATTTTGTGCAGAGACTTAATTTCTTTAATGATTGCGCTTGCATCAGGCTGTGAAGATTGTTAAACAAGTATACTCTGTACTCCCTGTCTATGACAAGATAGTTCCTGCTCTTCTTAGTGGTGGTGTATGGAATCTTCCTGAGACATGTAACTTTACACCTGGTGTCCCACTTGGACCTATGCTAGCAAAGCCAACCAAGGGGGTATCTGAGATTGTAAATAAGTTTCAGGATATGGAATTTACCTGTGAATACAAATACGATGGAGAACGTGCCCAGGTGATAATACTTTGTGAAACAACTAACTGCAACTTTATGCTATCAAAATGGTATATAGCGTGTGTTATAGCTTAACTTTTTGGCACAGATCCATTACATGGACAATGGTTCAGTGGAGATATATAGTCGAAATGCAGAGCGAAACACTGGAAAGTTTCCTGACGTTGTCATTGCAATTTCAAGGTAGATTTCTATTGTTGGCAGTATTTCCTGTTGGGTAAGTTGAATGTATGTTTGAATAGAATCGTCAGCAATCTCCATAGAATATCAACTTTGATCTGGGTTGCATATTTTTTTTGTCTGCTGAGAAAATCTCATGGGTAAATAGAACCTGTTGTTACAATAGAATGTCAAACTAGTGTGGGAGCTTTTTGTTCTATCACTTTATCCAGGGGGAGAAAAAGGCTAATGCCAAAATTTGAAAAGCTCCCTTAAGTTCATATTTACAGGGTATTTTTATAGACTCTAAAAATTAACTTTTATCCCCTCCAAAAATTCTACTTCCACCCAACTAATCATTTTTGAAGTTCTTTTTGCAAGTTTATGTCACATGCTGGCCTTTGGTCTGCAAATTAATGTCATAAGAGTTAGCACTTAGCAGTGGTTACCAGTCATTTTATCAGGATGTTCTTAGGAGTTTTCTGGGCTAAAGCACTGCATTGTGTGTACTTTCAGTGTCAGGTCTCTTCTTGTTTTGTTCTGAATGATAATCCATAATCCTGTAATTCTTTAATTCTGTTTTATACTAATGGTTTCATCCCGATCTTCTGATAGGATTTTTGTACCTTATAGTTACAATTTTCCTGAAACCAAATGTGGTTTTTATCAAATAGTGTAAAACGTAGGTCTGAAGGCTGATCACCTATGTTGGATTCCTCAATTCATCTCAAGGACTAAAGAAGGTTGTCATATTTCTGAAACAAATTTAACCTTTCTAAGAACTTTATTTTTGTATTTCTAGTTTGCATGTTAAGATACTACTAAAGTCGTCTCGTAAATGGTGTCATTTTTACTTATAAAAAAAAGTAAATGGTGTGTCATTTTTAGTTGTTGCTAATATTACTGTCAGTATGCAGGTTAAAGAAGCCATCTATTCAATCATTTGTTCTGGATTGTGAACTTGTTGCCTACGATCGTGAAAAACAGAAAATTCTGCCTTTCCAGGTAAATTGTTTTCACATTTAGTTGAGGTATATCATTCTTTACACATGCAATAATTCTGCATTAATTAGGAAACCGGATTCTTTATGAATCACTGTTGAGCATGGGAAATAAATACTCCAACCGTAAAAATACTTGCTTTTAAAAATAAACAAAAAACCCCTAGAGGTTGGCTCAAGTGGTAAAGGCCTTGGTTTGGTGGTATGCTCCCTCCAAGGTCCAAGGTCCAAGGTTTGAATTCTACTGGGTGCAAACAATCTCTAGGCGCCATCGGATTAGGGGATTTTTTCCTTAAATTACCCGAGGTGCACTTGCGGAAAACTTCTTGCTGAGGGCCTGTCCCGGGGATTAGTCGGGATGCTATTCCTCGACACCCGATGCCAATAAAAAAAGAACAACAAAAGGTATGTACAAAGTGGTCTGTAAGAGAGGAAATATCTGGAACTCAAATTTAGGTTAGATAGCCCATGAAGAAGTGGGATCAATCTATTAAGGGTTCTCCACATAACTTTTTTTGATAAATAAATAAATTATATTGATCAAAGAATGGCAAAGCCAGTACACAGCTTTGATGTAGGCACATTAGAGGCAAGAAAATCATGAAGGGCCATGCCATTAAAATCCACAGCAATGGCCCAAGTACATAGAGTTCTAAAAAATAAAACTTTAAGCTCCTCCAACGATCTTTCTTGGTCTTCGAAAGTCCGCTCATTGCGCTCTTGCCACAAGCACCACATAATGAAAGGGATCATTTTCTATATTGCTTTAATAGGTTACCTACCTCTTATGTTTGACCAACTTGCCATAGCTGCCTCCACGGTCTTAGGCATAACCCAGATCATATCCAGTCGAGCGAATACCTCATTCCAGAGAATTCTTGCTGTATCACAATGCAAGAGGAGATGCTCTACAGACTCTCCCCCTCCTTTACACATGCAACACTAGTCTGCAATAATAATCCTCCGTTTCCTCAAGTTATCAGTGGTGAGTATTTTACCCAAAGAAGCAGTCCATACAAAAAAAGTAGCTTTAGGAGGTGCCTTGTGTCTCCAGATCTTTCTCCAAAGAAACTGAGTAATTGGCTCTTGAGTAAGGGCCTTATAGAAAGAACGCACGGAAAAAGTACCTTTGCCAGCTAGAGTCCACCACATAACATCCTCTTGCCCCCCGTTTGGTCTCATAGAATATATGAGGCCATATAATTCGTCAAAAGTGCTTATTTCCCAATTCTGTGCCGCCTTGTTAAGATAAATGTTCCAAAGGATCTGTCCCTCCGATAACTCCATAGCTTCCGCCACTGAAGCATCCTTAGCACTTGCAATCTGGAAAAGAGAAGGATACACATCTTGTAAAGCTCTATTGCCACACCAAACATAGCTCTAGAATTTAATCCTCAAGCCCACACCCAAACAAAGCTTGGCATAACAATTAAAAACCCCCCATCCTCTTCTTATGTATTTCCACAAACCAACTCCATTTGCCCCCCTAACTTCTCTAGTACACCAATCTCCCCATAAACCCCCATATTTCTTCTCAATCACCAATTTCCATAGATTGTCTGGTTCCCTGGCAAATCTCCACAGCCACTTGCCTTGTAACGCTCGATTGAATACCCTTAGATTTCTAACCCCCAAACCTCCCCCCGAGATAGGACGACAAACCTGCTTCCACTTTACCAGGTGAAACTTCAACTCCTCCCCCATACCCCTCCCCCCCCAACAAGAAATCACGTTGGAGCTTCTCAATACGGTTCGCCACACTAGCTGGTATTGGGAATAGAGATAAAAAATAAGTCGGTAAGTTTGAAAGTGTACTCTTGATCAAGGTGATCCTTCCACCTTTCGACAAGTACATTTTCTTCCACCCCGCCAATCTCCGTTCTATTTTCTTGATCACTATATCATAGACCAAAGGCGCCCTCGGTGCACTCCCTAACGGAAGTCCCAGGTAAGTCATAGGAAAGGAGGTTATCTTGCACCCCAAAGTTTGAGCCAACTGGCGTATATTAAATACTTCCCCCATTGGCACCAGTTCTGATTTCTCCCAATTCACCTTCAGACCAGAAACTGCCTCAAAGCAAAAAAGTAAGGCCTTCAGAACTTGCATTTGGTTTTCTTTGCTTCGCACATGATAAGTGTGTCATCTGCAAACAGTAAATGAGAAATATTGATAGTACCTCTATGCGGGGTTCCGATCGGGACTCTCTCTAGGAAGCCATTTGCAATCATAGTCGAGAGCATCCTACTCAGGGCATCCATAACCATAACAAACAAGAAGGGTGACAAAGGATCCCCTTGTCTCAAACCGCGTGAGTTATGGAAAAAGCTCACTGGACCTCCGTTTACCAACACAGAGAACTTTGCTGTAGCTATGCACCAATGGATCCACGCCCTCCATCGTTCCCCAAAACCACACCTCCTGAGTAAATGAAACAAGAAATCCTAGTTGACGTGGTCATATGCCTTTTCCATATCAAGTTTGCACATGATCCCTTTGTTCCCGGTTTTCAAACTAGTATCGAGGCATTCATTAGCTATCAGCACCGCATCCAAAATCTGTCTACCTTTTACAAATGCATTTTGAGGTTTCGTAACAATCTTACCCATCACCTCACTCAGTCTGTTCACAAGCACTTTAGAGATTATCTTATACCCCATTCACTAGACTAATAGGCCGAAACTCTTTTATCTCCGTAGCCCCCACCTTCTTAGGAATCAATGCAAGGAAAGTGGTGTTAAGACTTCTTTCTAATTTTTCAACCAAGAACTCCTTAAACACCTTCATGAGGTCCTCCTTTAGCACTTTCCAACAATCTTGGAAGAATCCCATCGAGAAACCATCTGGACCTGGAGCCTTGTCCCTAGCCATTTTCCTCACTACTTTATAAACCTCTATCTCCCCAAGCTCCCTTTCCAAGCGTATCACATCACTCGACCCGATGGTATCAAAGACCATCCCATTCAATGGAGGCCGCCAACCCACTTGCTCCGTTAGTAGGTTCTCATAGAAGTCAACAACATGATTGTGGATTTATCTGCTCATCTCTACACTCCACCCCATCGATTTTCAGCATCTCAATGTTATTATTTCTTCTGTGCGAGTTTGCAATTCTGTGAAAGAAACTAGTGCTTCGGTCTCCTTCCCGTAACCACAAAGCCCTGGACTTTTGGCGCCAAGACATTTCTTCTAGTAAAATCAACTTCTCCACATCTGCAACCAGCACAATCTTCCTATCTTGTTCTTCCTGAGTAAGTGTCTGGACCTCTTGAAGCCTCTCAATCTCCTGAATTTTCAGTAATTTTATTTTTTTGTTTTCTCCTACATTACCAAAAGACTCCAAGTTCCAAACTTTAAGATCTCTTTTAAGTGCTTTCAATTTACCCGCAAAAATAAAACTGGGAGTACCTTGGAACTGATAGGAAGACCACCATTGTTTAACCCTATCTACAGACCCTTTTGATTTTAACCACATATTCTCGAATTTAAAAGGTTGACTACCATTATGAATTCCTCCACAATCAAGCAAAATAGGCCAATGATCCGATCCAATACGGGCCATGCGCTTTTGCCATACATCCGGGAAATGGCTTTCCCATTCTAGTGAAATTAAGAACCGATCTAGACGAGACCAAGACTGGTTATTAGCCCAAGTAGCGGTACCCCCGGCTAATGGAAAATCCATTAAGTTCAAGTCAAAGGTACACTCCGAGAACTCCTCCATAGCTGGTCGCAATCTTCTACTTCCAACAACTTCACTTGGGAATCTTACCACATTAAAATCTCCCCCTATGCACCACGGTAATTCCCACCAGTTATGGACCCCAGCTAGTTCTTCCCATAGCATTCTTCTATCTATATCTATATTAGGACCATAAACACCTGTAAAAGCCCACATAAAGTTATTGGAGACACTCTTAAACGAGCAAGCTATCATGTACAGCCCAATAAAATCCTCTACCTTCTCCACCACCCGTCGATCCCACATCACCACAACCCCTCCCGCCGCCCCATCAGAGGCCAAGAACACCCAATCCACATGAATTCCACTCCATAAACTTCGTATAATTCTCCTATTGATCTTTTTCAATTTCGTTTCTTGCAAGCATACAATATCAGCCTTCCACTCCTGAAGCAAGTTCCTAATTCGTAGACGTTTATTGATCACATTTAGTCCGCGAACATTCCATGACACTATCTTAGGCTTCATTGAGAAATGACCAGCCCCTTCCCTTTCCCCCTGCCCCTGCTGGAACTGCCCTCCATATTTATCGACCAATCCAATTTTCTGAGTTCCCTATACATCTTAGATTCACCTTTGGTTTTTTGTTTATGACCCGCTTCAATTGCTATGAGCAAAGCCATAAATTGATCCTCATAGCCAACACACTCGATCCCCACAAATTTTTGGATCTCTTTCACTGTATTGAAAACCCAATTTGAAACCTTCGGTTGCACCGGGAAGCAGAAGTTCAACGGGACAGGTTCCTCCATCCTACTACTCTGAATTCTATGATTTTCGCCGTCCAAAAAAATATCATCCAACCCCAACTGTCCACAGACATCAGGGAAAACCAAGTCACCATCCCCCGAGTGCATTAGATCCTCATAACCCTCCTCCTCTTCAACCGCCTCCTCAAATTCAAGATCTGGTCTAACCGAGACTTCCATCGGACCCAAAAACATTGCTTCTGGGCTTAACGGCATCGTCTGTCCTCCCTTCGACAGAGAGAGACCTTCCAAACTCGACGGAGAGTCCAACGACTACTTCGTCAGTGCTAGCTGTTCCAACTGTACATACCCTGCCGCTGGGACATCATCGGCACGACCCACTAACATCGTCGGCGATGTTTGAGAACATGCCGCAACCTTCGATGGCGATCGTGGCAACGTCTCGGGTATACACTCTGAGCTTATCGGCGCCGTTTGTCCTCCCTTTGATAGAGAGAGACCTTCCAAACTCGACGGATGTACATCCCCTGCCACTGGGACATCGGCAAGACCCACTAACCTCGTCGGTGGTGTCTGAGAAACAGCTGCAACCTCCGACGGCGATCGTGGCAACGTCTCAGGTATATACTCCACCGAGCCGGCACAGGGTTGTATTGGCCTAGGCCCAAAAACAAACCCACCACTCGAAGAGGCCAAGTTACCCTCTGATGGGCCAGTGGGCTGGGCCCTAATCTTGTAAGTTTTTTCCCGTCCTCCAACAGGATTCGATTTGGGCTAAGGTTGAGGCCCAAACCCACTCGGCCCATTAGAATTTTTTGAAAAGCCTATGCCCCGTCCCTTATTTCTCCTTCCTACATCACGTTTCCCCCTTCTTTCCTTTTTCAGCCCGACATGCTAGTGCACTTCCTCCATCTCCTTCTGCAACTTCCTCACCTGCCCCTGCAAATCCATCAGACGCCTTCTTGTCTCCCACGCCTCCTGTCCAGCATAGGTCCTACCAACCCCTGCACCCATCACCCCTCCTCTGCACATGCCTTGGTCCCTCCGCTATGAGCACCTCCTTGAAAGATCGATCCAAAGAGTTTGCCCCCCTTACCACTCTGCTCGCAACTTCATCCTTGTTAACTCTGGGCTGTGTTAACTTCGACACGATGTCCTTCAAACTTCTCCATCCCCACCCATCATCACCTTCAGGGAAACAGAGCAAAACTTTTCTTCCCACCTGACCATACTCTGCGATTGACAAGTAACGCCCACAGTTATTCACACAACGTTGAGCAACAAAGCTTTGATAGCTTTCCCTTATCACCGAGTACACCTCCTTCTTCTCCCCTCGTATGCATTCCTCAAGCACTTTCACAAACCACTTAGCTGTATTGAGTCCAACCAGCACCTCATGTTTTGCCTTCCACCCCTGTTCTGAAATACGCAGATTAACTCCCTCCTTCAAAAGCACTATCAACTTAGACTCTACCACTAACTCTCTAGCATCTGCCATCTTAATCTCAATTTTGCAACATGTAAAGGATCTTAATAACTTAAGAAATTAGATGATCTCAATACCAACCAAGGAAAATGTGAGAGAGAGCACTGAAACATGCACATCCCAATCATCATAACATGCATCATTTGCATGACAGAAGCATTCCATCAGCATTAAAACATATTTTTCATATCCACATAACTTCGTCAAGGCAGTGACATGGTGACTCCATTTAGGAAGATGCTATTTAGGAAACTGCCTTGAATGTTTTTAATTTTTTATATCTAAAAAAATCTTTATATGTTTGCATATAACTGCCTTGAATTTGTACTAATCTTAGAAGACCCAGTAAAATGGAGGAAAGGGCTATCCGTAATAATTTCATTCATTCTATTAGAAGCTTTCTTAAGTTTCACTTATCAAAAGGAAAAAAAAAAAAAAAGAGATTTTCTTTTGTTTCATATGCCATTTTTGTATATTAGAGAGTTGCAATGAACGATTATGAACATGAGAAAGGGGAAAAAAGGGTGTTGGGATTGTTACGTCTTTCATCCTACCCTATTGGAATTTAACATACAATAGTGTTCTGGATAAGTAATACTTGAAAGCATTAAAAATTTTCTCGATTTCTTGGTTAGTTTTTGGACTAGTCAAAGTACAAGTTTTAGTCCTTAAGGGTTCTCTCTTCTCTCTCCCCCTCTCAAACCTGTTCCAATGAGTTAGTACAGTTTCTTCCTGGGACTCCTTTCATTTCATCATCAAGTTAGCTTGCTAAACAGATTATTATTATTTTTCCTTTTTGTGTTGGTTACGCATTGGAGCTTCCGAAAGAGGAGGGGTATTTGTGTTACGCATAGTGGAAAGGAGCAAGAGCTAAGCCTGAACAATTTCACCAGGGCCAAAAATGCTTCTGGCTTTTTATGATTTTCCAACATTTAATGTGTCAATGGAGTTAATACTGCAAATGGCTGCAGAAGAGTATCAAAGGTCCAACTGGTGCAGAGCCTGAGTGGGACAAAGGGGGTGAATTCTTGGACTTTAGCTTCTTGAGAGATGTTGCTTTTAAAAAAGGGTGGGTAGGTGTATGATGAGATTGGACTCCAGGCCCACATTGCCTAACTAGTGGGGCAGGCCTATCAGAGACCTGCAATTGTTACACAACTGAAACCTTCTTACAATGAGATGTATGAAACGATGCTGGGAAGATTGTCTTCAAAGCATTTACAAAAAATGTCTTTAAAAGGCCTGTGTCCACACCATGCATTGTACCAAAATCTGATTTTAGACTCGAAACTCACCTCATAGTTGCCAAAATGAGAGAAATCTTACCCAACCCTTCTAATGTTTTCCATGCCCCAACCCTAAAAGGCCAACTAGCCTTATTTGAACACCTGCGTCCACATAATACCATACTTAGCATCCACCACCAATTGTCACAAAGCCTCTCTCTCTCTCTCCCTGTGTTTGTAGCGTAATTCCATAACCGATTGTCTAAAAGATTTTGTGAAACAAAAGCAAATTTCTAATCTTCACACATCCTGATGAAATGGGTACAAATCATGCACCACTTAACTAGGCGGAACTTGTACTCATTGCCAACTCAGCCCCACAGGAAGTATTGTTGAAGTTTTCCAAGATGTTAAGCTACACCACTAGGCGACATTCCATCCTCTCCATAATGTCATCCTGACTTGATTATAGATTGAATGGCACCCCGAACGGGAGACTCATACTTCATGGAAAAGATGATAACCCTACAATCAAGAATGCTGGTAAAACCTCTAATACCATCCACTGCTTTCATTGATACCGATGCTGGCTTGGCCGAATTGATTTTCAGCCTTGTAATGGCCTCATAGCAAAGGAAATACATCACAAGTGACAAAGGTCATTCTAGATATCCGCGAGAGGCGATGAGGCAGGATAAGCCCTTCATCATTTCTAGTCTCAATTAGAAAACTTGATAGCAGCCCTGAATTCATAGCAGCTGACAGCATTCCGCTCTTCCATGATCACTAGATACATGTTAGATCAGCACATGATCACAAGGTGGAATTGTTCTCTTCTTTTTTTTAACAAGCTGGATTCTTTTATGTGGTGGTGTTGACAAAGTCCGTTGAGTAAAAAAAGACAGACCTTATAGGTCAAGTCTTTCTTCACTGCACTAATCCTTAACGTCTTCGTTACTTGGAAGTGTTTAATTTAATAAGGCGCCTTTGAGGGTACTTCTTTTGCTTGGATAATAGCTTTAGGAAAACAGGCACATTGTAGAATTGGTGTGGTGTTGTATGTGTAAGCAGAGTGGAGAAAGCATTGATAATCGTCTGCTTCATTGTGAGGTGGCTAGGGATTTGTTGGCTTTTGCTACTCTTTTTGTATTGTGTGGTCATGCCCCAATGGGTGGAACAGTTATTTGCTTGTTGGTGAAATACTTTCGGCAGTCATAGAAATATAAAAGTTTTGAGGATTGTTCCATTGTGCTTAATGTGTTATATTTGGCAGCAATGTAATGCCTATGTATTTGAGATGGCTAGAGGAAGATCTCATAGTTAAAAGCCTCAATAATCAACTCCCTTTATGTTTGGCTGGCTGTACAAAATAGCTCCCAGTTCTCTTGCTATATAGCTTCAATGATTTTATTTTCTTCTCAATAGTTGGATGTATCCTTTTGTATGCTTCTTGTGTACCTGGGTCGTGTCATTCAAAGTTGTCTCATTCTGGGGATTGAATAAAATTGCATTATTTATTAAAAAGATGGTTTCATAAAATTGCTTTTGTATTTGCAGTTGGGATTTACCAATTACTCTCTAGTCTGTTATATAAAATATCATTCGTGCTATTTGCCTTATTCTATTGTTCAGGACCATCTATTTACCTGTTCTTGTTTTCTATCATTGTAAAGGGAACAACAGTTTAAACTTTTGAAGTGCTCTTTTTATTGTTTTCTTCTTTGTTTATAAATAATGCCTTTTAGGTGACCTGCCCCAAGTAGTTGACACTAGGCTTTATCTACATTGGTGAAGAGATTCTTATGAATGAATATTATGGCAGGTCCTCAGCACTCGAGCTCGTAAAAATGTGGCTGTGAGTGATATCAAGGTTGATGTTTGCATATTTGCTTTTGATATGCTGTATCTTAATGGCCAACCACTTCTTCAGGAAGAACTTAAAGTTCGTAGGGAGGTATGACTTGTACATTTTACCAAGCCAAGTTTCATTTCTTTAGTGTTATCTTGTGGTCAATTTTGGCACTTTTTATAGTAACAGTTTTCAGTTCCAAGGGTTCTGCATGTGATAGTCTTTCTTCACGAATACCCCTTTTATCATGCTCATAATCTTAATTTTTAATTTATATGTGAATAACATAAAACTTTTATAAAATACGACAAGAACATTTTGATGTTATCTAAAGTATGCATAAGGTTATCTTTCCTGCTTGATGCCTGTTGGCTAAAGTCTTTTTCAAGATATGATATTGTGCATGATATTGTTTGTTCATGATAAAATTGGTACAAGTCTGCAATAGATGACTTGATGGAGCCATCCTCACCACTAGTTCAGCATTGAGGATATTGGAGTTCACGTAGATGTTTTTGACCATTTCTGTCATAGGGACTTGTGGCTTCTAGTGATTACCTAATTAATGCGGTTGCATGTCAGTGCAGTTGTGGAAGCAACATCATTCAGGAAGACAATTAAAAAGTCTTAACCATATTTCTGTGCATACATAGTTTTTATATGTTCCTGTTAATTTTTCCCTTTGGTCTTGATTCTGTCAAAAAGCGGAGTCTGACCGTTGTAATATGATCTTGCCTGTGTGCCTTTCATTTAATGCAGCACCTTTACAACTCTTTCGCGGAAGAGCGTGGAGTTTTGCAGTTTGCAACCGCAATAATATCAAATGATCTTGAGGAAATACAGAAATTTCTTGACACTGCTGTTGATTCAAGGTACTCATTTCTTGACTTGAGTGGGCAAGTGGCAAAGTGCTCATGAACTTGGCATGTCATAAGATAATATTATTTAAGTAGGTTTTTAAAAAAAAGTATTATTCAAGTATGTCAATGTGCCCATGTTGCCATCGAATCATATTGTTGTAGCAACGTTAAGTGCAAATGCATCTCAATGATGAGACCCTACCAAATGTGTATTGAATTTCTATAGAAAAAAAGAACTTTTAAATTGAACTTCCTCCTCTCTCATATTATTAATCTATCTTTGTTTGCAGTTGTGAGGGCTTAATTATTAAAACATTGACTAGAGATGCTACATATGAGCCAGCCAAGCGGTCGCTGAACTGGTTAAAATTGAAGAAAGATTACATGGATAGGTGGGGTAAAATTACATGAAGAAAGATTACATATCAGGCTATCAGCAACTTGTACAGGTGCCTATTATGGCTTCCTAATTTATATTCATTAATTGGGTGTCTCTGCAGTATTGGGGACTCGCTAGATTTGGTGCCCATTGCAGCTTTCCATGGCCGTGGGAAGCGTACAGGTAACTACAAAAATGCACCAGTTAAAATGAAGTGATACTTGCACATGCTGTTGTTTATCTTCTTAAACTCTACTGGTAACCAAATCCTGTGTTATCCTCACTTCCATTTAGCGGTTCTTTCTGTATGATGTTTACTCTTCAATAATTGGTTTTTAAGTTCAAGCCATAGTCTTGTTGATGGTAATAGTGTTTCTCTTTAGGTGTCTATGGCGCTTTTCTCCTTGCTTGTTATGACAGTAATAATGAAGAATTTCAAAGCATTTGTAAAATAGGTGAGTGAAATACATGGTTTTGTGGCTGTCACTGGCTGCTACTGAGTATCTAATCTAATGTCATTTGGTGTGATATTTTCATCCAATGATTTGTAGGCACGGGATTTTCTGAAGCAGTGCTTGAAGAGCGTTCTGCCAGTCTACGTTCTAAAGTGATTCCTAAACCAAAGGTTTGTGCTTCTTTTTCCTTTTGATTCCGCCACTAAAGAGCTGTGTATGCTTAGGGCTCCTGGAAAATTCTTCATGCTACTTCTAAGTTTTAACATTCTTCTCCTCCAGCCATATATCCGGTATGCAGATTCAATGAATCCAGATGTATGGTTTGAACCCACTGAGGTAACAATCTTATCTTTTGGTTCATTATGAATGCTCCTTTTCTCCTATCTTTGTGCATTTGTTTCCCTTATCTTTTTCATTAGTTGCTAATTTTGAGCTTCTTGAGTCATGTCCTTTTAATGTATGATTTGTGATGAAAAATAAGTGATTTCATTGACTCTTTTTACCTCCACAGTAGAAAAATTTTATAACCTTCCTCTGGGCGCTGCCTTGGAGGACCAAGTGGCCCAGACCTAGACTGGCATAGTTGACACCCTCAGTATTTTAAGTTCACCTTTTACTGTTAGATGTCTCATCACTTATATATCATAAAACCAACAGTTCATGGGCTTAATGCACAATGAGCAGCAATCCTTGTGAAGGGAATGCTGAAAGATTTGTAGTGAATAGAATATTCAAAAGTCATGAAGGTTATTCTGAAGCTCTTAATTACATGGAGATTTAAAATAAATAAATAGAGTATATGTTGTGCACAAATCCGTGGCTTTCTATTTTTGTTTATACATAGCTTATGGCCTCCCCACACACTTCTTATTGCTTTGGAACATTGATGCTCTACACGCGGATATGTGCAAATTATTTCCTTATCCTTTTTTTTTTATCAGGGTTAGAGTATTTTATACATACTAAACAAATTAGATACAGTATTTTTAACCAGATACCCATTGTCAACCGAGTACAACAGTTGGGACTTCAAATTCTTGTTGGCTACAATGAAATTTTGGAGGTTATATTCTTTGGTCTCTTCGGAATCCTGTTTGGTTTTTCCCCTTTAGCCTCTGCCATATGGTTTTTGAGGAAGAATTCAGATGTAAAGAGGAGTGAAAATAACACATCTTATGCATGTTATTTTGGGTTTTTGAAAAAGCCAAAAGAAGAAATTAAACCAGTAATAGCTTAGATGATTGTTGTAGACACACAGAAGTGGAGCTCTTTTTCAATCATCTTTTGCGTTAATTGTCTTCTAGGTTTGGGAGGTCAAAGCTGCAGACTTGACTATTAGCCCTGTTCATCGTGCTGCAATTGGCATTGTGGATCCCGATAAGGTTGAATTTTTTTTTTGTTCGTTTGTTTTGAGATGATTGTTTTTTATAACCTCAGTCTAACAAGGTGCTTTGGCTAATTTGTGAAAGGGCATTTCTCTTCGATTCCCACGCCTGGTTCGGGTTCGGGAAGACAAGACTCCTGAGCAGTCCACGTCATCTGAGCTGGTGAAGAACAATCCTCATTATCTGATCATTTGATTATATGGTTACAGAACAAACAAGGAAAAAAAAATGAAACTCTCAACTATTCATACCCCAGTTATCAGTTTGAACTCCATTTATTTATTATAGTTTTTAATATTCCTTCTTATTTTTTTAGGTCGCTGACATGTATAATGCTCAAAAGCACAACCACCCGAACAATCAAGATGATAATGAAGATGATTAAGAATTTGTGGAGATATTTATTTCAATGTAAAAGATCAGCAGCTTGGTCAATGCAGCCCACGCTAGTTGATAACAGAATGGGAATTTTCTGTCATCTAAGGTTATAACTTGTGGTGAGCGCCTAACCACCATATAGCCCCTCAATGTGGTGTAGTACCATTATCAAGTTCTTAATTTATCCTGTTAGAAATAGAATGAATGGCCTGTCATGCAGAGTTTTCATTGTCTGCTTTAAGGCAATCATAGTTGTACATAAAACTTTCAGACATAGTTTTGTATTGGTCTGAGTACATTTGAGCAGATGATCTGTTTCTAAACTGATAACTGCTGCATTAACTGATGACTCGTGCATCAGACATGCTGGATTACCACTATATTATGGGGGCATTAGGATTAAGAGGGATCCCTTTGAGTAAGTCGACCAAAATGTTGATCAAAGAGATGATATTGATCATCAAGCGAAGCCAACAAGGAAGAATGATCTGAGATGTTCGTGTATAACTAAGGTTTTCGGTTCATTTATTTTAATTGGACATTTGCAACCTGTTGTTTTTTAGACTCGTAAAATCGGCTTCCACCATGGACAATCATTTGGGCCGGGTCTTCAGGTAAATGCTCTGCATTTCTTTTTCTTTTTCCTTCTTTGAAAGGAGATGCTCTACATTTCTAATTGTCCTTCCTGGCGGTTTGTCTAGGAAGAAATAAATATTTGAGTCGAAACAATGTTTGGTCCAGACGCTCATGGGATGGATGAGATGGTCCATCGTTGCAGTTGGAAGGCACTCACCCTCATCCAATCTATAATCGTTCAATTCATCTCGTACACCATCTACACAACCTTCTTTCTCCCTAAACCCCTTTTTGTAACATAGATAATGCGTCGTTTTTGCTGCAGTGTTGATGAGAAGACAACACACTTATGTCCCAAAGGAATGGGAATCCATTTTCACCTCCCAAGTGCTTGGATGGACTTTTAGTTTCTGCCGAATGCACCACATAACTCAACTCTCATTGAAAATTTGGGTTAGAAACTCCTTATTCTTTCCTACTCTTGATTAATTTTTGCCCACTCTAATCACAAATGCTTGAAACGCACATCAACCATTCTCTAAACCCATGCCCGCCCTGAGGATTCTTGGTTCTAGCAGGCTTCCTCCAAATCAAACCTACTTTCAAAAAGCAGTTGTTACCTGGTTGGTAACCCTTGATTTTGAGCCACCCCACCACCCATACTCCACTACTCTCATCTTATGGATTAACCCATAGAAGGATCACTATGTTCTCACCTCATTAACCTTGACTACAAAAATAGGGGTACGGAACTTGATTGCCAGTGCAATGTTTTCAAACCTGACCAGACCGAGTGAAAATTTGCATGGGCATTTCAGGTTGGGTTTCTTTGTTGTTACTATTATTGTTGTTGTTGTTGTTGGGTACATACATACATATATGTGTGTGTGTGTGTGTGGCAGACAAGGAAAAACTAGTTGGTGAGCAAAAGGCGAGCAAAGGTAGAATCATGTGGGACGCACGTGACAGAAGGTGACTAATAGATAAAACTATACCAAGCACATTGTATGGGCTTAGAGATAAAATTTAGAAAGACGTCAAGCTCAGCATGGAAACTCAACTAATTGTATCCCATTAAGATTAGAATTTATAGATAAGTCCGAGCGAAATACCTCTGTCAAATGGATGCTAAAAAGGGCAAATGCCCATATATATATTTATATTATATTATATATACTAAAAAATATATAAATAAAAAGATTTGTTGTCTACGTCACGCTCAACATGGAAACTCAACCAACCGTATCCCATTAAAATTAGAATCCACAGATAAGTCCAAGCGAGATATCCATGTCAGATGGATGCTAAAAAAGGCAGAATCAACGCAGTAAAACTCGGCACATGGAAATCACATAATCTCAATTCACATCATTCAAAGCTCAACTCCTTTCTATTTACGTCGGCATAGCTTTGTCTACTTTGTGCTGTTGTCATTTTCTCTCGTAAGAGTTTGACTTGCTCTTTCATCTCTTGTATCATTTCTGGTCCCATAAGCCTACCTTCTCCCACTTCATCCCAGCATAGAGGTGACCTACACTTCCTTCCATATAAGGCTTTATATGGGGCCATTTGCGTAGTTGCCTGGTAACTGTTATTATACACAAATTCAATAAGTGGGACATAGTTCTCCCAAGAGCCCTTAAAATCCAATATGCAAACCCTCAACATATATTCCAGTGTCTGGATCTTCCTTTCCAACTATCCGTTAGTCTGTGTATGGTATGCACTACTAAATCTCAATTAAGTGCTCATTGTCGCTTGCAAACTTTTCTAGAAATGAGAAGTAAAATTTGGTTCTAATTTGACACTATGGTTTAGGCACACTTGAAGCCTAACTATTTCCTTAACATATAGTTGAGTCAGCTTCCCTAAAGTGTCTCGGGTAGTGATTGGAAGCAAATAGGCACTTTTGATCAATCTATCTATGACCACCCAAATTGTATTCTTGCCTCTAGGAGTTCGAGGTAACTTGACTACAAAGTCCATAGTTATATCATTATATTTCCATTCTGGGATGGGTAGGGGTTGCAAACTCTCGGCAGGTCTCTGATGCCTAACTTTCACTTGTCTACACGTGACACACCCTTTCAATGAAGTGGGCCATGTCCCGCTTCATTCATTCCTACCAAAATTTTTTTTTAGGTCCAGGTACATCTTTGTGCTTCCTAGGTGTATCGAATATGGCGCTGAATGGGCTTTTGCGAGTATCTTTTCCTTAATTTTTGAATTCACCGAAACCACTCTTCGCACTTTGTAAAACAAGGTTCCGCACTCGCCCAAACTAAAATGCAAGGGTCCCTTTGATTTTCCAACCCTTCGCCAGATTCCTAACAATTTTAGGTCCTTCCTCTACTAATCCATTGACTCATCGTAGTCTATTGCCTTTAACTCTTGCATAAAGATGAGGACTTCTTTCTTATTGTGAACTTTCTACCAATAGTTTTCTCATTCCTTCAAGGAGTGAGTCTTTATCCATAGATACTTCTACGTTTCTGGTTCGAGACTTCTGACTTAGTGCATTGGTGACCATATTGGCCTTTCCCGGATGATACTTGATTTCAAACTAATAATTACTTAGAGTCTCCAACCATCTTCTCTGTCTCATGTTGTGGTTTTTCTAGTTGAAGAGATGTCTCAAAATTTTGTGGTTCGTGTATGCCTCACAAGTTTTCTCTAAAGGTAATGTCGCCAAATTCTCAAGGCGATTAACACCACAGCCAGCTCCAAATCATGGGTAGGGTAGTTCCTTTCATGATCCTTCAGTTGCCTAGATGCTTAAGCAATTACTCTTCCTTCTTGCATTAGAACACATCCTAGCTCATACTTTGATGTGTCACTAAACACCACAAATGGTTTATAGGATTCTGGCAGTGCCAATATAAGGGTTGTGGGCAATCTTCTCTTCAGTTCCTCTAACTTCGCTAGCATAACTCGGTCCATTTGAACTTTATTTTTTTTTGTTTGTCAACGCCGTAAATGGACTCGATAGTTTCGAAAATCCTTTTATGAATCTCTTATAATAGTTGGCTAGTACCAAGAAATTCCTAACTTCGTGTATTGTTGTGGGATGCTGCCAATCTACAACCGCCTCAATCTTACTTGGATCCACCATGACTACTTCTTTGGATATCACATGATAAAGGAACTTAACTTCTTCTCCCCAGAACTCACACTTACTGAGTTTGGCAAACAACTGGTGTTCCTTCAGTTTCCCCAGTACCAACCTCAGGTGACTGTTATGCTCTTTGACATCCTTGAAATATACTAGGGTATCATCTATGAACACCCCCATAAACGTATCTAAGAATGGCCTGAACACCCTATTCATTATATCCATGAATGTTGCTAGAGCATTGGCCAAACCAAACGGCCTCACGGCTAACTCAAAATGCCGATACCTCATTCTAAATGCCATTTTAGATATGTCACATTCCTTAATCCTCAATTGGTGGCAACCGAACCTAAGGTCAATTTTAGAGAATATAGAAACTCCTTGTAACTAATCGAACAGGTCGTCTATCCTAGGTAAGGGATTGTTCTTTATCCTTACCTTGTTCAGTTCCTCGTAATCAATACACATTCTAAGAGTCTCGTCCTTTTTCTTAACGAACAACACCGGTGCTCCCCAAGGCGATGAACTAGGTCTAACGAATCCCTTTGCCAGTAACTCTTGTAATTGACTCTTTAATTCCTTTAACTCTGACGACATCATTCTATAAGGTGCCTTGTGTATTGGAGCTGTTCCTAGTTCTAGGTCAATTGAAAAACTTAACTTCCCTAAAAAGGGGCAATCTTGACAATTCCTCAAACACTTTGAGAAACTCATCCATTACTGGCATTCCTTGTACTTCCTTAGGTTCAAGCGATTTAAGCATTATGTGAACTAAGTAAGCCTCTACTCCTCCTACCAAATCTCTTTTGGCTTGAAATTACAAAAATATTCTTATCATTGACCGTAACTTATTGCCCTAAAATACCTTGCCCTCCTCTCTAGGCATTAGAAATATTACTGTATGTTGTCGATAGTTTATACTCGCGTAATCTTGGAATAGCCAATCCATCCCTAGAACAATATCAAGCCTGAGCAAATTGAATAATATCAAGTTTGATTCCATAACTACTCTGCCTATTTCTAGTGGGCAACTCGTAGCTATCATGGTGCAAGATACTACCTCCCCAGTTGGTAATGCTATAATGACTCTCTGTTGCATCAGCTTATAGTTCGAAAACCACTTGTCCTAGCAAATGTAATAGACACGAACGAGTGGGATGCATCCGAACCAATCAAGGTATTCATGTAGTATTCGAACATCCTAACTCTCCCTGAAACACTACTAAACTAACCTTAGGTTAGGGCCATACCTGTGATGACGCCTGCCTCTTGGGTCTCTAGAGCATCCTCATTGACCTCTCCTGGCATTAACACATACATTCTCGCAAGTACCATTTGCCTTTGTCCTCCCCGTCCTCTTATGGGGCCTGTCCTTTGCCCTTGAATTGCTTGAGGGCAATCCTTGGCGTAATGCCTTATTTGGCAACACCTATAGCATGAGATTGAAGCCTAACGACACTCTCCCTTGTGAGACCTAAGGCACTGGCACATACTAGTGCTCTGCCTCCTAAGTGTACTTTGGGGTAATTGGTGTGTGTACTCCATCCTTGTCACAAAATTTTGGGGCGAGCCAGAACTACCTCCTTCTCTCGAAAACGTATTCCGTTTTCGGCTCGTCATAATAGTCATTTGATAGTGGTGTTCGCGCTCTACGATTGAGGCCACATTCACTAGCCTCTGAAAGTCACGTACTTCTAAAAAAGCCACTTGCGTATGTATGCATGGTTGTAATCCATCCTAAAATTGCTATGCACACATTTCTTTTGTAGAAATGAGATGAGGGGTAAACCTTCCTAACTCCATAAACTTAGTGGCATGTTGCTCAACAGTCATGTTGCCCTAGACTAATTACGATCACTGAATTCCTTCTTAAATCTATCCCAAGTAATGGCTTCCATGGATCCTAACTCCATGACAAGTGATTGTCTCTTGGCACTCCACCAAATTGCCACCTCTCCTTGGAATAAGTAACTCGTGTACAACACCTTCTAATTCTTTACACAACCGCAAACCTCAAAGTTTCATTAGATATCCATAATCAACCTCTCTACCTTCATTTTCCCTTCATTTATAAAGAAATTTGGATACCAAAAAGCTAAGAACCGCTCATAAGTACAACCTTGCTGCTCGACATGTGGGTGATTGACTTGTTGTATCTACATCTACTATTAGAAAAAATCATGTATTTGTTGTAACATATCCGTGATACGGTTAATAGCTCGTGCTATGTCGTTGCCTCCTTCACCATGAGGTTTATCTGTTTCATGATCACCCCTAGGTCGTCTATTTCGTGGAACTCTCAGTCGCACTATAATAAAATCTTCCCACACAAATCCAAGCCTATCACTCTCTCATTGGACTTTCTCATCCTCATTGGGGTCAAGCCTATGGTATTCAAAATTCAAGCCTAAGATGATAAAGATCATATTCTAATATTCTGGTATTGTTCCTTAATGACATTATGGATTTACTCAGAGCCGTAATACCAAGTTATGGCACCCTCGGCCCTCGGTAACATACTTGGCAAGGGTTCGTGGTGGCTGGAAAGCGTGCGATCTGGCAATGAGCACACACTAGGTGTAATACATCCCAACGAAATAGGTAAATGGATTAATCAAAGACTAATCCTAAATATACCATAGATATATACAAAGGAAAATTCTTGATTAACAATAATATCTATGTCATTATCACTTCTTCCCAAATAATATTGTACACTGTTATCAATTCATCATTTACATCGAAACATAATGAACCATACATAGTCCATCATCTAACCAAAATAAGCTTATTATAAATACAAATAAATACTAATTGGAGACATGCCTTTGTAACTACTCATGCTGGATTGATCCTTCTTCCTTAGAAAAATCTGCATGAAGATCTATGGCCCCAAAGAACGAAATCACAAGTGGGACCTTGAGACTTCTAAGAAATCCTAGTAGGTTAACCCATGACAGTACTAACAATGAGAGATAATGGAAATAAATATGGATACAATGTGGTGCCTCATTCTTCGGTAAAGGACCTGGCGAGAATCCGTGGTGCCAAGGGTGCCAATCGATTAGAAACACCCCTAATTTAAATCTAGAATAGGCATGCAACTTCACAAGGAATTCACGTGTAACCAAAATAGACATGTATATGTATATCGCAGTGGAATGAGTAAAGATTTAGTTAGAGAATAAATACTATTTATACTAGAGGTCTAAACCAGAAATATATTCATTCACACAAACATCCATATGTCACTGTCACTTCCCAAATAATATTACACAGGACCAACTGTGTATTGCTTACGTCTAGGTACGATAGATCGAACATGATTTGTTGCCTGACTAAAGTACAAACAACTACTAACGGAGACAAGCCTCCGTTACTATCACTCAGGCTGGGTTGGTCCTTCTTCCTCGAGAACCTCTCTTGAGCTACCTCTGCATCAAAGTCTATGGTTCTGATAAGTAGGTTAAACAGCTATGACAAAACTGCAAATGAGAGACAATGCACATGAAGATGTAATGCACAGTCTCATGTAAAATATTTGTGAAGATATATGCTTATGTAGGGCGAGGAATCACATCCTTAGAAAAAATACATGCATTCATAGTTGTGGTGAGTTGATTCACCTATTATAAATCATCTGACATGAGGCACCACTCATTCAAGTCATACTCACTGAAACACACATGATTGACCTGGGGAATCTCTTTGTCTCGTCAACAAACTCAAAGACACCACACATGATATACCCGAGGAATGTCTCAATCCATCTATCAAGTGAGGCCAATACAAAAGCGTTCCACTCAGATCATCAGAAGGACCCTTCTTCCATGTATGAGAAGCTTGTTACAATGTATTGTAAGAGTGGCACAGGGATTCCTATACCTACCCACGATGATTGACACACAATAAGACTCACGCACCCTAAAATTTGCAACATCATCAACCCGAACCATTCAAACTCAACACCTCAAAATCAAAGTGTAAAGATATTCCATAAACATAATGAAGAAGATGTATATTATTTTCATGAAAAGAAAAGAAAAGTTACAGAATATGTAAGGCTAAATCTTACATCTCCACAATATTCACCCCATATACCCAATATTGTCTTAGAAGCTAACTTATATCAACAGTATTTAAAATACTACGAGGGCACTAACATTGCTCCTTTCGTTACTCCCTTTGAAGCCATTTACTTTCTTTGAAGACTTCAACTCCAAAGAAGCTCCAACACTTTTGATCTCAAAAGTGAGATTTCGTCTCTTATCTAATCCCTTTTATATGACATGATCGTCAGGTGTCCTTTTGACATACTCTTGGCTCCTGGCATACTTGAATAGGATCCCTTTGACCTTAGATGTCTATCTGCAGGATGACAGAGACAGGGTGATGGGACAAGACACACAGGTTCCTACGCTTGCCTTAATCCAATCTGCAGTCCTTTTCCAAATAAGGGTCTCCCACATGGCACTGGACCATACATCTTAGTTTAGTCAATATGGCCTACAGTGTCGTAATTTTTTTTTCCGCACACTCACCCCAAATGTGACCTTTCAAATGGAGTATGAACCTTTGTGGGGCCATCTTCTGAGTGATTTTGTGTTATCCTAGAAAGCCCTTACATCTGTATGACCCTTGTCATTGATCGTTGCTCGCCTTATGCTTGTAACTCACCCTATGCCCGAGCTACTAGCCTTTTTAGCTTTTCTTTCTCGTCTTCGTATTGTTAGTACCTTTTCTCACTTCATCGGTTCTGGGTGATAAATCCTTTGTTTCACCACGTGCTAAGGTGTGTCAGCCCAACCTTCTACATAGTGTCACTCACTCTATTTGGACTAGACGCACTCTGCAGGCCACGACTACCTCATCTTCCATCTCTCCAAGGAAATGATCTCTTCCTCGCCTTCCCTTTGTCCTCGGA
Source organism: Cyclocarya paliurus (assembly GCA_029856935.1). Classification (NCBI taxonomy): domain Eukaryota; kingdom Viridiplantae; phylum Streptophyta; class Magnoliopsida; order Fagales; family Juglandaceae; genus Cyclocarya; species Cyclocarya paliurus. The sequence continues at coordinate 11,490,894 of CM056956.1, read as the reverse complement.
AGGTGGTCTCCCCCATTTGCATTGATGTGGCCCTCACATGCACCGTTTCATGTAAATAAAGTTGTGAACATATATTTATGCATGGAGAGAAATCACCCTTTGAGCATAAACACTTGTATTATTAGTCATGGCGAGGTATCACCATCTATGTAAATCTCAAGTATATATAAGCATGGTGAAGAATTACCCTCTGAGCAAATCTTATATATTCATAGTCATTATCATAACGAGATATTACTTTAGTATTAAATCACATAAAATTCATAATATCTCATTATATATGTACTAATAGGAAATCTGTCCACCCGTTTGACATAGGGAATCTCTCTACCCTATCAATGTATGAACCCATTCATCAAGACTAATTCATTTGACTAGGGGAATCACTCTACCTGGTCAACACACACATGACACCACGCGTGATTAATCAAGTGACTCTCTCTACCAAGTGAGGCCAATACGAAGATGTTCCACCTTGATCATCACATGGAATCCCTTTACTAGTATTAAACTCATGGCAACATGCCATAGGAATGATGAGGGGACTTCTCAACCCTTCAATGATTATTAGACACACAATAAGATTCGACACTTAGAAATCACATTATCTCAATTCACATTATTCAAAGCTCATCATCTCAAAATCACAACGTAAAGATAACAATAAACATAATGAAGAAAAATGCACTTTTATGTAAGGAGGAGGCAAGATATAGATTATGCAAATCCTAAATTGACAAAATACTCACAACCATTCACCCCACATTGCCAGTATGGTCATAAGAGCTAAGCTACCTATATAGAATATTATTACAAATAAAATCACGCTGTTGCCAATCCCTTCATCATGAAGTGTTGAAGTCACTTGCTTTCTTAAAGACTCTGGAGAGAAGAAAGAGTAATTATTTTATCATCTCAAAAGTGAGATTTTGACTTTTGTCCAATACCTTTTATACGGTGAGACTTTTATTTATAGTCCTAACGCTCTTCTAATTTCTGTATGTTTGAATGAGAGGACCTTCAATTTTGACTGAGACAATACCCTATCTCAGCTTAGGGTTATGAAAGACACGCCTTTCCGTTATAATTGCCAATGTCCCATTTTTAAAACATCAACCAAAATAGAGATATACTCTAAATATTTGTAGAATCCAAGTAAAATATATGGAAAAGTTATTCCAAAACATAATGTAGGATAAGTCATGAAAACACTTGAACAACCTTTGTAAAAGCAAAGCAACATACTATATAGAGTGGTGATATGCGAAAATATGAAATAACGAGATCCCTTCTTATCATGTACGCAATAGATGCATACTTCACAATCATCCATACACATAGTAAGCATCATCAAGGCAGACAGTTACTTGAATAATGAAGGTTTTCCCTAAGCTTGGTCATTGTTGAGTTGGCATTTCTAGTCATTTCTGAGGATGACATCAAGCATCCAAATGTAAGCGAGTTTAAGTCTCAAAGAGGTAGGGTTCCTCTTTTTGAAAGGAAATCTAGAGCGAACGAGAGAGAAAAAGACAGACAAAAACCAAGTTTTCGAAAAGATGGTGAATGAAACAAATGGCCGATATGGAAAATAAAAAGGAAGAGAAAAGGTCACAGGTCCTTTGCCACCAATTGTGAGATTGGCTTGTTGCTCATCGAGTTCTCAATTGTTTAGTTGTGCGCTAGATTGAGAAAGGTGACAATAATCATTAAGATGTGCCCTCCTGTGTTCTAAAAGCTCGACCAAGGAGAAAAAAGCTCCTCAAATGGGGTTGGTCTCCCAATCTGCCATGGGTGAATGTTGTCCACGTGGCGATTAAGACCCTACGCATAGTTGGGCAGAAAGTGAGTGTGTGATTCTTCTTGTTGTGATGTCGTTTAGTTAGATATAAGGAGCTCATGAGGGTGCTTAGTTGAGATATCGTTTATGAGAACTCTCATGTTTTTGGGCACTTGTTTAAACATGTATCTTAGTGTGGCAATGTGTTTGGGACTAGTTCAATCTCTTCGTTAGGTAGGGAACATGTTTTTGAACACTTATCTGGACTCGTACCACCCTATTTGTTGCTCACCCATAACCCAATTTAGTTAATCCATTGCTTCCCTCTTTTGCATTTGTACTAGACATTGCTTGCATGTTGCAAATTCTTTGCCCATGTTGCGCTTTGCATGTCTTTTTTTTCTCTCCCTTGAGATATTGCTCGCCCAGAACGTTGTATTATATAATTTACTTACCCAAAAATTGCTCGTTTGTATTTTCTTGCTAAGTTTCCACTCGCTTGAATGGTGCGTTCACTTTATTCTAGTTTTTCTAAAGCCCTTTTCTCATTAAGGGCTTTGTCCATTAACATTTTTCCTTACGTTTGAGCCTGCAACGGTCAATGCGGTTATGTTACTATTGTGTAAAGGGTTTCCTCCTAATGTTCAGATAGAAACTAATAGATCTCAAGAAGAGAACAATTAGAATGTACCATGGCAGAAGGATACATTTCGTGGGCACATTTTAAACAAGAATTTATTGATAGGTACCCATGGATTTTCAAGGAAAATTAGGCAAGAGGATTCGCCAACCTAAAATGAGGATCTATGACAGTGGAAGAATACACACCCAATTGTTCAAAATTATTTGGATTTGTACCCTACCTAATTCCGAATGAGGAACAAAAGGCTATGAGATTTGAATGAGAATTGAACCCTCGAATTCATGATTGTGTATGTAGCTTGTAATTGCAAGACTACATAGAACTGGTGAGCAGTGTATAATCATGGAAAAAGCATGACAAGGAATTCAATTTTTTTTGCTCAAAATAATAAGGGGTCAACATTCAGTCAAGGACAAGTATCCATCAAACGTAGAAGTACATAGAAATGAGGGAATTCCTTCACCCCAAACTTAGAAACTAAAAGGCCTAAAATACAATAACGCCCACAATGGTGATTCTCGAAATGATGGACTTGTTTTCTATAGGTGCCACAAGTCAAGATATTATTCCAAAGAATGTTGAAACAATGTGACATAGAATCTAATTGAAGAAACTACTTAGCAATGAAGGCTTCTGGCTTTGCCACCATTTATACGTGGGATTAGTTAAGGAAATATAGCACCAGCATGAGTATTTTCCCTCACACTAGGTGAAACAGAGGGGATTGCAGATGTGGTCACAAGTAACTTACAATTGTTTTGCTAGACATGTTGTAGTGTTATTTGATCCCTAGGTTACACATTCTTTCATATCTCAAGCATACGAAACTTTTATGGCTTTGAAACTAAACCGTTGGAACAAGAACTTAATGTTTCCACTCCTACTAAAGGCTTAACTTTTTGCAAATATGTTGTTGAAAATAGTTCTATTGGGATCAGAAGTAAAACCTTAAGAACGAATCTAGAGGTCTACAACATGAGTGGATTTGATATCATTTTTGGGATGGATTGGTTATCCACAAACCATGCAAGGATAGACTACCACAATAAGAAGGTAGCATCAACTTTCCTGACGAACCTGAATTCAACTTTACAATCAAGCAAGCTCCAATCTCATTTACAAAAGTATCGGCTATCCAAAAAGTAAAAATGCTAAAGGATGGCTATTCTAGCTACTTGGCAAGCATCATAGAGCCACTCAAAGAGGAGATTGAACCAAGATATGTGTCCATCATACGAGACTTCTTGGATGTATTTCTAGAGGACTTACCAGGATTACCTCTAGATAGAGAGCTGGGAACAACTTCTATCTCAAAAGCTCCCTACAAAATAGCACTAGTTGAACTACAAGATTTAAAATAGCAACTTGAAGAGCTCCTAAGCAAAAGACTTATCCAACCAAGTGTATCACCTTGGAGAGTGCCAATACTTTTCATCCAGAAGAAGGAAGAAACCATAAGGATGTGCATTGACTACTAGGAGCAAAACAAATTGACAATTAAAAATCAATTCCTACTACCCTGAATTGAGGATTTATTATGATCAACTTCAAATTGCAAGCGTATCTTCAAAGATAGACCTAAGATCAAATGCCATAAGCTCAAAATAGGGGAAGAGGACATGGCCAACATGCAAAACTCGATACGGACACTACGAATTCCATGTAGTGCCTTTTGGACTAACAAATGCGCCAGCTACCTTTATGGACAAGATGAATCGGACTTAGACTTTTTAGGAAAATTCATGGTGGTATTTATAGACGACTTTCTTCTTTATTAATAAGATTCAGATAAGCATGAAGGTCATCATCGAGCAGTTCTACAAGTTTTGCGTGAAAAAAACTTTATGCAAATTTCAAAATATGTGAATTTTGGCTAAAGAAAGTGGCTTTTCTTGGGCACAATATTAGTAGAGAAGGAATCTTGGTGGACCTAAGCAAAATAGAACCAATAGTTAATTTGGCTGGACCTACCAACATTTGTGAAATTTCAAGCTTCCTTAGAATTTCAGGATATTATTGAATGTTTGTTGAAGGATTATCAATGATCGCAACCCCATAGAAGACAATTGATAAAGAAAAATGCAATTTTCGTAAGGACTAATGCATGTGAAGAGAGTTTCCAAGAGTTTACGGTTAGGCTTCAATGAGTGGACCAAGATGCGTACTAATGTAACATGGAAAGGTGATCGCCTACACCTTATGACAACTAAAATCCTATGAACTAAATTAGCTCAAGCATGATCTCGAGATAGCATCGTTGGTGTTTGACCTAAAACTTTTGAGACACTACCTATAACACCTTGTCCTTCTAAGGCTTGTATAGCTAGAAGAACTGTATGCTACTAGCCTTAAGACATACTTTAATAAAAGATTCTTTGCACCAGGCATAAAAGATTCCATAGATAAAGTCTCACTAAATACTTTAATAAAAGAAATCACTAAAAAATAAGCATCTTGTTCAATAAAACTTATTTAAAATATAATAGTCTAACTTGTATTATGAAAACGTAAATCATTTAATAGTAAAGATAAAATCTAAATGTTCTCTCTAAGCCTGAAGTCTCTTTGTCAATGTCACTGTCTTAGACAACATTCTTGCTCCATAAACATAATATAAAAATAATCTTTTCATTTAACATCAACATTCTTTAAGAAAAAATTACCTTTAAGCATACATAGAACATCTATCTTAGAGCATAAAACAGTTCTTTCCTCAACTTTATCCTTTAATCATTCGTTACCTTAACATCATCCTTAATAGTTATTTACACATTGTTAACATCCGTGTGTTAGGGTTAGTGACCTTTGCGATCAGTGGTTCTAGCAGTAGCTAGCAAAATAGAATCAAACCTCAGGAATGGGTCACACTAGGTGCATCCCCAGTAATGCATTCAAACGTTGCCATCCATCCCAACCTCATGGTATTGTCCTCATCCTCATATGACCTATTCATTAACCTCATCAACCTTGTCTTACCTTTCATTCTTTAAAACAACTAGTCATGCAATTCTAACATCATAAAGCATCATACATTGGGTTCATAAAAGGGACTATCAATGAAGAGCTCATACATACATATACATCTGAAAACATTTACTACATATATAGATTTGAAAAGAGACTTTATAGTTTACCATAAAGCAATGTGTAGAAGAATATGAACATAGTCACTTATCTTGATCCTTGCAAATTTAAGCTAACCATGCACTTTTCCAAACCTTTCAAATAATAGTTTAAATAACCATGAAAACTAAATGCTTAATCATTATGCATGCTATGTTTCATACATGGATCTCTCTCTCTCTCTCTCTCTCCTATTTACATTAATATATCATGAAATAGGGTTTTAATGCATTTAATTGAGAGGGTGTTTACCTAGGGCAAATTGAGACATACAAAAAGGGTGGCCAAGAGGGTTAGAGTTTGTAACCCTAATTCCACATGGCATGTGGGCAGCTTAAGAGGTACTCTAATATGCTTTAGTTGTTGATTCATACAATGAATGTATGGTTGAAGGTCATGGAGATGTGATGGTGGTGTTGGTTGTGGGTGGTGGTGTGCTCAGGTATGTGGTGGTTTAACCTGTGACATGTGTGTGTGTGTGAGTGCTCGGGGATGGGGTGGTTAATTCGTGACGTGTGTGTGTGAGGGTAAAACAAGAAAACTTACTGATGGAGTGGGGTGGTGCATGATGTGGGGAGGCTAGGTGGTTGTGGCCGAATGTGTGGCTTGTGAAGTGTGTAGGTGCAGCGTAAATCTTGAGAGCAAAGTGTGTGTGTGCCGAGACCTAGGGTTCTATAAATAGAGCTTGTGGGGTGCAAGTCCAAGTGGGATAAGAATTTTAGTGTTATGCCCTAGTAAGGAATCCAAAATAGGCTTGGGGTCTTAGTCATCCTAGGGTTTCGGCTAGTGCTAGGACTAGGGTTTTGGCTAGTGCTAGGCCATCCTAGTGTTTTTATTTTTATTTTTTGGACTTGTACGTTTTCAGCTAGCCTAAGATGTGTGGTTGCTTTGGGAGTTTTGGTTAAATTAGGAGATGTAATTAAACCAGGAGTTGTGTTTAAATTAGTAGTTGTAATTGGATTGAGTGTTATCCCAACCTAGAAGACATACTCTCGTGGGCTCTTAATCGGCTTCGGCGGGTATAGTGCTTGGGCTTGCTCCCCCTCCCCTTGGTCTTAGTTTGTTTGGGCCTACTTGTTAGGCTACGTCCAAAGTTACTTTCTAAAAATAGAATCCCTAATTTTAGTGTCACTCTAAATTTCCTAAATTAAACTTGAAAATTCGGGGTGTTGTAGTACCTATATGGGGAAAAATGTGAGATTTATACCAATCGCAAAAGTCAAATATTATTTATACAGAATGAGTTGAATATGAGGCAAATGAGATGGCTGTAATTAAGTAAAGATTATGACTATAATATCAATTACCATCCTGGAAAAGTCAACGTCATGACTATGCCAAAAGAAATAATAAAAGACATGGAGAGACTTAACCTGGAAGTTATTTGAGGCCAACATACAAATTCAGCAAGCTTAGTTGCAAATTAACCCTTGTTGACTTCATCAAGGAGGCTTAGGGGAGGGACCCAAAAGCAAACTCTAGAATGAGGAAGGGAATGAAGATTCCAACTCTCAAAGAAGTAAATTCTAATGTACTGATGCAGGATTTGCATTCCTAACAACGAAGAAATCAAGAAACCATCATGGATGAAGTCCATCGATCTATTTACTTTGTACATTCTAGGAGTACAAAAATGTATTGAGACTAAAACAACTGAATATTCGGTGGAATAACATGAAAAGGGAGATTGCGCAATTTGTAACAAGGTGTTTGACTTGTCATCAAGTCAAAGTAGAACACTAGAAATCAGTAGGACTTTTGCACCCGTTAAAAATTCCAAAATAGAAATGGGAACGAATTACCATGGGTTTTGTAATGGGATTCCTAGGACACCAACGGGATAAGACGTCATTTGGGTAGTAGTGGATCGATTAACCAAGTCACCTCAATCCTACTAAATAAAGTTAGAAGCTCAATGGACAAGTTGGCAAACCAATGTATCCGAGAAATTGTTCGTCTACATGGAGTTTTGATATCATCGTATCCAATAGAAATCCTCGTTTCACGACAAAATTTTGGTTGTCAAATCGATGTTTGATACTCCCACTTTAATATTTGAGAAAACGAAATAGCTACTTATATATCCTCTTGATTTCTAACACACTATGCACTATGGAAACCTATTCAGCTTCAGGTATGATAATATCTTTTATGTTTTTAGTAAGGTTGAGTGATGATAATCAATTAACTTTAAAGGTGATAAACTATCAATGGATATGTTTTAGTGTGGTTTGAGATGTCTAGAGGCTGTTTCGATATTGCCATGAAGTTTTCAACTTAGGCCAAACTGTAGCCCGACCATTTTTCTTGCCTATACCATAATTATATTGGCCACCAAATAGAGGATTTTATAATGAAACATGAGAATTTGGGCTTTGGAAAAGGATAAACATATGGGCCCCCGATTAGAACCCCAGTTGATTTTGCTGATCGTGATCCATTTTGTTAGAAATCCAATTGGTTTTTCTTGTACTCAATTAATTTGTTTTTAATCATTTTATTTAATAAAAGTGGACATTTTTTCCCTTTACGTTTCATGTACCAATTTTAGAATCTTCATGCTCCTTTCGTTAGAATTTCAGATTTTTTTTTTTTACCATTTTGTTTAACTCACGTTTTTTCTTGAAGAGATGGGGTTTAAAGAAGCATTATCAATTATGATAATAAAGATCCCACCAATACCCCAATCATGAAGACTTAACTTCAGATGTTTCTCAATAGTATCTCCTCTATGATTTGGAGTTAGAAAAAAGTTCAAAAATTCATTTTTGTAATTTCCATTTACTATTAATAAAGTGTGTTAAAAATACCGGGACTAGTTTGGATTCAAAAATGAGATGAGATGGTTTTAGATGAAGGATGAAAGTTGAAAAAAATATTGTTAGAATATTAGTTTTAATATTATTATTATTTTGGGATTTGAAAAAGTTGAATTGAGATTTAAAAAAGTTGAATTGTTTATTATATTTTGTATGAGAATTCGTAGCCCACTCAAGTTATTCAAATTTTACAACAAAGCTCATGTGTCATCAGTTAAACAAACTCAACCAACTATTCTATTTTTTTTTTCAAATCCTCATTTTTTTTATAGTGTAATGCAATATATTGTGGTCAAGTTGACACTAAAAAATCCCAGTTCCAATGACCTATAATTAATCTTATGCCTTTGGCTTCCACTATCCTAAATGACATTTCACCACAAAGCAACACTTTCACAATTGTCATCTTTTTGTTCTTCAAATTATATTAAAGGGTTCTTGAGATTTATCCATTGGTCCAATTCAATAAGAGTATTCCACACTTGCACTTAAATGGCACTGCAAAGCTTAGAAAAATAAAAGGGCCTACAAAGATGATATGCCATCTTCTACAGTAGCAATGGTAGATATTTCCCCAATAGTTGTTGGAGAACTTGTGAGGACTACATCAAATCGAGAGAAGATATCCCCTTTTGCAGGTAAAATATTAGTGACAAGGAGATAGCTGAGTTGGCAATGTGCAGCTGGTCAAGGAGTAAGGCGAGCAGTACATTGCAGAGAGCCTGACAGATGCGAGATAGCGAAGGGCGACGAATGAAGGCTTGCTCAACACCAGGCGAGCAAAGGATGTGCTGACCATACTAAGGCAAGCAACAGGCGAGGACAAGCTTGATGCAGAAATGAGTGCTCACCGAGATAACATGGAGGTGCTTAAAGGGCAACATATGTCGTACCCAAGGCCCATGCTCCATCAAACTCGTCATATCTAGAGTGCTAGGAAAGTTAGAGTACGAAGACTGTTGGCCATATCGTCTAACCTCAGAAGTATGGCACAATGTCACTAGGGTAAAGACTACAGAATTGGATTGAAGGCAATGTTGCAGGGACGTGCACACCATGCCCCATCAGTCACTTGACCTTTACAATTCTTCAAGTCTAGAGGGCAAATGGACTGCAAGGATCGAAGGTCTCTCATTCAAGCAAGATAGAGGTCTAAAGAACGTCAAGACTATAACTAGCAATCTTGTCGTATAAAAGGCATTTGACAAGAGTTAACATCTCACTTTTGAGATCGTAAAGTGTTTCTCTTCAAAGTCTTCAATAAGGAAAAGAACTCAAGAACTCCACGATGGAAGGATCGGCATCAACGCAACTTTAGTATAGAAATACTTTTCAGGTTGGTTTGCTCCTACGACCGTACTGGGAATGTAGGGTAAATGTTTGGGACTATGAATCAGGATTTGGATATTCTTTGTATCTCATCCCTATTCTTACATGAAAGTGCATCTTTTTTTAATTATTGGAACGGCAAATTTTTGTATTTGCATCACTTGATATCACTGGTAGAGAGAGTCACCATGTTGATCATGCATGGTGCCCTTTGTCATGTTTGGGTGGAGGTGTTTCATGTGTTGACTGGGCAAAGTGATTCCCAGTGTCGAATGGGTGGAGTGATTTCTTGTCGGGTTTTGGTGGATGAGTTCATGTATTGGCCGAGTTGAGAGATTTTTCGTGCTGAATTGGTGGAGTGATTCCACGTTGGTAATATTATGGTGAATACTTGTTGATCTATGTGATTTGCTTAAAAGGATGATTCCTCATCATGCTTGTATATACGAGTGATTTGCTCATATGGTGATTCCTCACCATGCCTAAAAATACATGTGTTTTGTTCGGAGGGTGATTCCTCGCCATATACGAAATATGTATCCTCAGCTTTATTTACATGAACTGGTATATGCATATTCATTTCTATTATCTCTAATTATTAGTATTGTCATGGATTCGGAGCCATAGACCTTGATGCAGATATAGTCCACGAGAATTATCCTGAGGAAGAAGGACCAGTCCAATCGAATGAGTAACCACAGAGGCTTGTCTTCGTTAGTGTTTATCTTGTATTTAAGATGTTTGTTATAATTAGGACGCGAACCCTCTACAGTCCACTACATGGTGATGTTAGTGAGGAACTTATGATGGCCTGTAACTATAATTAGGACTAAGTGACTATGACATATGGCTATTACTATTATTGAATATTTATTTAGTACATCTCTAGTACTGTTTAAATTAATTTCCGACTAATCCCCCTTTAAAAATTCTGGTGCAAGCCACTTTGACTCGCATGAGCGTAGCCCTTGAGCGCATACCTTGTTCTGGAAAATGAAGGATCTTGCCGACTGGTTAGCATCCTGGACACCACGATTTCTTGCCAAGAGACTATCGAGGGCTGAGAGCGCCATATAAGTACTCTCTAATTTGTCTAAATGAACCAATAATATTGAAGGTTTCTTTTTCTTTTGAGAGGAGTGAGACCTATCAAGTATGAACATTTGGGTTTTAGGTCATAAATGTTTTGAGTCTTCAAATCTACCACCATGATAGATGTCTCCATGTCTCTTAAACAATTAAAAGGACTTCCAATTTTGAATAAGATGTTGACTAATATTTGAGGAAATGCATGTCGTAACATTTTCTAACACCAAATGAACAAACTTTTAACTATATTTTAGAAGGGTCTATGCCTATATAGTATACAATAGTCATTATTATCAAAAAACAATTATGGACTCAATTGAGTGTAACTTTACTTATGGTTAGAAGGGTGCTAGTTTATTGCAACCTTCCACATGTTCGAACCATCGGATAACTGCAATGTCTTTGGCAACATCCGAGGCTCATTTCTTTTTGCTCTAAGTTTTTGTTCTAAGCTAGTCGATTTGATATATAAGTTCATTTCTAAAGCTTTTCTAGTTATTCTATTCATTTCTTGGCATGAATTGGTTGTTAATATATAGAACAAGTTTTCTAAATCCAATAGGAATGGATTCATGAACTCGCCAAGTGTGTGTCTAGTGGGAGAAAATTTGAGCGTTCAAGAGAAGAAACGATTACGGTCATGACTAATACAAGTGGCATGTCTGCAATGCTACAAGAATTTAGCATCAACTCAAAATAGAAATCTTCTATGGTTAAAATAGGAGAAACTAGTGTATTTAGGATGAATTATCTTTGACTTCATCTCAACATGTTTTTAACCGTGTTGTTGGTAGTTTGAGTACTATTGATTATAAGCCTCTTTAGTCTTTATTTGGACATGTTATATATTGATTTATTTCCCTTGAATTCTATCTTAGAGGAGAAATGGTAACACTTTTCGAAAACAAAATAAACAGATCACTCTACCCGAAAATAGGCTATTTCCAGCGATTTTAAGATCGCCGCAAAAAAAATCGCAGCAAATAGTCCTTATTTTCGGCGATTTCAATTTTGCTGCTGAATTCCAACACAAATTTGGAAAATGCTGAGGGAGAATTCACTGTTAAGTTTTTGTGACAACTTTTTGCTGCAAAAAACTATTGTTATTATAGCGGCATTTTCTTTCCATCGAATAGGAAAATTGACACAATAGATACTTTTTGCGGTGAACATTGTCGTCATAAAAATCTTATATAGCCAATTAATGCTTATTAACTGTGAATCAAAAGTACTAGAAATAACCTTTTACAAAATTTATGAAAAAACTTTACAAGGCTATTTCTAGCTATTTTTAGTCACCGCAAATGAGCAGTTCCAACCATTTTTGATTTGTTGAAAATGAGCTTTTCATCTTTTACGGTGACGTTTTCAGATTTTACGGCCATATTAACTCGCCGCAAAAAACTAACAAACGAAATGAAATGGAATTACAAAATAAAATAACATAAAACTAAAAAGGCAATGATGATTACATTTCTCCACGAGAAAATCCTATGTCTCACTATGTTTATGCCACAAGTGGTAGGCAAGGTCTAATAGGTGTAGGCAATGGGTTTTCCAACCTCTAATACAATTATGGAGTTCATGTCAGCTTTCATTTCATTTGAGTTGGTCATATTTGAAGTTTTTTGCTTCTTTGTTAATTCATTCATCTCTAATAATCATATAATGTAAACTTACACGTCATCAAAATGTCTTTAAGAATTTCAAGGTGGGAAAATCATGTAGGTCCATGAACTATTGCAAATTGCCAAAGTTCATTACACATCCTCGCTAACTCTTGGAATGTGGCAAAGTAAATTTTTTATGCTCCTAATGTTTTGGGGCATCCCGACAATTATATACCTGCTAATCTAACGTCCACCCTGCCTCATATTGTACTGGAATGGAATTTTCGACCGATCCATGCCATTCTTCGTAGTATACTTGACAAATCGGGAGGTGTAGCCGCAATACCAACTTTTATATGTCTATCTGTGTGCTTTACCTTTTAAAAAAAATACGTATGTGTGTAGTTCAAGTTTTCACCCTATTCACCAAGTTTTCGCCCTATCCCATATAATTATGAGACCCAAGTAACTCAAAGAAAGCATGTCATATCTATAGAGTGCATTAAACCACCGCTTCTAAAATAATTATTGATTGGTGGATGACCATAATATATATCATGCCAAGAAGCCCAACAAGTCTTCAATTTTCAATCCATGCAATTAATACTCCCCAACATACCTAGAAATTCATGGTATTCACCGACCGCAAGCTATTTAATGATATCATATTTTTCTATTTCCTTAGGTACTCTTTAAGGAATAACTTAAACCAATATTTAACAAAAGACTTTAAACTCTTCAATATGATGACTTCTCCAATTTTCAAGTATTCATCCATAAAAAATGTTGTAACATTATATTCCAGCACCTACTAGCAGTGCTAGTCTTCTTAATGGAAGAAAACCAAGTCTTATGAAGCCATGTTGGTTAAACAAAATAAAGTTCATGAACCTCCTTCATGAGTTGGATGCGAAGAGAAAAAAATGATCCATTCTAAACCTCCTTCAAAATATTTATGAAGATATATTTGTGGTCCGATAAAATAGTCATGGTAAAGATTTTGGCAAGTATGCAATCAATCACACTTGATTAATGTATATGATTATTTATGCTCTGTTTAGATACTGAAATTATTTCATTTCATCTTATCTTATCATTACAACTTTTCGAAATTTTCAAACAAAATATAATAAATAATTCAAAATTTTTAAATCCCAAAACAATAATAATATTAAAAAAATAATATTTTAATAATATTTTATTCAATTTTTGACTTTTATCTAAAACAATCTCATCTCATCTCACTATCCAAACCACACCTTAGGATTAATGTGATGCCGACTCTCCTTCTTCCATGGTAAGTTTTCTTGCTATCTCCAATTCCTCCTCAAAGTTTTTGAATAAAAAGAGGACTATGGAAAATTCCTTTTCATATTATTGTGTTGAAGACTTGGAAGACGTATACCCTCCTAGAATCCCTTGTTCCATTCATAATTTCTTTATATTCTCTACTTAGTTATCTTATGATGAGTATCTAGTACAACTATAACACATTACGTGACATTTCAATACGACAATAATCACATACTCATACCACTCTAATTGATCTCGATTTGAATAAAAGATGAACAAAAGTTTAATTAAAGTCTTCTACTCTTCTTCACAATATACATAGGTGTACAAGAAAATGCTAAACTCTAGTCAAAAAGGAAAAAATAATATAAAAATTAAAAGGATTTTCTTAATTTTTTGTTGTAGATAATTAAATAAATAATTAAATAATTAAATATATATATATATATACAAATATAACTTACTTTATGTTTAATTTATATATATTTAATTTGCTTTGAATTGATAAGAAGTATTTTTCTGCGAAAAGAGAGCAATTCATTAGGAGAAGTGAAAATTGATTTTTTTTAAAAAAAAATGTATTGAGCTGGATGAAAATTAGAGAGAAAATTATCATAGTTTTATACTAAAAAAAAATATGACTGGTGGAAAAAAATACTCGTCGGAAGAATATAACTGATGAAAGAATATGATTGTTGAAAAATATTTAAGTTAGAATTATATGAGCATTGAGAAAACATAACTATTCGAATAATATGACCTTTAAAAGAATATGTAAATGTAATTGTTAGAGTAAATAGTCAAATAAGAAAAAGAAAAAAATTAGAAAAGAGTAAAAAGGAATATTCAAAGGAAGTAGACAAAGCAGCTAGGAACTACTAGTGCATAAACATTAATGAAGCCCATTGGCGAATTGAAGACATCATGGAGGAAGCTTGGACAATCTTGGCCGCTAGGCATTCCCAAAAAGGAATCGTTTTGTTTAATGCATGAATTCTCTCCCTTCTCGACTCCCTCAACACACACACTCTCTCTCTCCTTTGACCTCTCTCTTGCCTTACGATCCACACTCATACCTCTCTCTCACTCATTGTCGTCCTCGTTGTCGAGTCCGTGTGTCTATCTCCTATGTTTTCATCTTGTAAGTATCTTGAGGATCTAAAATTAACTTTTAGTTTTCGGATAGGACTAGGGAGGATGAGATTCACGAATGGATTTGGGGGATGGGATTGTGATTTGTGTGAAGTGGAGATATTTGTGTTAATTTGTTATATTTTATTGTACATCTAGGATTTCAATATGAAATAAATTAAATTAGGGTTTTGAAACCCCTAGCAATTTGGGGTTTCAATTTTGAAACCCCTAATTTAACTTAAAAATTTGTTTTTGGGGTTTCAATATTGAAACTCCCAAATTTAATTTAGGTGGTTTAAACAGGTTCAGGATCTTAATTATTCAATATTGAAACCCGTTGATGTTCAATGTTCATGACTGTATGTATGATTTTATGAGATTGTGTAATGTATGTCAAATTTTTGTCAGTCAATGGGAATGAATAGTGAGCCAAATCCAACTACTAGCCTTAGTACTAGCTCTCCTGACACTACCGACCCGCTACCATTAATCCTGCCCTTGACCCTCTATCCCTGACCCTACACCCATATGCCCACCAAGTAAGAAGTCAGTTTTCATTGTGTGGTCTCACTTTACCAAAATATGGGGTGATGACCCTAATGGCCCCCAAGTTAATTGTAATCACTGTGGTAAAGTGTATAGATGTCATTGTAGGAGACATAGTACATCCCAATTGAAGGTCCACTAAGAAGAACAATGCAAAAAGAGTCTAATTAGATGTTATTTACAAGAAAATAGTCAATCTGGGTTTGAGATTGAACTTAAAATGGAGGATGGAAGTAGTGGGGGGTAACGTTGAAGGGGTATACTAAGTATGATCCGGAGGAGTGTAGAAGGTACCTACCTTGTATGGTTGTAGTAGATGAGCTACCTTTTCAATTTGTGGAGGGTGAAAGGTTCCAAGCATACTCTAAGTACTTGGAATCTACATTTGACATTCCTTTTAGCCACGATGGCGAAGGATATTATGAAAACAATGTACATAAAGAACTGTTGAGAACTCAATTGAGAGGTCAAAGAGTTTGACTCACGACCAATACATGGACTTCAGTCCAAAATTTTAATTATGTCTTTGATGGTACATTTTGTAGATTCTGATTCGCAATTAAACAAAA
Source organism: Cyclocarya paliurus (assembly GCA_029856935.1). Taxonomy (NCBI): domain Eukaryota; kingdom Viridiplantae; phylum Streptophyta; class Magnoliopsida; order Fagales; family Juglandaceae; genus Cyclocarya; species Cyclocarya paliurus. The sequence goes on along the minus strand of CM056956.1, from coordinate 11,474,962 downwards.
AAAATTCTCCAGTTTTATCAAATTGTCAATCACAAGGGTGAGACCATTGGGAAGGCCTTTGGAGGCCGTAATAGACGAGTCAGGGTTGGAGAGGGTTGTGACAGTAACGATTGACAATGCATTTTCTAATGATATTGCTTTTGGGTATCTTAAGTATAAGCTTAGAGAGGACAGTATGACAATAATGGGTGGTGATTGTTTACATTTGAAATGTGCGGCACATATTCTATATCTTATTGTGACTGATGGTTTGAAAGATGTGCATGAGTCGGTTGCAAGGGTTAGCATTGCAGTGAGGTATGTGAGATCCTCACTAGTATGGCTTGATAAATTCAAGGCTGCTGTAGGGGCTATAGGTATTGAATGCAAGAATGGATTATGTATTGATGTTCCTATAAGGTGGAACTCAACCTTCTTGATATTGAAAATAGTCCAGAAGTTTGAAAAGACCTTTCATTGGGTGAGGAGGATATAAAATATGTCAACCATTTTAGTGATGATGAGAGATTGGGCAATCCTAATGATTATGATTGAGTGGTTATTGGAATTTTAGTAGAATGTTTGAGACCTTTCTGCAAGGTCACAACCTCAATTTTCGGTTCTTTGTACCTTACATCTAATGAGTTTTGTCAGCAAGTATATCAGGTGAAATAAAAATTAGATGAAATGTGTGGGAGTGACCAAACACGACTGCGGGAAATGGCAATGAGCATGCGGGCTAAGTATTATTAATAAGTATTAGGGGGATTTGAGTAGGTTAAATATTTTCTTATCTGTGGCTATTGTTCTCGACCCTTAGTACAAAATTGATAGCATGGTATATGGATTGACATTGGTGAATGGGAAGGCATGTGCAGGGATCATATTACGGTAAGGGTTAGGAAAACCCTTAAAATATTGTTTGATAAGTTTGTCGTGCTTTGGGGTAGTAATATTCTGGCACCTACACCTACCACATCGCCTCCTCCCAATATTGGAATGTGGAAAAAGCATAGGTTAGGGTGGGGTGAGAGGTTGTGGTAGGTTGTAGAGTTTCGTCAACTTTTAGACACACAGACAGGGTTGGATAGGTACTTGGCATTTGAGATGCACCTATTCACCCAAGGCTTTGATATATTTTCTTTATAGAATGTCAATGTCGTCAAGTATCCCATCCTTATAGAGATAGCCTGTAGTATTTTGGCCATCATATTACCACAGTAGCCTTAGAGTCGTTCTTTAGTACCAGGGGGTGCATATTGGATCCATTTCAAAATTCACGGTCTCCAAGCATTGTGGAAGCATTGATTTGCACTCAAAATCAAATCAAAGGGAAGCCAATTAATATTCTAGATGTTGTAGACTTTGTGGAGACCGTGGAGGAGATAGGTGGTTCACAGCTTGCATTCAATAATCACTCTTGCCTTTGATATTGCTTTTGCTTATAATATATGGTGTTATTACTTATATTCAAATTTAATTGTTGTAGCAAAAACTTCGACAAATGTCCTTACGTCTCCATCGGTAGCAATATGACTTCTTTGTTCGATCCACCATTACCATTGATTTGTATAATGATTCTCTTATCTATTCGTAGTATGTATATAATGTGTAATTTTTGTAATTCTAATTGGCTTTCTTATATATTTTTTTTTCCAGCTTTTATAGTCTCATTGTCACATGTTCAATGCCAATGATCTCATCTCCATTCTCAATCCCATCTTGGTTTGTAATTTTAATTTCAAAACTTTATGACATATCTATATAATGTTTATATTTATGATTTTTTTTTTCTTATTTTGCTTTTCAGATTTTATTGTCTCACACCCTCACTTGCCCAAGTTCCAACTCTAATCCCAAATTTCCAATGATCTAATTTGCAATCCTTGATATTCTCACTTGGTTTTTACTTGTAGTTTTATGTTTTTAACTTTTCTACATATGTATATACCATTACATTGTTTGTATTTTGTAATTCTAATTTGTTTTCCTATTAATGTTTCAAGTTTTATAATCTCACAGTCTCACTTGCCCACCACCCCCCAATTCCAATCTCAGGACTCAAAGTCATCTTGTTTGTCAAATTGTCAGATACAATTTCTAATATTGTAATATTATTGATTTCAATTATTTGAAAATTTGTAATATTTTTAAATTAATTAGTAATACTTTTAGATTAATTTTTATTATTGTAATAGCTTATAATAGTTAGATTTTTTTTATGTTTTATGCTTTAAAGAATATATATTTTTTAATTTTATGTTATATGTAAATTGTAAAAAAAAATTTCTTTTTTTTAAGATTTTTTAAGAGAAATGATATTTACAATCATGAATTGTGCAAGCGTCGCGCTTTTTTTTTTTAAAAAAAAGTGATTAAATATGAGACCTACATGAAAAAATTAATGTTTTAATAGTAGATCCTACTCTTTTTCAAGGAAAAAATCTATTCACCATCCCAACTTCTATCATCCTCCCAGCATCCCATAATGTGACATTAAATTATATATTCATAAGTGAAATATAATAAATAATCTCCAATTATCTAATGTCACATTATAAGATGATGGGAGGATGATGGAAGTTGGGATATGTAGCATTACTCTTTTGCAAAAGGAGTCACGGCCCTTGTACAATTCATGATTGTATTTAGCATTACTCTTTTTTAAATTCGGACCCAAAATGGCTCAGAAAAAAGTTATGGGCCATTTTTGGGCCTAGTGTGCTCGGGGTCCATTGGTCCCAGAAAGGAGCTGGACGGACCAGGTGTCCAAATCCACCCTCTGGGGTGTGGGGTTGGATCCGGGGGAACCCCACCCCCCACCAGGGCGAGGGCTGGGTGCAGGATGCGGCCTCTCCTGTATATGCACCCCTAATTTTTATCTCTAAATTTACTTTTTAAAAAAATGAATGACTTAAAACCGGTTTAGAATGATCATGTTATTTTGTACTAAAATTCTGAACAAAAAAAATAATTATATCAAAAAATTGTCACAATAATTCCACATAGACATAATACAGGATAGAGTTTTCTCTCCAAGATGAGAGGAAACTTCCTTCAATCTATTTAGAAAATTGATACTATTACTATCTGTTTCTCGTATTTTTTAATGAACATACACATGTCAAAAATTTTCAGTTAAGCTTTTCAAAAAATCATAAATTTGTCGCATGTTTAATAAATACTTGCCACATTTATAAATAAGTTTGAGAAAATTTGGTCCAATCCAATTAAGAGGAAAAGTCTGCCTCTTAAAAGCGTGTCTATCTATAAGAAGATTACTGGGTCTTGCAAGATACTGGGTCTAAACTCCCCACAAATTTGCAAGATAAGCATCCAGGTCAGTGCCGAGGATGCAGAAGATAGCGAGGGATAGCGGTGACAGGACCTTTCCCATGTGAAGAGGTTATGAGGCGGGAAGGTCTTTGTCTAATTCAATATACCAGAAGAGTCTTTGGGTCAAGGGGTTGTCTCGATCCAACCAACCTCAGTGCCGTGTGGACTACACTGCACACAACTTGCTTACATTTTTGCTTTCAGGGGTTTGGCGACTGGCAATCATATTCCTAATCGTAATCGGCGGTTCGAGGACTTGTTTTGGTGTCATTCCACAGAGTAAATACGGCGGCCATTGCCCGAGGGGCATGTCTCTGTCTGTGGGTGACAACTGCATTTTCTTTTCCAACAGGAAAATGGGATCAAACTACACTGTTATCTTTACAGCAATTAGTTATATATATATTCTCATTGGGGTTTTTCATGCTCATGCACATGGTTTCAACTTTATGTTAGGTCCAAACGTCATATTCGATTGAAAAATTGATTGATGCCTAATGAGAAGAAAGAAAGAATATTAAGTGGGTATTCATCATCCCAAAAACCCTATTGCTTGTCATTCGATTGGAAGACGCAGGCGGTGCCTTTTTGAAACAAGAGCAACTATATCGTCACAGAATTTATTTATCTTTCAAATCAAATTATATTAAATGGATTGTATGTAGTGTATATGCACGAAAAAATAAAATTGCTAGCTTGTTTATGTTGTGATCACAAGTGTCAAAATTTAATCAAATTAATATCCAATAATTTTAAAAACCTTTGTTTTAAACAGTGTTGCAACCATATTTCAACTTTAACACCCTGATCAATAGCTCAATTAATAGAGAGCCAGGGGAGGGTAGATGGACAAAAAGAGGCTTTAGTGAGTTAGGAGCAGAGAAGGGCAGAGGGAATTAATTTTAAGAAACGAGATTAGACATCAATAATCATACTTGCATTAATATAATCATACATCACACCAGCAGTAGATCCTGCTTCTGATTTGTGGGATCCACTCAACCCGACAAGCAGGGCTCTAAGAGCTTCTGGTTGTTCGGCATATCTATCCCCCCTCACCCCCCCCCTCCCGCTCCCAACCCTAACAACTCCACACCCATCATCTTAATTTTTGACGAAATGCAATCCATCTCACGCTTCCTGTCACGCGCGCGCGCGCGCACTCTGAGCTAATATCAAAGTTACCAGTTTACATCACGCAACAAGTCTAATAAGAGAAATCAAACCCCTAGTACATCTTGGGGGCAAATCTAAAATGTGAAGAAAAAAATAGACAAAATCTCCACCCAAACTCAAAGCACCAGCTGAAAGCAGCCTAGAGCAGGCTCTTTTTCTTCTATCAGTGAGTTAAAACTCTGGATTTCTAGAACAAACCTCTGTACAAGTGCCAGATCGGTTACATAACCAACTTGCAATTAAATCCTCACTACCCTGTAGTAGTAATTAACTTATAATAGTAATGAAAAATATGGGGATTAATTACTTTGAAATGGTTGTCATTGGATTATAAGCCTCTGGTACTTCGTCTCTGTAGGGGAATCAGAGCCTTCACACAGAACCCTTTTTCTATTGATGCCACAGCTGGTGGGGGTGTTGCAACTGATAATGTTAGTCAACGAGTCTTGGCGGAACTCTGGTTGTGGCGGTGGTGAAGGAATGGTTACAGGAGGAATCTCAAAGGACTCAAGTGGTGGAGGTGGGTGCCTCCATTGGGGAAGAGGTCCAGCCAGAAGAAGGGTCTGAAGGAGTGGACCTGCTTTCATCACTGCCTGTAAAAGCTTACCCTTTTCAGGTAATGGCTTCTCAGGGACTAGCTCTACTGTTGTTTGTGGCACAGAGTGGGTTGCTGGTGGTGGAGGCAATCTGGAAGGTGGAATTGGGTCAACAATTGGAGATGAAACAATGCTCTCCTCACAGTCTGAGGATGAGAAACCATTGTTAGAGTCGATTCCTCTTCTGGGTTCGTCTTCAATGCTGGAAATTCCTGAAAGAGGAGCAGTTTGTTGATGCTGTTGCTGGAATAAGAACTTCTCAAGGAGGAGTCTTTGGCATTTCTCTTGTGCTTCGTCTCTTTCTCTGATGGCTTTGCTAAGCAGATCTTTGAGATGAAGTAACTGATCATCTCTCTTCCTAAGCTCCTCTTGAGCTGCCAACCTTGTTTGCTCAAGTTCCAGAGTAGTGAACAAAAGAGAAGTTCTGAGCTCTTCCATTGTCTGTATGATCAAAATAGACATCAAGCATGTGGAATTAGCTCTCAAATGGCAAAGAAAGGAATCCCATTATGCATTTATAAGCAGGGAAAAGAGAACGAAAACCCATTAACCTCTCTGCTACTACAAAAACCAAATTAAAGTCAACTATCCTCAGACAATCACAACACAAAAGAAACTCGTTACCTTTCCTTGGCAGTAGTAAGCCCAACTAAAAAGAGGATTGCGTTGGTCGTCCATGTTCCTGTAAATGGACTGGGAAGTTGAACCAAGTATTTATCACAGAGAGAGAGAGAGAGAGAGAGAGAGAGAGTGGGGGGTTTTTGAGCGGTTCTTGTAACTCTTATAAGAAGTAGTTGCCACTGTTTTCTGTTGTTATCTTTGCTTTTTCTTAGCAGGAGTTGAACAAAAGTGCAAAAGGCCAAAAGCGTGGCAAGCCAATTCCTATATGCTATGCTCTCTCCGTCTGAGTCTGTCTTTCTTTTTTTAATTTTTCTTTGGAAAGAAAAAAAAAAAATTACCGAGTCTGGCGCTATGCACAATCTAGCGCGGCGAATCATGTATCAGCGATAAAAGCGGGAGCAAGAAACCAGTTTCCCCATGTCCTATTCTGTTGATACAGACCTTCAGGCATCACTTCGACTTTTGTACCCACTTGCATAAAATTGGAAGAGTGCACAAATGTGAATTTCGTCTTCAAAACCATTTAAATTTTACAACCCCCACTTTATATTATATTCTTATAATTATTTTATACCTCATTTTATAATTAATTGTTGTCATTATGTTATTTTATTAAAAATATTAAAAAAATTTAATTGAGCTTTATATTCTACATAAATGGTTTCATTTAGGGCAGGGTTTGGATTCAGAAATGATATGATTTTAAATCAAAATTGAATAAAATATTATTAAAATATTATTTTTAATATTATTATTATTTTGAAATTTAAAAAAGTTGAATTATTTATTGAGTAGTACTAAGTTACCGCCCAATAATGACTGTTGGGCATGCTGCCTAATACAAATTTATCTTTTTATTCTGTCACTTTTTTAATCATTAAGTAAAAAAAAAGTTAAAAATGAAATAAAATACACGAGTGGTCAAAGTGAGGTGGTAAACTCAGATAGCATACTAGCATTTCTCTTGTTTATTATATTTTGAGTGAAAATTTAGAAAAGTTGTAATGGTGAGATCAGATAAGATGAGATGAAACACTTTCTAAATCTAAACGAGATCTAAAAATAAAGTGATAAAATATTTTGCATTTTTCTTAGTTAGAACTTAGAGGATGGTTAAGGCCTAATTTAGGTACTGAGATATTCTCAAGTATTTATTATCTGAGAATACATCACTATTATTTATTATTTTATTATTAATTTTTATATATTTTTTACTATTATTTAATATTATATATATATTTTTATTATTATTCACAAAATACCTCTGAATACTTCAATAACACGCAACCTAAGCCCACACACAAATTGTCCTGTTTGTTCGGCGAGGAAAAATAACATGTGTGACTCGAAAATACTGCCGTTTAGCCGAATCAAAGTCATGATGCGTTTGCATATATCATGTCCAGTGGGAATGATTTCAAGCATGAAGAAAGTTGCGGATTTTTTTTTGTGGGATACAAAATATTGCGTCAAATAAGAACAAAGTCGAGTACTTTGAAATTCTATTGATGGGTCCAAACTCAAAGTTTAGTACATCTTTGGATGAAGTAGACGCTTCTCATGTTCTTGTCTTCCGAACAAATGGTCTTATTTGATCGTTAGGTTTCTTAGAGTTGAGGGGTTTGGCAAGCCTCAAACACACGTGTTCACATGATATGTAAGTAAAATCTCTATCCTTATAAATATATATATTTTTAATTTTCCAATTTAATTGTCTATCTATTTATTTATAGCGATATGCATAACGCATGTTTCTTTTTTTTTTTAAATTTCAAATATGTGGGAATTAACTTACAATCTCATGGTAATATATTAAAAATATGCATTTGACTCTAGAGCGACAGAGTAGCACCGCTTGATATTACCGTTAGTTACAAAAATAATTTTTTTTTCATTTTTCTATTCACATTTTTTAATATATTTAAATATTTGTAAAAAATAAAAAAAAATACCAATACACTTAAAATCACTTTCTTTAGCGTATACGCATCACTGATTGACTCTATCGATAATTTCTACATCTTTTTCATTTAATTATACAAAGAGAAAACTCTTTCGTGAGGTTAAAATCAACATATCAATTGAACTATAAATCAATCGATATAATGCTAGTTTTTGTCGTATAATCACTCGCTCAATAAAGATGGTAAAATTTTTCTAGATTGTTGATTTTTCTCTCACACGTGGGCTGCCTTTTCCAATGAATCCAAACAAGGTTTTCTTGTTAAAATTACTCTCCTTGAATTTGAATAACCCATTTTGAATTTTTCCTTCTTTGAGTTATTTTTTTTTCTTTTTTGAAGATCAAACTAGTTTACTTCTCTTTGCAAAGACTAATTATATATAATTCTAGTCATGCTCTTAACCTAATAGGTCAATGATTATAAAGCTCACAATAATATTGCAAAACAGAAGAAAGAGTTACGTCCGAACAGTACTATATAATTTATTTGGAAAGATATGGCTAAACTTTTAAGCAAGTGATTGATGATTTCTAGAGTATATTAATAATCATATTACAAGAGTCGTATTAAAAATAAATAAAACCTAATGTTAGGTAGGATTCTTTAACTTTTACTTGGAATTTCGAAAGAATTTTGTTTCCATTATTATTATTTTAAAGAAAAAAGGAATGATCAACTCTCCAGTCGTGTCGTGTTTCGTACATATTTCTTTGGTCCGTTGAATATACATGCAACCCTAATACCTTCTACCATCTCTTCAGCTTGACCTCTAGCAACTTGTTTAAAGAATATTCCAACTTTAAAATCATATTCTAATATTTCATTTTAAATTTTAAAAATTAACCCTTGGTTTTTTCTGTTACTTAGTTTCCCTTGAATTTTAAAGGAAAATAATTTGTACAGTACTTTTAGATTACACAAGTTTCACGTACTTATTTTAAAAAAAAGTGGATAAATTTGAAATTTATATTAAAAAAATCTATTTTTTAAAAAAATTATTTTTTAAAATGAATGTACGAGATTTATACACCATAATACTATATCTAATATTACTCTTCTAATACTGTGTCTAATATTACTCTTATCAACAGCAGAAAGACGGAGAAAAGAATAGAGCAAATTAGCTCATGTATGGAAGGACTCGTATTGGTCTTAGAAATCTGGCATAATATTAGGAGCTTTTCAACCGGCATGTCTTTTTTGACAAAAAAAAAGTCACAAAGCAAAATAGAAGATGGAATCATCATGGCCTCTTGGAAGCTGCTTCTCATGGCACTCATTTTTGACTTGAGGGATTTGCCTGCATGTGCTACAGTTCATCCCAGCATAGACTACAACAAAACCCTACCCAATAGATACATACATACATATTTTCTCTTACAAACTCTCTTTACAAGTATGCTTTCAAACACAACACATTACACGCATTTTTTTGATTTATAGATAACTTTTTATGTCCCATTTTCTAAGAGCTATATACTCTTCTCACCGTCAACCGTAAGTTTGAAGTTCTATAGCAATTGCTTTGATCGAAATTTTATAAAGAGAATCGCACTTCAATTATTATTATTAAGGTCCTTTAAATCAGATGGCATAAAACTTGATATCCAGATGAGAAAATCGGACTTGAATCCCTACCTTTGTATAAAAAAAATTCATCACTGTATTGCGAACTTATCCTAACGTTGAAAATTTCTCGAATACACGCTATGAAATATGTTGTCATTTTCCATTTTTTCCCATCTTTTCTTCAATACTAATTCATTTGGAATATTTTTTGGGATTTCTCTTCTCCCATTATCTTGCTATTTTTTAGTTTCAATACAAAAACTAGGATGAAAATCTATCTATACACTCCCTGATAAGCATAAAAAATGTGTTGTATTATTTCAACCTATCTCTTTCTCTCTCTTGCTAATGTTCAAATATAAGGTCAAGGGAAATAATTCCATTGGCCAGAAAAAGGAGCTGGTAACCAAACTTTCCCACCAATATACTTGCCCAAAGAAAGTCGATGGACCCCTTTTGAACACTAAAGTCCTAGTTGAGGGAAAGAGTGAGGGGTTCCATTTGACCAGTTCAAGACTGCCAAAAATCTGGGACACGTGTACGGTGCGAGTGAGGCTTTAACATCAAATCTGACTCATAATCTGTAATTTGATAATATCGAAAAAGGTAAGGAAAATACAAATTAATAATAATAAATAAATAAATAAGAATGGGAGCGCGTGGCTTTATGTCCCATCCGAAATGTGGCTGTGAATTACCACCTGCACATGTTTGTCCTTAGTCCTTACTGGGATGCGGCTAATTTACGCATCACGCAGGGGACAACTCCCCCCAACTTCTCCCTCCTCCTCCACTTTGGAGAAACTCTTTTTTTTTTTTTTTTTAGAAAATAATTTTAGAAAATAATTTATTTATATTTGATCAATGATAATAATAATAATGATTTTGAAAATACAAAATCACTTCATTTTTATTTATCATTTAAAATTAATGATTTTTAAGTTAAAAAATTTATAACCATTTATTTTATGCTAATTTTAATTTATTTATGTCGCAAAAGACACTTAAATTCTCTTTTCAATCCAATAACAAAAATAACTAGTTTAAGACAAATACTTTTAATTTCTGTATTCAATCCTGTATATAAGACTTTTTAGCTCTCTTCAATTAGGTTTTATTTATGATTAGCCTCATCATCTTTTTAGTTCAAAAATGTTTTCCTTTATCTCATAACTGTTTTTTTTTATTATTATAAAAAGAAAGTCTATGGTTATGGAATGCGCAAGCCTTGCACAATTTTTTGAAAAAAATGAATAAATATGAGATCTACATGAAAAAAATTAAATTTTTAATAATAGATTCTACTATTTTAAAAATGATTACGTAATACTTGTACATTCCACGACTGTATTTATTACTCTACCTTACCCGCCTCACCCAAACATGATAAGTTGTGAAATAATGGTTGAGCAGTTATGGTTTGGGCGAGATAGGTATGGTAGTTTAATAACCAATATATTCATAAAATTTATTAAATTTATCATGTGAGGGCGAGGTGGGGGTATGGTAAGATCGGTTTGGATATTGTGCCAATATTTTGAATACCGTACCGGACGTTGTATCTTTCAAGGTATTGGAATGAAATATTTCGATACCGGTATCGTTTTGGGATAGTCAATATATGAATAAATTATATATATATAAATATATACATATAAATTATATTCTAAAATAGTAGTCTATATATAAATAAATTATATATAAATACATAGATATATAAATTATAAATAATCTAGTCTAAATTAGGGGTCAAAAAATGAACTTCTAGTTTGAAAAAATGAAAAAAAAATAGAGGCCGAAATATCTGCCAATACAACCGGTATTTCGGTCGATACGAAATGTGTGTAATACCTGTACCGAACCAGTGATCGGTATGAAAAATATCGGCCGTACCTATTGGTACAATACGGTATTTAAAACATTGTGTTGTGCCCATCCCTTTTTTAAACTTATTATATGAATTTAGAAAACGGGGAAGAAAATGTTGAATAATAATATTATAAAATTAAAATATAATTTTTTAATATAGTTTTTGTTTTAGAATTTAAAAATATAGAATTATTTTTTATATTTTATTTTTAAATTTGAAAAAATTGTAATAATTAGATAATGATTATATGAAAAAAAATTAAAAATTAAATAATATTTATATTTAAATAATATTTAAATATTGAATGAGATGAAACGAGACTCGACTCAATCCAAACTAGACTTAAATATAAAAGAAGGGGCGGCAACAAGTTGAGAAACCCACCTACCTATATATAAATTGCCTCAACAGAAGTAATGGGCGACATTCTTTTGAGCCCTGCATAAGACACCTTGTGGATTCTTCTAAACATTGATCTGCACTTCACACACCTCTTCTTATATATATCTTCAATTATTCTCTCTGTCGTCTCCCTCAATCTTAGTTTCTTTTTCCTCTTCTCTTTTCAATCTTCTCGTCTTTAATTTGTCGTCCACGTTTCCTTCAAAGATCTTTTTTTTTTCTCGTCTTTCTCTTTAGCCATTTGTTGTTTCTCATACACACAATCTTTGTCATCACCACTTGGGCCAATGTGAGCTTAGTGATCAGCCTACCCATGCACCCATTCAAAACATGCAGGTGAACAAGGGCATGGGCATATCACATACGGCCACAGCCCCTCCCGGTGCGTTGAGGCCAATTCTCTTTGTTCAAGAATTTTTTTTGAGATTTTTCATTGCTAATGTTAAATTTTGAAAATCAATTTGTTAACATTCACATCCTTTAGTTATTGCCAAGATCATAAACTCGATTCAAGAACGAAAAGGACAGAGGTGACAACTTCTCAAATGGAAAAGAAATGAAAAAGAAATGCTACTCATAGAGAAATTTTAAGATAAAAGTATTTTCATTTTATCCTGAAATGATAGTGCACGTCACACGAGACAGTGTGCTTGTAAAGGTGGGATTTCCCTCGGCAACCGGTGGATTGGTAGGTAAGATAGTGGAGCACGTAGGTGGTGGACAAACAAGTGGCAAACCTAGCATCTTTGTTTCCAAGAAATAAATTGATTTTCTTACAGATTTATGTTACATGAATTTTCTTTCCCATGAAGAGTGGGGAGGGGTGGCAAGTGTAGCTTCTCCTTCGGGTGTGACCATAAGGATCCTCACTTATTGCGGCATGTTCAGTTTGAACCATAGCTATTAATTTAAGATGAATCAATTTATCACCGCAACTCCACCAAGTTATCAGCATGCAAAAGTCTCTAAGATTTTGATTCGCAAGTTTTATCAAGACAAACCGTTTTGAACCTGTGATCTTGGATAAGGGAGGGAAGAGCGGTCTCCTACCTTTTGCCAACTGGGCTATCACCTTGGTGAATCAAGTTCTCGTTAATGGATTATGTTCTCTCGCCACCAACAGCAGCACGAACAACATGAATACTACATTGGACGTTGCTGCCTCGTTTCCTGACGCATGGAGCTTGGCAGTTCACTGCCTATTGTGTAACTTGGGGAAGCAGCCCAATAAAAAAACCACCAATTAAGCGTAAATCAACCTTTTTAATAATTTGGGATAGAAATTATAATAAATAAGGGTAGTTAGAGAGAGTAAAGTTGACTTTCCCCAAAGTCAAAATATTGATACTATAGTATATTCCACGTACTCAATTATTGGTACGAATAATAAAGGTGCGTCAAGCTAGCCAAATAAAAAATTCTATTCAAATTATTAGATTACTAAAACATGATAAAGATCTTGGCGGGCATGAACTTGATAGTACAGAAGTTGTTCATCAAACCATAACCTAAATCGGGAATGCATGGGTTATGAAGCTAAGATTTGCACGGCAAGGAAATTATAGGTCATGGCTCTTGATAATTCTCAACTTGATAAGCTCCATGTTTAATTAGCTCTAAAGAGTGTGATTATGGGACTTGTATAGGGTCTAAAAACTGTTGTTAGTGCGATTTGGGAAATTTTTTTAAATATATCTCTCCTCTTCAACTTAAGGTTTTGAGCTAGAAAGTGCACGCACACGTCTCTTTTAGGCTTTGATTGTAGCCGGATGCTGGACATTTTTGTGCTTGAAAAAAAATCGAGACTTCATGTCCAAACGGGTTTGGGTCAAAACGGATTGATCCGTTAAGACACGATTGTTTAATAGGTTGATAACAGGTCAACCCGTTTTGACCATTTAAAAAAGTTAAATTTATAATTATATCCTTATACCTAAAAGTAAAATTGTTGAGATTTTAATTTCGATATTTTTATTGTTTGAATTGTAATTTTAGACTTATAGTTAGTTTTATATTTTTTTATTGATTTGTGATTTTAATATTTATATAAAATTATGCTAAACTTAATCAGATCAAACGGGTTGGTTCGAGTTGTGTTAACCTATTTCGTAGTATTTACTAACGGGTTGTGTCGTTTCAACCCATTATATATATTAATGAGTCATATTAGAGTTTGAGATTTTAATACGATAAGCTTAATGGGTCGTGTTCGGGTTTATCCATATAGTATTATATACATGTCTTGACACAGCATGAATACAAACCGTTAACACGATTTGACACCCCTAAATTCGAGGTATCTTTCCCTTTTGAACCGATCAAGTCATGTTCGATCAACCAATTAAGCATACCCTTTTGGCTGGACCAATTAATATCTCCATAACAATCCTTGTGCTACTACCTAAACTCGAGGTGTCTTTCCCTTTTGAACCGATCAAGTCATATTTGATCAACCAATTAAGCATACCCTTTTGGCTGGACCAATTAATATCGCCATAACAATTCTTGTGGTACTACTACAATGAAGAGGAACCATACAACAACAATTAGCATGACAATTTAAGAAAGTACGAGATTCTATTACCCTTAATTGCCAAAAAAATGATAAAATTTAGAAAAAGAATATGGCATCATCATATCTTTCTTTTCCCGCCTCCAAGCTCCACTATCTTCAACGCCATAATAGTAGTTTGTCTAGGCATGTTTTAAGAATGATAATGATAATAATGATACTCAAGGTATGATATTAGTGATTATAATTATCATTCCAATAAATAGTTGTTAAAAAAGGCATGGGTAAGGTATCCATAAAACAGGAGATCCATCTACTTGATGTTTGTTATTGTAGCAGTCTTTAAGAATTAAGCCATCCTTAAATACCCAAAAAAGGGGAGAGACATCAAGTATCATTACAACATCACTTTTACCAACATTATTACATTATACAAGAACAACCCAAAAAAAAACCAAAAAACTTAGGGATTTACTGTAGAGTGGGCATCATCTTCATCATAGACTCTTTGGTAGGACTGGCCGCTATCCCTTTTGCACATTTGGACCCCACATTATCGTACCTTTGATGCCTTCTCAATCAAACCTGCAGTGGGTTGCATCAAAGACTATGATCTGGTTGGCAACATGGATAGCACCACCATTCTTCATTTGCCATTTGGTTGAGTGATAATAAATACATTACTTACAAATGTCTTTGATCCCCCATCATGAGCATAAAAAGGGCCCGGCCAATATGCTTGCAATGTCTTCACTCTCAACCAACCAAAAGTTGCACTTCCAAGGGAGAAAATGTACTGAAAGAAGAATTAAAACCCTCAAGATCGGATAAACCTTAAACATATAGCTCACTTCCAATGAAACTCTAACTCATGATAAATAAAGGGAATTTGGCTTAAAAGATTTTAGGAGGATCATATATAATTGGGGGTCGAGTAAATAATTAGGTTTTGGGTTTTACACTGCTATCTTTTTCTTGTCGAGTTTCTTATTTTATCGCTTTTTTTAAATATTTAAGTTCATCAAAAAATTGGAAATTCAAAAAGCAAAATCCCTATATATGTAATTTCTGACCAAGCTTTATCATATGCTTAGTTAAATTCCTCTATGACTATTTCCTGCAAAATTTTACTTATTTCCTATTAAAATGAGTCTGTTTTGTCACAAATAATCATAAATGCTCGTTCTTTTTGTACTGTCATTTTATATATATGAGAGGAGATGAAATTTAAGTTTTATCTAAAAGAAATAGCATGCTTGCAAGAGTACTGCACATATATACTACTTTTCTAATAAAAAGAATATTTGCAAAAATTTCTTGTCTGATAACATGATCTCTTTGCATGAAAAAGTGCAAGAGTCGGAAAGAAATTAGGGGCCTACCTTAACCAGAATTCTTTTACCTTTTGATAGAAATGATTCCATTAACGGTCGCAAAAGCAATTCGTTAATTCTTTTCAATAACCCTTTGTTTCTTACTCAGCTATTATTCCTTTCAACATCCCCACAGTTTAGTGGTTGATTTCAACCTTTTTATCCCATCTTTCCTTGACACTACAAGATAATATATATATACTTTTGTAGATACCACTTTTTCGGATATTACATAATATATAGAGTATTGTTACATCCACAAAAGAATTACATAAAAACAATCTCATAAACTTGATGTGGTATCATCCGATCCGTTAGATTTACTTTATAATAAAAATAATTTTATAATATGACGAACAACATCAAGTCACTTCAGTTTATAAGATTACTTTTGTATAATCCTTTTATAACTAGAGTATTTCCCTAATATATATGCTTGTTGCAAGGCCCAGCTACACTTCGTCATCTCGAATTATTATTATTATTATTTTTTTATAGAAACAAACTCATTTCATTAATGAATCGAAGTTACATTTGTTGACTTATCAATACATAAAAAATCTAGACTATAAGCCAAACAACGCATCAGCTCTGGAGTTTCTCCACACACAAATTTTTTGTAGTGGACATTGTTTTAATTTCTAAAAAACTCTATCCTAATAGAAAAAGCATTCTGTAAAACAGAACTTCAAGACCACCTCTGTCCTCCCAGGGAGGAAGAGTACGAGACATTGTTATGGACACAAAATTCAATAGTCTATTTCTATTTTTTTAATAACTAAACTAACAAATAAAACTACAAATAAAACACATTAACAACTACATGACTTTGTATCTTAAACTATTAAATTTGACAATTATATCCTTCGATAAACTTTTTTTTCCCGAGCAAAATAGAATAGGAGGAGATAATTGAAGGGGGCTTCTATACCTAGACCTGACCATCGTATCAAGATAATCCATGAAAACGGATAGAAGGGTCTTAGACGGCGAGAAGTCATAGACGCTCCTCGAATTTGAGTCATCCCTAGCCTATATTCCAGTCCCACTAAAGAATTCAATAAATTTTTAAGTGGCTAATATTATACCATTTAATAACTAAAACTGATAAACACTGAGCCTAATTTTGACAGTTACAACGTTTTTACTTTTCAAAGGAAAATATGTCTTCGTTTAATACTAGACTGCAATCTAAAATTATTATACAAAATTATGATCTTTAAAGTTAAAAAAAAAAAAAAAAACTCAAGTGTTCCTCTTTAAAGTTAAAGTTAAATAAACTCTATTTAAATTCTTCATTTACCAATACATTATTATTGTATGTATGATATTTTTTTCATAATTATAATAATTCTTCCAATAAATAATGCATTTATGGGATGATTTATAAATAACAATTTTCTTTTTTCATTTACACGAAATTTTTATCTAAAAAAGAAAGAAAACTCCGGTTTCAAGGATTATAAAAATTATATATATATATATATATATATATATGTGTGTGTGTGTGTGTGTCATGTGGACTGAAGTTGACTGAATTTATTCGTGCAATTGAGGTTACTTCAAGCTTAAGTGTTCCTCCATTTTTGGGGTTTCATCCCACATCAAAAGAGAAAAAAAAGGAGGGGTAAAGGAATATACGTAGATTCAGTTTGAATTGGATTACTCATAAATAGGAAGGAAACCCCGAGCTGAAGTCCACCATTAGTGGGGTCTTAACGGCTAATTCCTGTCGGCGTAATCCAAAAGAATAATGGATGACAACTTTGTTTAAACCGCGTGGGCTCCATTAGTAACATAAATATTAGAAAGACAGAAAATACAATAAATAGGTCACATAGGACTCTTTAGTCTTTAGGTGGGTCGTCAATTCCATCTCAAATCATATCATGTTTTGTAGTTGTAGGATATTTGGAATCCCAAGCCCTCATTACACCAACAATTTATATAAAATAAAATATAAAAGATTAAAGCTCCCTAATGGCTCCTCCAACCAAGTTTTGTTTGATCCTTGTCATCCATCTTTTGATCTTTTTCCCTACAGTCATATCTTATCTTTAATTAATATTGTTTAGATAAATAATTCATCTGGGTATAGTCGAAATCATACTTGTTAGATGAATGACTAAATGACACGTGTCTCTTTTATCTATTACAAGATATTAAGGGTAGGTTTAGATAGCGAGATGAGAATTTTTTGTTTTAAATGAAAGTTAAAAATATTATTATTGTTTTGAGATTTGAAAAAGTTGAATTATTTATTCAATTTTATGTAAGAATTTAAAAAAATTATAATGATGAGATGATAAGATGATATTAGAATTTTGTGTCTCATCTTATTTGCCAAACCTGCTCTGATTCTTTTCTTGTCGAGCTCAAATTCAATAGAAATTATTACATTAGAATCACTCAATAAAAAAAAAAAAATTTTATTTACCAACATTTACATTGTAAGGTTCATCATGTTACACCACTTGGTGGACATGTAAGTAGTATTTTTTTTTTTAAGGATACTGTTCAAAAACTATTGCACAGTCAAATATACACTCTAAATATTGTTCATGCAATAATGAAAGAATTTCTGGAACATTTGGCTCCCAACCATCAACTTCACCAACTCAATTATGGATATCCTCCATATCAATGCTCAACAACTGGACGACTTTTTATCAGACTGTCCAGCATCATCGATCTACATCGATCATCGGACCGTTCTTTGGATTCACAACCAGATTTTGAATCCAGATCTGATGCATTGCTGCCCAATTATGGTGTCGGGTTTTATGCCTTGTAGTGCACACCATCTCGATCGGATTACAAGCACTGTAATTTGGAGAAATTATTAGACTCTTCTTCTGTTAATTATCTGCAAACATTCACTCGTGAATTACCTAAAACTAGAGGGGAAAAAAATAAAATAAAATAAAATTCAAGCAAGGAGCTTGTCGACGACGATCGGCGGAAAATAACTCCGATGATTAAGTTAGTCGGAGATTATTTTAGAGTAAAATTTTTAAGGAACCCCACCATTGTATTGAGTTTGAGGCAATCACTAATTGCCATCATGTTCATTTCGGAGTGTCCCTTAATTATCATCATCATCATCATTCGAGACTCTAAGGAGCCGTCTACCATGCTTTATTTTTGTAAACTCTGCAGATAGTTTTTTTTTGGGGTGTTTATAAAGCTCACTTAGGTAAGAGTAAAACAACATTACAACCCAATTGTCTTGTATACTACCAATCCTTATACAAAGCATAAAACATCTCTAAAAACATATCAAGTAAGCAAAACCCTCCAAGCACATGGATTCTTCAAGGAACAACTATACTATTCCCTTCCTTTTCTTATGAAAATAAAATCTATTTATAAGTTTCGTTTTCGAACACACTATTATATTAAGAGTAATGCTACATATACTTACAGTTTTACTTACATGACTAATTTTGTTAGTTTTATTTTGAATTTCAAATTTTAACATTTTCAACACATCAATAACTAACATGTAGAGAAGTAAGTTTTTTGTAAATTTTTCTTAAGTATATTTAACATTTTTCTTATATTAACACATCGGCTTATAAATAACAAAATTTCATTTTTACATGCAATGTCCTTTTCTCGAACTAAGAATAACCAAGCTAGGATCAAATTAGGGCCCAGAGTCGGGCGAGTCGTGGTTCGGGGCCCATGAACTTATTCTTGTTGGGCTCGTGATCCTTTGGCCCAACCCACTGCAACCTAGGAGTCCCTATTTAGTGTTTTGTGGCAATTATTATTGGTGATAAGGTATTGGTTTTCTTTTGGTTTAATAATTTTTCCTTGCAAGGTTAAGCAAAGACAGAAATGAGAGAGAATGGTGGCCATTAAACATGAATCTTACACAGAATAATGGATGATATTGAAGAGACCTTGATGACAAGTTATACAACATGACAACAGAGATCCAACAGTCCGTGATTACACTCACGCGGTTTTGGCCTTTTTGGGGTCTCTATCTCTCCAAAATGGCCGCCCCCATTTGTCCTCATATTCATCCCTTTGCATGTGAGGCTTTTGAGATCAGTAGTACTTTTAAATAAGAGTTTAATTAACTTGGATTGTGGCGTTTCTCTGTAAGTTGATAGCTAAGATGAACGTGTGATCGATGGATTTGTGGGGACAACATGTCCAAGAGCTCACGGGAGTGGCCTAAAACCAGACTTTTTGTTTAACGCAGGTGAAATCTGATCTTGGATTGGACTTCTCCATCACATAGATACAGATTACAGAGGGCCGTCCAAAATCTTTTGCTTGCTGGCCACCTATATATAAATATATATGTATATATATATATGTTGTTTTGCTTGTGGGATACATGTGTATGTATATAGAATAAGTTGATGGGTTTTGATGGTTAAGGATATTCAAAAGAAATAGGGGGAAAAGGGAAAGAAAAAGACTCCCTCCAATATTATGGCCCCCACACGGTTTCTAACTTTATTTTGGAGTACTGATGCTGAAGCATGTTCTATGAAGAATTCTGGTATTTTATTGACAAAACATTCACTCACCATTGAAGATTTTGTGCTGCTGACTACTAAGCACCAAGTCACATGGATGAACATTTTGTTCCGTGTTTGTTGGCAAACCAGAAAATGACTCCTCATGCACCAAAGACTAAAGTTGAAACAAAATCTAGATACAAATTTATATATAATATAAATAATTTTGGAAGTTGGAGTTTTGCTCCTTTTGAGCTTATCTAGTTTTGCTTTAAGTGACATTTACATTTAAGTTTTAAAATAATTTCAAGTATCATGTCAATAAATATTAGGTAATGGAAAATTTGAAACACCTTGGCGTGTTTGGATATAGAAACTCTCTCAATCATTTCATCTTATTTCTTCTCATCATTACAATTTTATTAAATTTCTATACAACATATAATAAACAATTCAATTTTTTCAAATCTCAAAACGAGTCCGTAGATTAGTTGAGTAAGATTTAATAATATTTTATTCAACTAATCTAAAATCATCATATCTCATCTTATCTCATATCCAAACGAGTCTGTATTCTTTCTCTTGTAACGCTCGATTTCTTCTTTTTTGTTTTTTTTTTACCAGTCATAAAAAGGCCACAATCATGTTTTAATTAATAATTAATATTTTTTTCATTGCAGAGTTGTACAAGACTACAAGTAGTTGATAATAATGATGATAAGATGTATTTGCATACCTACGATTTAGTGAGCTCCTGCAGTTTTGAAAATGTTAAAATTACGTATTCATCCTATTATTTTAATGCGGTATACCCAACAAACTTTTTAAATTAGTTTTCAAATGAGAATTCGAACGAAGACTGTTCCTTGAGAATGTTTAGGCCTTGTTTGTTTTCAAAATCAAAATCTAAAACTTTGAAAATTTTGAAAACCTCCCATCCCATCATTACAATTTTTCCAAATCCCTATACAAAATAAAATAAACAATTCAACTTTTTCAAATCTCAAAACAAATATAATATTAAAAAATATATTCTAACAATATTTTATTTAATTTTTTAATTTTAATCTTATCTCATCTCATTTCATCTCATGTCTAAAAATAAACGAGGCCGAGTGCCCACAGCCACAGGCCTCCAACACATGGCAGGAAGTTTGTACACATCCACCGTTTGGGCTTGTATGTAATTGGGTGCACTTCGGTAAAACTTCGGGTTGAGCCGAGATTACCAAAGCCCAATGCAGTGTTATTGTGTCAAAAAAAGAACAATCCAACCAACCCCTCTGAAGTCCATGCAGAGACATTTAGCTAAGATGTAACCGCCCAAGCCCACCACTGTCATATAGAAGTAATTCAAACAGAGCAGCAAATTTGAAGATTTTCTATGGCACTTAATTTATAGCAATGAGAAATTACAAAATAATCCCCATACGAAAGAGATCAGTACAGTAGAGTCAATCTCTTGCTTGGATATACTAATTTTTGCAATTTTACAACAACATAACATGACTGATTAATCACACCAATGTGGATATATATGACAATACCACAAAAAACGATATCATAAAATTACAGACAGTCACAGAAAGATGTGGAAAGATGTGGTTTTAGCTCTACAAACAGTGGCTTGACTCACTTTTATGGGAGAGAAGATTCTGATCACTCTGTCCTCCTCATTTTAATTTTAATAGGAGCTTCCTTGTAGGATTCCACCTTCTCAACAGCTTTGCGTAATGGTCTTCCAACCGAAGATCTTCGTGGTGGTTGTGCTTCATTTCTTGTTGGCACAAAAATTTCTACTTTCTCTTCCTTTTTGATTAATGATTTTAATGGAAGAGGACCTTCATGCATAGGATTTTCAAGTGACTGACTGAGTGGATATTTAGCATACTCTATCTCAAATAAGTTCTCTGTGGGTTCTCTCTCATGGGATTTAAACCTAGCGGATTGCCTCCTCATACAACGCCTGGTCCAAGTTTAAAAAACCAGCATGTTAAAGTTTACCCTTTTCTTTCAAGGGGTAAGGGGATGATAAAAAGCAATGATAACTTGCATCTCTGCAGACATGAATGCAGGATTCCAGAAACAATTACAGATCAAGAATTTTTTTAGATCTTTTTAAGAAGGACGTTTCATGCATTTCTTTGAATTTTTAATATGTTCATCTATTCGTAAAATATCCAACACACATTAAGGGTGAATGCATGCAAGAAGTTATATGACATTATTCGCTTTGGGCTTCCCGGAATTATGTAAGACCGAACGCAGTTAAGATATATGCAGTATGCTAAGCTATATTAATGATACAACATACCTTTTATTTTCAACCTTCTCTTTATCTGCAACCTTTTCAAATGCAGTAGAAGGGCCCATAGCTGCAAGTATTTGTTGGTCCGATATGTTAATAAAACCCATTAAAGAAGAACAAATTTAGAAAAAGAAAATGAAGATCCAGTTTAGGTCCATAAATATTACATCGACTTCTTCTGGTGCGCCTTCTGCTGCGATTAGAATTCTTTCCACTGCTGTTAGCTTCATGCAATGATCGCTCTGCGGCCACCTCTCCTTCCTTAAGGCAACAAAATACACGAAGCAATAAATGTAAAGAATCGGAAGGGCCCTAACAAAGTATCAAAAACATAACAAAGAAGAGTAACTCACACCTGAGAGGCAGTCTTTTCATAGCTCACCTCTGCTTTTCTCTGAAAATGAAGAAAGATTTCTTTTTCTATTAAAAACATAGTGTTGAAGTTGAATCTGAAGGATATTTCAGTTGATTTTGTTTACTATATTTTCCTTTCATACCAGGGCTTCCTTGAATCTAGCCTACTTCAGGTTAAATTTGCGAGAGTTGTTGCTAGAAGAGTACTAAAAATCAGTACAAGAAGTTCCCTTTTGATAGCTTACTAGAACAAAAAAATTTCGTAAGATCATTCTGATCAGTATTACCATCGATTAACTATATCATATCATATACTGCAGTGTTATGAACTATACGTTTGGAGGCTGGTGTTTCAGGTTCATGAAATTCATGACATCTCAATCCAAAGATCTGTGTGTGAAGTATGTATGGTATCCAACATGCTAATATATGTGCTCTTAGATGTACTTTCGAACAAGGCAGAAGGAGAAAAAGGAGTGTGTGTGTGAGAGAGAGAGAGAGAGAGAGAGAGAACTAATTCAATGAAACAAACTCAGAAATGAAAGTTGAATATTTTGCAACAAATAATAATAGTAATAGTAATGTAAGTTGCACTAGCAGTATTGAACCTGGTTAGTTGTTCTACATGACATAGTAAATATTGTGCAAGGAGATTGTGGCAGCGACCTTGAAACTTGGAGAAGGAAATCAGCAAGAGATAGGAAGGCATGAAAAGTTAATATTCACATAATAATTATGTAATGACTAATGTCTACTGGTCTTAATCTGCAGAAGAGGTTCAGTGCGTAGATGACCTAAACACCAGGGTGTTTAGGGGCATGCAAACCAAACAAAAAACTTGTCAAGCCTGAAAATAGGATGACATAGAAATGCAAAAATTGATGCAGACTAAGTACTAGCAATTTACTTTCTCCAGCCTGCATCGCACGGGTCTACGACTAGTATAATAGAATACAAGGTTAGAGCTAACCTTCAGTTCTGTATCCTTCATTTTGAGTAAGACATCCTTGCATACAAGCGCATGACCAAGTGTTTTTATCTGAAATAAGCAGTGTTGGGAGTTTAAACACAAAATCGAAGCATAAACCCACAACCAATGTGCATGAATTCTTAAATAGAGTTGAGAGTCTAAAACAAAATTACCCTTTCTCTTCCAAAATTAAGTTCCTGCACAATCAGCAATGACATAGTTACCACCGGTAAGAACCAGAATTGTAGATATGAGATATAAAAGATTTGTTTCAGGCGAAAAGCAGGCGCACCGCTAACATCTGGCTATTTGATTGAGCAAGGTTCCAATTCTGAAGCTGCAATTTCTGAAGACTCACTCGCAGTTTCTGCAACTCAGCTGCACTGAGTTCAATTGTTTTACTGTTGTAGTGTGATTAAGGACACCCATTCTTATCAGTAGGTATCTATAACAAGAAAAGGAAAGGAAGAGAGATAAATTATGTTGTATGAAAGTTTCGTTCACAAACGAACATAAAACCAACCAAAGAATAGACCCTCCAGAGCAATATGGAAAGATAGATAGATAGAAGAATCGAAGGATACTTCCTCTCGGAGATAAGTTTGAGCAAAGCCGTTCTCTCCTGGTGTGGAAATCGAAACGTAAACAACCCTAGTAAGTGGAACCACAAATATCACATAGTATCGAGAAGCAAGCAAGATTGTACCTGGAGGAGTTGCTCGACGTAGGCCTCATGTGGCGGCGGTTTGTCGTCTTGGCTGGGGAGTTTGGGTTGCGTCTGCGAGTTCGTAATGTCGGATAGTTTCTTCCTCACTATGCTTCCGAAAGACGACCCCTTCGCCATTCTCTCACCCGCAAAGGTAACAAACACTGAGAAGGAAAATTTTGGGTCCCAAGTGAAAATTGAAGTTAAATTTAACAAAACTTGTGGCACCCTGCGGAAATGCAAAGAAAATTGGACGCAAATTGCCGATTTTTGGGAAAAGATTGTAACAAAATTGACGCAAACTCGGAAAGAAAGAAGAATTCTAAGTCAAGGGAGAATGTGAAAGGCAAAGGGCGAAGAGGAGAAAAAGAAAAAGCAAGCAGCAGCCAAAAGTGGATGTGGGTCGGCCTAACGGCTTTCCGAATCGAAGGGTCCGAACCTCTCAAACCCTTCCGAACCTCATTTTTGAAATATAATGATTTCTAAACGACGAAACCTATAGTCTTAACCAACGACAGATTTGATATTTTTCAACAAGAAATGATTATTATTATTTTTAATGTATATCAAATTACTTATAAATTTATTTTTGTAAAATTTTTATATAGTTTTCATTTTCGTTTCCCTTTTTTAATTTAAATCCTTGCCCAAATATTATTTACATGCATAATTATTTAAAATTATTTAATAAAATATTATTTTTTTGAATTTATTATTTTACTTTTGATCTGTTTGAATTCAAAAGATAATAAATAATAATTTACTAAATAGTTATGTAAAAATTGTAAAATAGTTATGCCTATATTATTGTCTTTCCGGAGTTTTCTTAATTATTCGGGTAACAAGGGATCTGAATTCGTCCTCAATCCTCATATAAACATTTTCATTTTATGAGAGAAAATAAGATTGTCAAACAAAATTTAGGCATTACTGTCTATAAAGCAAAGATCGGGTTGATCGTCTTAGATTATGTTTGGGGGATGAGAAGATAATTTTGTGTTTTGTTTTAAAGTTTAAAATATTATTTTTTAGTTTTGAAATTTGAAAAAGTTAAATTGGAATTTGAAAAAGTTATATTGGAATTTGAAAAAGTTGAATTATTTATTATATTTTGTATGGAGATTTGAAAAAGTGTAGAGATGAGATGAGATGAAGATGAAAATTTTGAGTAAAACTTGTTTTCCAAACCTATCCTAGCATTCATATCCAGATGATCATAATAGAAGCTCGTTGTTTAAAATTTAGATTCTATTTAGATAGTGAAAATATTTCATTTCATTTTATCTTATTATTGTAATTTTTTAAAATTATCACACAAAATATAATAAATAATTTAAATTTTTTAAATCTTAAAACAATAAAAATATTAAAAAAATAATATTTTAATAATATTTTATTTAACTTTCATGTAAAATAATTTCATCTCATCTCACTATCCAAACTGCATCTTAATAAAAAAATATTTTACTTTTGACAAAAAATGCCCCTCCAACAAATATTTTATTTCAAAAATGTCAAAAGTTATAAATGCAAACATGGGCACAACAAATAATTAATAATTACCAAAATGCAAACAGAAATGAGTTAAAAACATTTCTTCTGCTCTTTTTCTCTAAAAGACAAAAAATTGACTAGTTAAAAATGTATAAAGAAATGAGTAGAAAAAATAATAAAGAACGAATAAAAAAAAAAATAGAATAGAAAGATAATAGAGACTGAGATACTGGTAGAAATATGAATTGTTAAAATAGGAAAAATTGATTTTTGAGTAATTTTAATAAATAATTTATTCAGCCCAATATAAATGCTCTTATCCTATCAACTCTAGGGAATCAAGGACAAAAAAGAAAAAAAAAAAAAAAAGGAGCAGAGAAAACAAGAAATGGATAAGCCAATGTGTTTTCTTCTTGAAAAATTGAAGTCCTCCTTTTAACTGTTTTTAAGGTATGACTAATCATCTGTTTTTTTGTTTTAAAAAATTCTACTTATCATTTCTTACACCACATACTAATATATGATTTATCATTTTTGTCATTTTATTTAAATACACACATATTGATGTGTAAATATGTGTGTTTAAATAAAAAATAAAAATAACAAATTGTATGTTAGTGTGTGATGTAGAGATCTTAAATAACATTTCTCTTTTCCTTTTAGTTGTTCTCAGTTCCTTGAACAAGTAGGCTGGTTGGCAAGAGGCAATTATTAAGCTTTTTGCTACTCATTAGAAGCATTGGTTTAGGAGAAGTTTTAGGTAAAGTTTGGCTAATATGCATATTATTTTATTTTTGGTTACTTAATTAAATTTGAACTTCAAAGTAGATTAGCAATTTCACTCTTTATAATAATAAAATATTTATTTTTATTTATTTATTACCTACTTTTTTAATGCTTTTTTAGTTATTTTATTTTCAAACCCGTATATAGAACACATCATGATCCACATTACTTAAATAGTAAGATTTGATTTTTAAGATTCAGATTTTAGAATTTACCTTTCAACTCAAATTATATAACGTGAACACTTTACTACATGTGCTCTTTGGCGCATTGGCTTGAGAATATATTTTTTGTTTTTGCTCTTTAAATACTTTTTTATTGTTATTTTCAGAATTTCTAACAATCTATACTTTTTTTTTTTTGATAGGAAAACAAACGACTTCATTTCATCATAAAACAATAGTCTTACACAAGAGAATCAATCCAAAGGATATTAGTGATTACATCTGGGAATGAGCCCCACCATAAACTAATTTCCTTAACACTTAAGCTAAACTTTGCTAGCGAGTGAGTTGCAGCGTTGCAGCTTCTGTTAGCATACTGGATTGTGCAGGAATTAAAGCGTGCCATTAGTATCTTTGCTTCTTGGATGATGTTGCCAATTACTGCCATTGATCTTCCTGGTTTATCGAACTCAGAGATAACCAACTGAGAATCACTCTCAATCACAAGATGTTGGATACCAAGGAGAAAACTGAGCTGAAGACCTCGAAGAACAGCCAACCCTTCTATCTCAACCACTGTTAAAACAGCCTGCTCCTTCCTTGCCGTAGACATTAGTACCGTCCCATTAGAATCTCTTAAAATGACCCCAACTCCAGCTACATCTCCATTGGCAGAGAAAGCGCCATCGATATTGAGTTTGAAGGTACCCGGAGGGGGAGCTTCCCATCTGCAGTGATGCCTTACAATAGGTATAGGTTTGTGTTTCAGTTCTTTAAAGGATCTCTGCATTGCCAAACTGTTCTTTAGTGCCGCCTCTGCATTCACACATTTATCCTAAAAAATCTTCATATTTCTTCTATACCAGTAGCTCCAACAGATCAGAAAGAATAACTCTAGTGTGTCTTGGGTATTTTCTTGCATAATTCGAAGGGCAAGATCAAGAAACAGTTCATGCTGGCTAATATATTTTATCTTGGGAAAGTGGTGAAGCCAAATATCTCTGATCGATGGGCAAGTGCATAGAGCATGCAATACATCTTCACGTTTAGCTCCACAGAACACACAAGCTTCCTCAACTACAACTTGTTTTTTCCTGAGATTATGTCTAGTAGGCAAGATTTCTTTAACAGCTTTCCATGCAAATATTTTTCCTTTAGAGGGAAGTTGCATTCTCCAGATTACTTTCCATAATCTCGTCACTAAGGCATTATTTGAGGATTCCCCACTTTGTTCATAATGGTCTAACAACCTATACTTTAATATACACAAATGTTACCATTTTTATCTACAAGTAGGTTTTGATAGAGACAAAAAGAGAAATAATATTAAAAAAAAATACGCCTAAGCTACTGTTTACATACACATAAATGGACAAGAACTGTAGCACAAAGCTAATATGCTAATGCTTTGTCTAATCCAATGCCAGCCCATTTTCATCAATCTTAGGCAAGTTTTGCATTGCAATGCTACTACTCTAAGTAAGAAATGATATTTATATTAGAGAAATACTTTAGCCACAAATGAATTACATAAAAGTAAATCTATATACTGATGTATCTTGATGTACTACATACCATACTCCTATTTCATTTTCATATCATTATGTAAAATGTAACACTTTTGTATCTAGAGTTGTGCAAAATTTTAAAAAATCTGACTTCGCACCATTAGAGTCGGAGTTAGAGATTTTTTTTGTATTTTTAGTTAGAGTCGAAGTTGGATATTTTCTTTTTGACCAACTCTGACTCTGTCATCTGACCTTCGCCTCTAGATTTAGCCTTCGATTCTGCTCTAACATTCGCCTCTGACTTAGACCTCCGACTCTAATATTAGGAGTCATAGATTTATTCTTATTATTTTTATTTGGAGTCGGAGCCGGAGCCGGAGCCGGATTTTTTTTACCAACTCTGACTCCGTCATCCGACCCCCACCTCCTATTCCGCTCTGACATTCTTCTCCAACTTAGACTTCCGATTCCGATTACACTATATAAAGCAAAAATTAGGCTGATTGTCTCATTGTATTAACTCTAGGAATCAAGGACAAAATAGAAGAAAAAAAGAAACAGAAAAAATAAAAGGAGAGGCCATTGTGTTTTCTCCTTAAAACTGTTTTAGGGCACTACTAATCCTACCATATTTTCTTTTAGTTCTCCTCAGTTCCTTGGAAAAACAGGTTTGTTGGCAGCGGCGGCACAATGGTTAGGCAAATTAGTCAATTGTTAAGCTTTTTGCTGCTCCTTAGAACAGTAGCTTTGGTTTAGGTGAAGTTTTTGGTAAAGTTTGGCTAATATGACATTTTTTCATTTTGGCTACTCAATAAAAACTTGAACTCTATAGCATACTAGCCAATCTCACTCTCTATAATAATAAAATATTTATTTTTATTTATTGTTTATCTACATTTTATTATATTTTTTTAGTTATTTTATTTTCAAATCAGTATGTAGAACACACCATCCACGTCACTTAAATTGTAAGATTTGATTTATAACCAAATTATAAAATTGATTTTCCATATGAAATTATGCCATTATGCATTTTATTAGGTGAGCTCTACCGACTTGAGAATATAATTTTTTTATTTATTCTTTAAATATGTCTTTTGTTATTTTAGAATTTCTGACAACCTATACTTTAAAACATGTAAATGTTACCCTTTTGATATACAAATAGGTTTTGGTAGAGCCAAAAAGAGAAATAATATTAAAAAATGATGCCTAAGCTACACTTCATATACATATATGTACAAGAACTGTAACTGTAGCACAAAACTAATATGTTAATACTTGTCTAATCCAATGCCAACCCATTTTCAACAATCTTAGGCAACATTGCAATGCTGAATTAGGAAATAATATTTATATTAAGATAATTGCTACGTACTAAACTCATATTTTACTTCCATTTCACTATGTAAAACATAACACTTTCATCTAGAACTGTGCAAAAATTAGAAAATCTGACTCCACATCATCGGAGTCAAAGATCTTTTTACATTCTTAATTGGAGTTGGAGTTGGATTTTATTTTTACTCACTTCGACTTCGATTCCGTCATCCGAACGTCCACCTCCAAATTTAGCTTTTGATTCAGCTTTGACTTTTGCCTTTGACTTAGACCTTTGACTTTGATATTAGGTATCAAAGAGTTTTTTGTAGTTTTTGTTGGAGTCGGAGTTTATTTATTTATTTTTTACTGACTCTGCCTCTGTCATCCGACCTTTGCTTCCAACTTTAGCCTCTTATTCTGCTCTTGCTTTGCCTCATACTTAGACCTCCAACCTCGATATTAGTATATATAGGTTATAAAAATATGTATTATTTATATATTGATCATATTTATGCATACAAAAGTCTAGAATTTATATAGTTAAATTCAATACTATACTAGTTTGTGTTAATGTGTTAATTATTATAGAATAATATACTTATACTTTAATATAAATAGACTAATAATCTAGTATATATACACATCATAGTATTACTATCACACATAATCAAGTATAGAAATATTATACCTAAAAATAGTATACTTGACAAGATAAAAGTATGATTGGGCTCCGACTCCGACCAAAGTCGAAGACCAAGTTTGGCTCTGACTCTGACTCTGACTCCAAATCAGAGTGAATTAAGTGAATTTTGACTCTGATCAGAGTTTTCAGAGTTGAAGTTAAGGGTCGGAGCTCTGGTCAGAGTTGTTTTCTCTAAATGAAAGAAGAAAAGCAAAAAAAAAAAAAAAAAAGGTAGAAGGAAATCCCAACAAAGAACATCTCACAATCCACAACTTGTTTTCTCTCTTGTAACATAATCTCAGAATCTCCCAACAAAGAACATTCACAAAAATTATAACAAAACAACAAATAATAATTATGTTTTGATCTTTTTATAATAGAACAGAACCACAATAAAAATTATAACAAAACAACAAATAACAAACATTTATGAGAAAATGCGGATTCCCCCCCCCCCCCTTTTATAACAAATAATAGAAATTTTAACAAATAGATTCATAGAAAATTTTTGCATCCTAGGGTTTTGGATTGCAATAGAGGAAGACAAGCGCAAAGAGAAAATAAGGACGAAAGAAAGTTGTGAGTGAGAGGACAAAGACAAAAGAGAATTTTTGAGAAAACAAAGAAGGAAGAGGGAAATGACATAAATGACGGCAAGAGAGAAAAGTGAGAGACTTTTAATTTTGAGAAAACGAAGGAGGAGGAGGAGAGAAACGGTGTAGGGTTTTGGTCTTGAAGAGATAATATATAGGAGGCGAAAACGACGTCGTTTGAACTTTTGAGGATTTCTAAAAATTTTTTTGCAAAATACACCATCTCTTACGTTGGGGTGGGGGCGCTCGAACATGGGTCAATTAATTGGCAAAACACGGTGTTGCACCATTTGGCCACTTAACTATCAGTTATTTATGTTACAATATTAAATGTATTAAGTCTAAATGTTGAAGTTCAGAGTTAGAGTTCGGAGCCGACATGAACTCCGAACTTTGACTCCAACTCTGACTAAGTTGCCGACTCGAATTTTTGAAAACTCCAAATCCGTCGAAGTTAGAGTCTTGTCGGATTTCAGGCGGAGTCAGAGTGGGCAGAGTCAGAGTGAGCAGAGTTTTTGCCCACCCCTAGTTAAAAGTATTTATTTTCACACTGTTATTTGTTTACTTGCACCCATTACATGTTCTAGATCATTTTTTGCAATATTTACTCTATTTCTTGTCTTTCTAAGACTTAACCCCAAAGATGGGCTTTATAGAGCCCTTTGCATGAGTCCAATTGCATGGACTTAAAAACTTTGTAGGTTTTAAATATTTAAGATAATTTCAATAGTTTGGCTCAAAATATAGATTTTGTATGGAGCCACCCATTATATCAACCCAAAAATTGGGGTTAAAAAATTGGTTCGATCATATTTTAAAACAGACTCCACTACAAAAAAGCACAAAACATGTATGGCCAGATTTTGCAGCCCAAATCCAACATCTGATTCGACTCCGCTCCATTTTAAAGGAGTCGAAATCGGATTGGATTTTGCACTTGTCAAAGGTGGAATCGAAAGTCAAAATTAGATTCTGGCTGAATCAAAGTTGAAGTTGGAAAATGCTGAATTTGACTTCGACTTAGTTAGTGCTAACTCTTGTTTTATCACCCTTGGATCATCCTTTATTTTTTTAAAAGAAAAACTCAAAGAATTATGGCAATATCATCTTCATCATTATAGGATAAAAGTGAGATGAGATTGTAGTATATAACATTTTCCATATATTACAATCATTTAGAAAATAATATTAAAAGGACCCAATAATAGAATATTTCTTGAAAATTGGAAACACTCTAACAAATAAAAACTTCTAAAAACCCTTTTTTAAAACTTCTAGAAACTATTTTTTATTAATGACTATAAAAAAAGATCATTAACTAAGTTTCTATGAGAGAAAAATTGTCGAGTGTAATTAAGAAAAAAAAACTAAATAAAAGCTATCTAAAGATCAATTGAAACAACTACAATGACTACTATGAAATTACGTAATTAAGAAAAAGTAAAAATTTATGGTATTTGTATTCAACATTATAGTTTATTATATATTGTATCAAAATAAAAGCAATTTCCTCTACAATTTTTGTTTTAGGCCTCAATTTAGAGTGAGCCGCCCCTGGTAGTAGGAACTGTAGGCCTGTGCATATGACTCGACAAACCAAGTGACCCGAGCGACCAACCTGACTCGACATGGTATATGTCGGGTTGTTTCGGGTTGGCTTTCCAACTCGAGTAGTGACGAGTTGGATTTCAAGTGTTAAACCGACCAAAGTGTAAAGTCATTCTTACCTTCAGTTCTCTCAAACCCTAGCCTCCAAGTCCCATGGATGAGAATCCTAGCCTTCAAGGCCAACTTGCCGCTCACCGTCTCTATTCGCCTACTTTCCTTCTTGTACATCACTAACTGTTTCTCAATCTGCCTCTAAATCTATACCTTGTTTACATCCCCAGAAAACTAGGGCCATTTGTAGAAGGCTTACCAAGCGGCAAGCATCGAGTCGAAACACAAGAATATTGGGTGTTTCGAATGACAATGTGCTAAGCCAGTTCCTCCGAATTTTTTTCACTCCTGCATGCAATCTTCCTATTTGTTTTCATCTTTGGTTCTCCCTAGTTAAGTAGTGGTTTTACGTTTGTGACCCATGGAGCTGTGATTTAATTGAAAAAGAAAGAAATGGATTTGTATTTATCACATTTTTATTGTTTTCCTGTAGTAAATCTGCAATAAACACATCATATTTTTGTTAGGTTATGTATTTTGTTTTGTAATCCAGAGAGTTATAGAGGAAAAGAATGTTAAGGACGTGTTTTGCACCCTTGCGATTACATCCATTTCGTTTTGGCCACCTGCCAACTCTTGAAATTAAAAAGGCCAACTTTACCTCTTCGGCTAGCTTATCTTCCAAACTAGGCCTTTGTGGAGCTCGGCCTGGTGGGCTTTTTATTAGGCTTGGCTGCCTTTATTTTTAGGGTTGCATTTTGGGATCAATAATTACCTTACATATTCTTGCTGCATGCTCGCGTGATGGGAATCTCATCAGTTTTTTTTTTTTTTTTTTGTGTGGGCCTTTGCTGATTTATTGTCATGATTGTCCCCTCCCTTTTACAGTAACCCTTGTCAGTTCCTTTTCCCCACGTCCTTTCAGGTTGCCAGTTTTACAGATTGCAGACGCCTCATCCCATTACTAGTGACACATGGTGCCCTAGGGGGAGGCTAGGTTCCAACCATCGCTTTTCATTTTTGGTGTGTTGTGCTCGCTCCGTATGGCCCTCTTTTATCCTTTCCAATTGGTCCCACAAGTCCTCTCACATATCTCTGTCCCATATTTCCTTCCGTACTTTTTGTTGTGGTCTTTGTACTTGACTTTCCCTTTTAGCGTTGTGAAACTGCAAATGGGTTCTCATCGTACCTCCCATGGTGGGGGGCAGTGTGGCGCTTGCGGTGGCACTATGCTTGAGAATCACTCCCCGAGTTGTCACGTTGGTCATGTGACAGACTAGACGATACTCTAGTTTGCCACCACAAAGACGTCGAACCTTAACTTTGTTTGTGACCTATACTGAATCCTAGACTCTTTGGAGCTAATTATGCCTAGTCCACATCAGGGTACAGTGGACTCAGAGGGCTTCACTGGACAAGTAGCCCTTTACATCACCATGTTCTCAATGGGGTTAAGGCTTCCTTTTTGTCGTCTAGTTCATGAGGTTCTGGACTTTTTGGGTTTAGCCTCGTCTCAGTATCTTCCAAACGCCTTGAAGATATTGTTTTCGTGTTATGTGGTGTGGTGCACCTGGAATCTCATTTCTCATACATCAAGGATTCAAATAATAGCCTTTTCTTTGTCTCTTGGGACTGGTTGGGAGTTTCAAGCAAGTAACGCGAGACAAGGTGAGTTTCTGGTGCATGCCATATGGGGAGGCACTCCTGTGAAGCCCCCAAATGCCTCTTTGGATTAGACAGAGACTAAAGTTTCAGGACATGCAACTTAAGGTTACACACCCCTCGTTCATGATAGTTAACATGCAATGTACCTAGCATGTTTCTAACAGTATGCAATAATCACAGTGGAAAAAGTTCATTTCTAAGTAAAGCTTTGAGCAATTAAAGCATGGTACCAAATAAAGTAGCTATTAATCCCAAAATAACTTGTTGAAAATTGAACTCAAATTTAAGCACTCCAGAGTAGATAGTCGAGTTCCACTAGGATATTTCCCCCTCCCCCCCCCCCCCCCGGTCTTAGCATTTGAGATCATGACAAAACCAATTGTA
The DNA here is from genome assembly GCA_029856935.1 of Cyclocarya paliurus. Classification (NCBI taxonomy): domain Eukaryota; kingdom Viridiplantae; phylum Streptophyta; class Magnoliopsida; order Fagales; family Juglandaceae; genus Cyclocarya; species Cyclocarya paliurus. The sequence goes on along the minus strand of CM056956.1, from coordinate 11,440,487 downwards.
TTTAGAGCCACCGATTCTTCATGGCTGTGGTACGATTAAACGAACAACAATTGTTGTTGGTGGAAAATTTTTTGGAGAAATTAGATCATATGAGTGAAATACTCGACGGAATGGAAAAAAAAATGGAACAAAATTCTAAGTGGATGAAGGAATCTCTCACGCAGTGGGACGACCAGGAGGACGAAGAAGAAGAGGCAGCAGAGACCGTGGAGGATAGCGTAGAAGATAATACAGTAGTAGAGGTAGAAAAGATAATAGCAGTACCCACATAAATTACCCCTAAAGAAATCACTCTTCTCTGCTTGGATCTCGTGGTACCGGAGAGCGAGAGGGTAAAGAGTTCCTTCAATGGGGCGCTCCATCCTCCTCGACCTGAAAATCCATTTGACGAGGAAGAGGTCAATCCCTTCTCGAATGGATCTGCTGCTCCTGGATCAAAGCCACGCAGTCCAACATGGGGATCTAAAACCTTTGTAGACACAGATCCAAAATTAATTCTGCATTTACCTTCAGATTTCCCTCTCCACGTTTCGTCCGATGCTAAATTATTTGCCGAGATAGAACCTTCGATCGGGGATGGAGCTAGGAACCATATCACCAAGATGAACCTCATCAACAGTGGGAAGGTTGGGCCTCGTCTGGTTTGGCAACCTCCATGGAAATTCTCTATGGACTCGAATGACAACTTCGGAGATTCACTTTCAAGAGAAAGTAAATTTGAAAAAGACAAATTGGTTGTGAAAGAGAGCAACGGAGATAAAGAAGAAAATCCTGGTAGATTGAGTCATATTCGAAAAAGAAGTGAAAGACTTATTTGTGAGAAGCGTTGCTCCAGTGGACTCATTACACTGCAGGGCGAGAGTGGGAAGCTCGAGCATCGCACAGTGATGGGGTCAAATCTGTACTCTAGTGGCGAAAGGAAGGGGATAGCTACTATGGGTTCTGGTCTCGGACTCATTCCACAATTATCCCTCTCACTTGCATTATTTTCATGTCACAATCCAATTCTCAAATACAAGCATGGCATCAAAGAGGTGAGTCAATTTGATGTTCCTGCTGCAGTAATTTCTAATTCCTTGAGTTTTTCGTGGTTAGTTGGGTGTGATTCGGGCAGAGCCTTGCTTACTTTTCGGTGGATCCAGTGGATGAATCTTGGGTATGGAAGAGTAATGGGGTGCTTAGTTGATGCGAGAGAGTTGTTTGTCGTTGCTGTTCATGGTATATGTCTGCATGAATTTTTTAGATGGTTTGAGAAGATTGAATTTGTTCATGGGTTGGCATGTAAAGTTATTTGTGACTCTGCATTTGGGTGGAAGAACTTTGATGAAGAAGGCAACGTAGGTGAGTTTGCTGAAAAGTGTAAGGGGAAGAAATTCTTTGCTCACTCTCTGTTTGACATATTGCCACTTAAAGTGGTTTTTGAGCCTTTTGATAGAGGATGGAAAGGAAACCTTGTTGGAATAGATTGTGATGGCATGGGTGTTTTGAAATATGAAATTCCAGATCCTTACGTTGAACATGCTAGTGAGGAAAATAATGAATAATGTAGTTTCAGGAGATCTTTGGATATCAGACTGCACAGTGTGTCCATCTTGGAACTTTGGGCAGTCGGCGATGGGAAAACATTGAACACAGTTGCCTTCCAAAATGCCAGTGTCCATCTCAAGTCCTGTGCTGACAAGGGTGGCGTGTTCGTCTACCTAGAGTATCGCAAGAGGATTTCTTCTCTAAATGGGTGTGTTAATGTCGCCCATCATCCTCTTTTGTCCTCTCTAATTTACGGCAGCATTTTACAAATGGTGGAATCAATAAATACAAACATTGCCTTCGGTATTTCGGAAAACACCAGGGTTGTAATTGATGATGGAGCCATCCCAATATTCATTAAACTTCTAGAGTTCCCAAGTGATGATGTTCACGAATAGGCTGTTTTGGCGTTAGGAAATGTGGCTGGTGACTCACTCAAATGCTGTGATATTGTCCTTAGTCATGGGGTCTTAATGCCCTTGTTGGCACAGTTTAAGGATCTTACAAAACTTTCTATGATGAGAAATGCGATGTGGACTTTATCAGACTTCTGTCGAGGCAAGCCACTGCCTGCATTTGACCAGACAATGCTTTCTATCCCAGCTCTTGGATGTCTTATACATTAAATTGATGAAGAAGTCCTCACCGATGCATGTTGGGCACTATCGTATCTTTCAAATGGCACCAACGATAAAATCCAAACAGTTATTGACGCAGGTGTCTGCCACTAACTCATTAAACTACTACTTCATCCCTCTCCAACAGTCAACCTCTCAATAAATACAATGAGATAATCTATTGGATTGTTATCGTCGGCTGAGTTCTTTGGCAAGATTTCCCACGCCTTTACTATCATTTTCTTTGCTCTTTGCTGCTGTTTTCCACTTGCAACATTTGCCTATGCTATGACAATAAGACAAGGGGCGTCTGAAGATGTTACAAGGTCTCTTCCCAAGTTTCTCCAGCAGACCAAGGTATCTTAGGATGATTCTCCTTGGTAACGGTTGGTAGAGTTGCTTTAATATCTGAACCTTGAGGACAAGGTTCTTTAAAGAGGGAGGATTTGTTATGAACCCAACTAAAGTGGGCTGGGCTTGATGGGCCTCCTACTTGTTAGTATCCTTTTTGTTTTAAGTTGTTTAGTGGCCCATGGGCCTAGTTAAGGTTTAGTTAGAATTGGCCCATGGCCTGAGTTGGATGTTGCGTAAGTCATCCTCTTCCTTTATATGTAAGGGGAGGAGGGTCGTTGCAGGGATCTTGAATATCTTACAGAAAAACGTTTGTATCCTCTTTGGAGGAATTGGGAGCCTCGAACTTCCCAAGGCGTAGTTATTTTTATCTTCTTTTTATTATTCATCTCTTTTGTTGCTGTAAGTCATAATTCTTCATATATTTCTATTGTCATTCTCACAGTCTGTAGCCGGTCCATAACAGACCATGTAGCTTTTATTCAACAATGTCATGTATTTATGCCATATATCAAGAGTGCATCACGTTTATAGTTTGAAAGAATTAGAACATGCAGAAACAAATGCTTGTGTATAACATATGGAAACTCAACAAAACATATACCATTTCTTGAAACTCCAAACTTGTCATTTGAACCAATAATTTAACAAGCAACATTTGAGCATAGCATGCACGTATAAGATACGAATCATAGCATGTGACAAGTAGTAATGCCATAAGTCAATTTGAACGATCAAGATGCAGAGATTACGCATAAACATGAATACATTATCTAAGAGTAAGTTAGAAACTAACTTACAAATTTTTCGATGTAAAAATACCAACGAACAAGTAAGCTGGAAGTGTATGTTTTTAAACTATTAGATTTAGATTTAAAACTAAACCAAACATGTGTGTGGAGTGAACTAAGGTTTTCTATGTGCCCATAACCGTATTTGGCTACAAGCTCTTTCCCATTGGCTTTTGGTATGAAGAAAGCAAGTGTGTGGCTTACTCGACATAAACTTAATGGCAGAAATGCATGAAAACATTTTTGATAGATTTCTTGAAAAAAAGGTCAAGTGGAACCTTACACAGACCCTAGTAAGAGCCGAACATGTCTTGCCCTCCAAAAGTTCAACCTCTTTTCTTATTCCACCATCAAGCTAGGATTAAAAAGAGAAACCCTAAAATACCCATTCCAATCAAAGTTTCCTTCTTTCGAATGAACCAACATTCCATTTTTTCCCTTGGGGCATATACCAAGGCCATGCCATCAACTCCCTTAGGGCGAATCACTTCTCCAACTTGGATGTGTGTGCTTGTTCATGTGGAGGAAATAGAAATCAAAGATTCTTACCATGCCAAAACCCTTATTAGAGGTTCTTGGTTCCTTCCTGTGCTTGTGTGAAGGTGGCATGTTGGCAGAAGAATGGTGGTGGTTTTTCTTCTTCTTCTTCTTCAAGGGTAGGCGCGAAGGAGATGAGAGGAGAAATTTGAAAATGACCTTTGTTGTTCTTCTAGAAAGGGTAAGGAGCACTAGCCATTAATGCCCCTCTCTTATAATGATGCTCTTTGTCTGCCCCCCTCCCACCAACTCTCTCTCTCTCTCTTATCATTACTTCTGGTGTGGAAACTAAAAGGTTTCTTATGCATGGGTGCCATGTGGCACCTTGCCTCTTGCTTTGGCCAAAAATCACCTCTTCTTCTTCCCTCATCATTTCTTCTCTTGGGAATGATAAGGGACGCATCTTGCATGGATGACAAGTGGCATTTTCTTGCCCTAGCCAAAACCCTAAGTGCTTCTTACCATCTCTTTTGTTGTCTAGGTTCAATGAACCCGGTGGAGTGTAGACCCTCATGGCCAAAACCTTAAATATCTCTCATCATGATTAGAACCTTTTAGAATCCCTAGGGCTTATGCATGGATGCCATATGGCAAGTGGCATGTGTGTGTATTTTACCATCCTCAAAATCTTTTCCCTCCCTTCCTTCTTCCACTTTTGGGTCTAATACAATGAATCTAGTGGTGGGATTTGGCATGATTTCCAAGTGGTGTGTGGCTCTTCAAAATCTAAAACCTGATGGCCTTATTCCTTTCTTGAAAACTCAAAGGTCCCTTTTACATGTGTGCCGAGTGGCACCTTTTTCCTTATATCAAAAATGGCCTTTCCCCTTCCTTCTTATAACTTCTTCTAGAAGCTTGGTTGAACGCTTGCCAAGTGGCAAGTTGCTTGAAAAAAAATTGAAAATCCCTTCCCAAGGCTCTAATGATTATGGGTTAGGGAAACTTAAGGGTCTCTCTCCCAATTGGCGCATCCTTCTTCTACCCAAGCCCTAATTAGGGTTTGAAAATCCTAACTCCTTAATGGCCAAAAATCACTAGTCCATTGGGCTCTCTTGTGGTTTTGGACGCCTATCTTATTAGTAAAAGGTAGAGTCTATGTCACTTATTAGGTTCCCATCTTCACAATCCATGGGGCTAAATCCTAACTGGACTAAGGTAGAAAAATAAAAAAGTAACAAGCAAGGAATTGGCTAAGTCTGGGTTGTCACAACTCCAGATGGTGGTTCTTTTGAAGTGGTCCTTTCCCCTGGGGAAGCAGGTTTCTTGGCTTTGATTTACTCATAGATTAGGGAGAACCCAAAGGCAACTTGGTCTAATACCCTTCTTATCAAGGACAATATCGATCATTTCCTAATCTCCCTAAACCAGTTACAAATCATTGGCAGATCGTCCTTTAACATTCGGGAGAAAATCTCATCTTTGTGGTTAGAAGATGCTTGCCTCCCATTCTTCGAAGCAGTAGCAAAAAAGACATCGTCCCAAATAAGCGGGTCCTAGCTATCCCAGGGAGGCCCACAGCCTAACGTGCTTAGGGGTTGGTGCTGCCAGTTCACATGGGGAGCCCCTACCACCATAGGCACCCACTGTACCTCCGTAGGTAAACATGTCCTCGACTCGAACCACTTCGATGCCTTTCAACCTTCTAGCAAAAATACTCAACTAGGGGGCGGAAAATGTTAAGGCAATGAGGGACCTAGGCTTTTTTGCAACTCATGACCCCAAAATTGCCCGTATAGGTTTTGGGCCCAATTGTGAGCCCGATTTCTAAGGAGATGGCTTTATGGCACCTCAGCTGAGCTCGCCTACCTTGATGCACTCACTAAGGCCTCCATTGCTTTCTAGCAATCTTGTGGGAGTTGCCCATGAGAGGGAGGATAATGCAGGCTTGTTGCGTCCTGGGTTCTTTGCTCCTCACAACAACGTTATTGGCCTAATTAGTGGGATGCCATTCAAGGAGGATTCAGGGACTTCATCTCTAGAATCAGTAAGTTGTGCTGGCGAGCAACAAGATTTAGCCCCTCTTATGGGCGGGAGTTATTTCTGTTGAAGTTCCTCCAGACCCTAATTCCGTTTGAGGGAGTGTTAGAAACGCCAACTTTCCTCCACCCGGCTCTATGTCCTAGAGTAGGGGAGGTAGGGGAGGTGAGAGGTCAACAAGTGGAGGGGACAGATCTTGTATCGCTTCCTATCATCTTTCTTGCCCAGGGCATTGGGAAGAACATGAAGAAAACACGCTTCTCCCTCTTCAAACTCGTTGATGATGGAACAGGTCCCTCAAGGGTGCATGATGGTTCTTGGGAGGCTCCTTCCATGTCCACCCTACAAGTGGGTGAACCTGAGGACCTGCTACTTGAGCAAATTGTACAGGCCATTCAAGGCTTCATTTCTTCAGTAGGTTGCTTCATTTTTGTTGTACGATCAAAATTGCTAAATTTTTGGGAGGCTGCTTGTGCAATAGTTGCTTAGTTTTTGTTCCAATGTCTACTCTAATTATTCTCTTACATCTTAGGGGGTTCAACCATTGACAATGTTGATCATTCAATGTCGCGGTGAATTGGAGGAGTTTCGTTCATCCCGTGCCTATATGGAGGGAGTTAAGTTGGCTGTAGTGCAGTCCGAGGCAAAAAAAGGAAGTGGATGGTCATTTGCGCTGAACATGATGCTCTTCTTCATCACCAAGAAAAGGAGTTCGACGACCTATTTCACAAGTTCAAGGATGAGCAGGAGAAGTTGACATTGAAAACGCACAAGGCCAACCTTATGAAGTATGAGTGGGACTACGCGCGTGGCATCAACTAGGGCTTGGTGAATGATTTGAGCAGGGAAGACCAGGTGAGGGTAGGCACTTGGAAAGGGCCATGTGGGCCAAAGCTTACCATTGTCAACTCTAGGCAGAGTTTTGAGCCTATCATAGTGAAGCAACTTAAAGGGATACTCGTCTTGAAGTCGTCACGGAGGAGCGAAGAGCCCTTCGGCTAGAGCAATCATGATGCCATCGTGGAAACCTTGCAAGGGGTGCTCGTTGCATCCTAGCAAGACACCACTTAATTGGAGGCTGAGATGCCCTCTTCATAGAAGGAGGTTGTGCAACTCTCCCCTCAAATCATGGCAGCTCGCGACATTCATGACCTGGCTTGGGGCGACTGGCTTGCCCTTGGGTGCAAACTGTTAAGAGTCCACTTGTTGAGCCATCCAAAGACTAATCTGTGTACCCTTCGATTAGAGTCAAGTATTTGGACTCCATAGGCTCTAACACGATGTTTGACACCTTCATGCCCCTGACCGTCAATCCTAAGCCTTGAGTTTGGGTGTTTATTATTTATTTATTGAAATTTCCTTTGTACTATTTTTCAGAAAATTATACTTTTAGTCGGCGGTCTTGTTTGAGTCATTCCCTTTTGATCTCCTTTGTATGGACTTCATTTTCTTTGCTTAGTCTTTGGCTCCTTCCATTGTGTGAATCTTGTTGTTGACTGTTGACCGCTTATGTTAGCCCTGACACCGAGCTTCCAGGCAACACTCGGCTTAGGTTCAACAAGAGATGGACTTGATCGCACACGCGAGGATTGACACCCTTAAGGAAGTGGTGTCATCTGGGGAGATTCATTGGGTACAAGTGTAGCATCCACTCAGTTTAGATTCAATAAGAGACGGACTTGACCGCAATGGTGAGGATCAAGATCAACCAAGCTTTTGAATTTCGTGCCGTACCGGCCGGTACGGCCGAAATATTTTGTTTCCACAGCATAGCCGGTACAGGTAAGTTTGTTGTTTCTTTTTGAACTAAATTTTGGCCATACCAGGGTGTTTCGGCCGGTATGCCAGATTTTGGCCAAAATGGACATTTCGGCTGGTACTAAATCCAAAATTCTGAGTGAATATATGGGCTTATGGCAGTTTTGTAATTTAAGTAAAAGTAAGGGGCATTTATGACAATTAAGTCTTTAGGCCTTAGGGTTTTTTTTCATTTCTTTCTTCTTTGGTCTGGAGTTCACTTTTCCCTGGAGCTCGTAGCCTCGCCGACAACATAAACTTCAAACTTCAAGCTCTTTTCTCCATTTCTTTTCTTTTCTTCTTCAAACTTCAACTTCTTTTCATCTTTATTTTTTCTTTTGGCCTACGCACACCAGCAAGTTGCAACTCAAGCTTATTATTTTTGGATTTTCCTGAAAATATGCATTTTCGGATATTTTCTTATTCCTCTAATTTTTATTTCATTCCTCTGTTGATTATTTCCTATGTCTAGACACTGATTTTCGAAATTCCACTGGGAGAAATTGATTGATAGGTTAATTCATGTTTTGATTTTTGATTCTTTGAATCCATTTGTAAGTCCTGTGATTATGTCCTCTTCTAGATTTCCTGTGATAGCTCTTATGTTTAGGAAGTTAAGGTGTTGTAAACTTGTAACCTGTGATAACATGAAAATTGACCATTTTTGGCATTTTGAGAGCCATAAGATTCAACTAGACATCTGGACCTGATGATTACTAGGCTGTGGTATTTTCTTGCTCAAAGCATCAAGGTAAAGGCCCTATTTAATATTTATTACAAGCTAGTTAAATATTTCTTTTTTATATATATATAAGTAAGAAATAATATTATTGATATTAATGAAATAGTTTATTTTAAGGCCTAGCTAGTTGTATGGACATGACTTTGTGTGCATTCTAGAATCTGGATTAATGTGTTATGGCCTACCCATATGGAATTTTAATTAAACATAGCAATAATGATCAATAGAAAAGAAAACAGGGAATGATTACCCACTCCTTCCCTACCTATAAAATAAAAAATAAAACAAAAGTTTCACTATTTCTTTTTCTTGCTTGCTTAACAATCTGAATTCTGAAGTTCTTAGAAAACTCTTCCAAAAAAAGATTCTACTCATCACCAATAGTTTTACCATTTGACTTTTACATGCATTTATTAAGTGTTGAACACTTGAATTTGAATTTGAATAAGTGTTGAATTATGAATTATTATATAGGAGTATAAAATGTCTAGTTGTCAATCAACCAGTGCTACATCTACAACACTTGCTCCTGCCAGATCAGAAGATTCAGCATGGGCCCATGCATGTGTAGTGCCAGGGGCAAGAAATAATATTGAATGTGTCTACTATAGTAAACTAATTAGAGGTGGCAGAATCACTCGGTTGAAGTATCATCTAACTGGGATTCCAGGCAATGTAGAAGCATGTAAAAAGGTCTTTGATGATGTAAGATGGCAAATAAAGGAGATACTTAATGAAATGAAAAAAAGTAAAGAAAGAAAAGAAAAATAAGATCAGAGATTGGAGGCCATATAGATTTAACATTTGATGATAATGATATTGATGATAATATTGAGGGATGCTATCAGAATTTAAAAAGTAAGGGGAAGGAAAAAGAATGTGAAAGTGGAAAGTCTGTGAGGGGATTGAGTAGATTTTTTGCCCCAAGAACAACTCCTGGGTCTCAACCTTCCATTAAAAATGCTATGTGTTCGAAGGAGATGATTGGCAAAACAAAGATGGTTGTAGCACATTGATGGTATGATGCTAATCTACCTTTCAATACAGCTCATCAATCCAAGTTTTATCAACTAGCCATAGATGCCATTGCTTCAATCGGGCCAGGATTCAAGGGTCATTCTTTATATGAGTTGAAAGGAAATTTGTTAAAGAATTCTGTGAATGAGATTCAGAATTATCTGCAAAAAATTAAAAATATTTGGAAGGACACTGGTTGTTCACTAATGGCAGATGGTTGGACAAACCAGAGGCAACAACCAATAATCAACTTTCTAGTTTATTGTCTAAAATGTACAATGTTCTTGAAGTCTATTGGTACATCAGGCCTTAGAAAAGATTCTGAAACATTATTTAACATCTTTCATGAAGTAGTTCAAGAAGTTGGAGTTGAGAATCTTGTGCAGTTCATAACAGACAATGATGCAAGTTATAAAGCTACAGGAAAAAAGTTACAGCAAAAGTATGGCTCTTTCTACTGGCCCCCTTGTGTAGCTCATTGTATAGATTTGATGTTGGAGAATTTTTTGATCGTAGGCATTTCCCTATTATTGATGAAACTATAAAAAAGGCCAGAAAGATAACGAAATTCATCTATAACCATGCTTGGGTTTTGGCTTTGATGAGAAAAGACTTCACCAAAGTCATGATTTATGTTGTCCTGCAGTCACAAGGTTTGTGACAAATTTTTTAAGCATCCAATGCTTAATTTTTTTTTAAACAAATGTTTACTTGTGATAAATGGATTGTATCAAGTCATTCTAAAAGCAACGTATGGAAGGAGATAGCCGAGATTGTTCTAGAAGACAGGGAGTTTTGGGCTCAATGTCAATTTATTGTGAAAGTTAGTGCGCCTTTGATTCGAGTTCTACGACTTGTCTACGGGGAAGAGAAGCCTGCAATGAGATACTTGTATGATGCAATGGAAAGAGCTAAAGAGAACATAAAGGCGAGATGCAATAACAAAGTTATTGTATTCAGTCCATTCATCAGGATCATTGATGCTAGGTGGGATAAGTAGCTTCACAGTCCATTACATGCGGCGGGTTGTTTTCTTAACCCTGCAATTTATTATAACCCTTGCTTTAAAAATAAAAATGATGTTGTAAAAGGGTTTATGGCTTGTGTTATGAGGATGGAACTTGATCTCGATAATCAAGACAAGCTGATTGAAGAACTTGAATTGTATAAGAATGCAGAAGGCGATTTTGGACATTCTATAGCAATCCGCCAACGTGACAAAATTAATCCAGATATTATCATTTATCAATATCATTTGTTAAATAGTGTGAATTTGTACTTTAATTTTTGCTTTATTTTTTTATTTGCAATTAATTTATAATTTATAATTGCACTATTGTTTTAGTTGCATGGTGGACTAATTTTGGTCACGAGGTTCCAACGCTTCAAAAGTTTGTAGTTCGAGTACTAAGTCAATGTTATAGTGCAACTGGGTGTGAAAGAAATTGGAGTACATTTGAGTTTATTCATTCGAAGAAGAAAAATATATTAGAGCATAAACGTTTGAATGATTTAGTATTTGTTCGTTATAACTTGAAGCTGCGAGAGAGGTAAATTTTTTCAATACAAATGTTTTTCACTGTTGAAAAATATGTAACATTTTCACTTATGTTTGACATTTATTTTGACAGGAACATAAAAAAAGGTAGAGATGCTTTGGATCCAATCAACCTTGAAAATATTGACTTGATGGAAGAATGGGTGGGTGAAGACTTTGAGCTTATTGATGGAGAAGATTTGGATTGGGCAAGTATTGAGGAGCCATTAAGTTCACTAAATTTGGAAGACGATGATAATGATGGTGACGTTGATGGTGATGGTGACGTTGATGAAAATATTTTGAATAACATTTCGAATGTTGATCCTTATTGTCTTTTTGATGAAGATGAGTGATTTTATTTTAATAGTTGGATTGAAAACTTATTTAGTTTTACAAGTATGTGTGTTGTTAAAATTTAAGACATGTATTGAGAAGTATTGCTTGTTTTAAAGTATTGCTTGTTTTATGACTAATTTTATTGTTATTTTGGAATATGGTTTGTGTGTATATATATAAAATTTATCCATGTATATACTATTCTGAAACGGTACATGTATCGGTATTGAAATGGTACCGATACGGAAATATTTATCCGAAACGGTACACGAAACAGTACTGGTTCCAAAATATTTCATTCCAGTGTCTTGACCGAAACGCCCACCGAAACAGTATTCAAAACTTTGGGATCAACACCCTTAAGAAAGTAGTGTCTGTGGAGATTCACCGGGTGTGAGTATAGCGGCCATTCGGGTTAGGTTCAAAGGGAGACAGACTCGGTTAGACTGGCGAGGATCAACACTCTTAAGAAATTGTGTCATCCATGGAGATCCACCGGGTGCGAGTTTAGCGACCACTCAGCTTAGGTTCAGTGGGAGACAGACTCGACCACACTTGCGAGGACCGACCCCCTTAAGAAGTTGGTGTCATCCTTGAAGATTCATCCGTTGTGAGAATAGTGACCACTCAGCTTAGATTGGGCAGGAGACAGACTCAACTACATTGGCGAGGATCGACACCCTTAAGAAAGTGGTTTCATCCATAGAGAATCTCCAGGTATGAGTGTAGCGACCACTCGATTTGGATTTAATAGGAGTAGGCATCCATGAAGTTTAACATTCAGTAGAATTGACTATCAATTCGATGTAGAGTATAGGGAAGTTGTCCTTTGAGCATATTTTGTTTAGTTCAATGAAGTCAATGCACATTCTCTATTTTTTGGTTGATTTCTTCACTCCACATTGAAAAGTCATTCTAGGAAGTGGGCCGCCCTGCTGAACTTTACAGCCAAGAGGCATTTGACCTCTTTTGCTATTGAAGTGTATTTCTTTGTGCTAAAGTTCATTTGCTTCTTTGAACCTTCTTGGCCTTTGGGACAACACAGAGGTTGTACTCGATGATTTCGATGTCAATGCCAAGCATATTCTCATGACTCCATATGAAGACATCCTTGTGCTTGACTAGGAATCGCTTTAGTCAGCACCTAACTTCGGCTCCCATTCTTGTTCCTATTCTTGTTGTTGCCTTGGGGAGACCTGACTCTAGGTGTATGATCGATCTCCAAGGCCTCATCGACTCCTCCCTACATTAATTTTTGTTCGTCTCTCACCTTAACCTCCTACTCAATAAGTTTGAGGATGGTGGTCGTAGCATCTCTCCAACACTTGCTCTCATCATCGTCTTTGCCACACGCACATCCTTTCCTCCATCCTTAAGTTCTTGCACGTAACACTTGCGTGCCAGTGCTTGCTCGCCACGGACTTCACCGACACCAACCTCTATCGTGAACTTCATTTTTAAATGCTAGGTGGAGGTGAAGGCTTTCCAACCATTCAAATTCGCTCGTCCTATAATCACGTTGTAAGAGGAATAGGTCTTAATCACCACAAAGTTCACCATGATGGTGCCTACGCATGGCTTTGTTTCCAGGATAGTGGTAGGACAATAACTCCTATGGGTTGAACCATATCTCATGATAAACCCTTTAACACCCGCGCAACAGGCATGAATAACCTGGTTCGATTCCCATTTTTGCGAAAGTGCCCCAAAATAGGACATCGACTGAGCTCCTGTTGTCGACCAGAATCCTACGAGTGGTGTAGTTAGCAACCAGTATTGACACCACCAAGGCATCTTCATTTGGGTATAGTATCCCACACAGTCTTCATCGTCAAAAGAGAAGGGGACAAGTCTCCTATCTTTTGTTTGCTCCAATGGTTTCTCAACGGTGAAAATTTCTTCGTATCTTGCCCTTTGAGCGTACACCTTTCTACTAGTGGATTTTTCCCTGCCCCCAACAAACCCTCATGCTATCATTCAGATGTCGGTGTGAGGCAAGGGATTTTGGTTAGGGCTTTGGCTGGGATTCCCTCCAATGTTTCCCCTATTATCTTCCTTTGGTTTGGACTTTTGCTTCTCCTGGATTCCTTAGCCTGTCTTGGCCATTTGACCGCCAGTTGTCATCTTGGGCCAGATGTCTCCTAAAAGTGCTGCTAGTGTAATCTTCTCATCCTAATCATCTGCTATCATACGCTCATGTTGAACCTAGTAAGGTACACCTTGAGACTCTCGTTCTCCCGCTTCTTCACCATAAGGAGATAGGTAGCTGGTTGTCTCCTTCGCCAGCTCGCCATGCATTGGGTTAGAAATTTTTGGCCTAGTTCTTCAAAGTTGTTGATGGAACTTGGTTGAAAACCTCCAAACCAATCTCTTGCCACTCCCTTAAGGGTCGAGGGGAAAGCCAGGGATGTGATTTCTCTCCAAAAATCATGGCGTGTCATGTGAGCCTTAAATGTCTCCAAGTGCTCAACAAGATCCTGGGACCCATCATATGGCTCAACTTGGGGAACCTTGAAATTAGGCAGGGTGCCGTCCTGATGTATACGCTATAGGGCAGGTATGTTGTACATAGTAAGTGTTCAGCTGACTAGGATGAGCCTATCCTTCTAGCCATCTCCTCGTACCTGCCTCGACCCTAGGACTATGCTTCATTCTGACCGTTACAACTAGACCCTGCATCTCTCCATTTAAAAGCCTAGTTCTCCTTCCGAAGGTTCTTTATTTCTATGGCCATCATTCTTAGCCTCTCCTCCATCTCTACGAACCTCCTATTGATGCTATTGTTCGTTTGCTCGACCCAACAATAGCTTGTTGGTTGTGGGTTGCTTGAGAGTGAGTCATCGCATGCATGCAAAAGGCATGTTGAATTCCCCCTATCCCACAGACAGCTCCAAATTCTTAAGGATGTATTTTGCACCCACACAACTGCGTCCACTCCATTCTAGCCACCTAGCCATTCTTGAAATTAAGAAGCCTAGCTTGCCTCTCCAATCAGGGGATACCTACGAAGCCTAAGTTAGTACGTACTAGATGCATGGTAATCGATTACTCAAAAAAGAGAAAAGAAGCAGATAGTAGTCAACATACATCTTCCCCTTTTTGTTTAGTATTTTTATCTTTCTCTCCCAGGGGGGATCTCATATATTGTTGGTTAATAGTTCGATGATTGATCATTTCCAGAGGGGACATAGCTCCAAGGCCATTCCAATCTGTCTTGGTCTTGTTCTCCTGCAGGTCCTTCCTGATAGAAGTGCTACAACATTTAATGCGGCGTGCCCTTTAAGGATCTTGATGGATTCTCTCTGATGGGGTAGGTTTGGTCTGCAAGTTGGCTAGAGCACTCCTCTCGCCGTGGGATTTTGTTTGCCCTTGGTGGTCTCATCCTCCTTGTCAAATGGCAAACCCTTAGGGCCTTTTGCCAAACTAGGCCTTTGTAGGGCTCAGCCTGGTGGGCTTGTTTAGTAGGTTGGGCTAGGCCCTTATTTCTAGGGGTACATTTTGGGTTCAACAAAGAAGATCAAACCAGTCCCAGCCTCAACGATGGCCTCGTGGAAAACAACTACGATGACCACCTCCTCCTCTCCGGATTGCTCTCTCAAGTTAATTTGCTCTTTCTCAATTAATTGATGAATTTAATCGAACCTCATTATCGCTATAGAAAGATTATGGTTGGAAGCCGTAATATCGCTACAACATCCACCATTAATGTTGACCATAAGGATTGGATTGGTGGATGGCAGGTTTGCTCTGTTATGGCTGAAAGTGACCCAAGAATCTACACAAATTATTTGAGAATGCAAGAATTTATTTGAAGTACAAGAAAAAGGAATAAGGTTTGTTAACATTTTTATTCTTTCAAAAGTGGTAGCAGTCGATCAAAAACAAGGAGTAAGAAATCCAATTTGTATCTTGTTCTCTGCATCCATTTAGGCATTACTGTAATATTGTTGAAGAGTTCTGAAGAATTCTTGAGACTGTGTTGTTGCTTTCCACTGACCCTTTCTCTCGGAGAATATCTATGGCATCTGAAGTTGAAGAAGTTAACAAATGAAGTAGGATAGTAAAAATCTAGATGATTAGATAGGCAACATAGTGGAAGAGGGGAAGAAGCTGCATCTTCTATTCGGCAATGGAAGTCCACCAAACCCCCAAAAGCTAATGTTTCAGTCTAAATTTTAAACTTACAAGGAGCATGGCTTATAGTGTTATATGTGTGCAGTCCTAACTTCCTAACAGCTCATGCTTTTGTGACTAATAGTTTGCCATCATATCGTAGTTTAGTTATTCTTTGGTTTTGAAGTCTTGAACCTTCCTTCAGTAACTTCTTCTGTTTTACACATGCAGCACCATATTCAGTTTAAATTTTGATAGTCTAGTTATCATAGTCTACTGCCTCATGTTTTGAAGTATTTGCTTTTCATGTTATTCATTGAGGATTTACTTTAATTTTGTTCCTCTCACTTATTTTTGTAAGGGTGCTTTTTGTAATGTAGATTCGACTGAGGAAGGGCTCTCGATCATTTGCTGAAGCTCGTGCTGCAGGATTCACTGAGACTGGAAGTCTAGGTGATCTTGTGCTGTTACTTATATCCGATGCAGCACAGGAGAGAGCATCATAGCATAGCAATTTCATTCGGCTTTATATAATGGCCATTGATCATAATAGCATAGCATTTATGGCTCCCAGTGTTTGAAAAGTGCAGAATCCATTTTGGTATTTGAGTCATAGCTAAGAATTACTTGTTCGGTATCATGCAAGTTTTCCGATGTACAAGTGATATTCTCTTGCAAGTTTATCTATTTGAATTGTTTTCCTTAGGTGCATGGCTATTATACATAGTGCATGGACTGAATTCTGAAATTCAATAGAGTCAGAGGATTGTGCACAAAGGAGTAGATTCTTTGTGAAGCAAAAAGCAGAAAAAGCAAGAGAAAGAGAGCATGCGTAGATAGTCTTAACAGGAATACACATCAAGTAGGTTCAGATTATACATTAACAGGTACAAATACAGCATCCCCTTCAAAGTTCCAACACCATTAGAAGTTGAACTTCAACATTCTTCAAAACTGTCTACAAAAGAATCTCGCCAACTCTTGCTATCCAAAAGAGAGGATTTCAACCCATCACAAAACTTTCATCAAGTGGATTCAAAATATTCACCCATTCGAAACTTCCTGCAAAAACCAAATCCTATAGTTAGCCAATGTACCTGCAAATTTTGTACATCGGTATAATGCAAGCAATGGGATGTTAACCAAAGGCAAAATTCAGTTATCTTAGTGTTATTCAATACTCAAAGCAAAATAAAATATCAGAATGGCCCATAAACACAACCGATTAGATGGTAACCCCTGTTTCACCACCCGCAAGGCAATAAATTTATCCATAAAGATATGCTCCATTTGATTCGACATTAAATGGAGAAAATAGCAATATTTTTTGGTTTGAAATATTTTCTGGGAAACCCACCAGTTTGCCATTGTTTGGTAAAACAATATCAAAAACTTTTTCAGATGTTTGGTTGACATGAAAATCATTTCCCAATGCCAATACCCATCCAATTTGGCGAAAAAACAACATATTGAAAAGTGTGGGTTTTTGCGACTTTGTTTCCGGGGTTGAGGTGGGGGATTTTTGGGTGCTGTGGTAGGGCAGCTAGTAGCAGTAAAAAGGAGGGAAAAGGGACCAGGAGGCAACTGGGTTAATAGCCAAAAGAACACAATCTAGATTATGTCATACTCCCGAATAAAAGCCCACGCTTGCTTTATCAATGCAAATTGTTTAAAAGCATGGCACAATTAATTGGATCGAACTTCCCCAGTCATTGACTCAACGTATTTCATAGCAGACTTACTCAATATGTCAATGATTAATGTCACATACAATAGAAAAAGTGCTCCTGAATTTAGCAACCGACTATTATTATCAAGATGCTTCTTTCTTTCTGCAACTCTCCAGAAAAAGAATGCCCATTTGTCATAATGTACTCAGAAGAAATGCACAGCTGAATAGTATCAAGCATCTATACAGATTAAAAGAAGGTACTGGGTAAATGGCATACCTTTTTACACGTTTGGTGGACAGCATTCATACTCTTACCACATTATTTGGTGACAGTGCCTTGCAGAAGATATGAAGCCTTATTACGGACCTGCAACATTGAAAAATATTTTTTTATCAAAATCACCAAACAATACGGAGATAAGAAGCAGTGTGATTTCATACCTTTGATGCAAAGGACCTCAAGTCCGTGCTGGAAATTTGGCAAGAACAGTTTCGAAGATAAAGACCCCACATTTCATTAATTACTGGCTTATGTTCCAACATTTGATTAACCAAGAGCCAATTCTCTGCCAAAACCAAGTAAATGTACATCTTGAAAAGATCACAACCTTTTTCTTTCACATTAATTGCGATAAGCAATCGCATGATCTCTTCTTCATCATTAGCCTGAGGTGAAAAATCACAAAATATGACTTGTAAGACAACTTGACTGAGCTTGAAAGATGTGAAACCTTAAGATCAAAAAGAAGTTTAGTGGGCTCAAGCAATCAGTTGACTATTGTTTAAAGATATTTTATTTGATAGAGCTTCCATTCAGCCATGAAGCACTAAAGTCCTTTGATTGCATGAACTCATGTTTTTGCAGATATGGTAATGGCTTTTCAGACATGACCATGAAGGTGCCGCTCTCTTGTATACAATAATGAAATAAGAATATAAATGGTCTAAGTTTTTATACTCATTAACACAGTGCTACTTCTTATACTCAAACAGTCACTCCTAACCTGTGAAATTTTCCATTGCCAATGGAATAGATTTTGGGGAAAAAAACTAGAATCAACAATGGGCAGGAAATCAATGTATAGAGAACCAAAAAGCAAAAACTCTGACAATCAAAATGGAACCAGAAAAGGAAGTTGGATTAATAGATGCCATGGAGGAGGGCACTTGAATAAAGCATTATCCAGCAAAGCAAAAGGAAGCCTTTTTTGCTGAGGTGGATCTTTTTCTTGAAAATTTTGTTGCAAGATTTAAGGCATCTGCCTTGAAAATCTGACTTCCATTAGCTGTTGCATTAGCGATTTGGGGGTGGGGGGGTAACATTGCTGGAACTTTCAAGATTTATCTAAAGCTTTCAAACTGGCCAAGTTCATATTAGCATGGACGTATTACTGATATATCAATTAATCTAGCATCTACATAAAACCAAATAAACAAAAAAAGGCTTTTGCCTCATCAGAATTAGCATAAAGGTAAGAGAATGAATGGATATACAAGAAACATACATAAGATAAATTGTAAAGAGAATATAGCCTACCTTATTACCAAAACAAACAAGAAGAATTTGATAGGCAACTGAACTTCTAAGTTGCTTACTACGAGTATCGTATCCTGAAATGCATTCCACAGCTCGCAAGCAGTTTAAGTCCCTAGGAACTCTGCATTTACAACATGCAATCAGCATTATCAGAGGGGAAGTTTTGAGCAGCAGAAGGTAAGTAAACAATATTTTTTCAGCTTGACTATTTACTAGGAATCACCAATCAATTATTCCACCAATGAAAGGCTGTACAAAAATTTAAGCACAGGATTGAATCTCAGTTATCAGCAACTTACTTATTAATGTAGCAGCTACCACCTCAACCTTTAATCAAATATATCAAAAGCAATATAAAGAATGCCTTTTACCATAATCAATATAATCTTTTGCCACTTCCGTCATATATCTTATTACCACAAGCACATATGCTATTACCATCACTAATAGCCTCTATCATTCTTGGGACCATTACAACTTAAGATGCCATCACAAAGCTGTGAGGCCACTAATAGCATTATCAATATCACACTATTCATGTACCAGCCCATGGTTTTTCGCACGTGTATTATATTTGGGAATTACCTTGGGTTGTGTGTGGGGACTTTATTGTGGTACGCTTTCCTTGTGAGAGGGTGGGGACTACTAGTCTTCCCCTTGGGGGGGGGGGGTGTTTACACTCTGTCTAACAGGAGGGAGGGGTCAAAATTGGACAGATTTCTAGTCTCTTATTCTTGGGAGACACATTATCCAGACCTAAGTCAAAAGCGTTTGCCACGGGTATGATCGGATCATTTCCCCATTTTGCTAGATTGTGGAGGCATTCACAGGGTAGGAGATATTTCAAATTTGAAAATATGTGGCTCCAAACAATTGGTTTCGAGGAGAAGGTGAGGAATTGGTGGGCCTCTTACTCTTTTCATGGTACTCCTAGTTTTATTGTGGCATGTAAACTTAAAGCACTCAAGCTAGATTTAAATAAGTGGAATATTGAGATTTTTAGACATACCGATGAGCAAAAGAATCTTATGTGGAATGAGTTGAATTCTCTAGAAGCGGGGGAGGTCAACGAGGAGTCTTTGTTGAGAAAGATTGAGGTGGTGTCCGAAATAGAAAGGCTTTTGTTGCTAGAAGAAATCTCTTGGTGTCAAAAATCTAGGATGACGTGATTGAAAGAGGGTGACAAATGTACTAAGTTCTTCCACAAAATGGCAAACTCTCACAGGCGTAATAATGTGATTGAGGTTATACATTCTAGTAATACGGTGCATCAATCTCCAGCAGACATTCAAGCCCATATAGAGAATTATTATGAAAATCTCCTCAAAGAGATGGAGGTGTGGCGCCCTAAACTGGATGGGTTACATTTTGAACAGTTGGATAGTAGTGCAGCGAGTTTGTTGGAGAGACCTTTTGATGATGTGATGAAGGTCTTCCATGAATTTCATTTTTGTCACAAGTTTGAGAAGTCCCTTAATGCTACTTTTATTGCACTCATCTCGAAGATAGCAGTTGAGTGGGTGCCATTGAGTTGAAAGATTTCTGTCCTATTAGTTTGGTAGGCGGGATTTATAAAATCATTTCGAAGGTATTAGCTAATCGAATGGGTTTGGTGATGGACAAAATCATTTCCAAGCCTCAAAATGCCTTTGTACGTGGCCAGTAAATTTTGGATTCAATTTTGGTAGCAAATGAGTGCTTGGACAGCCGGTTGAGGGATAGTATTCCGGGAGTTCTTTGCAAGTTGGATATGGAAAAGGCCTATGATCATGTGTGCTAGGATTTTCTGATATATATGCTGAGGAGTTGCGGTTTCGGAGATAGGTGGTGTGGCTGGGTGAAACATTGTGTATCATCCGCTCAGTTTTCTATTTTAATTAATGGGCAACTGTGGATTTTTTCAGAGTTTGAGGGCTTGAGACAAATCCATTATCTCCCTTTCTCTTTGTTTTAGTGATGGAGGCCTTGAGTCGTATGGGGGAGGCAGCGGTAAGGGGAGGTTTTATTGCTGGCTTTTCAGTGGGTAACACTAACTCCAGTGCATCACTTATTGTATGTGGATGACACTTTAATTTGTCGTGATGCTGACAGTGGACAGCTTCAAGCTTTAAGGGTTGTTCTTTTATGTTTTGAAGCTGTCTTGGGACTTAAAGTGAACCTGGAAAAGTCGGAATTGGTCCCGGTAGGGGAGATGGACAATATCAACCATCTAGCAAGTTTGTTGGGGTGCATGGTGGCCTCCCTTCTTATGAAATACCTTGGACTTCCTTTGGGAGCCTCTTTCAAAGCAACAAATATTTGGGATGGTGTTGTACAAAAGGTAGAAAAAAGACTGACGGGTTGGAAGCGGCTCTACTTATCAAAAGGGGGGAGACTAACTCTCATCAAAAGCACTCTCTCCAATCTTCCTACATACTTTCACTCCTTATTCCCTTTACCGGTGGGAGTGGCCAATCAGATTGAGAAATTGTTTAGGGCTTTCTTGCGGGGTGACATGGGGGAAGAACATAAATTTCATCTAGTGAGTTGGCAAAAAGTGTGTTGTCCGAAGGAGCTGGGAGGCTTGGGGTGCGCAATTTGTTCTTTTTTAATCAAGCCCTCTTATGGAAGTGGCTGTGGATATTCCAATTGGAAGAGGACTGGCTGTGGAGATTGGTTATTGATCGAAAGTATGGTTGTGATTTGGGAGGGTTGGTGTTCCAAGGAGGGTAGGGGTACCTATGGTGTGAGCCTCTGGAAATTTATTAGAAAATGGTGGAAGGTGTTTGTAAAACACACTAATTTTGTGGTGGGAGAGGGGACAAGAATCAGTTTTTAGCTTGATGTATAGTGTGGTGGGAGCTTTATTTTCTGTTTTTCCAGGTGTTTTCAGATTGGCGGAAAATCAGCACGCCGATGTTTCAAATGTAATGTGTCAAGCCAATGGTAATGTACATTGGAATATGATCTTATCCAAAAATGCGCAGGATTGGGAAGTGGATGAAATAGCAAGTTTTTACAGCTTTCTTTATTCCAAGAAGATAGGAGGAAACGGGAGAGATAGAATGCTGTAAAAACATTTGGGGAGCAAAACAATTTCTGTTAAATCCTCCTACAAAGTGCTGGCAGCTCATCAGCCCATTCAGTTTTCTTGGAAGGGTATTTGGAGAGTCCCCGTAACCCCTAAAGTTGCATTTTTTACATGGACTGCTGCTTTGGGAAAGATTCTGGCAGCTGACAATCTAAGGAAACGCGGGATGATCGTGATGGAGTGGTATTACATGTGTAAAAGCAACGCCGAATCAATTGAGCACCTTTTTCTGCATTGTGAGGTGGCAAGGGAGTTATGGGCGGGTATTTTCAGTCGAGCTGGGTTGTCTTGGGTCATGCCTAAGAGTGTGGTGGAACTTTTAGCATGTTGGAATAGGCATCATCATTGTTCCCAACTGGAGCGACATGGAGGATGGTTCCTTTGTTCCTATTGTGGTGTATATGGATGAAACACAATGAGAGGTGCTTCAACAATAAGGAGAGAAATGTGGGGGAATTATGGAACTTTCTTGTATTTTCTTTAGTTCAATGGTTGGCTGCTATTGTATTAAAGGGAGGGGATGTTCATGAGTTCTTGCTTTCTTTTCAGCTTTCTAGAATGTAATTAAGTGTCCCTTTTGTATACTTCTTGTGTACATGGGTTGTGCCTAGTTTCATTCAATCAATAAAGTTTCTTACTTATAAAAAAAAAGCAATATGATATTTCCACACCTACCAATACCAAAGGAATCTGACCATTGCACATGTTTTCCATATATCTTAGTCCCATCTAGATAAAAAAAATATATATATATATATATATATAGAGATATAGAGAGAGAGAGAGAGAGTAGACCAACTTAAATATTCAAAACTTAATCCCTTTTCTGGTTCATGCGGACCCAAATTCATAATAATGCCTGTAACTGGAAGAAATTGGTAGCTTGATACAGAAAACAAGATAAATCCATCCTTTTATTAATAACCATAAAAAGGAGATAATTATTAATCACCAAAATTAAATAAATGCATACCAACAAAGGGATATAGATGAACACTTATATGACAATAAAAAAGGCAGCATATTTAGTCAAATTACAGAGATATGGATCCAAACCAATCGAGTAGTCTAAGTTAATAACCTGCAAGCAAGTGATTTTGCTATCTTGTTACAGCTGTTCTTCCATTCTATCTCTGTGAAGTAACTGATAAGTGATTGCATACATTCGTATAAAAGCACCGCCAGACCATGAAGCTGGTGATCTAAGAACAGAAAAATAATGACTTCAACTAACTCTTCGGCTTCTGAGGTTGAAAGAATAGAGAGTTTATTCCTACAACGAAAATAAAAACCAAGAAAAATCAACCACGTGCTAAACCTTACATCATCCACAGCATCTGGGTATCAACTATGCAGTACCAATATGCAAACAATAGTGTTTGCAAATAATCAGCAGCCTCAAAGCTGATGGTTCCCAAAAAAAGTAGATCCATTTGTCAATTACCTTACATGACTAAAAGCAGCAGCAAATCTGACCCAAGATCTAATATTTTGAGGTGGCCCTCCACAATTAGAACCTGTAAGGCAAGACCATTAAAAACATAGAGACAAATTTTTGCTACCAATTGTGGATATTTTATGTAAATGAAAATTTTGAAAATAAGAACACAATTTATAAATAAATATATCCAAGAGAATCTACATATGGTCAATCACTACATGCATTACCGAATAGAAAAAGATGGCACCCTGATAACAAAACTAAATAAACTATCAATTGTTTGACTGATATGAGAGCGTGAAACCAACATATAAACAGGACCACTAATGAGCAGACCAAGAAGACTACTGCAGTGACAACTACCAGCATTCAAAAGCTTCTCAAGTTAGATTATTAATTTACATTCCTTTTATTGTGTTCTTTTTCCTCCTATTAATTTTTTTTTCAGGGCCAGGGATGGTTGACTTGCATGTGAAGTCAAGGAAGGTCTTCTTGAATTCAAGCAAAAGTAAAGTATCATGTGAATGTGATACGATCATTTTGAATCGAGTAATGTA
The DNA here is from genome assembly GCA_029856935.1 of Cyclocarya paliurus. NCBI lineage: Eukaryota > Viridiplantae > Streptophyta > Magnoliopsida > Fagales > Juglandaceae > Cyclocarya > Cyclocarya paliurus. Next base: position 11,416,865 of record CM056956.1, on the reverse strand, counting down.
GCTTACCCATAAGGGACATGCCAAACAAGTCAAAACAACATGAATAACCTTCAGGTATTTATAGCGGAATGGTTTTGGACACAAAAGAAACTGCATATTTGTTATAGAGTTAAAAATTAGTATTTAATTTATCAAACTCATTATAATTAAACTCTTTATTGCCAAACAATGGAATTGATTATTCATTGGCCAACCCAGTTTCATAATGAAAAGACCAACATAGCATAATCTGCCACAAATTGCACATAAGACTATCGATTACTTTTGCAGAGAATGCCAGACACCAAAACTAAAACAAATATCCTTATCACTAGTATAGACTAAGAAAGATCCATGACTTCTGTACAATGTAAATTACACGATTGGTACACATTAACACATACAATCATCTACATTGTATTTATCACCAATTAGTCTGTAAAAATGGCAAGGCAGGTGCTGATAGATACTTAGTATGGAAGCTCGGGAGGTGGTTGGTGTTAAACTGAGGTAAATGGGTCTTTTGGGGTTGGTCTTTGGAAGAACATTAGAAGAAGTTTGGATGACTTGTCCAAGATTCGCTTTTGGTAGGATTTGCAGTGTGGAAATTGATCCCTAAGAAGTACCTTCCCAGAGTTGCCCAGAATGGCTTGTGATAAGGAGACTTATGTGGTAGATCGTTGTCACATGGTGCTCAGATCTACCCAATGGTGTTTATCTTTTGTTTAAAAAATCTAATGATTGGGAGGTAGACCTTAATCATTCTTTGACCAATTCTATGTGTAGGATGGGACTTCACGAAAAAAATGGTTTGGGACCCATCTAAGGCCTCGTTTGTTTTCAGAAAACATCTTATCCCATCTCATCTCAATTTCATCATTACACTTTCTCAAATTCCAATACAAAATAAAATAAACAATTCAACTTTTTCAAATCCATCTCATCTTATCCCATCTAATCATTACAACTTTCCTAAATTTCAATACAAAATAAAATAAATAATTCAACTTTTTCAAATCCCAAAATAAAAATAATATTAAAAAACATATTCTAACAATACTTTATTTGACTTTTTAATTTTAATCTTAACTCATCTTATCTCATCTTATCTCATCCCGAAAACAAATGAGGCCTAAGACAACGGCTTTTGGAAAGATTCTTACACTAGACAATGTGAGCAACCAAAGCATATTAGTGGTTAATTGTTGTTCCATGTGCAAAAAGACTGGTAATCAGCGGATCACCTTCTGTTGCATTGTGAGGTTCCTGGCCTTCTTTGGAACATGGTTTTTGGCCTATTTGCAGTGTGAAAATTGATCCCTGAGAAGTACCTTCCCAGAGTTGTTCAGAATGGCCCGTGATAAGGAGACCTATGTGGTAGACCATTGTCACATGGTGCTCAGCTCTACCCAATGGTGTTTATATTTTGTTAGGGAAGCTAATGATGGGGAGGTAGACCTATTCTCATCATTCTTTGACCAGTTGTATTTGTGTAGGATGGGACTTCATGGGACCCATCTAAGACAACGACTTTTGGAAAGATTCTTACATTGGACAATGTGAGAAATCAAAGCATATCAGTGGTTAACAGTTGTTACATGTGCAAGAAGAGTGGGAATCAGTGCAGGGGTGGAGCTACATTGAAGGTTGGGGGGGCCAAAAATTTTCAAAAATATATTTTAGTATATGGTTTATATGGTTTTTTAAAAAAAATATCCTAATATAAAGATAATTTGCCCCTCCAAAATATTTTCAAAAATCTCATTTAGACTTCGTTTGGATCCCCAACTCATCTCAACTCATTTCAACTCATCATTACATTTTTTTCAAATCCCAATACAAAATATAATAAACAATTCAACTTTTTCAAATCCCAAAACAATTTTAATATTAAAAAATAATATTCTAACAATATTTTATCATCTCAACTCAACTCAACTCAACTCACTTCAACATCCAAACCCACCCTTAGTACTTAGTTGTCTAGGTTTCTTTTAGTTCTTTTTATAATTTTTTCATACCTACACCTATTTTTTGTCATTAATAAAATCTCACATTCTCATTTTTTTTTTACATCTCATAAAAGGCAATAAAATATCTTGGTCTCTTTTTATAAGCTATTTGGTATATTTACAACCTCATTTTTTCTATTTATTTACACTTTTCCTTTCAAGTCTTCCACTAGCTAGCTTGTTTGGATAGTTTTGTTAGTAAGTACATATATACTACCATCGAGTTAACAATTAGGAGTGAATGCAACAAATCTCACATAGCTATTTCTATATATATTATAGAGACTTTACAATATTCAATCTTAGATTCAACAAAAAATTTTATCTTCGTTTATTTAATTTTTATCATTTGCTACAAAAAATCTTACATGACTATTTCTATCTTAATTTTTATCGTTCACTTGAGTCCGATGAAGCTCAAGTGAGAGGTTTAGATAGGTGGATTTAATAATTAAGTTTGTCCCTAGATAACAATTTCATATGGTTAATATTAAATGTCGGTGACACACTTTGCTACTTAAATGTCGGTTACTGTTCACCCATACATACGACAAACTTTGCTAATCGCCCCCCCACACACCAAATCCTAGTTCCGTCCCTGATTCAGTGGACCACCTTCTGTTCCATTGTGAGGTTCCTGGCCTTCTTTGGAACATGGATTTTGGCCTCTTTGGACAGATTGGGTTATGCCTTCTCATGTGGTGGATCTCTTAACAGGCTGGAAATGGTAATTTCGTAGAAATCAATGTGGAGTGCTATGGAGTATGACCCTGTTGTGTTTATTGTGGTGTCTTCGAAGGGAATGAAACAACCATAGTTTCAAGGATTTTGCTTCAAAGCAATGCCAGAGCTCAAGTCCTTTCGTAATACCCTTTTTCATTGGATTGTGAAGAAGTAAAACAGAGAATTTTAGGAACTAGAAAAGCCATTCTAGTCTGATTCAAGATGGGGATGAGGGAAAAAAGGGAAGAAAAAGAATTGAGAACCCAAAAATTAATATGCCTAGTTGTTGTGACACCATATCCACAAACATATCCATAGTGACAAAATCATAGAGTTGATACAGGAAGCATGTCATCAATACTATTTCCTCGACTATGAATTCTTCCTAACTTCCATAGATAATATCATGAGGTTTTTGGACCTGGACCACACTCTAAAGAAGAGAAGATAAACAAGGGGGAAAAATACACAAAGCTTAAACTGCCACTTAATTTGAAATCACTACCTAAACTATCAAAATTAGCAGTCACACTCTAAACTAACAAAAAATTTCAATGGAAGCCCTCTACCCTTAAATAGATGATATTACCCTTGAAAATTCTCAACCAAAACAAAAAGACAAAATACCCTATTAACAAATAGACAATATATTTTTAAAAAAACATAAATAATTTTTAAATATATTTTTTTTCTTAAATTTTCAGATTTTTTATTTTTTCAAATTTTTAAAGAGTATTTATGCTAATTTTTTGACAGAGGGATTGCACTGATTTTTTGGTTGTTTGGGGAGTGATTACCAAAATTGAAAGTTTTGGGGGTTTTTGTATTTTACCCTAAACTAGGGTTGTAATCGAGCCGAGTCAAGCCGGTCTTTGGCTTGCCGAGCTTGGCTCAACTCAAAATACTCAAGCTCGAGCTCTAGATTTTTATTTATTCTTTGTTCGAGCTCGACTTGGTAACCTAAATTCCCAACTGTGTTCGGCTTGAATTGTTTATTTTTTTATTTTTTGAATAAGATTTAATAATTAATAAATTAGATAAATAAAAAATAAAAATCTAATATTGAATTTGTACAACTAACAAGTAGAACTTTTATTGAATTATAAGATTTTAAAAATTTATAAATAATTAATATCTAACTAGTTGATATTTATCCATAATAACAATATATTATATGCCTACAGAAATTATTAATACATACACATAATATAATAGCATATATCTATTTCATATATGGTTCACACATACTAGTATATGAAATTGTTAAATCTTATCAACTAATTATTGTACAAATTATAAAATATAACTATGAAGTATATTCAATATATAGACATAAGTAATTAATTAGGTTACATATTATATATTTAATTATAAAAGTGTTATGCTTATATTATTAGCTAATACATATATATATATGTATGTATATATATTTATCAATACAGGAATGAGCTTTAATCGAGTCGAGCTAACGAGTCGACTCGGGTATAAACGAGCGGGCCTTAACGAGTCTTAGCCTAGTTGAGTCGAGTTTTGTCGAGTATGTGTCATTTACTAACCGAGCAGGTATCTATTTTCATGGGCAAGCTTTTTTTTTTTCACGAGTCGAATTCAATTTGAGTTTAACCGAGCGAGTACCAAGCGGGCTATTGAACATATTGGTTCATTTACAGCCCTACCCTAAACAAATCTATCACGTTTATAATATAAATCTCGATAATCTGCATTGTGCATGAGAAAAACTGGTAAACAATCAAAAAAGCTTACCAGCATGCAAAGAGTCTCTGTTGAATGAAAACGTATATTGAAATCCATACATTTCAAGAGCCCCTTTTAATTCAAAATAGCTAGGAAGCCAATCAATCAGGACAGGCTGTAGATCAACCAGGTCAAAAGTTAGAGTAGATAAGCTCAGAGAATACCAATAAAAAAATTACCCTCTGTACTTCTCCAATATATATAACAATCAAACTTGGCTTCCAAGAAACAAAATAAGATTAATATTACCTCATCTTTTGATGACAAAATAGCACACCAGAAGTCACATGCAGATGTTCTCAATTCTTCTTTCGATGAATATAACACTATAAGCCAAAAAGATAAGCACATCAAAGAAAACTTGCAATGGTTTAATGCACAAGCTAAAGTAACCGATAAACTTACTCAAATTAAATGTCCACACAGCCATTGATTTTTCTACACGACCGCATATAAATGCCAATTTTGAAAGCCAGCCATTTGCTAACAATCCTTCAAGGAACAGGTCTCCTGCAAAAGTATGTCAAAGTGGTGAACAGGCATAATATTTACAGAACATACATACAATATGAACTCTGTACATATATATATAGCTATATAAGATAAGCATGATTAGCGTAAAAAACAAATATACAGAAAACATTAGCCACCTTTATCTGAATCGAGTTCAAACAGGGAATTGAGCTCATTCTTCATGAAAGACTGCAAGAGGGCACAACTTCCAAGCCCAGGAAAAGCTAGAGGTGGTGGAACTTTCTGCAATTCATGGAGAGGGAGAGAAAATAAAGAACTATCAGTTATCCCAAGTAGGCTTATTATCAAACACTTCAGAAAATTATGCATGTAACAAGTTAGGCAGCGCTAAGATTTCATCATGGATTGAGGAAACCTGATTCCCAAATACACGCATGCCCCATGTGGACATATCTTCCTCACCGCTAATTTCTCTCATCTACAAAAAAAAGGGTTCATATTTACAGTATGAAAAGCAGACAAAAAGTGAAGACATTCTAAAAATAAGATTAGTAATATCAATACTATTGGAAAAGTCACTGTACCTGATTTTGGCATTGATCGATCACTTCAGAAAGGGAAGCTTCTTTGGTATTGACATCGTCATCTGAGTTGTAGGCCTTTTGGGCCTTTTCTTGTATAGACTCCCTCTCGACAAGTTTGCTTTTCTCTTTGTAGAAATCACTCAAAAGATCATCCAACCCAATAACCTTCTTCCTGGTTGACATTAGAAGGAGTTATTCCAATGCAAAATCAATGGCTTTTCACCAATTACCAAACAACATATAAACTCAAAATACAGACAGTGCCCCACAAATGAGTTCATTTTTAAGGCCAAATTAACTCTTGTCCAGTACAAAATGGGAATAGAGAGCACGTATGGGCTCTCAATAAACTCAAAAGATAATTACACAGATGATAGGAATTTTGAAAAAAGAATATAAATCATTTTCAATTTTATTTTTCCGCAATCAACATCAAAGTTCCCTTTAAATAAGAGAATCAAAGCAGAACTTGATGAATGAAATTATTACATAACCGAAAAAAAGTTGCAAAACATGGTTCTAGTGCAGGCTACTAATAACCCGGACGCGGGATTTCCGTAACAGTGACAACGAATAAGATAAACTCTTACTAACAGGGAAAAAAAAATCTAACAAAATGTGCAGAAAACTAATATCGTAAATAAAACAAGAAATTAAAAGATGGAAAAGTGTTTTTGGTGAAGAAACCTTTTCTTGGTAACAACAGGGGAACTGAGAAGTGAGTCTTCAAACTCAAAATCTAGAGAACCATCCATATCTGCCATATTTCTCTCTCTCTCTCTCTCTCTCCCTCCTCAAAGTTTCTTCTGGGATCAACTTCTATAGCAAGGGAAGCGCCCAATTGTTACGGGCACATTTATTTTTCAAAAATTAAAAATAATACCTTTGACAGCGTGCCGCGGCAAAACTTCACTCCACTTATTAAAAAAAAAAATAGCCTATGACCAATTTCGTTTCTTTGAAAAAGAAAAAAGGTAAGAGGTAATAAAATGAAACAGTTGAAAGTTGTTTTTAGATTACTGCTGGATATAATAATAGGTTGTGCAAGCGTCGCACATTCTTTTCGAAAAAGAGTGAGATTTATTATTAAAAAATTAATTTTTTTCATGTGAGTTCCATATTAACTTGCTTTTTTTAAATGAATGTACGATACTTGCGCACTCCACGACAGTACGTAAAATGATCTTCCAACACCAAATAGACATACATAATATTTAAAAAATATATTATAATTTGTTCAGTACTCATAAAAGTAGTTTCATAAGTGCAAACTAAATAAATAAAACAATAATACTAGAGTTCTTTATATAGAAATATATCTCAAATTTATACGTATAATGTAAATAAGTTGTTTGGAAGCCTGAACTATTGCATAAGCGTCAGCATTTGGAGTTGCATCTATCTCCTAAACTCTTCTTGTTGTTGTTCTTGTTGTTTCATACGCATCTTCATGTCTATTTGTTTGGCCAATTGAGTCTCTAACTTATGCTGTCTTGTACTCAATTTCTCGATCTTGGAATTCATTTTTTCTAACGCTATAAAAGTGTCAGAGGCATACCCGGACGATGAGAAAGAGCTAGAAGGTTTTACATGCAACCCAAACCTCTTAAATATCCTTAACGTTGACTCAGAATTTGTGTAAAATTTTTAACACCACTTATTGAGGAATTTTGATCTGAAACAGATTCAGCACGTTAGACAACCATTTTTTCCTACACACAAGATAAAGAACTAATATCACCCCAAATATTCAAATATGTTTAATTAAAACAGATAATAATACTTACGATCTTTTCACAAGCATTAAGATGAGTCCACTCTCCATTACGATCAATATGTGATGTAGCATATAATTTTGTCATATCATAATTGGTATCTGACTCTTGTTACAAGCAATACTTTTTTAGATATAAAGTTATTAGAATCAAAGTTTTGAATACCGTACCGGCCGTAAAGGTACTGGAACGAAATATTTCGATACCGGTACCGTTTCGTGTACCGTTTCGGGATAACATTTCGGTACCAATACCATTTCGATACCGGTACCGTTTCGTTATCGGTACCATTTCGTTTCAGAATAATTTATACCTGGATAAATTATATATATACAAGTATTAACTATCTTCCAAAATAACAACAAAATAAGTCATAAACTCAATACTTTTGAATACAAGTCTTAAGTTTTAAGTTACAAACTTACAACTAACATAAACATCAATATTATCATGATAAAACCATTAACGTCGCCACCATCATAAAAAATCATTCATCCTCATCAAAAAGACAATAAGGATCAAGATTTGACATGTTAATCAAAATATTTTCATCAACATCACCACCGTCATCAACATCAAGACCACATTATCATCATCTTCCTCATTTAGTGAGGCTAATGGCTCTTCAATACTTGCTCAATCCAAATCTTCTCCATCAAGAAGCTCAAATTCTTCACCTACCCATTCTTCCATCAAGTCAATGTTTTCAAGATTGATTGGATTTAAAGCATCTCTTCCTTTTTTTATGCTCCTGTCAAAATAAAATCAAATATAAGTGAAAATGTTATATATTTTTCAACAATGAAAAACATTAATATTAAAAAAATTTACCTCTCTCGCAGCTTCAAGTTATAACGAACAAATACTAAGTCATTCAAACGTTTATGCACTAATCTATTTCTCTTCTTCGAATGAATAAAATCAAATGTGCTCCAGTTTCTCTCACATCCAGTTGCACTACAACATTGACTTAGTACTTGAACAGCAAACCTTTGAAGCGTTGGAACCTCGCAACCAAATTGAGTCCACCATACAACTATAATAATAATGCAATTATAAATTATTAATTAAATGCAAGTAAAAAGAAAATAAGATAAAATTTAAAGTACAAAGTTACATTATTTAACAAATGATATTGATAAATGATAATACATGGATTAATCTTATTACGTTGGCGGATTGCTAAAGAATGTCCAAACTCACCTACTGCATTCTTATACAAGTCAAGTTCTGCAATAATCTTATCTTGATTATCAGGATCAAGTTACATCTTCATAACACAGCTGTTGAAGCCTCTTACAACCTCATTTTTACTTCTAAAGTTTGGGTTATAGTAAATTCCAGGGTTAAGAAAACAACCCGCTGCATGTAATGGACTGTGAAGCTGCTTATCCCATCTAGAATCAATGATCCTGGTGAATGGACTGAATATACTAACTTTGTTATTACATCTTGCTTTTATATTTTCCTTGACTCTTTCCATTGCATCATACAAGTATCTCATTGCAGGCTTCTCATCCCCGTCAACAAGTCGTAGAACACAAACCAAAGGCTCACTAATTTTAACAATAAATTGACATTGAGTCCAAAATTCTTTATCTTCTACAACGATCCCAGTTATCTCATTTCCTATGTTGCTCTTAGAATGACTTGATGCAATCCATTTATCACAAGTAAACATTTGTCTAAGTTCTTTCTTAAACAAGAGCAAGCATTGGATACTTAAAAAATTTGTCGCAAACCTTGTAATTGCAGGACGACACAAATCATGACCTTTGGTAAAATCTTTTCTCATCAATGCTAAAACCCAACCATGGTTATAGATAAACTTTGTTATCTTTTTTGCATTTTTTATAGTATCATCAATAAGAGGAAAATATTTTGGATCAGAAAAATTCTCCAATATTAAGTCTATGCAATGAGCTGCACATGGAGACCAGTAGAAAGAGCCATACTTCTGCTGTAACTTTTTTCCTGCAGCTTTATAACTTGCATCATTGTCCGTTATGAACTGCACAAGATTCTCAGCTCCAATTTCTTGAACAACCTCATCAAAGATATTAAACAATGTTTCAGCATCTTTTATAAGACCAGATGTGTCAACAGACTTCAAAAACATTGTACCCTTCGGACAATAAACTAAAAAGTTTATTATTGATTGCTGCTTCTGGTTTGTCCAACCATCTGCCATCAGTGAACAACCGGTCTCATTCCAAACCTTCTTAATTTGTTGCAAATAATCTTGAACCTCATCCACAGCCATCTTTAATAAATTTCCTCTCAATTCATATAAAGAAGGGCCCTTGAATCCTGGCCCAATGGCAGTCATGGCATCGATAGCTGGTTGATAAAATTTGGATTGAGCTGCATTGAAAGGCAGATTAGCATCATACCACCAGCGTGCTACAGCCATCTTTGCTTTTACAATAATCTCATTTGAACACATAGAACTCTTAATTGAAGGTTGGGCCCCAGGAGTTGTTTTTGGAGCAAAAAATCTACTAAATCCCCCCATTGAATTTCCAGTTCCAGATTCTTTCGACTTCCCTTTACCTTTTGAAAGTTGAGATTGTCCCTCCATACTATTACTATCATCAATATCATTAGATGTTAAATCTATATCACCTCCAATCTCTGAACTTATTTTTCTTTTCTTATCTCTACTTTTTTTCATTTCATTAAGTAACTCCTTCATTTGCCATTTGACATCTTCAGAAACCTTTTTACATGCTTCAACCAAGTGATCCCGCCACCTCTAATTATTTTATTGCAATATAAGCATTCAGTATTATTTCTTGCCCCTGGAATTGCACGTGCATGAGCCTATGCTGGATCTTCTGATCTTATAGGAGCAAGTATTGGAGTTGAAGTCATACAACCAGTTGATTGACAACTAGACATTTTTAACTATAAAAATATAAAAAATTAATACTTATAAGCAACCAAAGCTATAGATAATCCATTAATATAAATCTACAAAATATAAATCTAATTAAACTTTAATTATACATTTACAAAATATAAGCAAGAAAAAGCTTAGGAAAAGTAGTTCAAAAGTTTTAATCATACACCTACAAAATATAAATCTAAGTAAATTTTAATTTACTTGAAATTTGGACTAAAATAGTCCCAAATTTTCACTGGAGTTGTACTAAAACAACAATTGGTAATTTGGTACCCACTAATAATCCATTAATTTTTTAGATCAATTTAATTTTTCACAATTTTACCAATTGTAAACTGACAAAAACACAACCAAATAAACACAACCTAACATATTCACAACTAAAACAACATATTAGTTTCACTGTAATCACGATTCACAACCAATAGAATACTTTCACAGAATCACAAATAATAAATTGATTTCATAGAATCAAATATTCACAAAAAATAGATCAGAAAAAAAAAAAACAAACCGAAAGAAATTAGAAACCGTGTAAACATAAAAGTAAAACTGTAAAACATCAACAGACTAAACATGAGAGAGAGAGAGAGAGAGAGAGTCTGAGAAAGAGAGATGGTACTGGCGGATTTGAGAATCGGAGACGAGAGAAGCTGAAGGAGACGCAACGGCTAGGCACGACGGCGACCTGCGACGAGACGATGGCGACTTGCGGCGACGCCAGCGAGACGAAACTGTGAAAGTTCACACTAAAAGCTCAAAGAACTATGAAACAAAGCTCAAACTCGAAGGAAGAAGCCGATCCGGAACTCGATTTCGGGAAAAAAAAAAAAAACAAATTAAACCCTAACTTTGTGATGAAAAACCGAAATAGCCCCTGCAAGGTTGCATAAATTGCGAAAATGCCGGTTCCAGAAACCTTGTGCTCAGTACCAGGCGAAATTCGTGTTTCAGCCAAAACACAAAATATCGGCCGGTATATGTATGTATCGGCCGGTACGGCCGAAATATTTAGCGGTACGAAATTAGATGTTTTCTGTACCGGTTACTGTTCCGGTACGGCACATTTCGGTCGTACCGGCCGGTACGATACGGTACCAAAAACACTGATTAGAATACCTCCAAATAACAAACTATATACAATAATAAAAAAAATAGCATTACCAATTTCTTAAAGAAGTGATGGAAAGATATTGAGCTTGTACGATGATGAATCTTCAACTTCAATCTATTTATTTTGTTTATAAAATTTCACTCCTCCATAGAAGTTGTAAATATTAGGAAACAAAAATTATAAATAGGACATGTACAAAAATTCATTTAATTTACCTTATATGATAGATTATCAAATATATCATAAAGTTTTTCATAATCGGAACGTCAAACATCCTAAAAAGGATGTTCACATCCATATTCCTTGTTCTCGAACTTATTATAATGTTCATGACATCTCACCTTATATTTGCAGAATGCATTACACATAAGCTTATCAATAGGCTTACACTCCTCTCTTCGACTAAAATTTAGTTCAATTCTTGAAAAAATATGTACACAGATATTATCACTTGCATATTCTAAATTTTGCATATATATGAAATAACATTATAAATCAATTATTTAAATATCACCAAACAATACTTCTTGATAAAAATTTTCACATCTTGGAGAACTTTCTACCATAAACTCATAGCTAAAGGTGAATAAGTTCATGTAAAAGCACCCACATGCGATGCAAGCAAAGTTGCTGATTGTCCTTCACCTCTAGTATGTTCCTCAGAAATTATAACCTTAATCTTACACACTTGACAATATTTTTTCGATGTCATGCCTTCAATATTGATCTTGACGAGATTGTACTGTTAACTCCACATAAAATAATATCGTTGTAGAAATGAAGTAAATGATGGTTAGAAACAATATAATATGTATGAATTACCTTAATTGAAATAAAATAACTATCAAATTTTTACCTTCTTCTGTAAAGTCAATTTCTATTGGTGAGTTAGACGAAAGCTAGGAATAGGTGGAGATGGGATGTGAACTTCTTTCCTCTTTGGTCGCATAATTTCAAAACACTGATACATTCATTACATAAAATATTTGTCATAAAATGTCATTTGAACACAAAACCGATCAATCATCTATATCAATTTCAGTTGACCATTCACCCTCATTATCTGTAGATACTTCAAATGACTCAACATTTTGCTCAATTGTTGCATCAACAATTTCAGCGTCAATATCTTTCCTATGTAATGGAATCATCTTATACTGCCTCAAATCCACAAACAAGTTAAAGACGGGTTGATTTTCTTGGTATGCTTCTTGAGTAAAGTGATCATTTTCTTTTTCATTTTATCCCTCCGCCTCAGGGTTAACATCATAGATATTTCTTAGAGAAAACTTTTGTACTCTCGCCATTGATTTTCTAATTCGGGATCATCTAAATAAAATCTTGATATGCTTAGAAAGTCAAAATAAAAAGATAATCCTCATACCATTTTTTCGATGTATTAATACTAAAAAAATATTCATCATCATGTACTTCCTTTTGAGGATTGCTTAAACCCACCAATCACACTTAAACGAATACACTACAAGCTCCCTCAAATATCTCATTCCAATTATATCGACAATAACCCTATAGAAATCAATGTTTTTTTCGTTATGACTTCTTTCAACTAGGACACCACTAGTTTCTATTTTCCTATAGTGTTCTCGATCCATTGTGTGATACCTACTTTCCCATAGAAATACATGCATAATATCGAGCAATGCATCTCAAGAGGTTACGTGCAAATGCATGCAGTTCGTCCGACATATTGAATAAAATATAAACATACAAAAATAAACAATCATAATATTTTTTTGGTAATTCAAACTCGCAACTGTAATATCATTATTCGTTATTCAAACCATTTTGGAAACTCTTATTCATGTTTCTGATTTATATCATTTATTCACAGTTCTTTGAACACATTAATATGATTACTGAAATTGAAAATTACCAAATAATTTATAATCTTATAATTTTTTTAAGTAAATTACAATATTAATTAACAAATAATGAAAACTTATTTCATCTGGCTCTCTATCTCAGGATAATTGTTTTAGCACGTATCACTAAACTTTCTCGAACTCTCTTCCAAACAAATCATAACCACGCACTGCACCAAGTGGACGTACTTGTTGGAAAAATATAGAAAACTCATTTTGTCTTGCTTGGTCAACATCAACATTTCTTTACAGCCAATCAAATCTTATGTCAACCCCATGAAAGTATTTGGAACATAATATATGTCACTCATTGTCAATATATGTTTCTACAATTGACCCTTCTGGGCAAACCTTATTACCCACTGTGCGTTTCAACTTCCCAAGGAACCGTTCAATGGGATATATCTATCTATACTGGATGGTCCTGCAAGTCGAGTCTCACGTAGCAAATGAATAGTTAAATATTCTCCAGCTTACACAACATTATAGCAATTTTCCATTCTATACGATCCAAAACTTCTACATTCAACATTCTAGTACATAAGTTCTTAAAAAATGCACTTAACTCAGTCAAAGTTATGCGCACATCTCTCGTCAAGTAACTACGGATACCAATATGCAAGATACGTTGTAAAAATATATAACAATCATGACTTTTTAATTCAGTAATTTTCCAGTCATTTGTTTGCACACACCTTGTTAGATTCAAGGTATAACCATCTAGTAATTTAATCTTCATTAGTCACTCACAAAATGTAGCACTTTCATTCATTGACAATATATACTACCCAATCAGCATATAGACAGACAAACCACTTTATTGCAAGTGCATTTTTGGTCTTATTCCCAACTGTTTCAAATCATTTTGAGTTTAATATATCATTCATTTTGCCTTCAATTGACACTAAAGTTCCCAACTCGAACTCATATATATTTTTCTCAATATGTATAATATCAAGACTATACTGCAATTTTAACGTTAATCAATACGGGAGTTCGAAAAATATACACTTCTTTGTCTAATTCAACTCATTCGCAATTTATTTTCTCTTTCATTTTTTTTTACCAAATTTATTATGATCAACAACTACAAATTGTGCAAGTACATCTTGGCCAGAAAAATATGGTGGAGGGTGCCCCCATTCAACAGTGTCATCAAACATTCTATAATTTTCAGACCATTTATAGTCACAGGTAAAAATAGATGATAACCCATGAAGTATAGTTTTCTCTCATAAGTAAGCCATTCAGATTGGGTACGTTTGTTATAAGTCGGACATGCCATTTTCCCCTTCATACTCCAACCTGACAAGTTTTCATAAGTGAAAAAAATTATTTATTATCCATAACACAGCAGTATGCATCTTGAACTATTTGCATGTTAATGTATCAAATGTGAGGACCCATTCTCCAACAAATCTTTCAATTCTGCAATCAATGGCTATAAGTGTACGTCTATATCATTTCCCGGTAATTTCGAAAAATTCTGCAAAATATCATGAAATATGGATCTTTCATACACTTCCACGATAGTGGATTATATGGCTTACGTACAACTGGCCAAGTAATATAACTAGTACTCATGTTTTCAAACGGATTAAATCCATATGTTGCCAACCCAAGTCAGACATTACGAAGTTCTTCAGCAAACCATGGGTGTTTCAAATCAAATTCCTTCCAAATTTGAGAATCAGTAGGATGTGACAAGATCCCATCATTTCTGACTTTGGATGATGACTACTATGTCATGTCTATAGCCGTTGCACATGATATAAATAACTATTGTAATCTAGGTATCAATGGAAAGTGGCATACGATCTTTTGTGACACATTCTGCTTCTCAGATGTCTATCTAGATTCATGACAAATGAGAGACTCGTTCAATTGCTCATTCTCTTGCCAAAATAATACATAATCATTCTTACATGCATATATTACATTATAATCCAACCCTAGTCCTCTTTTCACTATTTTGCTTCATAGAAATTAGGAGGTAAAACATTATTTGATGGAAGTGCTTCTTTAAACAACTCGAGTAATATATTGACAATTTTAATTAATAATCAGCACATGAGTTTTTTGTAAAATAGTCTAACTGTAAATGACAACTTACTGTGCCTTTTGCAATCTGAATATAACTCACGTTGTGAATTATTCCACAAGCGTGCAAATTTTTTATGGCTCACATCATTTGAATTTAATGTGTCCATATCACCTTCATCCATGAATATTACCACACCATAGTCACCCAGCATTTGCTCCATATCCTCATCATATTCATCACCAACAACCTCTGACTGTACATCTTTATCGATGTCTTCTTCTTCATGTGGAGGCTCAAATAATGTTGGATATGATTTGCCGTGTAAGACCCAATCAGTATAATCCTAGTTAATACCTTTGATAAATAGATGCTCTCTCACCAAGTCTATCTTATGAGAACTCAAATTATTGCATTGTCGGCATGGGCATCTAATACTCCCGTCACTATTAATTGTATAGGATGCGAACTTCAAGAATTTCTTAACATTTTTAGCATATAAATTATAATCCTTACCTAAGCAATTTCTAACTCGCATCCAACTCTTATCCATACCTAATACCCTATTACAAATGGTCACGCACACATCAACAGGCACGCATGTATCTAATATATAGTGTAATTTCTTCATTTCATCGAGTAGTTGGTCCTTTTTTAACATAAATAGTCTATGCAACTTTATTTTCAATGAAAAATAGCATATCACTCTGTGAGGTACCTGTTGTTTACCTATCCTTGAGACCCATCTAGATGCGTTGCATTTATAATACTCATCTTTGTCGATATTATTCTTCCACAACAATACACAATCATTTGGGCATGCATACATCTTGATGTAACTAAAGCACAGTCCACGCTTCAAGCATGGAGTCTTGTTATATGAGTCAAGCAACAGAGCATAACGAAATGCAACTTCCAATAAATTTATAATCATGTTAAAGGATTTTATGCTCCAACCATCAATTGTCTCGATGAGAAGCAACTTCTATAACGCCCCAATAGAGGGCTCAAACCACATGGTTTATACTCTTTAAAAAAACTAGTTAATGAAACAATTGAAATTTCATTGAAACCTTATAAAGAGCAAGAACTTCTCATTATCAAACAAAGTGGAATCACATACACCACCTATCCTTACACATCATATGGGGTATCGTACGTGATGCCTCTATGCACATCCCAGCCTTGTATTTGTATCGTTTCAATGGCCACGGAGTTGACTCAGTCATTACTAAGCTCAATCCAGAAACCATTCGAACTGTGGTTAATTCGTTCAAACGTTATGAACTTAAGTCTCAAAAGGTTAAGAAATCGTTCGAATATCTGTTAATATGACGTTCGAACACAAATGTTAGACGTTCGAATGGGTTAGTCCTCTCAATAGTGTTTGAACAGTTATGTAACCGTTCGAAATATTGTTATAATGTTTGAACGCCTAATGAATCGATCAAACGTATAACACAAAACAATTTCAAATTATATTAACCAACATATAATTTTGTGGAGGCTTATGTGTCATATTTTATAACTAATTTTCTTAATTTTATTTTTTAAATTTTAGGTTGACAATGTCTTCTAAGGGATGAAAGCATGGTAGACCAGGGCAATTTTCCAGCAAATCATATTGAGAAAGAACTATTTTGTTGGAGCGTCAGGTGAAGATTTCTGACTTTCAAGATCTTCTCTGGGGGTCGTTCCTTGACAGCTGTCATCGTCGAGCATGGTTGGACATCAATCCTTGACCAGAAGGACGAAGCATGCGACCTCGTTTTTGAGTTTTATAGAGAGCTCGGTGGTTCCAGCTGAGATGACGATTAGGCATACACGATATCCATTCGGGGAGCCTCAGTTACATTTTCAATAGACAGACTTGCTGATTTCATTGGTATCCCAGGATTGTGGTATGCGGGGAGTCTACAACATATAGGAATAAGGTTGAGGATGAGGGCTCTAATAGAGATGGACTCGATGTCCTCGCTGATCATGAGATGAGGTAATTGGTTGTTGGTCCATATGCTCTTCCTTATGATGTAATGAAGAGTATCAAACAGGCTGATTTATTTGATTTCTTCGAGGTCATGAACTTAATCATTGCCAACAACATTCATCACCAGTAGCACAAGACAGAGGTTTACATGGATCGAGCAAAATTTATGATATGTATCACTCTTGGGGTGCCTATCCACCTAGTGGGTTATATATTTATTAGAATTCGATCAGAGACTTCCTACATTACGATGGATATATTGCCCTTTGGGATCCTGATCACACAATTTTTGCTACATACCGGGGTCTTGCTAGATATTGTTGAGCGTGTCTGGGAGCCGATTGGACCTATCAAATCCTTCACTCTGTCACGAAGCACGGGATACATGAGACTTCTTCTTCGTGCTCCTATTCCAGAATTGGTCGATACTCAAGGAGATGCACACCTTATAGATCATGGAGTATCGGCCGATGAGACATCCACACAGGCCGAGGCTTCAAGCACTGCTTGCTACTCATGATGAGATTGCAGGCATAGTGCATGCAGAGATCTACTCACAGACATCAGAGGTGATTGATGCAATGCATTTGAAGATCTATAGTGCCATCTCTGATTTACGTACAAAGATTAATGCTAGCATTTTTTATTTACGTACAAAAAGTGATGCCATATCTGTGACTTAGGTCATGATCACTACTCGGCTAATACAACTAGAGACACACCTAGCTGCAGTCGAGGATGTGGTTAGAAAGTTAGGTCAGTAGAGAATTAACCTGCCAATTTTTCGTTCGATCATATATAATATCCATTTGATTATTGATTAACCTTAACGTTCGAGCGTTGTTGTATGTTGTTCAAACGGTAAGTCAATATCCCACTAAATTTTGTTACTTAACGCGCAAAATTCTTGTTCAACCATATATAAATATTCGTTCGAATGTTTATTTTATTATGTTCAAACGTGTTTGTAAATGTTCGAATAGTGGTTTTATTAGGGATGAAATTTCTCATCCCTACATATACCATTCGAATAAAAAATTGATTGTTTGAATGGTTAACGCCTTCCGTTGTTTTTTAGGGATGAAATTTGAATTTTGTCCTTACAACTCATTTTTTGGGACGATTTTCATTTTGTCCCAAAAAAAAATTGTCCCAATATCATATTTTTATTGTAGTGTATAATGTATATATCTTCCAAGGAAAGAAAAACCTTCAAATATTACCATCTTCATTTTCAAAGAACATCTTATACATTTTGATATGCACATTCCAACAACTTTTATCATTGTCAATAAAGTGATTTGCCACTTTTTGCTTCAGAAATAGAGCTACCATTTAGATTATCATCCAAGATATATAATGGAATGGATAACCATTTTTCTTTCCATATTCGTATATTTTGTCCGTTCCCAACTCTCCATGCACACCTTTCCTTCAATATCCATTTAGTTTCATGGATTCCCCTCCAAGCATATAATGGATATATATTTTAATTTAAAAAGCTAATAAAACAAAGATTGGTTGTTTTGTAGCAACCTCCATCCTTGCCTTGCAAGGAGTGCCAAATGAGTGGTTAAATCTTCTTTATATTAATTTGTTTTTTTAGTTTTGTTTGAGTTTTAGTGAGGACATTTGAACCAATTCACTAGAAAAATTTTAAATGGGGATTTATATATATAAATATATGTATATATATATGTCAACATAAATAAAAAAAGAATAAGGTCACTAATCTCATCTTTACACTCATTTAATTTGTCTAAAAGGCAGAAGAAATTTGAAATGTGGATTTCTCACAAAAACATCTAAGTTCTCTATTACTCATACAAAAACGCCTTGGAGAATTTGAGAGTCTGAATTTTAATTAGTTACTCCTTGGAATCTATTAAATTAATTCTAAAAATTTAAATTCTCTACCAATTTATCTGTAATACCTCAAATACCAAAAATGGAGAACCTGTTTTAAATTTGCCACAAACACAATTCTTATAAAAATATTGTACTTACTTAGTAATATATATGTTGGATTTTCATGTAATATTCATTTCATCTATGCCTCATGTTCTTTGTAACAACTCTATTTCACTCAAAACTAATCCTTGTGGTTCTAAAAACATGTTTTCATCATGGCATGGAATGAAGGGGAATCACTAATATGATTGAGCCAAAGATTTATTAGTTGCAACTAAAATAAAGATTCTTGGTTAATCTCCTCTTGGACAAGAACCATGAACAACATAAAACAAATCTTCTTTTAAATCCCTATCAAAACAATAGAACAAAACCGAACTCTCAATGGGGTGGGTAGATTAAGTAGGCAGTTGACTAGTAGTAAATGACAATATTGTTAAAACCACGTGTGACTAGGTAATTAAACCCATATTTATTTTTCTCATATATAGGTGTTCTAATTAGAATCAATTACTACAACATACAATCGATTGAGTTCACTGCATTGTCATGAGTGCTACGTGATAATTAAAATTTAGGTTGACAATTAAAATGAGATTCAATTAATTTCCAATTTGGTAATATAATCAATTACAAAAAAGACACGTACATTATATTTTAGTTAATAAAACTCACCAAACCCTCTTAAATCCAACTGGTTGATCTTTTTTTTTTTTATATAAATTTTACTGAAAAGGTTATCCGGTAATTAATAGGATGGATTAATTGATCAACTTAATGACTAGCTAACTCGATCGATGAGCATTTTATGATCATGATATAACGAGAAGTGGCTTCATCCATTAATGGTCATGTGCCAGTGACATCTACGTTGGTACCTAATTAACTGACAAACCCAGGTGATCATATGCATATCTATCCAAGTCATGATTGTTAAGAATATAATACAAATAATTAAAATATATCCTTTTTTTTATCAGTTAAGTTTTTTAGACAAGTGATAATTTTAATAATTAAATATTTTATATGTTGAGCCCATTTATTAAGAGGAGTATAAAAAATATAATCAAATAATCAAAATCCACCTCTTCTATTAGGTTATACTTTTAAGATCAGAAATGGTGATTTTACAATAATCACACTAGCTCGCCCGAAGATCAATGTGGCGAGAGAGAGAATCATTATCAATATAAAACACTTAAAAAGTCGATGGAAAATCCCTCACATGTACTACTTACATAACATCTAGCTAGCTATGAGCAAAATGGGAGTTGAAGAAATTCTCTAGAAGTATTGCAGAACTATATATAGTCTTCATCATGTCAATTATGACAGCCTAGTCTGGCTTAACTTATAGGTCCTTATAAACTACAGAGAAGACTTAGAACACTTCAAAAGAGTTGTACATCCAAGAAGACCTCCACCCTCAACTCCTTGTTCTTGCACATATAGTCTTTGAAATGGCCAAGCAAGGCATTGCATGGAGTGGACCTCTATCCCTAAACTCTTTAATTATGGCCACGCAAGTCTCAACTACATGTACTGATGTATGTAGTAGTACTGTCAAATAAGGCTAGCTGAGGCCATGCATGAGGTGCAACTACCCGAAAACTTCATTATCTATGTTGCAGTATGTGTGTGTGTGCGCACGTGCATAACTACAATAAATATTGCCTTTTGCATCCTAATCTTTTGAGGGGAATCGGTTTTGGTCACACTTCTCTAGCAAAAATTAGCTCGTTGAATGATTCCGAGGGTATAAAAGGTGTCAAGTGTTATGAACAGTATTGAATATAAATTGTGACCACTTCGTTTTAATCGTGACAACTAATATCCACCGTAAATCTTTTTAAAGACTTTCGACAAGTCAAGCTCCTTGAAAGACCCAATGCTGGATAGCTACCTTCTCGTTTGGCTTTACACATAATTGGGATTTGATGGCGTCCCTGTTGCTATTTAAAGTTCTAGAAGTCTCTGCAGTTTCAACTAATGAAAGTGAGCTTCTATCTTTATATCTTTCTTTGTTCATGTTTTATTTTATGTTTGTTCTTTTTTTTCCTCCTATTTTGCCTACTATTTTCTTGCTAACTTGCTTATTCCACTTAATGCACCTAATGTATATCTACTAATATGATACAATGGCAGGTTCTATTACGCAGAAAAAGGTCTATGGAAATCTTCCACAGATGAATGGGCAGACTTATTGGTAAAATTGTTATTGGTAAAACTATTATTGTTTGCACAACCATTATTATTGAAGATGAGATATGTATCTTTTTGCTATGAAATTCTTATATTTAGTTCGTAGCTTGAATAGCTTGATTCTAGTATTGAGAGTTCCTCCAAACAAGGTATATTATTAGATCTCAACGATCATTTCTTCATCCAAACAATACATATTACCCTTGCAATTGAGTTGACCTTTGTGATAACATAGGTCTTGGGTACTAACAAAGGATTTCAAAATACCAATGGTGATTATGAAAATAGAATATGCAAGTTATTTATATTATAGGTAGAAAATGAGAAAACATTGAGATTAGGTATTTCGAGGAGCATTGTGAACAAAGATTGTGAAAAAAATCATGAATACTTTTTTTTTTTTTTGTTGGAAGTCTTTTCTTTATGTTAAATTTAGTAACTTTTATTTTATTTTTTTACCAAGGTTCAGATGGATAAAACTTGAATGCAAATTGAAGATTGATTGCTTTCCAATGAATATGTTGAAGGAGTTAATCAATTCATATCGAGGCTCAAGTTAATGCTCCCGAGAGTGATACTATTAGTTGTCCATGTCAAAGATGCCATAATAATTTTTTCCATCTGAGAAATATCATGGAGGGTCATTTGTTCATCAAAGAGATTAACTTGAAATGGATATTTCATGGAGAGGGAGAATCTTTGAATGCCACTCTTTCAGACAATGGAAATGATGGAACCGACTTCAGTGACTACATTGATGAAAGAGGCGAGATGTTAGGTAACATTCGAGTAGGATCATTTATGGATTATACAATTGATTTAAATGTTGGTGGTACTAAAGAATACAACCTTTGTGATCCAAAACACCAAACCTTTGAAGGGTACTTGTTGGATAATGCACAAAATCTACTCTATCCATCATGTGCAAAGTTCTTGAAGCTATCATTTGTAGTGAAGTTGTGATACCTCATATGATATCTAAGGGTAAGTGATATATGGAATCCCATATTGCTTAGGAATGGAAAGTTATTACACTAAGGTTTCAATGGAACTCCAATTGTATCATTGACAAGTTCTTTTAGAATATAGGCCATATGGTTCGGGCTTTCCATTAGGGCGTTACAAATGGTATCAGAACTTACCCTAATGTAGGACTTAAGCTATGCCACCCTTTTTCAAAACTCCATGGACATGTAGAAGATAACTTCTATACCCACTCAAATAGCGATTACAAAAATCAAGGAGTATATCCCTCTCCTATTTCTTGTCTTTCCACTTTCGTCGTTCAAGAACAAACACTTCGGCTATGATCGAAAGGAAGAATTTGAGGGGGGAGATTATGATACCTCATATGATGTGTAAAGGTAGGTGTAAGGGATCCCACATTGCTTAGAAATGAGAAGTTCTTTCTCTTTATAAGATTTCAATGTGGCTCCAATTGGATAGTATAGGCCATGTGGTTTGGGCCCTCCATTGGAGGTTACAGAAGTTGATTCTCATCAAAACAATTGGTAGTTGGAGCGTGAAGTCCTTTAACATGGTTATAAAGCTCTTGAAGCTGCATTTTCTTATGCTCTCTTACTTGACTCATATAACGAGGCTCGCCACTTGAAGCGTGGATTGGGCTTTAGTTACACCAAGATACATGCACACCTAAATGATTGTGTATTGTTGTGGAAGGATAATATCGACAAAGATGAGTGTCTTAAATGCAACGCATCTAGGAAGGTCTCAAGCATAGATAAACAACGGGTACCTCACAAAGTGATACGCTATTTTCCTTTGAAAATAAGGTTGCATAGACTATTTATGCCAAAAAAGATAGCACAAGCCATGATATGGCATAAAGAAGAACATGTTGATGATCCGAGTTGTATGAGGCATCTGGTAGATTCTAGGGTCTAGAAAGCTTTTGATAACAAACATACTTGGTTTGCCAAAGATGCTTGTAATGTAAGACTTGAGCTAGTGAGTGAGGGGTTCAACCCATTCAATAACATGAACAAACCTACATCATATGGCCAGTAATACTTGTGCCTTACAATTTATCCCCTTGGCCATGCATAAAAGATCCATACCTCATGATGTCATTGCTAATTCCTAGTCCCAAATCACCAGAAAATGATATTAATATATTTTTACGTCCTTTAGTGGATGACTTGAAAGAATAATGAGAGGATTATATTCATACATATGATGCATTCAATGTATAGATGTTTCAATTATATCCAACATTATTTTGGACTATCAATGACTTTCCTACATATGTCAATCTTTTGGGTAGAGAACGAAGAAAAATATGGCATGTCCTACATATAATGTTGAAATCGAATATATGTGGTTAGTCTATGGGCATAAACATCATTAGTTGTTGGTGCTCGACCATAGTAAAAAGAAAAAAAAAATTATTGACGGTAAAGAAAATGATCGTGCCCAACCTATAAAACTTACTAACCAAGCTATACTTAAACAATTATTCATGGTCCCTAATGTGCAATTGGGAAAATTTAAGGAAGAGGAAACAAACACCAAATGAATTAAATTGGACGAAAAAAGAGCATATTCTTTTACCTTTTGTATTGGCCATATTTGGAATTGAGACATAATTTCAACGTAATGCATATTGAGAAAAATATTAATGATAATGTATTGGAAACAATGTTGAATATCGAAGGAAAAAGTAAGGACACCACAAATGCACATAGGGATTAGGCCAATGTTGGTGAACAGACTTTACTTGATACTTGGCATAGTCGACTTGGGCATTCATCTCTTCATTTGGTCAAAAGCATTTTGTTTTCCAATAAACTCCCTATTTCTAGTAATAAGACTTTTGCTATTTTCAACTCATTTCAACAAGCTAAAAGTTAGGATTTGCCTTTTCATTTATCGGCTTCTCGATCTAAATATTCGATATATTTAATTTTTCTGATGTTTGGGGGACCTTTCCCATCCCCTCTGTTGAAGGATATCACTATTATGTTTTTTTTTTATGATCAAACAAATTTACATGGCTTTATCTTCTTACAAAAAAACTTGACGTGAAACCTACCTTCTACAATTTTCAAAAACCTATTGAATGTCAATTTGAGAGAAAAATCAAATCCGTTCAAACAGATTGTGGTGGGGAATATAGGCAACTGCACACATTTTTTTAAGTCTCTTGGTATTACTTATCATCTCATATATCCTCACACCCATCAATAAAATGGGTTAGCCGAAAGAAAGCACCGCCACTTGGTGGAAATTGGACTCTCTCTAATGGCTCATGCCTATATTCCCAAAGCTTATTGGTCTTATGCATTTCAAACAGCATGCTTTCTCATCCATCGACTTGCTTCTCCAGTTATTCAAAAATAAATCCCTCATTGGATGTCTTTTCCATACTAAGCTTGACTAAACTTTTTTTTAAGGCATTTAAGTCTGCATGTTTGACGCCAGACAGGATAGCGATTATCCTGCAGGCTAGTTCCAACAGATGATTTACAGGAAAAAATTCGCCCAAAACCAGAGAGAAAAGTCTCTAGGGTTTAACGAAATATTATAAAATCCAACCAAATCATCCAAATCAGTCCACAAGCCGGACTGTTATAGCCAAAAATCGTGTTTATCCGAATTTTGCCAAAAATAGCAAATCTCGGAAATCACGCTAAATTGAAATTCAAAATAAATTAAGCAATCTATTTTAAATCCGGCCCAAATCGGATTTAAAACGACTTCCTAACTGACAAGCGAAAAATTATCATAAATAGTAAAAAATAACTAAAACTAGTGATTCGGAAGAGAAAACAGCAGAATTTGAGGTCGAAAAAAAGGCACATGGAGCTATGCTCATGTGGACAGCGTGCGCGTCGAAAGGAGCTTTTCGAATTGGGGTCTTATGTGCGATTCCGACACCCGTAGCCAAAGTTATGGCCAAAAGACTGAAACACACTCAAAACGGCCCCAATGAGGAACATATCACAATCAATTCCTGCCTTTGCACTGATCTGCCAACTCATGGTATCTCAGCGCCATTAAGGTGCAATCTGACAGTTCAGCATCATCTGTCTCGAATCCCCCTGCATCAATGTTGGCCCAACTTAAGGTCTTATAATGCCCACAAGTTTGATTATCGATCCCACTTGTGCCTGTTCCTCAGTTACAACACCTCTCACAAAGGCTACCATTACCTTCATATCCCATCTGGCAGGATCTACATATCAGGACATGTAATTTTTTTACGAGGGATAGTTTTCTTTTCAAGAATATTCAAACTCAAAACTTACTCCAAATGTGGCCGAACTCCAGCAAGGCTCTTTACCTCTTTGTTTGCTGGTTCATCAGCAGGCCCAACCCCACATGACTTAAGTGAGACACTCAATTTTTCATTAGGCCCAGATCCAGCTCCTATTTCATGATCAATGCCCAGGTCATGTGACGCTACAGTGTCGCCTTCTTCCTCTCATCAACTCAACAACAGCTCTACTCCTGTCGTTGAGATCTCAGTACTTTCGAAAAGCCCAAGCACTGCTCCACCAGCAGCGCCTCATGCCTATCTGATGCGTACTAGACTCTAGGACAATATTCGATGTCCCAAAACTCGTACCGATGGGACCATTTCGTGTCATGCACTGCTTTCTACCACTGCCTTCGCCGAGCATGAGTCATGTGTTTTACTACAGCTTCCAAACACCCATTGTGCCCTATTGTGCAATGGTACCTGGAAGCTCGTCCCGACCTCTCCCAATGAATATCATCCGATGTGAATGGGTTTCTTGCCTCAAATGTAACGCCGATGGTAGCATCCAACGCCACAAAACACTATTGGTGGCCAAAGGTTACTACCAACAACCTGGGCTCACTATGGTGAGACCTTCAATTCGGTCGTGAAATCACAAACCATTTGGCTCATCTTATTTTTAGCCGTCACTCGGTGTTGGCAAGTTCGGCAACTTGATGTTCAAAACGCCTGCACGACCATATTACAGAATTAGTTTTCATGGCCCAACCACTTGGCTCCATCCACCCTCAATACCCAGATCATGTTTGTCAGCTCCACAAGGCCATTTTTGGCCTCAAGTAAGCCCCACACTCTTGGTTTTCTAAATTAAGTTCTCGACTTCATGAGTTTGGTTTCTTCTCCTCTAAAGTCGATATCTCCCTCTGTATCTATAGACAACACACTCTAGAGCTCTTTGCTTACCTATCAAAGATCTCAACCAGTTAAATTACTTCTTCGGTATTCAAGCTTATTTTGATTTTGACGGAGTTTTCTATCACAACAAAAATACATAATGGATCTCCTTCACCGTACAAACATGACCAAATTTATATATTTTTATATATATATAGATATAAATATCAACAAAATAAATTAAGCATGCTCTAAAGTAAAATAAAGTCAGAGATAAAAAAAAAAAAAAAGAACAAGTAATTTCTTCTACCATAAATCTATAATTGCGATCATTTGTAATGTCTTCTCTAGATTTTAAAGTTGAGCATTAATTAACTTCTAGGCTCATGTAGGATTAGTTTCAATATGTCATTATTTTGAATATTTATTGATCGATATTTCATATCTCACGACAATTCATTTGTCTATATTTTTCATCATTAAAAATTGATTGTGTTAATTAGTGTTAATTATCTTTATTTTATGGTCTAAACAATATTGGTGTTAATTATCATTAAGAAAATCCGAGCCTATCATCCATCTAGACCTCAAAATATATGAAATTAACTGCTCACTTGGAATAATAGCAATTGATCCATGTCTAACTAGTTAACCAGTTATTGATTTTAAGACGTTTGTTAACTGACTTATTAAAATGAAGTTATAAAGTGTCATTTCATTAAATTAAATATGCATTCTCATGCACACATCCCCACTTAGCTAGTACTACGCAAATAATGCATTCTCCATTTCTACTCCTTCTCTTGCTCATATCCATGGCCACTGCAGCCCAACTCCAGCCAGGTTTCTACTTAGGAACATGCCCAGATGTTGAATTCACCGTTCGAAAAGTTATTAATTAGAGAATCCCGGAGTGTTGCCTCGGTCATGCGTTGCCTCGGTTATGTAGCGAGGAAGCAGTCTTTCTAGATGAGTTTATATCATGGAATGCAAAAATGTTGATGCCAGTTCTCGGAAAAAGCTTTTTAGCACGAAATATTGCCTAAATCTCGGCTATTATTTGTCGTCGCAAAGGGTGAGTAGATAAAAGCTACATCCCCCCGCCCCTGCGATAATTAATCTTCTCTTCCAAATTAACTGTAGAGGGCCTCCTATTCATTGACCAAATCAGAAACCCTGCCCTCTGTCTTCCCCCTCCCAGTTGCTCTTCCCCCTCCCCCTCCTGCAGCCACTGATCCCCACCTCCGCCCTATCGCGCATAGACGAAATCGCCACCCCCTCCCTCGCATACCCAGTTCATCTCCCCGGTCCCTCGCTCAGCGATTCCCCCACCCCTCCCTCCCACACAGCCCCGATTTGGCCACCGCCTCCCTTTCACTCAACTCCGCTTCCACCAAGGAATTCCTCTACACCATTAAACTTGCTCTTCCTTGCGTGGACCTCGACACCTATTGTAAGTAAGTTTTCAATTTATGCTCTAACATAATTTTTTGTTGGATTTTAGGCTTCGTTTTCCCATAGTCCTTATTGCATTTCATGTGAATCGAGGGTTCAATTTACACGCCGTTCCTGGTGGTAATCTCTCTCTTGTTATTCTGCTGCATGGATTCTGCCGTGTTTTACTTTCCTCATTCAGTGTTGCTTAGTTTTGGTAGTGATTTGTTCTATTGCCCTGATTTTCATTGGTTGCTACGTGGATTTTCTAATCTTATTTCCATCTATTCTGCTTATAGTTTTGATTTTCTGCCACAAAGTGTTTTTTGCCCTTCTTTGATTGACATGATTGAATTCTGCTGTCGTTGATTCTATTTATAGTTCTGGTAGTCATCTCTTTCTGGATTAAGTGATTTTGTATTCAATTTGATTGAATACAATAGAGCATAAAACGGTGGGTGATGTTCAAATACAAAATCAGGTCGATAATTCTAAATGCTATTTATGGGCCATGCTGTTTATATACTTAAGTTGGTCACAACAGATTAAAGAATCATCAGAGAACGGGAGATGTGATAGAATAATCTCGCAATATTTTCGAGAACCCACCAAGAAGCCTGATGAGAGCCCTTTATTTATTTCTGCTGATAGCATTCTACACAATACTTACACAGTATTGAGTAGAGTTCGGGGGGGGGGGGGGGGGGGGATAAGGGATCTCTCTGTTTCATCGGGATAAGGGATCTCTCTATTTCATTCCCTAGGAGCTATTAAAGAAGTCTGAAGGGATGCTTTTTTTTAATACTGAAAAGCGTACCATAAAAAAGGTTGAGCTAAGTAAATGTAGCAAAATCCCCAATTCACATGGCTATAAATCTTCTCCAGATTTAAATTACAAAGCACACCTGGACTCCCTGATCTAATTTAATAGTAGGATAAAACTATCCATAATCAAGTGCCTATGATATCAAGAGGAATATTAGTCATCAATCAATAGCAAAGAAAGGAAAAGAAAATAGATATTGACATGTTTGATGCATCACTTAATAATAATGTAGAGCTATCTCTCATCTATTCTCTTCCCTGGTACTTCCAGCAACTAACTGCTATAACTATTGATGCCAGCATACCTCTTGCACAATATTCTTCAATACCAATTTTGGGTTTTTGACTGAACCTCCTGCATAAAGATATTGACATCTTTTCAGCAAGACCAGATACATCCCCAATTTAGTGCAAAAGCATCAACCACCTGCAGAGTGTGGTAATTATCAGTCAACCTAACATAAAATTTGCACATCCCTAAAAAATTGTGATATCCTAGGAATTCAACAGTTCCTCAAATACAAGCAAGATGATAATGCTGATTTTTTTGTACTTTGTATAGCAGAAAAGGAATTGATTAAACCATTAAGATATAACCAAGAAATGTGTTTAGAAACTATCATTTACAATATATAAGATGAGTATCTACTATTGCTCAATATACTGAAGTTCCACAAGGCAAGCATGAACAAAATATGACCTTATTGTAATTAGAAAAACAACAAAATTAAATTAGATGCAGTAAGTTTTATACTAAATTCCATGGTTTTAATGCAAGAGAGTTTTCCAAGGTTCATTGAATCTGGGTCATAGTTCAAAGAAAAAATTTGGGGTGACAGAAACAGGTTGTAGACAGAATGGAAAAATACCACCTTGTCCCCACAATGACGGAATTATGATAAATACAAACTCAAGTATCAAGCCATCATTGGGTCTACCATTGTCATATAAGTTAATATGGTGTTGATACTTTTAAACCAAAACATATAAATCAAACTAAATACTAAATTCATGCTAGTAAAATGACTACACATAAAGTGTATAAAAAAAACAAATGCTAAAAGAAAAAAAATCTCAAGTTGCAAGGTGGTTTGGATTGCGGCTTTAAGTTGTGTTATATGAGAATTTTATGATATTAAGAAGTCCCTTACATTGGCTTGTGTCACATGTGTTCGAGGACAAAGAGACTTTGATTTGGTCAATGAATATGCTTTAAGGTTCCAAGAGAGGGCTGCCCTTTGTTTACTTATTTTAGATGTTTTGGCTGTGCTTAATTCACTAGTTTGTTTTGTTGCCTATTTGGAAATGAGCTTATCAAGTTGCTACTTTAGATTTACAAATTATGTACTCTAGTCTCTCTAATAAAGAGAGGTTATGAAGGCAGTCAAGTTGGAAATCAGGGGAAGTTTTAAGGTTCACAGCAAAGAAATTCAATGATATGTCCACAAAATGCAAAATATTGTGCCCAGAGATTTCAGTACAAAATTCACTTATCGAGATATTTTTTTATATACCTAGGCCACAAGATTCTTTTTTTAAGCTTTCTTACCTTTTGTTGTGAACTTCTTCTCCATGTCTTTATTACTTCTTGAAAGTACTTGCTAATTCATTGAAAAGAGAGAGCACAATCTCGTGCTTGATTCCATGAATTTATTTCTTTTTTTATTCATCTTGTGGTTATATATGGTGTTCATGTCCCATACATAGAAAGAAGAAGAAGTGTCCAAAAACTCAGTTGAACTGTGGAATCTTCTATCACTTACTACCCTTTATTTCTAAATTAGGAAAACTAAATAGCTGTAATAATTAGTAATCCAATTAAATAAACTAACTTTTGTTGTATAATTTATTTTATTAGCCACTTGGACTGGATATATTAATATTTATTTTACAAGTTTAACTTAATGAGCAATACATTTAATTTTGTGGGGCATGATAACACAACTGACTGACTTTTGTGGTTTTATAACAGTAGTTGTCATTTAATAATAATATAGTGGGATAGTTGATGATAGTATTCCATAGTAACAAAGATTCATTCTTTGAAACCGTATGGAATAGAGATTTTTCAATAGGAGAAAATCTCTATTCCTTTGGTCAATTCTATTGTATATAGTCTTTTCAAACTTGATTTAATATTATTATTACTCAACTCGAGTTTTACTTTGCATTTTATCTATGGTCTATTTGGAACCTTGCAAGGTGGGTTAAAGAATTCTAGGAGATACAACTAAAAAACAATCATGCTTTATGAAGACTTCGGTTTGAGATGGTCCTCTTTGGGGTTGAGATGGTCCCCTTTGGGGTTGAGATAGTCTCTTTTGGGGTTTAGAGGATGACTGACTTACTGAGTTGAGTATCCTTTTAGAAGGAAAATCATTTCATTGGCATGTCAGTGGTTATTACCAGCTCTAAACTCGACTACCAACAATCCTACTTGTATGAAACTAACAGCGCAAAAGGTTTTCACATGTAGAGTACTCCTTATGGAGAATGGATATCTGATTCCATTTTCAAGGCTATTGAATTACTCCTTTTCACTGTGTACAAAAATATGCCACTAAAGTTTTTCAATTTTATTTTTTACACCCTCGTGCAGTTTGTCGACTTCATAAAAGTCTTAATAAGTCCAAGAGTTGTAGTCTTTGCCTAAGTAGTATCCAATTTAGTAATTTCTTAGAAAATATCAATTAATTCAACTTTGCTAGGCTAGATGGGGAAACACTTAAGTCTTATGAAATATGTAAACATCTATTGTAGTCATTTTCATATCTTGAGGTGGTTGGGAAAAAAACTGCATGATAATTCATTAATACTTGAAAACTGAGGTGACAGTATTGACAGGGATTTCTAATTAGGACAAAGTAGGCTATGGTACTGAAATGGATATGGTTATAATTTAGGCGTCGAGCACTTGATCATAATGTGTACTTAAACTCTCATTCTGACTATAGGGTGAATTGTGGACGCTTTCTTGTTCATTATCCCCTTATGCATACAAATGTCATTAGGGTGGTCTTATATGCAAAATTTTCAGCTATGCCTTTTGCTATCTTTGTTGTTTATTAACGGTGGAATAATAAAAACTTGCTTATTTATAGACGGAATTGCAAAAGTATAGGGTTTAAGTTCATTATGTTTAGTCTTGCCATATCCCATTAAACCTATTGTCACAACATGTGCTTTGGAGTTCTCTTACATAATGAGGGAACATGTGCTTTGGAACGGTGTAAATAGGTTGGGGGTATTCGTGACCATGTGTCCAGGTTGAATGGAAGTACTAATAACACCACTTTTGGTTCATGGAAGTACATATCAGAGACTTCCATGCAAAATGCATGTCTCATTTAAGTGGATGTACTAATACTCATTCAGTAAAATTCGATATTGAATGCGTGAGCTTTAATTTGGGTAGGTGCCTCAAATTATACCAAGTGCTAGATGTTGTTACATGTTTCAGGCCAAAACTGAACTCACGGCCCAAATTCACAGTGCATCACACAAGAAATCACGGTCCAAATTGGCATACATGCCAATTATACATCCTTTTTCACCTCTTTCTACCCATACCCCACAATTTGGCTTTTACACCTATTGAGAAGTTGACTATTTTTTTTTATCTTTGACTTATCTTTTTTGTCATAGGTAATAGATAAATGTTATATATATGGGTGAAGTAGACATAGCCCATTCAAACACAAAAGCAAGTTTTAATGACTTATCTACATATATGTGGGTTATTAGAGCAAATAACCCCACTGCAACAAATACCGCTTAATTAGTTCAATTGAGATGTTAGCCACCAATTAAGACTAATATTTATTAATTTTCTCTTCGAAGGTCATTGCACCATGTGCCAAAGCTATCATAATTAGCATTTTCCCACTAGCTGGGCAGCTGCATAAGATGGATAAGACTTGGATGCATATTGAAGACAAATTGCATTCCACTGAGTATGATGAAGGTGTTAGACAATTCTTAGCCATGGCGCAAGCTCATGCATCGACAACTGATCAGATTAGGTGTCCATGTAGGAGATGCCGAAATAGAGCATTCCACTCTATTCGTGTCGTGGAAGATCATTTGTTTTTAAGAGGAATTGATTCAACCTATAAATAATGGATTTTTCATGGAGAAGAGGATCCGATCCTAAATTCTACATTCTTTGACGAAGAAGATAATGATGCATCTTCTTACAATCAGTACATCGATGATGTCGACGAGATGTTAGATGACATTCGTCATTTGTCGTTTATGGATAATTCAGATATCAATGAAGGAAATGCAAATGATAATTACTAACCCTCCACCTCTAATGCTCTAACCAACTATAATTTCGACGAGTTGGTTGCCGACGCACGACGGCTACTTTATCCTGGATGTGCTAAGTTCTTGAAACTATCATTCATTGTCAAGCTGCTTCACATCAAGAGTATAGGTGGTTGGACCGTGAAGTCATTTGACATGGTAATCAAGCTTTTGCATAATGTATTTCCCAACGCTCTATTTCCAGATTCATATAACAATGCTCGTCGCTTAGAGCATAGCTTGGGCTTTAGTTATG
Organism: Cyclocarya paliurus; assembly: GCA_029856935.1. Classification (NCBI taxonomy): domain Eukaryota; kingdom Viridiplantae; phylum Streptophyta; class Magnoliopsida; order Fagales; family Juglandaceae; genus Cyclocarya; species Cyclocarya paliurus. The sequence continues at coordinate 11,383,581 of CM056956.1, read as the reverse complement.
AAAATTTACATGTGTGCCCAAATGATTGTGTGTTGTTTTGGAAGGAGAATGCATCGTACAATGAATGCCCTAAATGCCAAGCATCTAGGTGGATTGTAAGCACAAGTGAGCAATGGATGGCACCACAAAAGGTTCTTCAATACTTCCCCCTGAAGCCGCACTTGCATAGGCTGTTTATGTCAACGAAGACAACCCAAGCCATGAGATGGCATAAAGATGCACATGTTGACGATCCAACATTCATGCGACATCCAGCAGATTCAAGGGTATGGAAGGACTTAGATAACAAACATGTTGCCTTTTTTCACGATCATGTTACAATGTTAGACTTGGGTTGGCTAGCGATGAATTTAACCCATTCAATAATATAAGTAGGTCATACAGTATTTGGCTGGTACTACTTATGCCTTACAACTTGCCCCCTTGGTCATTCATGAAAGATTCATACACCATGTTGTCTTTGTTAATCTCTGGCCCTAAGTCACCAGGGAATGATATTGATGTGTTCTTACGTCCTCTTGTCGATAAGTTGAAGGAATTATGGGAAGCGGGCATTCGGACATTTGATGCGTACAGTAGCCAAATGTTTAGCTTGCATGCAGCACTACTTTGGACTATAAATGACTTCCCCGCATACACCAATCTTTCTAGATGGAGCACGAAGGGCAAGATGGCATGTCCTTCATATGGATCTGACACAAATTCTTCTTGGTTGGTATATGGGTGAAAGCATTGCTATATGGGGCATCAATGGTGGTTGCCACCAAATCACAGTTGAAGACGGAAAAAAAACTCTTTTAATGGGTGCGAGGAGCATGGACTCCAACCATCAAGGGTCGAAGGAAAGGATTTGTTAGAACAATTATGTGCAGTCTCACATTTCCAGTTTGGCAAATCTGGTTCGAAGAGGAAACAAATGCCCAATCAACTAAATTAGACCAAAAAATCTATCTTCTTTGAGCTTCCTTACTGGTTAGACTTAGGCTTGAGACATAACCTTGATGTCATGCATATTGAGAAAAACATATGCGATAGCATGTTCGAAACATTGCTAAATATTGAGGGAAAAACTAAGGACTCCGCCAACACCTGTCTTGACTTGGCAAACCTTGGAATAAGAAAAGAATTGCATTTACAACATGATGGGGACCGTATTACTATGAGTCTTGGTTGCTACATGTTAAACTTAAATGAGCGAAGGATTTTTTGTGATTGGTTATCAAAAGTGAAATTTCCTGATGGTTTTGTATTGAACATTGCCTGTTGTGTGAATGCTAGTGATGGAAAGATCATTGGAATGAAGAACCATGACTGTCATGTCTTCTTGCAAGAACTGTTGCCGTTTGTGATTGGTGGGTTCTTACGGTCTCATATGCGTCAAACCTTAATAGATTTAAGCTCATTCTTCAAAAAATTATGTTCCCGAACTTTGAACTTATCAGTGTTGACATGTCTTCAAGCTAATATTCCCATCATTCTCTGCAAACTAGAAATGATTTTCCCTCCAAATTTTTTTGATATCATGGTGCATCTTGCCATTCACCTGCCAGAGGAGGCATTCCTAGCAGAACTCGTGCAATACAGGTGGATGTACCCTTTCAAAAGATATCTAGGGAAGTTCAAGCGGTACGCCGCAACAGAACTCGGCCAGAGGGCTCAATTGCTGAGGCATATGTGCATCTCGAGAGTCTTACATTTTGCTCTATGTACCTCCATGATATCAAAACTAGATATAATCACAAGGAACACAACAATAATGTTCGTATTGGGACAACTGAACCGGGTAATGAGCTAAGTTTATCTATTTTCTCACAAAAGGTAAGACCATTGGGAATAGCAAGTTCCCACAAATTAGCCGACACACTATTGGTCAAGGCCTTATGGTATAAACTTAATAATTGCACGAAAATTGAGCAATACATTGAGTAAGTGCATCATCAATGATTTGACGTTCACTTTAAAATGTGTTATATAATATTATTTTTCTCCTGCTAATTGATCGAGTCACATATATTGATAGGGAGCACTATAACAAGATCCAATAAGAGGACCTTCAGAATATCGACCATAGGCACCAGAGTCAATTCCCATCGTGGATAGATCACGCGTAAGCGTCGAATCCAACTGTAAATATAACTGCATTATTATCAAATTACACATAAATAATTCATCTTAAATCTTCTCTGTGTGGTAGATTCAAGAGGAGCGTTCAAGTAGGCCTACTACGGTAACCGATGAGATATATGCCTTAGCATGTGGTCCAGATCCATGGGTCGCAACTTATGTCGGATGCATAATGAATGGTGTTCGATTTTATACGAAAGAGCGTGAAAGGCATCGCTGCAGTCAAAACAGCGGGGTGGTTGTGCATGGCGAACATCAGGGATCTCATGTTGACTTCTACTATGTGTTGTATGATATTATAGAGTTACGATACATGGGTTGGCGTAAGGTATATCTCTTTCAATGCACGTGGTATGACATTGGCGATCCGAGAATGGGGATACAAGTCAGAGACAAATTGACGGCAGGCAATACTGCTAGGCATTGGTATAAAGATGAGCCTTTAGTCCTTACCTCCCAAGCAAGTCAATTCTATTATCTCGCTGATCTGATATTGGGGGAAAGTTGGCAGGTCAGGTCGTCCATAAAATTACAAGTAGGAATGTTTACAACATCCATGCAACTAATACTATTGAGGATGGGATGGAAGATGTCGAAACATCAGATGGTGACTCAGATGATGATGGTGACTTTGACACTAACAATTATCAAGCTATTCTCGAGAGTGGACTAGCCATGCCCGAGCCTTTGAATTGAGACGATTCAGAGCATTTGCCTGTAGATCCAGAGTCCATATCACGTCGAGACCCGATACAATCAGTTGGTGATGAGTTGGATATTGATGATGGACTACTTGACGATGACTTGGGATTGGAGGACATATGTGCCAATGATAACCTTGGTAGCGAGTCCAAGAATCAGCTGAATGAGGAAGCTAATGATGATTTTTAAATATTAAGCTTTGTATTTGTGACTTGGTTGACAATGAACTTGGTCGATGCAGTCATTGAATTCACAACGATGTACCTTAATTGAATGATGCATCCTTGTATAAGCTTAATATTTTAGAGATTTTAACACAAACAAATCCATGCGCACCCAGTGTGGTGTCATGCATTCCTATGATTGTAGAGATTTTAACACAAACAAATCCATGTGCACCCAGTGTGGTGTCATGCATTCCTATGTGTTGTAAAAGGGACTACATGCCACGTGTCATTCTTCTCCGAGTTACTCATAGGTTCCATAAATATTACTAAATACATTCTCGATTGTATTTCATTCTTGGTTGCATATAGTTAGTAGCTATATTGTATTGAGTCATAAACCAGTGGGAAGAGTGTCTTATAACTATAACTATAACTATATATATATATATATATATTTATATAAGGAGTTTGGTTGGTTATCATGTACAAGGACCCATATTTATCATACATGGTTTTTAATTGCTTACTAACCATGTGCAAAAGCCAGTGTTTTACTTTTAAGGAGTGAAATTTGTACTGGGTGGATATTTTGTAATATGGAAATAATAACATCCAACCTGATAAATATCCAAATAATAACATGTTTTTACATGTTATTATTTCCTTATTACGAGGTATCCAACTACAAATTTCACTCCTTAGCTAGTAAAAAAAGGTAAAAGGTTACTCACAGGTGGTTTTTACGTTGTGTGCAGATTTTAGAAATTCTTGTAATGAAAACGTGTTGCAAACGCCTGAAAGATCCGTACTCAGTCAAGTGGCTTGAAGGTTTTGGTAGAGGGATGATGCCAATGTTCTTAGAGTTGGCAGAGCATAGGTGTCTAGATAAACAACAGCTGACTGAAAATATTAGCCCACAAATGGAGATATATGCATGCAGAGGATAAGCACTCTAGAGGGCTGCAAAGGGATCATGAACTAGACTTAAATCTCGGATTATGGCAGATGGAGAATGATACCCACAATACCCATGTGGGAGTGTTGTCCAGTTCGAACATGCAAGATCCAAGAATATGAATACAACACCATATAATGGAAATCAGGAAATGCAAACAAATCCACATCTAAAATTACAAACAATAAGCAACTATGCATCTAGGTGGTCTTAATTTTGATCTTAAGGTTGTAGGAAAAGGATAATGGAAACATGGGATAAATTAAATAAGGGGAATACTGTAAGCAGTAATATTAGTGTTGCGGATTTCAAAATGGAATAAAAAAACCTTTAGCCTTGCCAACTAAACATATAACAACTAGTTGCAAGTGTTGCATAATTTCTGATTATGGGTTTCAGAAAAAGACGTCCAAGTCTATTCTAGATGCTATTAAGGAAAATAAAATGGAATAAATTGAATATTCATGCAACTAATCATGTACTATATTGATTGTATTCTCAAAGTCTGGCCTTAAGTTACTTCTTTTAATTTCATATTATGGTATTCCCAAAAATGGTAAGCAATTTCTTGTTATACTGTTGACTCCAGAAATATGTAATTTTTGTTACAAGTAAAATATAGTTGGATTCATGCTAATTGGACTATGTAAGGGGCGGGAGTTGAGGTAAAGGGGTGGGGTAGTAATTTTTTTGAGAAGGGAAATGGCGCCATAGGTCAAATCTTAGTTGTTGCCAAAGTATTTGCCCATGGACAGGTGGCACTCAAGCTCATGGTTATAGATAGCTTTATACATATCTGAGTTGCTTTCCCTCTGGTTTAGTTTCACATGACACTTACTAAAGTCCAGAAACATCCAAGGAGTTGAGCTGTTGTTCTTGTTCCAGCATATGTACTATGGTTCCAGTTGTGGCATTAGGTTCGGGTGTTGTTTGATTTGCATGCACCTGCTTCTTTTCTTCCACATAATCTTCTTTTAACCTATCTTCTTCACATAAACTACACTTCAATATTCTCTCTAGTTATACAAAATGGTCATCGAGGGCCATTGTGCGAGAATGCCTCCATATTTACTGGTCGACTGACAGAGATTATTCAAGAACATGCCGACATGAGGCATGCTAGTTGGAGTTATGTACCCGAAAATGAGAAGCAATAGCTTGTCGACCGTGTTAGGGTAGTTTCTTTTATCTTTGTACACTGACAATGCAAAAGTTGGCTGCTTACTCATTTGGACCAATTAACATGTTTGATGACAAACCCTTGTAATGAAGTGCATATTTGATATTGCAGGCAGATTTTGTTCTGGATTGGACAAGAGACAACCATCGTGAGATGGTTGTAAAATATATGGGCAATAAGTATAATGCATATCATTATGCATTACACAAAGTGTATAAAAAATATGCATCACATGTAGAGGCCCTTCATGGTGGGACTGATATGGTGGAAAAACCTGTATGGGAGAAGCTATGTTAACGGTGGGCAAGTTCGACATTCACGGTATATTGTAATTTACATTCATATTAGTAGTAAGTGAATAAAATATGCAAAATTGATTATTTTACATAGTGTTAGGTGCCTCAAATAGAAGTATATGATTGAGTCTCATTTTTGCTTATTATGTTAAACTCATGAAACACTCTATTTATAAATGAGATTTAATTTCTTAGAAACAAATGTAGAAGAAGTCCAGACGAAATAGTTCAAATAGAAAAAAATTGAAAGTCAAACATATCGGTGGGCAGAAATCCTTTATACGAATATTAGAGGAGAAGCTTTGTGATAACTATGGGTGTATATAAGTCTCAGTAATTAACATTGGTGTCTAATTAGGAGTAACTTTATTGTAACTTGTGTGTTTTAGCGGGAGACGACGCCAAACATGGTTGAATTTTATAAGGAAGCACACTGGTCAACACAAAAGAGTAAATTCATTAATGCAGCAACTGAACTCAACTATGTAAGATTGTGTTTAAATTAATTTAAGTTAGACTATAGGCTGCATAGGTGTTTAACAGAATTGTTGATTTTCCTTTCATTCTAATTTTTTCAAAATGTAATGGTGGACAGGTTAGCTAAAAAAGAGTCCGAAGAGGATGTTCAAGAAGCGACTGACACTATCTTCAAAGAAGTGTTGGGACACAAAATTGGGTACGTAGTAGGGATGGGCCACATGATCATTCCAGACCCTTCTCCTTCAATGAATAAGAGTAGAGTATTTATTCGTCTATCAGAGGAGAATCAATAGAACAAGAATGATGTAAAAATGTATAAGAGCAAATTAGACCAGATGATGGATGATATTGAGGCGTTGTGGAAGAATTTTTCTGAGCATGAGAAAGTCTTAATGAACTATTGGATGAGTGAGATTGAGGGAGGTAGTGAGTCGAGACTCACCAAGATTCTTAGGCATCTCACTTTCAAACTGCATTTTGTGGAGGGTTTTTTGTGAGGCATTTTTTGTGGAATGTTTATTGGATATGTAAGAATCCAATGCCCATGGGACTGATATCCCTCAATACACATTTTGGTAGTTGCATATTATAGTTAAGGTGGACATCTATAAACTAGTAGTGGAAAATTCAAACCCTTGTTGACTTTTGAGTTGTTGATAGTCTCTCTTGAATTGTTAAAACACCAGATAATACTTTTGGGTTAAGTAGCTTGACAGGGACAGATTAGGTTCTCATGAGGGGGTAAGTTCTCTTACAGTTACATATACTGTGTTAATGCATCAACTAGTTAAATTCCATGAGACTGAAACTGATCTTGTAGGCTAATATCTCTATTTCATTGGAAACTTATAGGTTGGAGCAAATTCTCAGCTCAGCCATATGGATCATGGAATGTAGAGTAGGAGTTGGTGGAGATGAAGAGCAGTTTCAGATATACACATCCTTACACTGGGGCTGTATTTCTTCAATCTTGTAAGAATTAAAGCTTGTAGTTGTTTTTTCCCAAGTCATGGGTGCATAGTTCCAGTTCTATTCAATATCACACACACCCTCAATTGGAATCCCAAAAGAGCAAATGGTTTTAATAAACCATTTGCTCTTTTGGTACAGTATATGATAAGATAACCTACGAACTAAGTAGCAAAAGTAGGTTAAACCCACACTGAAATACTTAGGATATGTTCAAACCAGAAAACTCAATATGGTGCTTGGTCATTGCCAATTGTGATATTATTAATACTAATGTGTATATTTTAGACTTGGATTGCAAATATTGAAGACAATTTTATTCTCTCGCAATAGCCAATCCATTGCTATGGTAGATGGGAAGTCACAAGATCAATTTTCTTGTGATTTTCCCTTCATATGTCCTTCTCATGAATTCAGATTGGATTAATATGGTGTTGGGATACATAGAACTTATATTTTTCAATAGCATAGATGAGGATATAGCAAACTCGATTCTTAGAATATATTACTGGTGTACTTGAAATAGCAAGAAAATTAATGAATGGTATATAGTGATAATTCCAATAGGAATAACAATAGTGATGATTGATATTGACATTTTCCAAATTCATCTTTAGAAAAAAGATGACTTCTCACAAAATGCCCATATGCTATAGGGCAAGAGTTAATTACATTAAAATATATGTTCAGGTTATGGATACACAATGTTCTATGGAAGCTTCCCACCCCTGTTGTCATGTCATTCTCCAATTAAGTATCTTAGTTTGACATAATGTTTTTTGCTAAATTTCAGGAAACATTTAGCACAGTGCTTTGTGGAGCAAATATGTACAAATCTGAATGTTTGGAGAACTTGAAAAAACAACATCTATTACCCTTAATAATCTGTCTATATATCAATAGCACTTAGCATAGATGCTCTTGGAATGCAAGAATTTATAATTCCCTTATGTACTTGGATTTTAGTTGCAACCATGATCTTTGTAAATGGCCTTGAACTATTTGGTTTCAATGAATGTTGGCATATTTGCCTACATGATGGTGACGCAACAATGTTGGCAGATTTGTATATATGATGGTGGTTACATATGTATATTAACAGTCTATTATGAAAAAGCTAATATAACTTATGTTATATATTGATGTGTTATTGAAGACCAATTTTTTTGGATTGTATGGTGTTGATAACTTTGAAAATTATAAGGTTTAATTTCTATAAGTTGTCATTGGTTTCAATGAATGTTGACATATTTGTCTATATCATGGGTGAGGAAACAGATTGTGACACAATATAAAGATTTACTGTACAGTTGTTTTCGTGGGAAAACAACAACTTATGGCAATCAAATTAAACCGAAAGAACCATGGATTGTCAAGAACTATAGACGACGGGAACATGTCATGGGAAAAAGTAGCTTCCCACAATAACCATGTCGTGGCTATATACGTAAGGCAGATTGTGTTTTCATTTCCCACCAACACCACTGATGTTAAATAGAATGGTTGCAACCACTGTCCTTCACAAGAAATATTAGTTTCCCGCCAATTAATTCCATGGCCATCACTGATTTCCACCACTTATGTCATCAGCAAATAGGTAATTGTCATGACTTTAGATATTAGGCAATTCCTTTTGTCACAAACACCCTACATGGATAAAAAAAAAATTTCACCACTAGAGTCATTGGGAATAAGTATTAGTGGCAATATCTCCAGGTAGATAGTAAGTACTTGCAACAAATGTCAAGGTTGGTATTGCATAATTGTCACCAAAAGTTGTCATCCCGAAACTAACTCTAGTGACGAACCTTTTCCATGGGAAAAAACTTTATGCAACTAAAGTTCGGTTAAAGGTTTCATGGATAAAGCCTTTTTCCTGGGCATTCCTTCCATGGATAATTGCCTATTTGCCACCACAATAGTTCGGTTGGCCATATATTTCCCACGGAGGGAAATAGGTATTGCCGCAATTTTCCGTCGTGGGAAAAAGATAGATTTTGCCATGAAATCAATTTTTGGTGGGTAATATATTATTCGCCATGGATTATATGCCACAAGCGAGCCACCAGAAGAATTGGTGGGAAAAAAAATTTCTGACTAAATCTCTCTTGTTCCGACCACTATCCTTCGTGGCAAAAACTACCTTTTGTTGTAGTGAATCGTCTAAACAACCGTACTTCATATATCACGAGGCAGTTTCTTCAATTGGTTTTGATTCCAGAAGAATGCCATTGAATGTATGTTAAATGTACAAGGAAGAGTTTGATGATTTTATCTCTATACGTAGATGACATTTGATTATATGGAAATGATATGGAGATAATTGTAACAGCAAAAAAATTGTTGTCCTCTACTTTTCAGATGAAGGACATAGGTGAAGAAAATTATGTACTTGAAGTTAAATTTTTAAAGGACCGGTCTAAGAAACTTCATGGTTTGTTTCAAGGGACCTACGTTAAGAAATCTTTAGAACAATTATATATGCACAACTTCAAACCCATATACACTCCAATTGAGAAGGGTTATACATTAAATCTAGAACATTGCCCTAAAAATTATGATGAAAAGAAAGAGATGACCAAAAATCCTTATGCAAGTGCAATTGGAAGCTTGATATAAGCTATGTTGTGTACATGACTTGACATTTGCTTTATAGTTAGATTTGTTAGTAATTATCAAAGTAACCCAAGACATGTTCATTAGCAAACATTTAAAAGGATTTTTTGATTCATTCTTGGGATAGCAGACCTTAGTCTTTGCTATCAAGGTGGAGACATAATACTAAAGGTTTATAGCAATGCTGATCGGACTAGTAATAAAGATAAGTGTAAATCCACGACAGGGATGCATTTATGCTTAGTGGGGGAGCTATTTCTTGGTGTAGTAAGAAAAAAATCATGCATTTTTTTGTCCACAATAGAGTCAGAGTACATTCCTTGTTCAACAGTTGTACAAGAGGCTATTTAGTTAAGGATATTTTTTCACCGCCTAGGGATTATTGTATTTATGTTATATTATAAGTTAATTGATATTAAGTGAAAAGCACACATTATAAAGATACATTATAAAGATGTCACTAGACAAAGATTAGTCAACTCACACGGATGATCATCTTGGCTCTTGAATAACAAGTAAGATGAGACAAATTGATTACTTTGGTGCTTGCAAAGTAAGAAAGTAAACATCTTGATACTTTGGAGCATTTAAGATAAATTTAAAGACTGTCACCTTAATTTAGCTAAGATGAGACTTATAAGAGTTGAATATAAAGTATTTGCACAACTTTATGAAACCTGATTAAATTGGAATGTGAGATCTTAGGCAAGCGCTAGATAAGTAATTGTGCTAAGAAACTCAAGTTCGAGTGCCTTTGTAACAACTAGATTAAGATTCCTATGGTGTTTGAATGTGACAAACTCAATTGAGTGGAAGTTCTGCCATAATAAACATTTAATACTATATGTGCTTTAGATGACCATATGAGGGAGTGATTGGATGGGTCCGTGCTTTGTCACTATATGAGTCATAATGGATCAACGGATTATCTATTCCTATGCCATTGAACCTGAAACTATGTCATGAGATGAAAACTTGATGTCGCTACTATAGAATGTTATCTTAGGGCCATGAATAACATGATCTCATAGAGCATGTCTAGGAAAGTGGTTGAGTCTAATTAAATTGACATGAGTGTTTAGGGAAGATTATTTGGATTCTTATTTGTTATGTTATGACTCATATCTTGGACGATTATGTTGTTTTCACTCGATATAATCATGGACATATTATATAATGTGAGGTAAAGAATTGTTTTGAGTTATAAACTTGTGAGGTATTAAGGACTCTTGACCTAGTGGGATCAAATAGTCTGGGGCATAGACGAGATGCTATGAGTGATGTACTATGTTAGTGAGATGGTGACTTGATATAATAGTCATACCCTATGCCTTCTTGTCGGGTTGCATACTTCATTTTCTATATGAATGATAATTGATTGTTAATGGGAATGAACCATTGTGGACAAGTGGGAGGTGTTAATAAATGGGTACTCCATGACCCATGTAATATCCAAATGGTTGGAAAAGTTAGTTAATTAACTCCCCACCAGAAACATTTAATTAACTCTCCACCAGAAACAGTTAATTAACTTCACCCCATCAAGAGACTCATTAAATGAGTTTTACATATGTTAGTTTTAGTGGTGTGTGAAATAAAGTGAACGTACAAACAAAAGACTCTCATCTCTCTGTACAATTTTCTAAAGCAACTATCTTAAATTCTTGATCTTAAAGTGTGAAGTAATTTTAACAAACTCTAATAGCCTCCTAAACGACACAGCGGTGCAATCAAAACAATTTGATGTAAGTTGTAACACGAGCAAAGATCCTAACTTATAAGACTTATTAATTATTTTTCTTTTCTTGCTCGTATTCATCTTGATATATTGCATTCTATTGCCTTTCTTCTCACACATTATCTCATGCAATTACTCGAGGAAAAAAGGACTCTGTGTAACCTAACGCACTACCTAACCCACAATTGGACTCAATACAGTAACGCATCTCTTTCATCTTTCGGTGACACAAGTAGTACCAACAAATTCGAGAACCTCAGATTTGTTAGGTCTGATACGCCCCCACCCCATCCTCTCGAACCGAGGACATCACCTGTCGATGCAGCCACAAGATAGTAGTTTTCAAACTATCTGATCATCAAGAAATACTATATATATAGCCGTCGAGGACATAAATATCACACAACTATTTAAAAATAAATAAATAAATTTTATTATTAAAATATTAATTTTTTTTACTACTATAAATATCACTTCTCTCATCAATATCACTGCTTTTTAGTTATCAAGAATCATCAAAAGACAAGAAAGCGAATCTTCGTCAATCTAGAAAATTAGTGTTTTTCAACAATTGTCGTGTTGTTCTTCTTCTTGTTAGATCGAGCTGATTATCCGGAAACCCTGCCCACCATTAGTTTAATCTTATATCTTTTAATTAGTGAAAGGAGACGACAAATTTGACAAATACGCAAGATGCCATCCCGGCAACAGTGCCCGTGATTCCTTACACCTAACACATAAAGATATCCCTTAAACCAGTACTCAGTCGGCAGGCTTTATTTGTAATTTTGTTTTGTCACTTGCGTTTGGCAGTCTCTAATTTGTTCGTATCCAAGAAAGATGTCAAGATAGTGTCAAGTTAGTCAAAGGCCCCCACCAAAAAAAAACTGAAAATAAAATAGTTAAAAACTGCAATATTGCCGAGTCGTCAAGCAAAATAAGACCAGATAGATTTGGAAGTAAGCATGACGTATTAGTTTATAGCAAAACAAACGACACAAATACAACCAGTTTGTTCAGCTTTCCGGCCGCCCTCTGTCAGTTTTAGCTTTTGGATTAATATCGGCATCGGTGCCTGTAGTGGTCACCAATGCTTCCTCTCTGAACTTCTTATATATGTCACCCTTGTAAAATGTACGCGTTCTCACGACCAAGATCAACGAAACAAGAGCTCCAAAGAATGTAACAGCTGCCAACATAATGAAAGACATCCTATAACACTGAAAACCAAGGCAAGTGAGCTCCTTCACCGATGACCGATCCATACCCTTCACTGCTAGCTGTTTCAATGCCTCTCTATCGTAAAGCATCCCAGTTACCTTTACGTTCAGAATATAAGACCCAAGTGGGCTTGCCATTTGTCCGCAATTGAACAATGTAGAGTAGTATTTGAGGCCAAAGAGCTCGGAAATTATTGCAAAAAGCAAAGGCAACTGCGCCCCAAAGGAGAACCCTATGATGACTGATGCTATATAGACAGAGCCGGGGGCCGGAAAGGCGATGAGAAGGTGGCCGGCGCATGACAAAAGAAGTACCATTGTCATCATTAGTGGACGGGGAATTTTGTATCTTACAAGGAGGCTTTCAGAAACAAACCCAGAGAACACTCTGCCGAAGTAATTCCAAATGCTAACAAGTGATACAAAAGAGCTTATTGTTCGAGTTGGGTACCCCAAAGACTCCCCAATCTGTCCCAAGTTGTCCACAGCTGTTAAACTTGCCCCCAGCCCACATAGGGTTGCGAGGAAGAGAATCAGCATGTCCATGCTCAATAGGGCTTGTAAAATACTGTAGTCTTCTCCCCTTTCTGGTTTGTTGAATATGTTTGCGAAGAAATTAGAGGTCTCCTGCTTCTTTTCTTGGTTTAAAGAAGAATTAGGTGGTGATTCTACCTGCTTTGGCTGAATTGCTTCTGGTGTTTGGACAGTAACCTCAGATGGGGGCAGTTTCTTGAGGTTCCAGGTTGCCACTTCTTCTCTAACTGCAATAAACAAGGGAACGAAGAGCATAAACCAGATGACAGTGGAACATCCAGCGAAAGCAGTGCGGGAGAAAACAATCTGTTTCTGAAGTATAGTTATGACCATGAGAAACAAAGCAAGAACGATCGACACATAGAGGAAATGATAGAAGACTCGGAGCTCGTTTGGTTGCCTAACAAGCTTCATCGTCCGGATCGTGTACACGAACACAACGGATAATGCTGCCGGAAACCATGCGATGAGAAGAATAAGAGATTCGGCATCGTTTCCATAGATGGCTAAGTAAAGTTGGGTCATGACAGCTCCACTCAGCCCCACAAAACCCTTCAACAGCCCCAACATAACGCCTCTGCTTTCTGGGAAGTTCTTGACACAAGTGACAAGAGCTCCGGTATTCGCAAAGTTCTGCGAATTGGCTCCAATGCAAATGTACATGCACATCTGCCATACCTTGGGCTTGGCTATTTTGCCCGTGACGGCAAGCCATATCATGAAGTATCCTGCAAAATTCATAGCCGAGCCAACCAGCAGTACGAACCAAGTTGGGGTAACCTCAGCAATGAGACCGGATAGAACCCCAACGTTTGCTCCAAGGTCTTTGAAAAATCCCATCAGATTGAGCGTGGTTTGGTCATAACCAAGCGAAGCTTTTATCTGTTTGGAGTAGATTCCGAAAAGGTAAGTGGCACCAGCCCCGGTCATGATCAGGAAGGAGGCGAAGATAGTGAACCATCGTCCTCGAACCACATGTACAGCAAAAGGAAACAATTCATGGCACTGTACGCCTCCACCGCTGGGGGAGGTACCGACCATGGCTGGAGCTTGTTTTGAAAGAAGATATCAGAAACGAGACTTTTATGGATACATTAACACCAGAGAAAGATAGTTATTTTGGAGATTATCATCTGTCAACTTACCCTACAAAAAAAGAGAGAGGTTGGATGAGGGAGGAGGGGAGTAGAGCAAATCTCGGAGACTGAAGCGGCCAACTACTTCCCTTGAATTGAACTAAGACGGTGGAATGAATTCTAATGTGCTATAAATAAATAAAGAAATAAAAGGGCAGGAACAAACATGTGGCGTTGGGTTTGTTAACGGCATAAGCGCATTAAGCTGTGAATCGAATATTCATCTTCTTATCTTCAAACAATGATTGACTCTTGAAAATCTTCTCAGAGTTGTCAAAGTCGGTCACGGACCAAAATCATCATGTCCAGATAGCTATAGCTAGCGATGATCCCGTGATTTATTTTCATTTTCCTTATTTCAATTTCTGTTCTTTTATTTAATTTAAAAAGATCAATACACGCAATAATTAGCTTCTATTTTTTTGGAAATCAAACTTTTGTCCGCTATATGATTATCTTTTTAAGAGGATAGGACAAGATTATATATTAGGCTTAGTTGGTTTTCACAATGATTTTTAACTCATCTTATTTTTATAATTTTTTTAAAATTTTCATATAAAATAAAATAAATAATTTAATTTTTTTAAATATTAAAATAAAACAAAATTAACAAAATATATTCTAATAAGATTTTATTCAACTTTTAACTTTAATCTTAATTCATCTTATTTTATTTTATTTCATCTGTAAAAACAAACGATACGTTAATAAACATATTTAAAATCTAAACTGATAAACATGATCCAAATCATGTGATTCTAATATTTAATTCTATTTAATTTTTTGGATCAGTTATAATTTATTATAAAAATGTCTTAAGATATATATAAAGAAAAGAAAAAACGAGACTCATCATGTCGCATTATCAATTATCTATTATTAATAAGAAGTCTGGTTTGATTATTTCTGATACCGGAATATAGTATTTAGATAAGGAAAATAATTTGTTAAGCCGTAGATTGTGAACATCCTGTGCGCTTTTAAAAAAATAAAATAAAATAAAAATCTATGATCCGTGAAAACATTAAAATTTTAATATTTACTTCAATTTTTTTTTAATAGAGTGTGCATTTCTTGAGCATATTTTTAGGTAAGATAATCTTAATTAAAATGACAGGTGAAAATCACGTACGGGTGACAATAATATTGCCTCAATGATTGATCACACAGAATAAAATATGAAAAATAAAAAGGTCCCTTGGTAACATTTGAATATACAAATTAAAAAAGAGAAAGCCATGGATTTGAGCGTCAAAGATCAAAGGTGACAAAAAGGGAAATGTCATGTGAAAGCACTTTGGTGCAATGAATATATATGGGTCGATGTCAAAGATTTGGAGGTTCCACTTAGTTAAAATGAATAATTCTTGGAAGCCGATAAAGAAAGAACATCAAATGAATAACGCATCATGCATCATACATTACATCACATATGTTTTAAATTATTTTTAATTTTAATTTTAATAAATTTATTAAATTATATTACTTATTATTTCTACATCATATATTTATTACCAAAAATTAAAAAATTAAAAAAATTGTAATATAAAGATGATAAATAAAATTATTATAAAGTAAGTGGAGGCCAAACTAAAATCACCAATCATTCTCTATCAAGTATCAACAGCGTGTGCAACCATGGACCACCCTTGCACAGCTTCCAACACCTTGCGATCGAGCAAATTCACGAGGGGACCATGTTAGCCGCTCGCCCTTCATGCCTAAGATTTTTTCCTTTTTTTCATAATTTTTTTAAAAAATCTTAAAATAATTATTATATAAAAAGTTTTACTATTTATCATCTCAACATACCACATTTTTTTTAAAAAAAAAATTAGTTTTATTCTTTCTTAATTTATTGAATTCTTTTACTCATTATCTATATACCATATATTTAGTAAGATAAAAAAAAATGTGGTGTATAGGAATAATAAATAAATTTATTTTATATTAAATTAAAGAAATATCACAAAAGTAAATTAACTGGTGGTGACGGATTTCTCACACTAATATTCAAATCAACATGAAAAATTATTCGCATAACCATAAGCTAGCATCCCTTCATACTATCTCATGAGGAAAATACCTTTATCATTATAGTTAGGGCCAGGGGTGAGCAAAATTTTTGATACTCCGACTCCGTCCGAACTCCAACAAGATTATAGAGTCGGAGTTTTCATAATTCGGAGTGAGACTCGTCTGAGTTTTTGCAATTCGAAGTCGGAGTCAGAGTAACTCCGAGTTAGAGTTCGGAGTCCATGTGGGATCCGACTCCAACTATTTATATATTATATATTATATATTGTAATATAAACATCATATAGCCAAGTGGCCTAATGGTTGAGACATGGTTTTGATTCTCTCTTCTCAGAGAACCTACGATTGAGTTCCTCAGACATCGTGTTTTGTAATTTAAAAAAAAAAAAAAACCTAAAACGACGCCGTTTTTAATAAGTATATATTTATCTCTTTCACAAATCAAAATCCTAACCGCATTCGGCATTTCTATTTTCCTCTCTTCTCAGAGTTCTCTCTTCCCCCTCCAAGCTCCAATGCCTTTATGAGTAACGCCATTCCATCATCTAACAGGATGCTCATCTCTTCTTGGTATGCTTGTGTTCTTCGCATTATAGTGAAGATACTCTAGCCTAAGGGGGCACCGATAAATTGTAATGGGCCTCCTTCACTGAACTAGGGTTACCAAGAAATAGAGAGAGAATTCCAGAAGAGAACGTCGAGGGAGAGAGAGAGATTTGAGAAGAGAAAGCGAGGGAAAATTATGTTAAACATTCATGCGTATTATTTTCTTTGCTTCTGTTTTTATAGTTGACAATTAATAGAACGACACCGTTTCGTACTTCTTACAGACTCCAACTAAATGCAACGACACTGTTCAGTCCTTTACATTAAACCAAAACGACAAACAACACTACTACTTAACCACGACATGCCGTATGAATCAAGACTTCAACTAACAAAACTACCTTCCCAAACTCACTACTGCTACTGCATGTGATCCCTTTTCACGAGCCTTCAACACTCTTGTTTACTTCTTACAGCAACCTTAAGACCCTTACATAAATTTGGAGGCATCGCTTCCATGGAAGAGGTGGGGCTTTTGTTTTGTAGAGATGCTCACGGAGTGCTGCTTCCATGATCATGTTCTACAAGCCATGAAATTATAGAGAGTAGCAGACCTATTACAAGTTTTGTCTAGCTTGATTTGTTTTTTGTGCATATAATTTATTGATGTGGGTGATTTTTTCAATTTAATTTGGTTTGGTTTTTGCTTCTATGGGTGATGTTAATTTTTGTTAGGTTCTAGTTCGAGACATCATCTTCACTTCACTTTACTTTGTAAGATTTGATATCAACTTCACCTCTATCTTATTCCTCATGTCTCTAGGGCTTCTGTCGCCACTCCATCTCTAATTTTTTTCTTCTTTTTTGTGGATATTTTGACAATTACCTCTGACTTCCCGATTTCGACTCCGAGAATTTTGATCAGAATCGGAGTCGGAGTCGGAGGAGGCTTTGACCTCCAACTCCAATCAGAGTTGGAGGTCGGAGGTGGGCATTCCGACTCTGATAGAGTCGGAGCCCACCCCTAATTATAGCCATAAAAATTGGTTGGCGATGAAAAATACGTTCTGCTAAATGCACCAAGTTTCAAACTTATTTTTTTAGTTAAACTAATTAAACGTGTTTTTTTAATTCCTTATTTAAACTTTTTTTTATATATATATTTTAAAAGGATTTTTTTGGGAAAATGAATTCGAAATCTTGTTTAGATAAAGACCCTTTTCTAATTTTTTTTAAGTTAATCCGGTTTCAAAATAAAAATTAAACATAGTTAATGTTTTAAAACTCTTCTTGTAAAGTGATTTTATCTCGAGTTTTTAAGTTGAACTGATATTTTCTCAGTTATTTTAAGCTAAATCAACTTTTTTTAATTAAACTGATTTTTTTTTATAATCTTTTAAGTTGAAATTAAAAAAACATTAATATGAATGACAAGTGTCATCTTTTGATTCATTAACATGTATTTTTGGCAAAATACTAACAACATTATAACGTGAAAATTTTTACTCAACATTTATATACCACACACTTACTTTTATTTATTTTTTTATCTTTTTACTTTTTTCTTTGGCAGATGTATGGTGTAAAGATGATGGATAGAATAATTCTTTTAACGGAAGTGCCAATTATAAAATTTTGAAATTTAAAAATAAATGTTGCCAGTTGAAAATTTTGAGACATTTTTTTGTAAACTAACTAAAATACAATTATTAAGGACATCTCAAATAAGTTAAAAAATACGTTTGTTTATCTCAAATTTATTTTTTGAATAAAAAAAATTATCAACGGAAGAAAATACCTATATAATTTTAAGATAATTACAACTTTTAAATTTTCAAGGATATTTTCATAATTTTAAAAAAATTAAATAATCATCATTTCTATCTTAGAAAGTGTTTTTTTATATTTTTTTTCAAACAAATATAATATGTTTGAAAGTGTTTTAAACATATGATTACCAAATAATAAATAATTTTTTAGTAATAAAACTTATTACTTAAGTTATAAACCCTAAATATATAAAGTATATTTCTCAACGCAATTCCAAACATGCACTAAATTTATAATTAACTAGTTTGGATTTAAGAATCATTTCATCTCATCTTATCTTATTATTTCAACTTTTTCAAATTCTTATACAAAATATAATAAACAATTCAATTTTTTCAAATATCAAAACAGTAATAATATTAAAAAATAATATTCTAACAATATTTTATTCAACTTTTAACTTTCATTTAAAATTATCTCATCTCATCTCACTATTCAAACTCCACTTAAATAAATATTATAGCAATTGAGGTAGACAACGCCATGGCAGGGGTGTAAAATTGTGCTTGTAAATCATCTCATTGGATTGGATTTAGATATAAGTTGAGATGATTTGTGAAAAGTAAAATAAAATATTGTTAGAATATTATTTTTTAATATTAATATTATTTTGAGATTTGAAAAAGTTGAATTATTTATTATATTTTGTATGAAAATTTGATAAAGTTGTAATGATGAAATGAGATGAGTTGAAATGAATTTTGAATCCAAACCATTAGTTGTAAGATAATGTTAGTTTTATAAAATATTTTATAAAAATATCCATCTTTTTAAAATATTATTGTGGAAAATATTGTAAAATATTATGTATATTTATGTTTTTCTTAAATAGATGGGGCCAGTACAAGATAACGTTACTTGACATGCTTGGACGTTCAAAACTTTTTGAGATATATATTCATAACTTTTTAAGGATAATGATACACTTTTAATTTATTTATAACTATTGTACAATTCATGTCCAATCAATCAAGATACTCATACCCTTCAATAATTTTAATATTATAAAATTACTTTTAATTTTATGTATAGTTATAAAGTAGTTGCAAAATACTTGTAAGTCTATTATTTTCCAAACTTAATATTTTTATCAACTCATTACTCAATCATTATCTAAATAAAAAATTTAATATAACTTTCTCATATTTTCAAAGAAAATACAAAATTTTTTACAACTTTTCAAATTTTAAAAAATAAAATATATTAAAAAATATATTCACTTTATAATATTTTTTATTCAAATTTTTCTCTTTTATTTTTCAAAACTCAATAAAATATGTTAATTCAAACCATTTTACTACCATCTATAGAATTCTAAGATATTCTAATGGGATATTTGAGGAATAAGATGATATTAAAATTCTGCAAATAGTAATAAAATAGTTTGGAATTACAGTGTTTTATTGGAATTTGATAAAAAAAAAAGTTTGAATAAAAATATTGTTACAATATTTTTTTATTTTAAATTTTTTTAAAAAAATTGTATTATTTATTGTTTAAAAGTTTTGAAAATTTATAATAATTAGATAATGATGAGATAAAAAAATAAAAAATAAAAATTTAAAGTTATTATGTTTAAGTAATGTACGAAAAAAAATTATTAAAACGAGACGTGATGAATTTTACAAATAAGTGTGAAAACACCACTTCAAAAAACAAATAAAAAGTGTGAAAAAACACTAGCTAAAGTGAGTGGGAGAAGCTGCGAGGCAGGCGCCCAAAACTCTCGACAATTTGTCCCTAAGTGGGTCCATTAAATAATAAACAAAATAAAATAAGGTAATTTAAATAAATGGGGGCCATGGCCCATGAATAGATAAGAAGATTACCTGCGTAATTTGACCAGTTTGGACACTTAAATATTTTAGTTATTCTTAAAATTTGTCGTAATATTTTATAATTTAGCAGACATCTTTTAAACGTAAAATATTTTATAATTTCTAATTTCTAATATTTTTATTTAATCATTATTTAATCATTATCTTAACACAAAATTCAATATAAATTTATTAAACTTCCAACCAATGAACCAACGGATTTAATATATGTTATTTTATTATTATATAAAACTTTTAAACAACGTCGTTTTATAACTAACTTTTAGGAAAAAAAAAATAAGAAACGATATTGTTGTTTAGTTTAAAATACCAAACGATGTCGTTTTGGATTAAAGTCCTATGCCGAGTTCCCCCTACTCTCATCTTCATTTCCTCTATAACGTTGTCTCTCTCTCCTCTCTCACGCTGCTCTCCTCCCGTCAACCCTTCTCCCTCTCACACACTGCAAACTTAGGCCGCTTTACCTTTGTTGGCCTTGTTCGGTCTAGTCATCTCATCTATCTCTATCATCTCTCAGACTTGTCATTTATCACACCACCCATCTCTCTCTCTCTCTCTCTCTATTCTCTCCTCTGTTCGGTCCAATCTGTCCCCCTTTTCACCAGTGGTTCACTGGTGATCACATCACCCCGACACAGTCTCTCTTACCTGAAATAGATTTCTCTTTGGTGTACTGTAACCAGTAATATATAAAAGGCTCGGTTTAGCTTGTTATTTAATGTTTGATCATATAAGTTATCTATTATTTGATGTTTTACTTGTTTATATGTGTATTTACAAGCATTTTAAAATTCTTGAACCAGATTTTTGGGACCATGAATGGTAATTAGAGAGCCATTTTGCACTGTGAGTGGGCTACATGTTCATTTTAGTGATTTGTTTTTTGCACAAAAATTTTAAAAATTAGATTATTGGTCGTTGAATATGTTGTAATTGTGTTGTGGTGTTGTTTTTAGAATCTAAGTTTTAGAGTCCTAAACTTGTGACGCATGTTGCAAACTAGTTGTTGTGTAATAAATGCCTTATGTATTGCATGAAAAGTTGAAAGATTAAATTATTGTTCATTGAAAATATTATTGTGATTTTGTTGTAAAGTTGTTTTGAGGTAAATTGTGGAAATATGAGTGAACAAAACTCTAGACTTGTGATGTTTGCCATGTTTCAAATTCATTGTTGTGTAATTGTGGCTTGAGGTTCTTGGTTTTATTTTTTTAATTTTAATTATTTTTTTATTTCGCATGTTAAATGGATTCTTCATCAACTCCAGTTGATGTTAACTCAAACGAACCGATCACTAACTTATAAGATGATTTGAGAGATACCCTAACTTCAGAACCCCTAAGTGCTCATACCCATTGTACTTATCCACTTTCTAAGAATCGAAAGGGAAATGATCTGGCATTAGTTTGAGACCATTTTAAAAAGGTGCATGGAAGGGAATGATCTGTCATTAGTTTGGGACCATTTTAAGAAGGTGCATGGTTGTCCCATGGAGCCTAAGGTTTCATGTAATTATTGTGACAAAATGTATGCTTCCCACTCAAAGAGGAATGAGAATTCAACAATGCAAAATCATTTGTCTGCATATCCTGAAAATCCTCATAAAAGTGTACCACTAGAAAGATACCACAAAACGTTGGTAGGTGAGGCAACACCTAAGAAAGGGATTAAAGATAGTATTAGTAGTATGATGAGGAACCTCATAACCCACAAATATAGTTAAGAGACTGTGAGGGTAGAGATTGTAGAAATGTTAATTACATGTGAGTTGCCATGGAGAATTGTTTAAGGGCAAGGGTTGGAGAAGGTCTGTTGGTATTTGCACCTCGGTTTAAATTGTCAAGTCACATTATGGTTGCAAGAGATTTTAAGAAGTTGTTCTCATCAAGGGGAGAATATTCGGAGGATTGTTGAATCTTGCATCCTTGATTGGGGCATTGGAAGGATATTCATTGTAATTGTTGATAATGCAAGTTCAAATGGTCTTACAATTAAATATTTGAAACGATTTTTTACAAGGGATGTGTTGGGGGGAAAATATATATAAATCAAGGTTTGAGAGAGTGTAATGACGCTATCATAATATTTGAAATGTATTTAGATATTTGCACTTCTCCCTTGCAAGATTAGAAAGTTAAAGATATGTGCAGAAAAAGAAAAAATTGATTGTAAATAAAGTTGTCTCTTGATGTACCAACTCGATGGAACTCAACATAATGATGTTATAGGCAACTAAGAAGTTTGAGAAGGTTTTCAGGCGGATGGAGAGCAATGATTACAATTCTCTCTCTTACTTTGTTGATGGACACATAGGATCTCTTAGAGCTAAGGAGTGAGAGACAATATGGGTGTTTGTAAAGTTTTTTAAAATATTTTATGATGCGACTACGACATTTTATGAGTCTTTGTATGTCACGACCAACATCAATTTTCAAGAGATTTGTTAACTCTAAAAATAGTTGATTAGACTAAGCCAGAATAATCATGATTATTTAATAAGCATGACCACAAACATGAAAAGCAAATATGATAAATATTGGGATTCATTAGATTTGTTGAATTTATTGATGTTGATTGCAATTGATCCATGTAGCCAGTTAGGACTTCTTGGTTTTACATGTAGAAAATTCATAATGAGACTCGAGCTAAAGAGTTGGTGTTGAGTGTGAGACAACTATTAGCGGATGTGTATGAGGAGTGTAATGCTACGTCGTGTTCTACCATGACTAGTCGAGAATATGAGCTCCATCCGACATCTACAATCATAGATGGTAGGTGATGGTTGATGCTAAGACATGATGGTGCAATGAGTGAGATCAAGCATCATTTGCCTTGGGATTTACTATATCCAAAATAGAGATGGATCAATATTTATTAGATGGTTGCAAAGCCTAGACCCTATCTTTTGAATTATTGATTTTGTGGAAACTTAATGAGACTGACTATCCTATATTTACAAGGATTGCACGAGACTTGTTGGCCATGCCTATTTCAATAGTTGCATCTGAGTCAGCATTTATCACTGGAGGTCATGTGCTTGATTATTTTTGGAGTCCAATGGCTCTGAGATCCGTTGAAGCTCTTATTTGTGTTCAAGATTCACTGAAACATCCATCAACACCAATTGATATTCGAGAGTCAATGAATAATGTGAAAAGCTTCTTGGTAGAATCGGGTAATATTTTTAGATTTATTTAATATTCATTTGTTTTATAATTTAATTTTAGTATTTTTCATCATCTATGTTGACTAATATTTGATATTTTATCCTTATCTTTGTTTTTATATTGTCTTTGGCGCACAATCAAATGTCACACCATTGAAAATTGAAGTAGCAAGAGTGAAGAATTAAGAACGGCTGAAGATTATTTATCTTATGTTTTGTAATCTTATATTTTTCAATATTTGTATAGTGCATTGGTGGAAATAAACAATTTGATTTGTATTTGTAATGTATAGTAAACATCTAGTGGAGTTGCTTTTACTCTTTTTTTTAGTTATCTAATATCTACTCACTATTTTACTATTTCCAATTTTTTTTTCAACCCAACATTACAAATATAATTAAAAAAATAAAATTGAAGCTTAGATATTAAAAACGGCTTTTAAAACTTCACTAGATAAGATTATAACTTTAATTGGGCCCCAAATTAATAATTTAGTAAAAAGAAAAAAGACACAAAATAGACTGGAACTGCTTAATAGACCGAAACCAATTCGACTAGTTTTCTCCCCCATAGTTAGCCTGTTATATATATATATGTAAATCAGTTGATTCGGTTTCAATTTTGGATGGAAACTGAATTGATTGGTTTGGTTTGAAACCCTAATTATTTTTCCTAAAAACCCACACCTATTTTTTTTTCACTCTTTTCCTTGCCTTTTTCTCAAGATTTTTTTTACATTTCTTTTTTTAATGAATACTTAATTAACATTTAAATAATAGCTAAGCATAAACATCTTTGTTTTATTTTTTATTTAAATTTGTGAAAATAAGTAATTCTTTGTATATCAGGATTTTCAATTTAAATTGGTCTTATTATATATATGAAAATTGATATCTTACAACTATTTTATAACTCTACATAAAATGGAGGATAGTTTTGAAATATTAAAATATATTTTGTATTGAGTGGCATGATATTTTTAATACTAAAATTTACTTCTCCTTTTACTTTTACCTAATTTATTAGTTTATTTTATGTGAAATTAAAAGATATTGTCTCTTAATATTAAAACAAAGGGTTAATTATTAAAATAGTCATTGTGTTTTAGTTGTTAAGCATATTAATCTCTAACTTTTAATTTTGGACTTTGAAATTTATATACTTTGAAATTTTGAATTTCAATCGTTTTTATCCTTTGGTTATATATCCGACCAACCAATGGAGCCTCTACTATGTAGCTTGTAAGCCACATCATCACCAACAGAAAAACATCACCTATCACAACAAAAATAAATTACAAAAAATATATATTTAAAAAAAAACAATGGTCCTCCTCTTTCCTGGAAAGGTGGAGCTTTCCTCTCTACTGTTCTTCTGAACGTAAAGGTTCTCTCTTGGACATTGCTCCGCAAAGAGGTTTCTGTTGAGTGATCCCTAAAGCAAGTTACAGATGTACAGTATGGCTGAAGAGTTATCTAACATTTACGAAGGTTTAAGCCTCACAGAGGAAGAGAAGTAGGAAGTTCTCATTCCAAATGAGGAAGTTCTAACCTCTATAGAAAAAAGCAAAAACTGCTTGGCTGCCCTTATTGTTGCGTAAAAAGAAATGAACAGAGGAGCATTTCGGAATACCATGAGTAAGGCATGGAAAGTAGAGGGACAGGTTTCTTTTAAAAACCTTGGCTTCAACAAATTCCTGGTTGAATTTCAGAACCATTTGGAAAAGGAACGTGTTCTCTCGGGTAGGCCCTGGTCCTTAGACAGGGCACTGGTTTGCTTATTCGATTGTGAAGGATGTGTGGCTCCCAAAGACATTGAATTCAAGAAGGAACCGTTTTGGATACAGCTACACGACCTGCCTTTTTGCGGGGATGAACAAAACCATGGGAGAAAAGGTGGGTGCAGCGGCAGGAACTGTTGTCTCGGTGGATGTGGATTCAAGTGGCATGGCCTGGGGCCATTTTCTTAGAGTCAGAATTTTATTAGATATTTGTAAGCCTCTTACTCGGGGCAGGTTTATTAACATGGAAGGGAAACGTTTCTGGATTCCGTTCAAGTATGAGTGGCTTCCCTTATTTTGTTTCCAGTGTGGTGCCATCAAACATACTGGCTCGTCTTGCCCAATTCCCTTCTCAGGGAGTAAAGGACGTGAAGAAACAATACCGTAGTATGTATCCTGGCTCAGAGCTAGTACACAGCTGAAGAGCTCACCAGTCTTCAGCAAGAAGGAGGGTAACTTTGAAAACACAGGGAATTGGTGCCAAAACAAAAGTGATGAGAGCAGGAATGAGGACGATATGATGGGACAGAATGTCACATGCAAATCCAAAGTAGGTGTTGCACATGCTGACTTTGGGAGCTCTGACAACTACCAACTTCTGGGACCTTTACACGAAAAGGGCAATAGGTGCAGAACAGAAGTGCAATCAGACAATCCTACTCAGGTAAACTCTGATCACCGTGAAACTTCCCACTTGGCGGATGTACACTCTAAGGAGTCTTTGTCGTCAAAAGGAGCCCTTTCAAACCATGAAATTTTGCTGTATAACACTAGTCAAGCCTCACCAAGGACTGCTAGAGACATGGCCCAGGACAGCTCACCTTCTCAGAACTCACCTATTAAATTTACTGCTGGTAATGCTAATAAAACTAAGTGGAAGAGGAGGGCTAGAGAACTGGGGCCTAGAGGAAACCATAGCCCACTTGACACGGTTATGTGTGAACCCAATGATCCTAAACCAAGGAAAAGGCCTAGTGCAGGAACTCAAGGAATCATCATGACAAGGAAGAGAACTAAACAAGCTCAATTGCCAGTGGCTGGTATCCAGCACTGCCAATCCCCATGAAACACCTAGCTTGGAACTGTCGAGGGCTTGGGAACCCTCGGACAGTTCGTGAGCTTCACCTTTTGGTGAAGGAGAAGGGCCCGGACGTTGTTTTTCTTAGCAAAACAAAGTGTAGAAGGAAGAGAATCGATCTTATTCGTGAAAAATTGAATTTTGACCATTGTTTTTCTGTTGACAGTATTGGTAGAAATGGAGGTATAGCCATGTTTTGGAAAAAGGAACTAGATGAGGATTTATAGTCCTATTCACATCATCATATCTCTATCTCAGGCTCTTCTAACCTCTCGAGTAAGAATTGGACGGTTACTGGTTTCTATGGCTAGTCTATCACTGCTAAAAGAAGTGACAGTTGGGACCTCCTTAGACTAATTCACTCCAGAATTCATAATACATGGTTGTGTATGGGGGATTTTAATGAGATTATGTTTCAAGATGAATACTTTGGTTCCAACACACGCCCCTTTAAACAGATGGAAGAATTCAGACTGGCCTTATCAGACTGTGGTCTTATGGACTTAGGATATAGAGGCTCAAAGTTTACCTGGTGTAATAGAAGGGAGGGCTCTGATTTCACCAAATGCCGCCTGGATAGAGCCTTAGCTAATGAAGAATGGATTAATCTCTTTGATTCTAATCAGGTGTTAATTCTACCAGGACAATGCTCTGATCACAATCCCTTATTTATTACTTGTGCAAACTCTGTACATGTAGCAGCCCCTAAGCAAAAGATCTTTAGATATGAAGTGGCCTTGGGCAAAAGAGAAGGATGCACTGACCTCATTAGAGCAGCTTGGCTAGAGCAACCCCCTCAGATTTCAAAGCTTAATTCTACTTGGAATGGCTTGACTTTATGCAGGGAGAAACTCATGATATGGAGTAAGGAGGGTTTCAGATAGCAGCAGAGGTTACTTATCCAGAAGAGAGAACAGCTTAGACTGCTACAAAATTCGAACTCTGGCCAGCATGGTAGACAAATCAGTGCACTCCAGAGAGAGATAGATGGTTATCTTGAAAAAGAAGAACTGAGATGGAGACAAAGAGCTAAACAAAGATGGCTTAAGGATGGGGATAGAAATACTAAATACTTCCATAGGTGTGCCTCCCAAAGGAAACAGGTGAATAAAATTAAACAAATCAGAAATGAAGATGGGAGGGTGACTTCTAATCAGGGAGAAATAGCAAGAACCTTTCAGGAATACTATCAAACTCTCTTCTCCTCCTCTAATCCAAGGAATATCGAGACTGCCCTTAACTCCCTCCCTCCCTCAATCAGTGCAGAAATGAATTGCTCTCTTACTAGTCCTTTTTCTGAACAGGAAGTTGTAAATGCTATTAAGGACATGAATCCTCTTGGATCTCTTGGCCCAGATGGTTTCCCGGCTGTATTTTACTATCAACATTGGCCCACCATTGGAAAGGAAGTAACAGCAGCAGTCCTTGAAGTATTGAACACCAGAAAGGGTTTTAAAGATATTAATCAAACCTTTATTTCTCTGATTCCCAAGAAGAAGTGCCCACAATCTGTTCTAGACTACAGACCAATCAGCCTCTACAATGTGTTCTACAAGATTATCTCTAAAGTCATTACTAACAGACTCAAGCTCATTCTACCTAGCCTTATTTCCCCCACCCAAAGTGCATTTGTATCAGAAAGACTTATCTCAGACAATGTAATTGTTGCATATGAGCTACTGCACTCCATGCAAACAAGACTAAAAGGTAAGCATAATGGTTATATGGCACTCAAACTGGATATGAGCAAAGCATATGACCGAGTGGAATGGGAATTTTTGAGTAAAGTAATGAGAAAAATGGGATTTGAGAGTGAATGGGTAGATCTGGTGATGCAGTGTGTCACCACAGTCAGTTACTCTATTCTAGTTAATGGCATACCCCAAGAAAAATTCTTTCCATCTAGAGGCATTAGGTAAGGAGATCCTCTATCTCCCTACCTATTCATCATTTGTTCTGAATTCCTCAGCCATAGCCTAAACCAAGCTGAGATGCAGGGAATAATTTCTGGAATCCCAGTTGCCCGAGGCTCCTTTCAAGTGAATCACCTCCTCTTTGCAGATGATAGCCTGGTTTTTTGTAAGTCAAATCCTAATGAATGGAGCAGACTACAACAAGTGTTATCCATCTATGAACAAGTCTCGGGCCAAAGGCTTAACATTGAGAAAACCTCCATATTCTTCAGTAGCAATACAAAACTTGAAGCCCAACAAGCCATCCTGCAACACTCAGGTATAAAAGCCTCTGGATCCTTTGATAAATACCTGGGGTTACCATCCTATGTGGGCAGAAATAGAACTAAGGCCTTCCACTCTATTCTAGATAGAATCAAAGCTAAGATGGTTAATTGGAAGAGCAACCTGTTATCTCAAGCTGGCAAGGAGACTTTACTAAAATCAGTGTTGCAATCAATCCCTACCTACAGTATGGGCATCTTTAAACTCCCAAAAACCATCCTTAGAAGGCTCAACCAGCTGCTGCAATCCTTCTGGTGGGGGCAAAACAATAACAGATCTAAAATTCATTGGTTGAGCTGGCAAACATTAGGGAAACCAAAGCAGCAGGGGGACGTGGGCTTTAGGGATTTTGAACATTTCAATTTAGCTCTTCTGGCTAAACAAGGGTGGAGAATCATTCAAAACCCTTCGTCCCTTGCAGCCCAGGTCCTTAAAGCAAAGTACTTCCCTACATCTGATTTCTTATCAGCTAAATTAAGACCTCATGACTCTTTTGTTTGGAAGAGCTTCATTTTGGCCAGACCAGTACTTAACGCAGGACTACTATGGAAAGTTGGAAATGGCAGAAAAATCAAGATATGGAAGGACCCGTGGCTTCCTTGTCCCTCTACATTCAAAGTGCAATCTCCCATTCACATCCTAGATGCTGAAGCCCCAGTTTCTGGGCTCATTAATCCAGTCACCATGCAGTGGGACCTCCCTCTCATATATGCCATCTTCTCAGCCTTAGAGGCACAACTAATTAGACAGATCCCACTAAGTCCATGTAGGAGTCAAGATATGATGACCTGGAGATGCTCAAGCAATGGAAAGTTTTCTGTGAGAAGTGCTTACCACCTTCAAGGTTCACTTACAGAAGATAAAGTGGGGCAATCCTCAAACCAAAACTCCAACTCGAGCTTTTGGAACAAAGTTTGGGGTATCCATGCACCTCAAGCTACTAAAGCCTTTCTTTGGAGAGCTGCAAGTGAGTCCTTAGCTACCAATCTGAACCTAACTAAAAGGAAAATGGGAGAATCACCCCTCTTTCCTATTTGTTTCCTTAAACCTGAATCAGTATCCCATGCTATCTGGTCCTGTGGTGCTGCCCAAGATGTGTAGGCCTTGAGCTCAAGAAGAATTCAGAAACTAAGTGTCCTTGAAGGCTCATTTAAAGATACTTTGGTCCCTATAATGGCTCACTTATCTCCTGTGGAACTCATCGAATTTGCAGTTACAGCAAAAGCTATCTGGCATAGGAGGAATACTTGGCTCTTTGAACAGCATTTCCACCCACCCTCTCAAGTGTCAAAGCTGGTCCAAACCGAGATGGCATCCATCAACTTATGGCTCGAGAAGGGGATGAAGCAAACTAAAGTCCAAGAACCTAAAACCAGCAGGTGGATTGCTCCTCCACTTGGTGTTTGCAAAGCTAATTGGGATGCTGCCATTGACAAAGGCAATCTGAGATTGGGGATTGGTGTGATTGTTAGGAACTTAGAAGGTCTTGTTATGGCTTCATTGTGCTCATCTATGGACCTATCTCCTGACCCACTCCTTGGTGAGGCTATAACAGCTCGAAGGGCTTCTTCATTTTGTGCTGAACTGGGATTTCAACAGATTATTCTTGAAGGTGACTCTCTTTCAGTGGTAAAGGCAATTCAACACAATGAGGAAAGTTGGAGTGATACTAGTCTTGTTATTAGAGATATTAAATTCATGCTTTCCAATTTCCTTTCTTGGTCTATCTTGCATGTTCATAGGGAAGCTAATATAATTGCTCATCATTTGGCAAAGTTTGCTCTTAGATGTCATGAAAACTGTATACTTATTGAGGATTATCCTCCATGTATCCAGCATTTGCTCTAATGAATGAAATAGTTAGTTTCAAAAAAAAAAAAAAACAAAGGGTTGATTATTAAAATAGACATTGTGTTTTAGTTGTTAAGCATGTTAATCTCTAACTTTTAATTTTGGACTTTTTCATTTATATACTTTGAAATTTTGATTTTCAATCGTTTTTATCCTTTGGTTATACATCCGACCAACCAATGGAGCCTCTACTATGTAG
Organism: Cyclocarya paliurus; assembly: GCA_029856935.1. Lineage (NCBI taxonomy): Eukaryota > Viridiplantae > Streptophyta > Magnoliopsida > Fagales > Juglandaceae > Cyclocarya > Cyclocarya paliurus. The sequence goes on along the minus strand of CM056956.1, from coordinate 11,352,901 downwards.
CTTGTAAGCCACATCATCACCAACAGAAAAACATCACCTATCACAACAAAAATAAATTACAAAAAATATATATTTAAAAAAATAAATAATTAACAATTAAAATAAAACAACCGATAAATTAAAATTGGGACTGCTGGTGATAAGCCAGAGGAAGGTGAGGGTGATGTCAAGTCATCATGCTCCTTATGCCCTGAGTAACACATGTGCTACAATGGTCACGACAAAGGGTCGTGATCCTGCGAGGGTGGCCCCTTAGAGATAGGGGCATCCCATGAAGATTGGCCACCCATGAGTGCATCTGCACAGCGACCCCCATGATAATCTATTGGTAACTAATCCACTATATATGTCATGTATTGTAGCAACAACTTTTAAGACATTTTGAGTGTTATATATTTGGTCAAAATGATCTTTCAAGAGTTGAGAGAAGATGATGATGATAGGGAGAGTTCTCTTGAGAATGTGAAATCATTTTGTGAAGACAAGATATTGAATTTTCTAATATGAGTGTTGTATACACATTTGGTTGAGATAGATTGATTAGATCAACATGATCAAATTGACATATTTATGTGTAATATAGACTCTCAATTACAGGAACTAAACAAGTTTAGTGAGAAAGCAATGAAAAATTATTCTTCTTAGCTCAACCTTAGATACTAAAAATGCATACAAGTCCACTTCAACATTGTTAAAAGAAAAGAAAGTCCATTATGCGTGAGCAACCTAAGTAGAATGGAAATCATATCAAAGCGACAAAAATAAGAGGCAAGAAAGTCTAAAATTCAACATTAATAGAAGATTGATCCATGTAAGTATTTGACTTCCTACTTACCAAGTCAATACATCATCTCCCTTCGAAGACAACTTAATTAGCCCTCAACAATTTTAATACCCTCCTGAAATGGAAAAATGCTAAGGTTTGGTTTGGTTTCACAAATCTTTCAACCCATCTCAATATCCAAACACCATTTAAATACAAATATTTTTCAATTTCCATTTTTCAACTTTTTTATCTAATCATTACCTAATATCATTATAACTTTCCCAAACTTCCAAACAAAACACTAAAAACAATTCAACATTTTCAAATCTCAAAACAAAAATAATATCCAAAATTATCTTCTAACCCTCTTTTGACAAAATAATCTTTTTATTTAATTTTTCTCTACCAAAACCCTATAAAAATATTAACTCAAATCATTTCACTACTATTCACAAATTACCTCACTACTAGTAACAGATTTCTCATCTCATCTCATCTGTGTAACTCAAAGGCCTAACTAAAATGTCCCTACTACTTACCTGAATAGACTAAAATACCCGTACAACATATCAAACGAGACAAAAATATCTTTAATCCAAATCAAACTAATCGATCGAATACAACCAAAAATCTCCAAAACTTCAACTTTGAATCTCCATCTCAGATCCCAATCAACCATAGAACAGACACAAATGTTCTTCTTCATCTAAAAGATCAAGATCACATTAGTTTGATTATCATCGAGACCAAACCCATGGTGGTATCATGGGTATGAGAACCAATGGCCCACGGTGCTCTTGTGGGTTAGTACAATCAAAACCAAACCAACGATAGTAGCATGTGTCAATAGCGATCCACAGATAGACCCACAAAACTGTCATGGGTCCAAATCAATCCAAAGATGGACCATGTGACGCTGAATGTCCAGATCGCCAAAGTGTAGATCGCGATGTCACTGAGGGTCTAGATTGACCAAGGGTTCTCATATCCACGACACTATCATGGTGCTTGCTCAAGGGGCGAGCACTTTCCCTTTCTACAATGCTTGTCGAGGTGGTGAGGTTCATGCTCCTTCAAGATGCTCACCGAGGTGACGAGCACTTTGCCTCCCATTGTACTCACCATGGTGGCAAACATTTTTGCTCTCCATGGTGCTCACCTTGGGAGTGAGCACTTTCCCTCTCCACTCTCCACGAGCCAAGTTGGTAAGCTTCATGCTCATTTAAAGTGCTCGCTGAGGTGAGGAGTATTGTGCGTCATCCAGGGTGCTCGTTGAGGTGATGAGCACTTTTGCTCCTGTAGTACTCGTAAGGGTGGTACTAGCACTTTTGCTCTCTATGTTGCTTGCTTGGGGGTGAGCACGTTTGTTGTCATGAAGACCTTGACAAAATATTTAATCAAATGGCTCTCGTGAGCAAAAATAAGTTTTGGTTCATGATTGTGAGTTTTACCATGAATAATTTAATTAAAGCAATCAGAAAAAGTATGTAATATCCTGTATAAAATTGCATGTAATTATGGAAGTCAGTATCACCTCAGTAATACATGTGGCTAGGAGTTATATTCTACAAAATGTTGTTAATGAGGGTTATAAAAAGAAAGGTAAAAAAGGCAGTCGTCTTTCTGTTACATTCATTATGTTACTTTTTTCTCTTGTTACTCAAAGAGGTTAACTACATTGTTTTGGAAGTAGTCATATTTATAATGAAAGGTTTGAGACTATTTTATCCAATGGCAAGACAATCATATGCTTTAGCAGCGGCTAGTATGTCCTATTTGATCCATTGTGTGTTCCAAAACATACAAGTATGATGATTTTCCCAATTTTTAGAATGATTTTTGTTTTATTTAAGTCATTCAACCAAATTTTTACTATTGGTTTTTCTGTTTTTTTAAGTGATGATGCCAGAGTTGTATAGACTCTAAGCAATGGCACTAGTCTTCTGCTTTGAAGGCTTAAAGCATTGGCGTTAACTTCATCAAAAGCCTAGCCAAATGTAAAATATGATGAATTTCATCAAAAGAGAGTTACATTGGATTAACCAAAGAGATAAGTAGGAAGCTTTGAGCTACAATAAATGAATGTGTTTCTTTAAATTTGAAAGGCTATTGTTCACCCATCAAATCTATTTTTTATTTATTTTTAATCTCTAATGGTCTTTTTTATTCACATTTTATCTCCAATAGTCTTGTAATAATAATGTAAGAACCAAATTAAATTATTAATTAACATATGATTAGTGTAATTATAAAATATGAAAAAAAATAAAAAATATATGTACTTTTTTATCAAAATTTGAAGATAAATTTGATGAGTTGAATATTAATGCTCTAAGCCCTCAACTCCTTCGTTGGGTTGACTGTTGTGCTTGTAATCAAGCTAGTCCAACTCACAAAACACATGTTGGGACCCAAATATCTCCTATTCTGACCTTATCCCAACACAAAATAATAAAGGAAAAGGCCCAAAAATAAACAAGCCATTGCCCCACTTGGCTCGGGTCCAATTCGTTCAAGGGTAAAACACCATTGTTTGTTAAGAAGGTATTCTCTGGTAGATTTTTCTTTTTTAAACATCACTCAAATATAAATAATTTTTTAATTTTTAATTTTTAATTTTCATCCTTTTTAAATTATATTTAAATAATTTTTTAACTTTATAATATTTTTATTCAAATTTTCGCTCTCATTTCCTAAAACTTAATAAAATATTTTAATTTAAACTATTTTATTACTATTTACAAATAATTTTATTACTATTTACAGATATTTTAAAATATAGTAAGCGTCTAAACGAGACTTCATTTAAGAATAGGGGCATTACCAAACACGCGAAGTCTCAATCTGTTGGACCAAGTAAGGCTATTAATTGATATGCTGTAACTAATTTAGCTGCAGTGGAAAAGTCTGCTTTAGACGTACAATCAATTTTAGGCTCCTAGCATTGGACTAACCCATGGGCCATAATTAGCACACGATACAGCCCTAGCATTGAGGAGCGTGGCCCATCTCAGAACTAGTTGAGGATTTCAGAGGAGACATGAAGCGGTGAACCATGTTAACATTGACTCAAGACAAACAAAGGGGTCATTTTATAGAAATAATAATGTGAGATATAGTCATAAAGTATATAAATATTATATAATTTTTTTAAAAAATAGTAGAGTTTATTATTAAAAAGATAATTTTTATCATGTGAGTTCCATATTTATTTACTTTTTTAAAAAAAATAGTACAATATTTACTCACTCCATAATTGTAAATATCATTTCTTTTTACAACAGGCAACCGTTTTACACATAAAAAATGGAAGGCATTGTGTACAGTACAATAATTTTGCCTACTATTGTTTTTTCTGTATAATTTTTCAATATGTCTTAGCCACCATTTATGCCATTTATATTGTAAGAATCTATCCGTAAGATTCAATTCGTTTGTTTTCATAACTCATCTCAATTCATCTCATCTTATTTAATTTTAAAGTTTCCATATAAAAGAAAATAAATAATTCAACTTTTTCAAATCTCAAAACAAAAAAAATATTAAGAAAATATATTCTAATAATATTTTATTCATTTTTTAACTTTAATCTCAACTCATATCATTTCATCTGTGAAAACAAATGAGGCTAAGTTTTTAAGTTTTTCTCGGGAATCAAGTTTTATTGTGTGAGCTATATAAAAGATCTAAGTTTCGTTTGAATAATGAGATGAGATGAGATGAGATGATATGTAAATAGTTGTGAAATTGTTTGAATTGAGATGTTTTATGAAATTTTTAGAAATAAAAGAGAAAATATTAGATAAAAATATTATAAAGTTAAAAAATTATTAGAATATAATTTTTTTAATATAATTTTTATTTTGAGATTTAAAAAAGTTGAATTATTTTTTATGTTTTGTTGGAAGTTTGAAAAATTTGTAATGATTAAATAATGATTAAATGAAAAAGTTCAAAATTTGAAATTGAAAAGTATGTGTTTGTGGTGTTTGCACATTGAGATAAGATGAGTTGAAATGAGATGCTATTGTTATTACTATCCAAATCAGACTATTCTCTCACCTTGGCATACGTTTGGATATTGAGAGTACCTCAGGTATTATCAAACATTCTCATTATTATTTTTTATTTTTATTTTTTACTTATTTTTCGTTACTATTTATAACTTTTCACTATTATTTAATATTCTATTATTATTTTTCACTAATATTTATAAATATTCTTAAAACGTCACATTTTAGTTTGAAGACGAAGGACTTTGGACTTTGTGGGCTCAAGAAGCCCCATGCATGGATCAATTTTACCAAAGTGATTATGGGTCTTGACAATCTTTTTAAAACAGATTGGGCCTGAGAAGTTGCTCTTCCAGCGGCTTCTCACAACCTCCGGCATTGTAGTTCTGAATTCAAATTTTGTTTCCAATTTTGTCCAAAGAGACTTTTCGTATATTTGCACCATCTAATGGTTTTGCAACGTAGCTGTCAATACGAAAGAATACAAAAAAGAAATGGATTCCACTGTATCAGAAAGCAAAGCATGAAGCATGATGACCCCCCATTCAATAATTTCTCTCTATTAAACTCATAGACACAGCTAACAGTTTTCTCGCATTTTCACAAAATCATATCTAAGTGTTTCCAATTATATATATATATATAGATATATATATATATATATAAAAAGTGATGCTATTCTGTCGTGCCTGGGCATGCTCATTTTGTGTGTCGCCTACTACAATTTGTACTTTTTTATTTCAAATATTTTTTAAACATATTTAAACATTTTTAAAAAAATTAATACACTAATATTCAATTCTTTAGCCATTAAGAAAAAAAATTTAAAAAAAATTAAAAAAATTAAATATATGAGCAATTAAAATAAGAAGACAAAATTAAGAGACGTACTAGCATTATTCATATATAAAAGAGGGGGACAAAAAGGCCCCTTGGTCAGTTTATATGGAATATATTCCTCTGCCATGTGAGCACCGAAGAATTTATATAGAGGAAGGGTGACCCATCCAAAACCTTAAAAAGGTGGATGTGGGGGCTATGCCCTACCCTCGAAGTCATTCAACCCTCCTAGTTGTAGGACTTTTGAACCCAAAAGGGAGAAACATTTTTGGGGGGGGCATTTGAATTGACCCCACTGATCTGTAAGTGTGAGCTGTAGAGGCACATGCTTAAGGACAAAGGGTGATGAGGTTGTTTTGAATTATTAGCACCAAAAACAATTGTGAAGGGAATTGCACATGTTTGTATGTTGCCTTTTTTTTGGCAACGGGAACAAGTTTGAACTGTAAAGCTCATTAAGTGTAGACAGGTGCAAAGTGACGGAGAGCAGACTGAGTTGGAGAATTTATTGCTTGTTTCCACCCATATTTTGATTCGTCTATATCTTTATCAGCTTGGTGATTAGAATTAGAATAATGCTATATATAGTTATGGGTTCGGTATTGAGACTTTTAATTAACAAGATTCCGAAAACTACAAACGTGGTGAAAAATCTCATCCACTCCTCTTACCGAAAATTAGAGATGACAATTTGTATTTGTGTTATTTTAAATCACGAGTATTCAATAAAGTGGATTAATCCCAACCTGTTTAATTAAGTAGATTATAAACTAAATCCAAATACAATTTATGTAAATAACGGATGATGCAACACGATCGGTATAACTTGTTTAATAATCAACTCTTATTAAAGATATCTATATAAATATTTTAAAATTATAATGAGATTCATGATAAAATATTTTATAATAAATTTCCAAACCAATAATACTTAAAGAGATTAATATATACAAAAAATAAGATTACATATATACCATATCTCTAAATAAAAGAGGCTTGTGTTTTGAATTTCTATCCCCATTTTACCCTCACATTTGTGTTGAAATTATGGAGCCTGCCACTGGTATTAACCATACAATTTTAACCTAATCCGATCGGTGTTGGAGGAGAATTTTGTATCGGACCATTTTTCCGATCCACCAAAGTCTAAACCGCTTTTGTTCATTCCGATCCGGTCTTATCAAGGTGTTTTGGTTTGAGTCCTTTTTTTTTTTTAGTAGTGCTAGGGAGCCCGATCTGGGTTCCAGTTATTTTTGCTCGGTTGGGTATTTTAATTATGTTTTAATTTTTTTTTATTTAATGATTAAAAAAATATTGTTTAATAATATTATAAATTTTTTTAATATTTTAAAATATTTTAAAAAAATTAAAAAAATTCATAATATTATCAAACAATATTTTCTTAAACACTAAGTAAAAAAAATAAAATACCCAATCGGGCAAAAATAAAGGGAGCCAAAATCAAGCTCCTATTATTTTTTTTTTCCTTTTCTTTCAATTTTATTAGGTGTTTCAATTAAGTAAAATAAATTAAAAATGTTAATAGTATTGGTGTTATCAATAATTAATAGTTAATGCGCTATCTTAAAATTCTTAATCTTTAATATTTTATATAATCTAAGCATAAATAATTAAGTTAGAAGAAAATTACATAATTACTTATAATTAGTTAGAATAGAATTACATGACTACTTGCTTTCAAATATATAACTATCATATAAAAAATTATTTAAAATTTTATATAGTAAATTTGGCCGACCAGGAGTGAAAAAAACCTCACATTGAGACTCGACTGAAAACTGAATTTTTCTACTTTCTTAGATTGAGATTGACTGATTCCTTAATCAGTTTGGTTCGGACAGATTGAAATCAGTCGATTTTTTTATCCAAACCAAAATTCTTACACCCCTTATGCCATGCTTACAGCCAGACTTAACCTTAACTTGTAGATCCGACTAAATCAGGATTGATCTTGTTAGCCTCGATGATTTTTTGGCTAGATGCTAGCAATTTTTGAACTGTTTCAATCCAACGAGAGATAGTTAGCTACCGCCCAGCGATTGTGATTTTTCAGCCTCTCTTGAAGTGGAAGTCCTGACTGGCTGATTGTCAGAAGTTTCTGGTGGTGGTAAAAAATAAGAGAAAAGCTATTCTGTCGCCTCAACGGTATTGCTCAAATCTATCGCTTGATAATTTTTTTTTTATTTAGTAATTAAGAAAGTGATTTTAAGTGTATTGATATATTTTTTTATTTTTAAAAAATATTTAGATATATTAAAAAAATATGAATAATAAAAATAAAAAAAGTTGTAAAAAGTAACTAACGGTAAGACTGGAACAGAATATTTTTGAGTAGCACCGCTCAAAATATAATTAGGACTAAAGTGAAGTTTATGTTTTGGATCGTGCTAGCGGGAGTAATGCTAGTATTAGGGGTGTAAATTTAAACAGGAAAACCAATAAACTGGTCTGAACCGGACCGGACCAGACCGAACCGATTTTGAACCGGTCCGATTCGGGACCGGTTCTTATATTTCATAAACCGGTCGGAACTGGTCTGATTTCGATTTTGAGATTTTTCGGACTGGACTGGTTGATAAAATATATATAAAAAATAATATAGTTATATATAAGTTTTATACAAAATTAAAATTATACAAAATATTTTATATATATTAATATATAAGTTATATATATAGTTTATAATTATATGTGAAATTTATATATATATAATATAATTATATATCATATATAAAATAATTTCATATTATAATTTATAAATTATAACATAAAATGTTAATTTTAAATATGAACATTTGTAATTTGTTTGATCATATGCTATTAATATAATTATATATAAGATAATATTATTATAAAATAAAAGTTTAAAAAATAAAAATATAATTGATCATGTATTATGTAACTATACTAATAGTATATAATATTAATACTATTAGTTTAATATTATACTAATATCAAATTTATATTTTAAACAAATCAGAAAATTGGACTGGATCGGAGATCGATAAAACTGGAAGTATCGGTTTAAAAAGGTAATCGGTGCGTAATCGATCATATCGGTTTAGTTTAAGATTTTATCCAAAACCAGACCGGACATAACCGGTTACACCCTTAGCTAGCATAAAAGTTTTTGTTTTTGTTTTTTCATTTTCTTTTTAGCACGGGTCATTTAACATTTTTCCTATATTTTTGTATTTATAAAAAAAGAAATAAATAAATAAACAAGACTCGTTAATTTCTTGCAGCCTGCAAAAAGGGTACGTGATGAAATCCAAGATGGCCTCCCTCCCTTGATAATCATCACACAAATCAAAGCTCAAGCTTCGTAATTTAACCCATGATCATCATGATGAAAATGTTGTCTCTAACCCATACATTATTGCTTTCTGGTTGGTCCTGAGAAAAGCAATAATCAAAAATTAATTGCGATTTGATTCTGGTCCAGCTTTTTAGGATTGAATCTAAAAGAATAGAGAAAAGTGAAAAACATGATTCCAAATTTCCACGAGATCTATTTATAACCTCATATTTTATGAGTCAGCTTTGCTCTGCAGGAATTGGAATGGCTCTTGATCGACGCGCGTAAAGTTGCAAATCGAATGATTGGGAGCAAGAAAGCTTAAGAGGGCGCCTCCCAATTTTTGTCCTTCCTGCAAATTTTATTGAAAAATGATACACTTGTTGTGAAATTAAAGGAAAATGATAGAATTGAAAGATTGTAATGTGAGATTGTAATTTTTTTGTTTGTACAAATGATTCTCAACACATATTTTCTTAAATATAGAAAATAAGGAATATCAAAAGGTTATACATGAATTAATATATTATTTATATTATATTTTATGATAAAACAAAACTTTAAATTTTTGCTAGTATTTTCATAAAGTGTATATAAATAGGTCAAATTTTAATAGAAATATTTTTGTAAGAAAATATTTAATATAAGGTAAAATAACAACATATTCTTCTTTGTCAAAAAGTATTTGAAAAATCAGAATAAATATCAAGAATCAGTCTTTTATTCAAATCATTGATTTTTACTGTAATATATATCAATGATTAGATTCATAAAGATTCAAGTAATATGTTTAATATTATGAACATGATTTGCTCTGATGTTTTTAAATATTTTAGATATTTTTATTATAGATATAGAGATAATAGTATGTAAAATAATGAATAATGATAGATTTACTATCACCTAGTTGTTATTACCAATGTTTTGAATACCGTACCAGTCAAGGTACTGGAACAAAATATTTCGGTACCGGTACCGTTTCGTGTACCGTTTCGGGATAGTCGATATATGAATAAATTATATATATAAATGTATATATATAAATTATATTTAAAAAAATAGTTTATATATGAATAAATTATATATAAATACATAGATATATAAAATATAAATAGTCTAGTTTAAATTGGAGGTCAAAAAATGAGTTTATAACTTAAAAAAAGAAAAAAAAATATATATAAATTAATAAAGGTCGAAATATTAGCCAGTACAGGCCGAAATATCGGCCGAAACGGCCGGTACGAAACACTGAGAAATCTATACCGGACCAGTGGTCGGTACGGAAAATTTCGGCCATACCGGCCGGTACGGTACAAAATTTAAAACAGTGGTTATTACTCCATTGTGTATTTGAAACTTTTATTTTTTTTGTTAAAGTATTTTTTTAACATATTTAATCATTAAAAAAAATTTTAAAAAAATACAATTTCACAAATAGTCACTTCCTTAACTATTAATTAAAAAAATAATAAAAAAAATAAAAGAAATAATAAATGAGTAGTAGGAGGTAGTCAGCCTATCATTATCTTTAAAATAATACACACAAAATTGTTTGAATTTATTCAAAGAGTTGTATCGTTTAATAATCGAATATAATTTTGTATTCTCCAACTCATTTAATAAACGAATTAAGTAGAAATTGAGTTTGACAAAGCCAATCGAGGTTGTGTGAACTTTGCTCCTCTTTTTTCCTGTATTTCTACTTCACTTAAATATGGATTCAAAAGTGTGGGAGTTAGAATCTCTTTTACAAAAATTGTTTACAACTTATCTATTTTGGAACTTACTCTTTAAAAAATATAAAGAAATAAAGAAAAACGAGGTGACGTTTCAAGGACATAGAGTCTAGGGCAACAAGCTGAGTCCATAAGACCAGGTCAAGTTATATATACATGATGATTACAATTCATAGTTTTCATGCCCGCTGCCCGAATTGGGGTGTGCATTCATTTTCAGCTGGCCTGGCCCTGCCCTTCCTTGATGTACAAGTGAAGAAGGAGACAAACTTTGAAGTTGATTTTGCCTACAAATTACTCGAAGAAAATGGCATATATGGGGCCACCAGCTTCGAATATATAAAATACTTTTAATTATTATGGTGCATTGTCTCTTAAACATTCCTTTCCACGAAATACTCCACCCCAAGCTGAATTCCCACGTCTACCACTAATTATCTGCTCACGGAAGTATTCTCATTGTTTATCTCACCTAATTATTATTCATCTATATATATATATATATATATAGAATATTCAACTAGAAGTGATTTTCTTTGGTTGCAATCTCATAAATAATGGACCACTACAGCCTTGTTCTTGACTTGGTCAGATGATTCTTTTACATCTATTTATGTACATCATAATTTAGATTAGGGGTTAAGTTTGACGTGGACTAGTTGTATAAATAATTAGAAAGGGAAATGATTTATATAGTTGTATGATGTTTAAGATTCGCGCATTCCGTTTGAAATATTTACATGAAAAATATTTACATTCTAATGGTTAGTTCTATTTTTTTTTTAAAAAGAGTACGTGATCCTTGCATACTTCATAATTGTATATAATATTATTCATTAAATAAAATTACAAAAACCGATAATTCAACCGATAAGTATAAATACACTTTTTTTATTTTTTTTCTTTAATCATTTTTATATATCTTTAAACATTTTAAAAAAATAGTAAAAAAACCAATGCATTAATATTTAATTAAATAAAAAAATCAATCGGTCACTTTTATAGATCACTTTTATATGTTTAACTAGCATTTTCCTTACTCATTTACCAATATATTAGGCTAATTAATATGAATAGGATACACCATTCATACTCATTAAATGCTAAGAGCTGATTAGAAAATTTTAAATTTTTAAAATTTTTACTTTTATAAACTAAATTATATAAAGAATTTGTCTGCCACAGCAATTAGGAAATAAAAGTCTTCGGGTGTGTTTGGATGTTGAAGTGAGTTGAGTTGAGTTGAGTTTAGATGATAAAATATTGTTAGAATATTATTTTTTAATATTGTTGTTGTTTTGAGATTTGAAAAAATTGTATTATTTATTATATTTTATATTGAAATTTGAAAAAGTTATAATGATGAGTGAGATGAGATGAGTTTGATTTGATAACCAAACGCACCCTTCATCTCTAATTTGCTGTATATACCAGCAATTGAAGAACTCTTGCCGAGACTTCTTCATAAGAGTTGCCTTTCTCTCTCTTTTCTCATAATCAAAAGGAGTGTGTTTTGTTAGGGTAATAATGTGTGCTGCTAATGTTGCTTTAGCAGAATGGTCACGAAGCTGTTTGTTGACTGTTGACTGGTGATGAATGTATGTATTGTAGCGCGCTTACCAACAAATTAAAACTCATAGTAAATACCAAACAATTGGTGTAGAATTCGAAGATGTTTTTGTACCTTCTTTATCTATACATTTAGACATTGACATTTTTTTATCTTATCTTATTATTATAAATATTTAAATATTTAAATAAAGATAATAAATAATTTAATTTTTTTAAAATCTTAAAATAATAATAATATTAAAAATTAATATTCTAATAATATTTATTCAATTCATCTAAAATCATCTCATTTTATCTTATTTTATTATCCAAACCAGCCATTAATTATTTCTAATGTAAGGAAATATAATTAGAAAAAATAATATTAGATAGTTACAATACATGCATATTTTGTTTTTTCTAAAAAAAAAAAGAAAGTATAACCCATTATTAAAAAATAAGTTCTTCATATAGATCACAAAATGCATGGAAATTAATATACTCAAATTATGAGTAATATTATTATATTTCTTAATTTATATCACTCATTTTGTTCTTTTAATAATGTGGTGTTATATAATTTATTAAAAAATATATATATCTAAAATAAAATAACTTTCAAAAATATAAAAAGATGAAAATTCAAAGGTTAAATTCTATCACAATTTTTATGTTTATAGTTTCAATTTTTTTTAATAAATCACGTTGTACTGTATTATTTTTAAATTAAAGATAAAGTGAGTAGTGTTATAATAAAAATAAAATAAGTGGTACAAATTAGACAACATAATAATACTACGCTACTGTATATATCATTTCTAAAATAAAAATAGTAATTGCGCAAAGTACAAAAAAATCTTTAGGCTTGAAGAAAAGTGTAAAAAGAAAAAAGAAATCTTTTAAATAGGAATTGTCACTCCCATTAAAGAGCTCCATAATTATTCTCTTTAATGGACGTAGAAATCAATGTATTTTTTACCAGCCTTTCCTGATGTGCATTATTAACACCCTTTGTAAGTGGCCCTTTTTCTTGGAGAACGATGATCTTTAATTAGCATTCGAAATTTTTTTCAACATCCTTTTACGTGCCTCTTTTTCTTGGAGAACGAGTTCTTTTATTAGAATTCAAAATTTTTAAATTTTTTATATTTAAAATTATATTTACAATTATAAAATGTCGGGTATTTATTTATTTTAAATAAAATTAAAACTTAAATTTTAAAATAATAAATTTTTTAATAATAATTTTTTTTTTTTTTTTAAACATTTACTATATTTACACAGTTCGTGAGTTTATCATTACTAGCAACTGATCGGTCTTTAAGAACAGTAGAAATTGTACCAACTAAGCATCAAATGCAATTTAAAGGTCTTCAACTACTTAAAGTCTACCAGCTCAGCTGTAATCCTCGCTTCTGTATTTTTCATTCATAATGCAGTGAGACAGACTGTGACACATTGATTGAACTGTTTGAAAAGACAAGCTCATCGGATATTACGAGTAACTACTCCGTTTTTACCAAACACTACTGCTCGTAGCTCACACTTTCTGTCGAAATGATAAGGGCGTTTCCGTCATTCAACTAGTCTGGACACCGAAAGGATCAAAACGAGCATAGAAAACGAGACCAGCTTCCCCATGTTTCGTTGTTTTTAATTTCTAATTTTGCTGCAGCTTCTGTTCTCCATGTGACCTTCTGAAACCCCACACAGACACTCTCTCTCTTTCTCTCCATGGGTGAACTGTTCTTGCAGAAATATAGTGATTTTTTATATTATTATTGAATCACCAGAACTGAACCAAACGCAGATAGACATCCCAAACCAATCCATTTATCATTTTTTTAATGTTTTATACCTGTTTAGTTTTGGTCACAACAACGAAGTACCAACAACCTCTCTTGTTTCTTCTTCTTCAATCACTGTTCCTTCGTTTCCACTTCTTCGCAGACCAAGAACCGAAAGCCATATCCCAACTGCTAAACCTTTCACTTGCCAAAGCGACGTTCATGGGTTTTTTCTAGGTTTTAAATGAGATGGCGGAGACGAAGAGACCCTCGAAGAACCGGGGTTTCTATGTGAGGATGAGGCTTTTGCACAACAAAAATGGCAGGCCCCAAGAAAGGAGCTTGTTTTACAGGTACTACAAATGGGTCCTCTGGTTCTCCCTCTCGCTCTATCTATTCGGCTCCTATTTCGTGACCAACAATAACCCACAGAACAAACCTACCTCTCTATCCAAAACCCATGTCCCTAACTCCGAATCCACCCATGCTTCTCGCGCTCTCTTCGAGTCCACCAACGCCACTCTCCTCCATCAATCCACAAGTAATTCAGGTTAAATTGTTTTCCCTCACAGTTTTGATGAAAGTTTTCACCTCTTTTGCCCACTGAAACTTTAACATATGTATATATTTTCAGCAATGTTCTTGAAGAATTTGAAAATTTTCGTCTATGATCTGCCGCCGAATTACAACACGAACTGGCTCTCAAACGAGCGGTGCAGCAAGCATTTGTTTGCGTCGGAGGTCGCCATTCACAGAGCTCTATTGACCAGCCATGTGCGGACCTTCGATCCTTACGAAGCCGATTTTTTCTTCGTTCCCGTCTACGTGTCTTGCAACTTCAGCACCATCAATGGCTTCCCAGCAATCGGGCACGCGAGGAGTCTGTTAGCTTCTGCTGTCCAGCTTATCTCCACCGAGTACCCGTTCTGGAATCGTACAGGGGGATCCGACCACGTCTTCGTCGCCTCCCACGACTACGGAGCCTGCTTCCACGCCATGGTATTGACCAAACCAAAATTCTAGTCTTTTACCAGGAATTTCGCCATACTTGTTCCGGGCTTTTCAGATTGCTCCCGTGGTCCTAAATATTTTATTTTGGTGTTTTTTTGGGTCATGTATAGGAGGAAGCGGCGATCGCGGATGGCATACCTGGATTCTTGAAAACCTCCATTATACTGCAGACTTTTGGCGTCAACTATAAGCACCCGTGTCAGGACGTCGAGAATGTGCTTATCCCACCTTATATTTCACCTGAATCTGTACAGACAACCGTAGAAAATTATCCGGTGAAGGGTCGACGTGATATTTTCGTGTTCTTCAGGGGCAAAATGGAAGTTCATCCAAAGAACGTCAGCGGCCGATTTTACAGCAAGTAATTGATTGATCACTCCCTCTAATCCACTCTAATCAAACTCGTAATCATGGTTTTTGTCTCTGGATGTACTGAATTACCCTCGAGGTATTTGGTATTTACGTTTGGTTCTCCTTAATGTAGGCGTGTGCGGACGGTGATATGGCGGAAATACAGCGGCGACCGGAGGTTTTATCTGAAGAGGCATAGGTTTGCCGGCTACCAGTCAGAAATTGCACGGTCGGTTTTCTGTTTGTGCCCTCTGGGGTGGGCCCCGTGGAGTCCAAGGCTGGTCGAGTCCGTGGCGTTGGGATGCGTGCCGGTAATCATAGCAGATGGCATCCGGTTACCCTTCCCGTCCGCCGTGAACTGGACGGAAATATCACTCACTGTGGCGGAAAGGGACGTGGACAAGCTGGGAAATATTCTGGAACACGTGGCGGCGACCAATCTCAGCACAATCCAACGCAACCTGTGGGACGCGAAGAACAGGCGGGCCTTGCTTTTCCCGAACCGGGTCGGGGAAGGCGACGGCACGTGGCAAGTGTTACATGAGCTGGCCCAGAAGCTGGACAGGTCCTATAATCGAGGGTCGGGGGTTTCGGCCGAATTGGAATCCGACACGTGAAAGTTGGACCCCAGCGCCAGCTATATGAGCGGCTTTTTTCCATCGTGGATGCAAAACATGATGGAGCGCAGCTGGATTTTTCTTGGACTAACCCTCGTAGATATTATATTATAAGAAAAAGATAATGGGGAATTTGGGACATGTCCTGTCCTGTCCTGTCTGTGATGAATTTGGCTGTGCGATGGCTGCGAGGAATGGAGAATTGTACAAGTTGTGTAAAAAAATGTGGATATAAAACAAAGCGAGATTTGTAGGAAAAGAGAGATAGATAGATAGAGATAGAGATTATATGTCAATAACGTGGAGGCATCTTGTGGAGGATATGGTTGAAATTGGTTCACACACTACTTCAATAAATAAATAAATAAACAGAAATTGGGTATGATTGGTAATGGCAGGAATCTATTGAATTAAGAATTTGAACAGCTGTTGGATGCGCTGTAATTGGGACGGGAGTGGAGGGAGGGGGCTCTCTTTTGATAGGAAATTCATATTTGAATTTAAAAAAAAAAAAGAATTCTTGTAAACTAGAGCGAGGGATGGGTTTTTGGCTAAGTACTTTTATATAATCCTAAATTCTTTTATATAAAGGATTATATAAAAGTAATTTTATAAATTAATGTGGTATATTAAACTGTAAAATATTATTTTTATTATAAAATATATTTAACAGATTTTATAAAATTAAATTAATTTATAAATTAATTTTACATATATATATTTTTTATATATACAGCAGTTCTCAGTTCTCATCTTTGGGGTAAACAGTGATGGGCAGAGAGGATGGTTTAAGGGCTAATAATAAAGGTGGGGGTGATAGCAATAGCGGCTGAGGGAGCAGCGTGACAGCTGGGGATGTGTCAGAACTTTTAAATTACATTAATTTTTTGAAATTGTCAATGCGGGGGGGTGTGTGGTGGCCATATGGTGGTGTCAGCGATCACGGATACGGTATCAATGGTTTCGAGGCATTCTCCCTGCCTCGGCAGGGCGTATCACGCGTCCTCTCATATTCACTGTATTTTCTCGTCTCCATATATATGTACTATGTATGCGCAAAATGGATCATGGATATGTAATCACAGATTTTAACGTTACAAGTGGGTTCTTTATATTTTTTCTAAATTTTAGTTAAAAACGATATTTCTTAAAATTTTATCTTAAATTTTACTTATCTTTAAAAAATTTTATATATCTCATTCTCTATCCTTTTTCTATTCTATTAAAATAATATTCTTCTATTATTTCTTTATTATTTTTTTTCTCTTACTTCTATTTCCATTTTTAACCACTAACTCTTTTATCTTATTCTCTTTTTTTCTAAAGATCACATTTTATAAATATTTATACGAATTTCTTTTCTCAAATACAATATTATTTTTCAATTCAACATCGGTATTAAAAATAATACATTTTTTTTAATATGTGCATTTTCCAATGCAATGGTATTTTTAATATGATTCCAACCTAATACTTGACTAATATTTGATTTGCATTAGCGTAACAATAATAGGTTTTTCATTTTCATATAACGGTAATATGAATTTCAATTTCTCTAACAATAATACCTATCAAATTAATGATGATAAAATATTTTTCAAAATAGTACAACGGTAACATTTTGATTTCTTACAACTTAGTACACATGCTTTGTCATTTATTTAAAAGTAACTTTTTTTTATCTCTTATCTAACAGTAGCATTTTTTGTCTTTTCCCTAACGGTAACCTTTTTTATCTTTTCTCCAACGGTAACATTTTGTATCTTATACATAACGGTAACTTTTTCCTCTATAAATACACCTCTTGCTTGTATTCATTTTCTCAAAAAGCCAAGTCTCAAATCCAACTCCCTTCTCAAAATGGCTCGTTCTTTCTTTTGTAAATTGCTAACATACTTGTCATCTGATGATGAGTTGGAAGCTGTTATTAATGTCGAGACTGAAGAAAAGTCATCGAGATATCGTGCCAATCGCCAACGTCGTAAGTTTATTCGGTGTGATCATATTCAAGGGCACGAGCGCCTTTTCCGTGACTATTTTGCAGAAAATCCAATATATCCCTCCAATCTATTTCGAATGAGATTTCGGATGAGTCGTCCCCTATTTCTCTGTATTATAAATGAGGTAGAGGCTTACGAGCCCTACTTTGTTCAGAGAAGAGATAATGCCGGAAGACTGGGTTTATTTTCTATGCAAAAGATAACCGCAACACTTAGAATGCTGGCCTATGGGGTTACTGGAGATTTTATGGATGAATACATCCGTATTGGAGAAAGCACCGCAATGGAGAGCCTCAAAACATTTTGCTCAACAATCATAACTGTTTATTCAGATGAATATTTACGGTCTCTGAATACCAATGATATTGCTCGATTGCTTGTAGTTGGTGAACAACGAGGATTTTCCGGAATGCTAGGAAGCATTGATTGCATGCATTGGAAGTGGAAAAATTGTCCCGCTGCCTGGAAAGGTATGTACTCCGGCCACATCCGTGAACCAACTATTATTTTAGAAGCAGTTGCTTCATATGATTTATGGACATGGCATGCATTTTTTGGTATGTCTGGTTCACATAACGATATTAATGTGTTAGAGAGATCTTTTATTTTCATGAAACTTACCCAAGGACGTGCTCCCAAAGTCAATTACACAATTAATGGCAACGACTACACTATGGGGTACTATCTTGCCGATGGTATTTATCCCAAGTGGTCAACGTTTGTGAAGACTATTCCATCACCCCAACGGAATAAGAAGAAAAATTATGTCAGAGCACAAGAATCCGCAAGAAAAAGATGTCGAGCGTACTTTCGGGGTACTTCAACAACGATTTGCAATCGTTCGTGGACCTTCCCGATTATTCAAAGTCAATGACCTAGCAAAAATAATGAAAGCATATGTTATTCTACATAACATGATCATTGAGGATGAGCGTGATGGTAGTCAGTGTCTGAATATGGAGTATGATCAACTTGATGATGATATTCCAGAGCTGTCGTGCAATCCAACAAACGAATTTGTCAGCTTCATTCAGCATCATCATGAACTTAGAGACAGCTCAGCACATCATCAACTACAAGCAGATTTAATTGAACATAATTGACAATTCTATTCCCAACAATAGAAGAGAAGATTATGTTGTATTCTATATTTTATCATTAGTAGAGACCATGTATGAAAGTTTCTAGAATTTCCATTCCAAAAAACATGTTTGGTTCAAGAGTATGCTCAAAGTTATTGTAATATTTTAATTATCTGTAATAGTTTATAGATTTGTAATGTCGAGTTGTAATCATGCAACATCTATGCATGTTGGACTCAATTAAATGACCACGTTTTCATATTGAGTAATAAAACTTTGCAAATGTACAAAATATATTACAATACAACAAACGTGCAAAAGTGATACAAAGTGTCCAATTAGATAAAATACAATAAAATAAATAAATACATAATAAATGTATTAGTTACAAATCAAATATCATTATCAATTGTCTGAAGCATTACGTCGTTGCAATATCTCTCTTTGAAGTTGTTGGAAATACACCCGCTGAACTTCATTTAATGTACTCACATCCAGCAACATTATCCGCTCCTCTCTTTCCAATCGGGCGATTTCCAGTTTCTCCGCTTCCAATCTTAGTCTCTTGTCCTCTTGTCTACTTTTAGTTTCCTCCATTTCTCGTTCATATGCCATCTTCTCGACCTTGAGTCGGAAAAATTCTTTCTCCTGAGCACGTGACTCCTCTAGGAGAGTATACTTACGCTTGCTGAGCTCCACTAGCTCATCTGATGCCCTACCTTGAGCTTTATGTTTTCATTTCTCAGCTTTTCTCCCGATTGACCTATCCAATTCGATGACATCATTACTTTCCAGATTGACGCCTTATGTACCATCCACTGAATCAACTGGTGAATTAGTTGCATGTGTTGAGGTACGCGAGTATGTAGGGGATATCATCGACCTTCGCTTCATCTCATCCTTTGTGCAACGCTGATTCCATTTCGGTTGGTCCTTCAGTAGTTGCCAACAATGCTCGAACTGAAAAGCCGTTTTCTCAAGCGATTGGTACATGACCTCTGCTTTGTCAAACTTCCAAATCAAGAATAAAATCAAATAATTAAACACCAATTAAAGATAAAGGCAACATAATGCATTAAAATAATTAAAGTAAGTGCTGTCAATAATAAATAAGTTGATGCTTATACCTTGTTTTGCTCTATCATGCCCCTTTGATTCAACCCTTCAACTTGGGTGAGTTTAGCGCAAAATTTGTTGGTCGCCTTTTGAATGGCAGCCCACCGATGTATTAAGGACCCAACACTCCGCTCATTTGTTGTTTCTTTATAGTCATTGAAGTATTGACTAACTTTTTCCCATAGTTGGGCATGTTTTTGGTCCGTTCCTTGGATGACATCAACGTTACTATTCAACCATGCAGAGACAAGTAACTTGTCTTCTTCAGGGGTGAAATTTGCACCCCTAGCTGATTTTTTTTAGAGGGAGGCTTTACTTGGGGTGGGGGTGGAGAGTCATCCAAAGTCATAGGATGTTGTTCCCCTTGACCAACATAAATGTGGTCAAGTTCAGGCTCCTGAGTCAGGAGGCTGGTGAAGAACATATTTCCATGCTCTTGTGAATCCATCTCTATAATTTTGTAGACATAGAAATGTGGTACACATGTTAGACAATTACAAACTACATGCAGAAAGAAAGTTTGGTAACCGGCTCAGGAATCCTATGGCAACCTCACTTGGCACCCTCCCTTGCATGGCTGCAACAACCGGTTGCCACTATTTATTGGCCATCCGGGTTACCATGCCACGGAGGTGTGTGCCAAAGTATTATAAAGCATTCTCGAATTTTCTCATCATCATAGCTGAGGGGTTAAGACAAATCAAATCCAATAACCAAATCAGTTTGCAAACGTGAAATATAAGAGCATTCCCATCTAGTCCCAAAAACACTTGTGTGCTTTAAATGTGGCTCAGAATGGTACACATAATTTATATCATATGTGAGATAGGAGCCCAACATCAAATGGCTGCAAAACCTTACCCAAACCCCACGTACCTTTTGTGAAAACTATCACAAACTGCAATATGGCCATTTGGGTGAGGATTACCCCACCATCTTGATGAGACCCACTAACACTTATGAATTACCCCACGAAACACCATCATCATAGCCTAACAATAGACATGCAGCCCCCCTCCCCCACGAGAATGAATTATTCATCAGTATCAAACACTGCAAATGTCCCAATAGTACAAATTATATCATCACAGCCAAGTTATTTTATAGAAGGAAAATCCAATACTAAGCAGTATGCAAAATGCAGAAAATCATAAAAACAGAAATTAAGGAAGTCAAACCAACAGCAGCTCCGTATATGGGAGCAATAATTAAAGAGACCACGAAATCAATTGAGCGAAAAAAAAGTGATACGGAAGTGAAACAAAGTGACACAAAGTGAAAACTGAAGCTAAAGGAAACAATATGAATACAAAGTGAAAACTGAAGCTAACGGAAGCTAAATGTGAATTAGGATGTGAGATCTAAAGCTAAATGAAAAATAGAGCAAAAATAGTGAGATATGAAGCTAAAGGAAGGTAACTCAAACAAATTCCGATCAAAGTGAGGTGTATGAAGAAGTAAAAGAGAGCCTCAAAAGTCCAAAATCCAAACTGTCCAATTAGGAAAATCCAAACTATCCAATTCCACAAAATCTAAACTGTCCAATTATTCAAATGACAACTCAGTGAAGGGAAAACCGAAGTGAGATATGAAGCTAAATGAGAAATAGAGCAAAAAAAAAATAGATCTGAAGCTAAAGGAACGTAACCCAAACAAGTTCCAATCAAAGTGAGGTGTAAGAAGAAGTAAAAGAGAGCCTCAAAGTCCAAAATCTAAACTGTCTAATTAGAAAAATCCAAACTGTCCAATTCTACAAAATCCAAACTGTCTAAACAAAGGCAATCAAAGTTAGGTTAATTAGGCAATAACAAAATCCAAACTGTCCAAACAAAGCCAATCAAAATTAGGTTAATTAGGCAATAACAAAATCCAAACTATCCAATTCCACAAAATCCAAACTGTCCAATTCCACAGAACCCAAACAGAGTAAATTATCCAAATCCAAACTCAGTTTATTGTGAAAAATAAATTCCTGTATAAATGGCAAGCAACTAGACAATGGTAAATGATTCAGAAAATGAAAAGGAGTCGGGCCACCAATTCAATTCAATGTTTTCATATGCACTGAGCTTCAGATCTTAACCCCTCGAATGTTGCACAACACAATGCAGGGTTCTCAATACAAGCAACCCGATTGATAAATACAACTTGGAAGTTGAAAAATCCAACAAATATGACAACCATGGCAGATACATGTATGAAAGTTGTTGTGCATATGGGTCATAGATCCATGAATTTTCATTCCCTAGAGTACCAGTGAGAAATCTAGGATTCTCGGATTTCAAGTGGCCAAAGTGACCCAGGCCACTAATTTTTGTAAATAAAAATCGAAAATGAAGACGATTTGCCATGGGAAAGAGGCTCACAGGGTTCGATTTGTGCGAGCCGAGACAGAGTCTATTCATGGAGAGAAGAAGACAGAATGGTTCACAGAGAAGATATACTTACAATCTGTGTCGACTCGATGAAGAGAAGCCACCGTCAATGGTGGCAAACGGTTCGAGAGAGGGGCTCCTCCACGAACGAGGGCAATCGAGAGGGAAGAGAGGAACGCGAGACCAACAACAACAGATTTGAGGTTCGGGCGGATTGGGGATGTATAGTGGTTCCCCATATATGGGGAACCCCTGTAGATGCCCTAAATGAAATCCCTATTTTAGGGATCTGGATGGGAGCTGCAAATGCAACTTTCCTAAATTTCATCTTTATATTTTAGGGATAACAGTGGTTTACGCATCCGGATGTGGATGCTCTAAGTAAAGAACGGTTCGTAAAAAAAGATGGGATAAGATGATTTTAAATAAATTAAATAAAAAATTATTTTTTATTATTATTTTAAAATTTTGAATTATTTAATATATTTTATATGAGAATTTGAGAAAGTTGTAATGATAAGATGAGATGTGATAAGTGTTTTTGTATCCAAATAAGGGTCACATATTAATTTTTGTAAAAGAAATAGATTTTATTTAAAATAAAGTATAAAAATTATTTTTTATTAGTGTGATTTATTTATTTTTTTTAAAAATGCTTGTATGAGACTTGTTTATTTGAGACTTGTACCTAACATTACATTTTAAAGTATCAAACTTTTCAAACATGTCAATTTGAATTGTGATTAAGTATTTAAGTGCATGTTTTGAATTGATTTTTTTTGGTAATAGAAAAAGCTGAGAGCACTGCTATTGGCTAAGGCTACATTTGGATGTTGAGATGAGTTGAGTTGAGTTGAGTTGTATATAGTAGTATTTTGTAGGTTCTATTGAGATAGATTTAACTTTTTTAGATTGAAATGAATTTAACTTTTTATGTTGAAATGTATGAAGTAGGTTGAAATGAGTTTAAATTTTTTATGAGAAATTGAAAAAATAGTAGATCCCATTAATGATTAGTGTTATGGATGTGTTTCACTGTCACTACTAAATGATTGCCTGCAACCAAAAAGTAAGGCGGCTTGGGAGTTCGAGGAAACACCTCTGAAATGCCTACGTTTCATTTCATCTAGGTATAAACCCATTAAAAAAGTGTACAATAGTGTTGATCAATGAAAATTACATTCTCAATAAAAGGAGGAACACTATTCCACCAAATATTCATATCTTCATGGACCATGCATATCTTGGCAGTCAATGAGTAGCCTCATTAGTGGATGTGTTGCTATGCTGGAGTATACAATAAGGGAATCTGAGCATTAAGCTTTTAATATTAGCAACCACTAATCTAATTGAAGTATTAGAATCAGCCACCTTGTTAACCTCATCCACCAAGAATAAGCAATCACTCTCCATAACTAGATTAGAAATTTCCATATTTATGCATAACTGCAGACCTCTCAACAAAGCCACTGCTTCCACTTGCTCTGGTTCCAGTTTCACAGATTCAACTCTATTTGTTGCCATCAGAACATTCCCTGTATGATCTCTTAAGATAACCCCCATACCAGCTTTATTCAACTCAAAAAATAGTGCCTCATCTACATTGAGTTTGAGATAATCCTGAGGTGGTGGAGACCATCGATATTGTAGGGTTTTGGCAAAATGAAGTCCCCTCTGATGTGTAGCATTATCTATCTTCAATTTCTTTGAGAAGGCAAATCTAATGACTTGTTCAGTTGGTAAAGAAATTTGGCTGTGGACCATCTTATTTCTTCTGAACCAAAATCTCCAAGCCATTAAAAAGAAATCTGTTACTTCATCAATTGACCCCTTAGAAAATATTTCCATTGCTGTTGAGATGAAGGAACTAAAATGGAAGTTGTGCAGTAAGACAACAAATTTCTTAACCTAGATCTCATGAATAGGAGGGCATAACAACAAAGCATGGGTTAAGTCTTCCATCTGGTGTTGGCAAAAACGACATTGTCCACTTATATCAAGCTTTCTCTTAATAAGATTGGCCTTATAGGGCAGGCTCTTCTAACATGCTCTCCAGGCAAAGATTTTAACCTTATGGGGTATTTTTATGTGCCAAAGAGCATTCCAAAACTTTTTCATAAAAGCACCATTCGAGGGCTCACCACAATCAGGTATTAGACATGATTTAAAAAATTTGTAAGCACTTTTAACAGAGAAGTTACCTGACTTTTCATGTTCCCACATCCACTTATCCATAGCACCTGAAGCACTAGGATGTAGTCCAAGAATACTCTCAGCCATCCTTGGATTGAATAGAGCTCTGACTTTTAGAATATCCCACCAGTTTGTAATAGGATCCATTAGTGAAGAGACCTGCTCCTCCAGGTGACAAGCTTGCTTTTCACTCTGATTACTACTCTCAGCACACATAATCTGTCTCAGGTTTCGAGTCCCAGGAATCCAAGCATCATTTAAAATGTGAATTGATCTTCCATTTCCGACATTCCATCTACCTCCTTGCACCAATAAGTTTTTTGCCTCCCATATACCTCTCTAAGCATAGGAAAGGTTTCCACCAATAGAGGCTTCCAATAAGTTTCCATCTAAAAAGTATCTAGCAGCATATATCTTATGGAATAAGCTATCTTTATTTTGCAATAATCTCCAAGCTTGTTTTGCCAACATAACCATATTGACAATCTGAAAATCCTTAAATCCCATCCCTCCAACAACCTTTGGCTGACACATTTTCTTCCAGCTTATCCAATGCACTTTTTTTTCCTCTTTTTTCTATCCCCACCAATATTTGGCTATCATACTCTCAATTTCACTACATAGCTTGGTTGGGAGCTTGAAACAAGTCATGACATAAGATGGAATTGCTATAGGCACAGCCTTGAGGAGAATCTCCTTACCTCCTTGAGAAAACATGTTTCCTTTCCACCCTTGCAATTTTAGCCATACTCTATGCTTGATATCAGCAAAGACATTATTTTTAGACCTGCCTATCAAAGGAGGCAGTCCTATATATTTTTCATACTGCTGCAACTGAGAAGAGCCCCACAGGTTCATGATAGACTGCCTCTTATTCATGTCTACATTTGCACTGAAAACCATTGATGTTTTATCTTTATTTTACTGTTGACCAGAAGCAACTTCATATTGGTTCAACAGAGTTTGAAGTTTGGAAGTTGTCTCTACATCTGCAGCACAGAAGATCAGACTGTCATCTGCAAATAGTAGATGGTTTAGCTTGGGTGCCCCACGACAAATCTGGATTCCAAGAACAAAATTAGAACTCCCTACTGCCATGAATAAGCTAACCAATCCTTCAGTGCACAATAGAAATAAGTAGGGCGAAATGGGATCTCCCTGCCTCAACCTTCTTAAAGGAGTGATAAAACCAGTTGGTGATATATTAATTAACACAAAGAAAGAAGGGGTCATAACATATTTCATCACAAGTTGGACAAGTTTATCATGGAAACCCACCTTTCTCATTACAGTTTTAAGGAAACTCCATTCCACTCTATCATAAGCTTTACTCATGTCAAGCTTGAGGGACATGAATCCTTTCTTTTTCCCCCTCAAGAAATGAAGTACTTCATAAGCCACAAGCACATTGTCAGTAATAAGCCTTCCTGGAAGGAAAGCAGATTGGGAATATGAGATAACAATAGGTAACATTTTCTTGATTCTATTAGCAATGACTTTTGACATTAGCTTATATATGACATTACATAAGCTAATGAGTCGAAAATCACTAACTTTTTAAGGACTTTTGTTCTTAGGAACCAGAGTTAATGTAAGTGTGGTTCATTGACTGTGGGAAATCACAAGAATTTAAAGCTTTTAATACAGCATAAGTGACATAACTCCCAATGTTAGACCTGAATTTTTGATAGAATAAGGTTGGCATGCCATCAGGTCCAGGAGCTTTAGAAGGGTGCATTTCTTTCATGGCTTGGTGTACTTCACCTGCTGTATATTCTTTAACAAGATCCTCATTCATTTCAGAAGAGACCTTCTGCTCCATTTTATCAATAATGACTTCTTGGTCTCGAGAACCTGCAGATGTAAATAGGGAAGAGAAATGGATAATAATCAAATGATCATAGTGCTCTCTTTCCTTCCAAAGACCCCCATCATCCATCAACTTTGATATGTAGATATTTTTTTTTCTTTTTTTTTTCTTTTTTTCCTTTGAGAGGCTTTAGCATGGAAGAATTTAGTATTTTGGTCTCCTTCAATTAACCAAAGTGCTCTCGACCTTTGTTTCCACATTATCTCTTCTTTATCCATCCATTTTTTAATTTCTTCAGCAGCAACACCAACCTCACTAGCTTTTAAAATTGTTGGATCTTTATCTTGTTCCAAAGCCAACTTGCTTTTTGCTTTTTTCAGTTTGACCTGAACCTTGCCAAAATGTGCCTTGTTCCACCTTTGTAGGCTTGAACTGCAGCCAGAAATACAATTCATCACCTCTTGTAGGCCTCTACGAGGATCACCCTTGAGCCACTCGTCCTTAACAATTCTTGAACACTCAGCTTCCCCAAGCCACATAGCCTTGAATCTAAAGGGCTTTGGACCACCCCTTCTACCACTAACACCTTCCAGCTCTAACCAAATGGGGAGATGATCAAAGTAAGATATTGGGCCATGAGTAACTAAGGCCCTATTGAATAGGTTACACCAAGAGCTATTTCCAACAAATCGATCCAACCTTTCAAAGATCTGAGTTGCATCCTGCCGACCATTACACCAGGTATATCTTGTCCCATTGAATCCAAGATCTTTTAGTTCACAATCCAAGAATATTTGTTGGAATTCAATCATTTGTTGATTTGGTCTAGCTCGCCCTCCCCATTTGTTGTTAGTCATCCAAAACTAACAAGCATCATCTGGACCCTTTTTCAATCTTTGCAGTAAGTTCCAAGTTGACCGTTGATAACTCTTAATCTCAAAGAATCAGATCCTTTTTACGTACCTGGGTTCTCCTCTTATATAGAGCCTTTGAATCATTCTATTGCTTAAATGATAATAGATATATCTATTATTCAAATTCAAACTTAGAGATGAGGGTTCATCCTTTAATGAATTTGAATTGTGACCGTTCTTATCCTCTATTGCCGTTGGGTGGTTACCCAGTCGATATTGGTAGTGGGCAGGGCCCTCTCGGTATTGATTGGCTTCTTTGGAAGTGGGGCTTAAATTAGGAATAGGCAAATACCCAGGCCCATATGGTGTTTCCGGTCGGGATGTCCTCTCCAATTACCCCGTGAAGTCTCATTACGTGTGGCGTGATGGGATTTGAATTCGGGCACCGTTTCACTTATTGAGGCAGGTGTCAGAGTGCCGTTTCGCCTTGACTCCCTTTGCACATCAACCGTCAATTCTCCTCAACTCCAATTTAATGCTCCTTGGGTCTTGTGTTCCTTCCTCTTTTAAACTTCCTTCTCTTTTCCGTTTCTTGCATAGTTTTCTGGGTTCTTGCTAACTGTTCTGGGCCATGTTTCCCTTCTTTCTCTCGCGACTTCTCTCCTTCATTCATGGTTTCTTCCTCTTCCAAAGGCAAAGCTGTGGTTTCTACTTGCGACTCTTCACCACCCGCGACCCCTCTGCTCGAATTGTTGTTGCTCCTCCGGCATCTATATTTGCGAGTTCTAGATGGTTCTCAACTATTTCCTCTCGCGAACAAGAGAATGCTCAAAACAACTTCAACATTCCCGATTCTATTGGTATGAAGGTACCTATTCCAAACCAAAAAGCTATTGATGCAAAGGGTATGACAGTTTCTATTGTCCTTTACTTTGCAATATTTACTATGGGGCTTCGATTACCCTTTGTGTGGCCATTTTGCGACGTGTTAGATGTCCTAGGGCTTGCCCATGCTCAGTTAGTGCCTAATGCCTGGTGAATTATGATGGCTTGCTGCATTTTGTGGCGAAAGATACTGGAACCCTTGGGCGACGAGTACCAAGACTTAACAACCTTTGTAGTTTTAGATCTCATAGGGCATTTGGAGGGGAACCTTTGTAGTTTTAGATCTCATAGGGCACTGGTTGATTTAGAGCACAAGTATTCACATGTAAAAAATTCGACCAACAAACTTTTCCTACTCACTGGCTCGGGTTGGAATTTTCCCGCCGATGAAGCTCCTAATCGGGAATTTCCTATTAGATGATGCTAGTCTCCTGTTCCTGACGGGGATGATTTCGAGGTTATTCTTTCCTCACGTGAGGAGGCCCGTGTGAAGTTGGTAGATTCTTGGGCCTATGCTCATTCACACTTATGCTTTGAGGATGTGCTTTAGACCCCCAACAACATTGAGAAGTACTTGATGGTTTCCAGTCAGGCCCATATATTAGGACGTGAGTTTTTGGGTCCCTCCCCCACAAGCGGGTGATTTAAATAGGAGAAAACTCCATAGTGCAAATGGACCAAAGAAAAGAAAACTCAAGAGGGCTCTGGTCTCGCCTCATTCGGATAAGTTTGTCTTATTGAAGCGTGACTCCTTGCTCCCTACTGCATGTTTGTGACACCTTTGGTTGGGCTTACATGCCAGATGCTTTCCCTCATCCCTCTTAAGACTAGTACATTTTAAAGACTTTGTACCCCATAAGGGAACTTTTTATCTTTTTCTAACGCTTTGCGTGTTGTGATATTTGTGTTGTCATTTTTAAAGCTTTGTAACCCGCAAGGGAACAATTTAACTTAATGGATCCCATGAAATTTTTTGTATTTGACATTAAGCACCCTTGGCTATTTCTTAGTAATCTGCTCAAAGATTTTTTTTTCATACATGATCCTTTTACGGCCTTAGCGGGAGAGTTTCCTGACCACTAGGTGAATATTGGGCTAATGGAAAGCCTCTCGACCACATCACCTTTTGGCCAGAAGTTATTAACGGGAGATCTCTCGACTATTTTACCTTTAAGTATTAGGTTAGTGGGAGATCCCTTGACCACATCACATTTTGGCCAGGAAATCCCTCGAGCACGTCACCTTTTGGCGAGAATGTGTTAATGGGAGATCCCACGACCGTTTTAACCTTTAAGTATTAGGTTAGTGGGAGATCCCTCGACCACGTCACTTTTTGGTGAGAAGGTGTTAACAACAGATCCCTTGACCGTTTTAACTTTAATTTTTAGGCTAGTGGAAGAGACCCTCGACCACGTTACCTTTTGACGAGAAGGTGTTAACAGGAGATCCTTTGACCATTTTACCTATAAGTATTAGACTAGTGGGAGATCCCTCGACCACATCACCTTTTGGGGAGAAGGTGTTAATGGGAGATCCTTTAACCGTTTTACCTTTAACGATTAGGCTAGTGGGAGATCCCTTGACCACGTCACCTTTTGGAGAGAAGGTGTTAAGGGGAGATCCCTCGACTTTTTACCTTCAATTATTGGGCTAGTGGGAGATCCCTCGATCACGTCACCTTTTGGCTAGAAGGTGTTAACGGGAGATCCCTCAACCGTTTTACCTTTAATAATTAGGCTAGTGGGAGATCCTTCGACCATGTCACCTTTTGGCGAGAAGGTGTTAACGTGAGATCGTTTGACCATTTTACATTTAATTATTAGGCTAGTGAGACATTCGTCGACCACGTCACCTTTTAGTCTTCAGCTCTTGGCCACATTATTTGAGGTTGTCAAAAAGTCAAAGAAAGGTGAAAAAATGTGCAGGTATTTATTATTGAAAAATGATATCAATCAACAAATGAAAGAAAATTTACATATCTTTCCCTTAGACGTAGAACTTTCGTAAATGTTCTGCATTCCATGGGTGGGGTAGCTCACGCCCCGCGACATCTTTGAGATGGCAAGCTCCCGGTCTATGGCTTGCTATTGCAACATAAGGGCCTTCCCATCGAGGGCCTAATTCCCCTTCTTCTCCTGTGCTGATACTCGTTTCCTTCAGCACTAAATCACCAATTTGGAAAGATCTGGGCCTCACTTGTTTGTTGAGGTATTGCTCTGCCTTCATTTTAGAAGATGCAACTCTGACCTCTGCATCCGCCCTTATCTCTTCCAATAGATCTAGGTTTTCTTCTAACCTTGCTACATTTGTTTGTAGATCAAAGTTTCTTCTTCTGTAGCTTGGTAACCCAACTTCCACTGGTGCCATTGCCTCACTTCCATATGCTAGGGTGAAAGGTGTTTCGCCCGTTGAGGTTTTTGGTGTTTTTCTGTAAGCCCATAAAATCTCTTGGAGTTCGTTGGCAGACAACCCATTTCTATTGCCCATCTTTTTCTTCAATATTCCCATGATGGTTTTATTAGTTGCTTCAACTTGCCGGTTTGCTTGAGGGTGGCCTAGGGAAGAGTACTTGACTTTGATTCCTAGCTCCGCACACCATTGGCAATAATATTTGGAATCAAACTGCCTTCCGTTATCAGAAATGATACATTGAGGTATCCTAAATTTGTACACTACTGCCTTCCATAGGAATCTTGTCACACTTTGGGCCGCTATTGTTGCCATTACTTTAGCCTCTGCCCACTTGATAAAGTAGTCGATGACTAAGATGATAAAGTTGGTTCCTCCTTTGCTGGGAGGCATAGGGCCTACTAGGTCTACCCCTACTGAGCAAACGACCATGGTGAAGTTACAGATCGCAACTCATCGGGAGGTGCGTCTGGAATTGGTGCATGAATCTGGCACTGGACACACCTTTTTACGAACTCCTTTGCATCTTTGAGCGTATTTGGCAAATAATATCCTGCCCTTACAATCTTTGGGGTGAGAAATTGTCCTCCCGAATGAGTCCCGCATATTCCCTCATGTATTTCCTTCATCACATATTCTGCTTCCTCCTTTGTTACACATTTTAATAATGAGTTTGAGAAACCTCGCCTGTAAAGCACCCCGTCTGCCATAGTAAACCGGGCCGCCCTTTTTTTTCTTTAACTTTCTTGCCTCTTTCTCGGATGGGGAAAGATCACCCGTTTTTAAATACTTTCTTATATCATCAGCCCATTTTGGTGTATTCTCACCAATCTGTAAACTTTCCTCTCCTACTGTTGGACTGGCTACCCTTCGTAGATCAACCTTCCACGGTAATGCCTTTTCCTGCCTTGTTGAGGTTGCTCGTGCTAACCGATCAGCCTTGAAATTATCTCCTGGAGGTATTTTCTTGATTTGAAAGTATTTGAGGCATTTGCATTGTTCTTGAGCCTAGTGGAGATATTTGATGAGTTTGATCCCCGTGACAGGTATTCCTCGATGATTTTCCCAATTACTACAAGCGAATCTGCTTTCATTTCAACGCCTCCCCCTTAACATCCTAGTTATTGCTAAACCAGCAAGCACTGCTTCGTATTCGGCTTTGTTGTTTGTTACTTTGAAATCTAACCATACAGCGGTACGACTCTTTCTCTTTGCTTGTCACGACATATACACCAACTCTTCCCCCTGTTCGGCAAGATGACCCATCCACATACACTCGCCATGGCTTTTTCTTTGGGGATTTAGGTATTTGCTCTCGAAAAATTTAAAATTCAGCCACAAAAGCAGCTAGGATCTGCCCTTTAACAGCACTTTTAGGTACGTAACTAATGTCGTACTAGCTTAGTTTGAGAGACCATTTGACCAAGGGTCCCGAGGTATTTGGCTTTTGTAATATCTTCCGTTAAGGTGATGAGGTAATTACCCTTATCGGATGGGCTTGGAAATAAGGCCGTAGTCGTCTTGTTGCTACCACCACGACGAAGGCAACTAACTCAACTTTTGGATACCTGGTCTCAGCTTTCTTCAGGGCCCTACTCATGTAATACATCAACTTCTGTTCCTTCCCCTCTTCTCGTACCAATGTTGCTAATACGACATCTGGGGTCATTGCTAGGTACAACAACAACAGGTCTCCTTGTTTGGTGTAGCTAAGTAATGGTGGGTTAGCCAAATAATCCTTTAGCAGCGTAAATGCCTCCTCGCACCTGTTATCCCAATCTTGTGCTTTTTTAAGCACCTGAAAGAAAGGAAGACATTTATTTGTTGATCGGGATAGAAACCTGTTAAGAGCTACTATCTTTCTCGTCAGCTTCTGTACCTCGTTTAGATTTGTGGACGACTTCATCTCTACTATTTCTCTGAGGATTTGCCTCCTCGCACTTGTTATCCCAATCTTGTGCTTTCCGATTGCCCACCGAATGCACATTTGGTTGGGTTAAACTTCATCCGATATCACCATAAAACCTGGAAAACCTCTTCAAGGTCCTCTACATGCTGGGCAAACTTCATACTTTTTACCAGCAGATAATCGACATATACTTCCATATTCCTCCGGATCTGGTCTTTAAACACTTTGTTTACCAACTTCTGATAAGTTGCCCTAGCATTTTTCAAGGCAAAGGGCATCACCTTATAGCAATATAGCCCTCGGTCAGTTATGAAAGCGGTTTTTTCCTGATCGGCTTTATTCATCCTGATTTGGTTGTATCCTAAATAGGCGTCCATAAAACTTAACATTTTATGTCCTGCTGTTGCATCTACTATTAAATCTATCCGTGGGAGTGGGAAGCTATCTTTCAGACATGTTTTGTTGAGATCGGTGAAATCTACGCATAATTGCCATTTCCTGTTGGACTTCTTCACCAGTACTACGTTGGACAGCCATTCTGGACACTATGATTCCCTGATGAATCCCGTTGTTAGTAACCGATCAACCTCCTTTGCTATTGCTTCTTACTTCTTGGTGCTATAGTTCTTTTTTTTTTTCACTTAAATGGGCCCACCTCTGGGTCGATGCTTAACTTGTGTTCGATGATCTCCTTGCCTATCCCTGGCATATCCTTATGATTCCTTGCGAACACATCCTTATGGCTCAGAAGGAAGTCTATCAACAACTGCCTTTCTTCGCTGGATAGTTTGGTTTCTATCTTCACACGGCTATTAGGGTGACCCTTTTTTAGGATGACCAATTCCAGGGGCTCGTCTGCTTCCCCTTGCTTGAAAGCGCCTTCATCTCTAGTCTCCAGTTCAGTTATTAGTACTTGGGGTGGCGGTTGGAAAATCACCCCCCCAAGTATCTTCAGTATTCACAATACTCACCTCTCATCATCCTTGCTTGAGTTCCTGTACGTAACTTTCTCTGGCTAGGACCTGTTTGCCGCGTACCTTACCTATTCTAGCTCTTGTCGGGAATTTCATTTTTAGATGATATGTCGAAGTGATCGCATTTAAGGTGTTCAATGTAGTCACCCAATGATTGCATTGTATGTTGACTGAGTTCTTACCACTAAAAACTCAGTCATAGTAGTGGCGACATGGGGATCTGTGCCAACCGATATTGGCAACGTAATGGATCCCATAGGTTGTACCACGTCTTTGGTGAACCCCTTTAACATAGTTGGTGCCAATCTCAACTGTTCTGTACCAATCCCCATTTTGCTGAAGGCATCACAGAATAGGATATCTGCCGAACTTCCGTTATCAACCAAATTCTCCTAGAGGTAAAATTTGCTACTAGCATCGTTACTACTAAGGCATTGTCGTGAGGATATACAACCCTTTGGTAGTGCTCGTCGCCAGAGGATATTGTGGGGGATACTTGTACTCGGGATTACTTGACAAGTCTTTCTACGTTATAGACTTCTTTGTACCTTACCGACCTTGCATATGCCTTTTTCCTTGGGAGGTTGGGCCACCCAATGCATATCCGCCGGCGATCATGTGTATTTCACCTAAAGGTGGATTTCCTTGATTCCATCTACTCTTGGTCTTTGGTCTTGAGGTTGATGTGACCCCTCATTTCCCTTCTTGGTGACTCCCGTCGCTTAGAGCTCTCACTACTGCTTTTTTAGTACTCGAGCTTCCGATTGTTTGTACGTCGTTGGGGGGGGGTAATGTTCTGGGCGATCAGGCATTCCAACTCACCATTGCCTCTCATATCTTCTACTTTTCGCTTCAAGTTGTGGCAATCCTCGGTTCTATGCCCCATCGTTTTATGGTAAGTACAATACTTCTCGGTCTGTCGCTCGTTGCTGTCTTTTTGTACTTCTTCCTTCACTTTATCCCAATTGTGTGCACTTGATTAGTGCACATAACCGCATTATGTCTTCTTAAATTACTATCTCGCCTTAAATCCTGTTGGTCTTTCTTCATATTTTGACCCCCATCTCTGTCTTTCCTTTGTTCTCCTTTCACCTCCTACTCCTTCTTTCTAGTTGGGCAGTCAAGGCGATAAGTGTGTCTTTAGCATTAATAAAATTTTCAGCTCTATCCATGAACTCTCGTAAAGTAGAAGTGGTTTTCCTGGCCAATTCGGCCATAAAAGGGCTCCTTGGCCAAATACCTCCCAGCAACGCTGCTAGCATAATTTTCCAGTCTTGAGTGTTGACCGTCATCTTCTCTTTATTGAAATGTGTTAAAAACACTTTCAAAGTTTCATCCTCTCTCTGTTTGGCAGTTAATAAATTTGCGGCTAGCCTCTTGCGTCTTCTACTTGTCATGAATTGGGTTAAGAACTACCAGCCCAGTTCTTTGAACTGGTTGTAGTGTTCCAAACCATCCTCTCACCGATCCCTTTAGAGTCAAAGGGAAAGCCTTACACACAATTTCTCCTGAAAATTCATGAAGCGTCATATGGGCTTTGAAAGTTTCAAGATGCTCCACAGGATCTTTTGAACCATCGTATAGGTTTTCCGGCGGGACCTTGAATTTTGGAGGTAGAGGCATTGCTATAATTTCAGCAGAGAATGGCATATTTGTGCTGGATAGCAACTAGTCAACTGAAGAGGACGTTCCTGTCTTCTTGGCCATCTCCTTATACTTATCCATCAGGCTGCACACGTCGTGGTGCAGCTTCTTCGTTTCCTCGTCCTCTTAGTGGCCTTTACCAACACCCGCACTGTTTGCTTACATCTCTACCTTATCAACTTGACTGGGTGTTGCGTCCCCTCCTGATGGCCCGTTTCGTGATTTGAAAGCCTTATTCTCCTTTCACAGTGAGTCCACCTCCATGGTAAGTTTTTTTATTATCTCTTCCATTTCTGCCAGTGTTTCCTCCATGTTTAGTGAAGTTTCTCCTTGATCCCTCATTGCCTGAGATCGTGTGGTGATGGCATGTCAAAAGCACGCTAGGTGTGTGACTAGTTAAGTTAATCCCATAGATGCCACCAACTAAGATGAATTGAGATGAACCTAGTCACTTGCTTGTGATATCTAAAATATGTCTGAGATGTGGTAAAACTTTATTTTATTGATTTTGTACATAATTTGATTATTTGTATCAGATAACAAAGTTTTTTTTTTATTTTTATAGAAAATAGACTTCATTTCATTCATGAAGGAAGTTACAGCTGTAACTAGTCAATATAGAGAAAACTGTAAATACAAGCCAAACTACACATCTATTGTACGTCTCCCCGCACTTAAATTTCTGTGCGATGGGTATTGTCTAAACTTCTAAAAACTCTTATAAGAGAGTATCACTCTCTGTATTAATCAGAGATAAAACACGTCCCTACCTCCAAAGGAGGAAAGGGTATCCCAACCACCCCATCCTCCTAAGACGGAGAGGTATCCTAACCACCCCATCCACCAAAAAAGGGTGGGGTATCCAACCACCTTGCTATGGACATAAGTCCAATAGCCTATTTCTTTTGTTCATCCTATCCTCCAAAGGGGAAGGGGTATCCAACCACTCTGCTATGGACATAAGTTCAATAGCCTATTAATTTTATTAAAATGAGATAAACAAAATACAAACACCAAATAAAACCCTGCAAAGAGCAGAGATCCACTATACAACAAACAAAACACATGGGCCCAACCTAAACAAAAGGGTCCAGCCTATTTGCAAGTGGGAGGGCAGCTTTTAGGGTTTCATCTCTATCTTAACTGCTGCCACCCTTCTTCAATATTCTTTTTCCCTTTTTTTTTGTCTTCTTCCTCCTTCACCCGATCTTCTTTCGTCACCCATCCTCCATGCGAGCTTCGGTAGCCTCTGCCTGGGCTTCAAAAATAGTTTGCTCTATTGTGCCTCTCACCTAGCCCCAGCTTCGCCCACCCATTGAGCCCCAGGGCTTTTTTTGATCCTATAGCTTTGAGAGCTACCCATATCTCTTGCTCATCTGGGATAACACATAGAATACTATTGTCCTCCTTCGTGATTACTGGTGTAATTTTTTCCTAGAGCTCTTGTGGAAATTGGGGTTTGGTAGAGGAGTACATCTGTTTAAAGTGCTCAACCACATATATGATTCCCATTATCCTCTCTTGAATTTAGCCAAACCCCGTATGTGGTTTTTAGAAATTCAATGGAATTGCGCCATCGTCGGATAGTGAGATATCTCATGAACTCAAACTCGCTCGAACTCATGCTTAGCATTGCATACATGTTAGGTCTCATTTCTTTCTGGGAAATGGCCCTGCAGATTCTCTTAGAAGTTGACTCCACTCTAGTCTTACAACCAGAGATAGTGCAAATCCTCAGTAAGGTGATACTGCATCAAGGGTGTCAACCGCTAGATGTGCTGGCGACATCCTCACACCTTCGCACGGGACAAGATCTTCGCACAAATCACACTGCACTAGACCATCACATGGGCATTCCAAACCACCATTGCACGAGCACCATCACGGCACCATCTCGTGCAGGCTTCCTGGTCCTTGTGGCTCAAAACGCTCAGCCCCAACACTGGCAGCACCATGAGAGGATACTTTGAGACTGGGATGGGTTAGGGCCTGATTGAGCTGCATTATTTCATATTTTATACAGTTAAAATCAATGCATTTTTAATTTTTTTTACTATTTTATTATTGCTTTTAGATGAGAAAATGATTAAGAGGCATAAATCCAAGTTATAATTTAAATTGATTAATAGCATAATTTATGCTTGATTTTAATGCTTGTGATTTAATTTGATATTTTTTCTTCACATGCACAACACACTTTTAATATTTTAGTCTAGTTTTATTTTATCTTTAATTATTTATTTATTTTATTTTTGTAGTTTTATTTTTGTTTCTTTAATTATTATTATTTATTCTGCTTGTCTTATTTTATTTTATTATTTTTGTTTTTCAACACCGGCTAAACGACATGTCCTTTGGTTGACAAACCAAAACAACATGTCGTTTATATTGGGAATGAATTCTACTATCTGCTAAATGACTTGTCGTTTAGTCCCTAGACAAAAACGACTTGTCATTTTGTTTGTTGAATTAAAATTGCTGTATGCTAAATGACTTGTAGTTTAGTCCATAGACAAAAATGACAAGTCATTTTCGTCATCTTAAACCTCATGCAGACTCCATGTAGCACATCCACCTGCATGCGCGTACACAGCACCGTGCCCAACCACCTCAAGCCACACTCCGCCTGCTGCAACTGAACCATTGCCATAAACCTCTATTTTTCTATAGCAAAACAGAGCACTGTGAGGTGTTTCTGTGAACCGTAGCTACCCAGCTGTGCCCATCCACCGTGAGCCACGTCTTTAGTTTCCACGACGCAGTAGCACAATTATGGCAGCACCACCATTCATCCACGTCTGCCCAGCCACCTCTTGGGCTCTCTCATTTCAGTTACATTGAAAAGAAGGAAAAAGAAAGAAAAGAAATAAAAACTCATATGCATGTGGGACACCGAAAGAAGAAACACATGGGCAACAACGAGGAAGACACGACATGGTGGAATAATAAGTGCACGCCACATGAGTTGGGAGAGAAACACATGCACATGCACATGAGACTTTCGGCTAGGTGGGCATCCACACAGTAGAGAAAAAATAAATAAAATACAAGCAGCCCGTAGTCGGTCAACTCGCACGCAAGAACAAGAAAGAAAGCGATGTAGTGCACGAAAGTGAAGAAAAAGAAAGAAATAAGCTGCTTGTGGTTTTGAAGACACTCGTGCATGAAAGAAATAAAATATATAAAAGCATATTCATCTTACTTTTGAGAAGTGAAAGAGTGGGGAACATGTATAATGGACACGGAAGGTTGGCCTAAATAAATTTCGGTTTTTAAGTGCATATTGGCAGACAAAGTTTGGGCAGATGACATAAAGAATTGAAGAAGAAGTGCACATCGGAAGAAAGAAGAAGAAATGAAGCTCTATTTAAAGAACTGACATCGGGGAGTGAAGACATAATTTAATTTGAGAGATTACTTCGGACAGACATTTCGGGGAGACTCTCTAAGTCTTTAAGTAAAGCTAGGGATGAACTTGCACAATTGAGAATATTTTTAGTTTATTTTTGATTCATGTGATTGTTCTTTATTAATGCAAACTCTTATTTATCATTTTTTAATTATCAATAGTATTTTCTTATCTCTAAATAATCTTGGAATTGATTCCTTTCATAGATTAATCATGTTTTTTTCTATAGAATGGTTAAGATCCTTGATTATGTTTGGATTAATTTCATTGTCTTTATTGATTTAATTTTTTTCTGCAGTATTGCCTCTGGGTATATTGTCGTCGCTGGGTTTGCCAATAAGGATGATAATTCACAGAGTTTTAAAAAATAGTGAATGATTTATCAAAGAGTTATCTTTGGATTAAAATGGTTTGTAGTTCTATATCTTCCAATTGGAGACTTTGGATAAATCTCCAATTGAGTAATTCACTGAATCAAGAATAAACATAAATACCCGATTTGTACAAGGAATTCCTGATGCTTTACTATTTATAATTTGAGTGATCCTTATTTTTATCCTTATAATTTTATTTGCTAAATCAGATTAAAACTAATTCTTTCTTATTGATCATTAAATATTTTTTAGTTATTTTTTTATTATTTGTTGTGTTTTCTTTAATCCGTCTCCATGAGGAATCGATACCCCAAAGCTGTGCTACAACTACCGCGTTATTCTTTGGGCGTAATCAGGGCCTTTGTGGGTTTGTGAAGGAGAAAAAAATACTAAAACAAAAATAAAAGAGAACGAAAAAACATGCTGAGACTACTAGAACCTGTTTCGCTTATATTAGATCTAATAAAACACAGAAATGAAAAGCAAAACTAAAGAACGCAAACAGGGAGGGTGTGAGGGGGGTGGGAGCGTTGGCTTCTCCCCTCAGCCCCCTTAGGCTAATTTCGGAAGCGAGGGAGTTGTTAGAGAGAAGGTAGAGGTTCTCTCTTTAACATTCATCAGTTCAGATGATATATGATAACAAAGTTAATTTAGGTTGTTGGATAGATTTTTTGTTTTTTGATATATATATATATATGTATATATATTTGTTGGAAATTATGAAAATGAAGATGAAATAATATTTAACAAAGCAAATAAAAAAAATTATTATATAGGATAATATGATTGATCCAATGCAAGGTTCAACTTTTGAATTGGTAGTTGGAAGTTAAGAAGTAACATATTAGTCAAATTTTATCTAAAGATTTAGTTAAACCAATACTAATGCTCTAAGATAATAATTTTAAAACACATAAAAATCAAACAAACTTATAAACTGATTTTTTTAGTAATTGTTTACAATTGTTAATATTGTTATTATAAAGAAAAAAAATAAAAAAAGAAGGGGGCTAGCTTGGAGCAATCCACGGCCACGCTTTGGGCTTCCCACATTCGGTTGCCCAAGGGAGCCTGAGGTTGGCCACCTCGTTGCACCCTGTTCATATTTTTTATTTGGTGTTTTCAAATATTTATAGTAATTGAATATGATGTGGAAATTATGTTTCACTTTGGCATTTCTCCACAATGAGCTAAGGAAATAGAGACCGTTTTGAAATAAGAAAATGCTATTTGTACTTATAATATTTACTTACATAACAATATGTGCTGATGTGTCAGTTATTAATATGCTAAAGTTATGAAATTTAAAATTTGAATTAAAAAATAAATCGATAAATGGGTCTTATACGTAAAATTATAAATATATATAGCACTACTCTTATTTAATTTTTACTAACTGAAGTGTACATATATTGTTAAACAAGATTAATGCGAATTAACTTAAGGATCATAATTCTTACAAGCTCCAGATCTTTGCTCATCTTACAGCCCACATCACTTTATTGTTTGCAACTCTATGTCACTTAAAAGGTTTCTAGAGTCTCCTAAAAAGCTACTCGCTTCAAGATCAAGAGATATAGATGGCTGCTATAGGAAATTATAGAGAAAGATGAGAGCTTTTCTTTTTGTAAGTTCACTTTTCATTCTCCTTCTATTAATGTACATAAAACTCTTATTTCAAAAGTTTTCTCCTGGGTGGTTAATTAACTTCTTTGAAGTTAAGTGGTAGTGGTGAGTTAACTAACTCCAAGTGGTGGAGAGTTAAAGAATAACTTCCTCATCTATCTGGACACAACATAGGTCATGGGGTGCCCACTACCAATATCTCTCACTTGTCAACAATGGCTGATATGCTCATTAAGAATCTTATCCTAATCTCTCAATCAATTATCCCTTATACAGAAAATAAAGCATGTGACTTAACGAGATGGTAAGGGATATGAGTATTATATTAAGTCACCATCATACTATCATAATAAATCACTCAGAACATATCGTCCATGCCCCAAACTATTTGATCTCACTAAGTTAAGGGTTCTTAATCCCTCACGAGTTTATAACTCAAAGCAATTCTTGGCTCCAAATTATATAATATGCTCATGATTATATTGAGTCAAAACGACATCATCGCATGGGCTATGGGACATAAAATAACAAGTAAGATTCCAAAAAATCTTTCCTAGACACTCAAGTCAATTCAATTATACTTAACTATTTTCCTAGACATACTCCGCGAGATCGTATCATTCGTGACCCTAAGAAAATATGCTAAAGTAGCAATATCAAGTTTTCATCTCATGACATAGTTTCAGGTTCAAGGGTATAGGAATATATCATTTATCGATCCATTAGGGCTCACATAGTGATGGAGTAGGGACCCATCGAGTCACTTCCTTATATGGTCGTCTAGGCACATACAATATGAAATGTATGTTATGGCGGAACTCCCACTTATTTTGGAAGGTCATGTTCAAACGCTGTAAGAATCTTAGTTTAGTCTCCACAAAGGGGTTATAACTTGAATTTCTTAACACAGTCACTCATCTAGCACCTTCATAAAATTTCACATTCCACTTTAAATAGACTTCATGAAGTTGTGCAAATACTTCATATACAACTTTTGTAAGTCTCATCTTGGCAAAACTAAGATGACATTCTTTAAATTTATCTTGAATGCTCCTAAAGCATCAAAATGTTTAGTTGCTCGCTTTCCAAGTGCAAAAGTGATTAATTTGTCACATCTTGCTCACTATTCAAGTGTCGAGGTGATCTTCCATGTGAGTGGACTTATCATTTCCTGGTGAAATCTTTATAATGTGTGCTTTTCACTTAATATCAATTAATTAATAATATGACATAAGCACAATATTCTCAATGCAATAGATACTAACAATGTCAAATGTACAATAAAGTCTAAAGTATCCTTAATACAACATATATTAAATATGATGAAGTCCTAAACTCCTAATATGAGTTTGAAAAAATTTCTATAGGTAGCCTTAGTAAAAGGATCAACTACCATCTTGATAGTAGAGATATATTATATGATCAACTCACCTCGCGCAACAACATATCGAATGTAGTGAAAATGAATGTATATATATGTTTGGTTCTGCCATGGTACTTGGGATCCTTGGCACATGCCAAAGTTGCCATACTTTCACTATATATTTTAATGGCTTCATCTGCAAAAGTCATAACCATTAGGCGTTGAACAAGCAATGTATTCTGACACCATTGTGGACTAAGAAATGCATGATTATTTCTTGCTACACCAAGAAATAGCTCCCGCACTAAGCATAAATGTTTAACCCATTGTGAACTTTCCCTTATCATTGCCACTAGCCCAATCAGTATCGCTATAACTCTTCAATCTCATGTCTCCACTTTGATAGTAAAAAAAGATATCTTCTGTCCCACGAAGGGATCGAAAAATCCTCTTGACTGTTTGCCAATAAACAAGTCCTGGGTTACTCTAATAATAACTGACCAATCCAATTGCAAAGCAAATGACAGGTCGTGTACATTACATAACTTACATCAGACTTTCAATTACACTTGCATAAGGTGCTTTGATCATTTCTTTCTTTTCCTCATCATTCTTGGGGAAATGTTATAGGCTTAATGCATAACTCTTCTCAATTGGAATGTCTATGAGTTTGGAGTTGTGCATACGAAATCAATTTAAAATCTTCTTAATGTAAGTCTCTTGAGATAAACCAAGAAACTTCCTTAATCGATCCCTTGAATATTTAACTCCCAGGACATAATTTGCTTAACCCATATCCTTAATCTGAAAAGTAGAGTACAACCACACTTTTGTGACTACAATTATCTTCATATCATTTCTAGCTAATAAAATATTATCCACGTACACAGACTTTCAATTACACTTGCATAAGGTACTTTGATCATTTCTTTCTTTTCCTCATCATTTTTGGGAAAATGTTATAGGCTTAATGCATAACTCTTCTCAATTGGAATGTCTATGGGTTTGGAGTTGTGCATACGAAATCAATTTAAAATCTTCTTAATATAAGTTTCTTGAGATAAACCAAAAAACTTCCTTAATCGATCCCTCGAATATTTAACTCCCAGGACATAATTTGCTTAACCCATGTCCTGAATTTGAAAAGTAGAGTACAACCACACTTTTTGTGACGACAATTATCTTCATATCATTTCTAACTAATACAATATTATCCACGTACAAAGAAAAAATTAGAAAACTCCTCCCTGCACATTTGAAATACACACAATGGTATTCTTCTAGCATCTCAAAACCAATTGAAATAATGGTTTCATGAAATCTGAAGTACCATGGTCTAGATGATTGTTTAAGGCAAAAAATGGAACGTTTCAACTGTCATAATTTAGGCTCTTGTCCCTCGATCATAAAACCAATATGTTGATCCATATAGATCTCCTCTCGTCTAGTTCTCCATTGAGAGTTGCAGTTTTCACATCCATTTGGAAAAGTTCCAAGCTAGATGTGCAACTATAGTTAGAATTTGGCGAATGGGGGCAAATCTCCCCACATGGGAGAATGTTTCTTCATAATCTATACACTTTCTTTGAGTATAGCCCTTCACCAAGAGTCGGGCCTTATACCCGTCAATTGATAATTCTGCCTAGCGCTTAATTTTTAAAGTCGCGATTATAGGATTTTATAATTCTCCACCCTCGCCAGGGCCAGCTTATTGGTAAGGCCATTTAGGCCATTGCCTAAAGCCCTCACCCTATGTAAGGGCCCCCAAAAATAAAAATGAGGTACTTCTTTTTTAAATTTTTTTGAAAAAAAAAACCATTTCATTAAATTTTAAATAATTTTTATATTTTTTAACATGTGCAAGATCCCTGAATACTAAATTTAATATTTAGTATAATGAATTATTTATATTTTAACTAATTTTCTTAAGATCTTTCTAAATTGAGGCACAAAATTTACATTTAGGGCTCATTTTATGTTGTTGTATTAAATATTAATTCAAGAAAACTTTATTTAAAGATTTTAAATAAAATCTTATTTTATTGAAAATTTTAAAAATTATTCCATATAATAATTTAGATTTTATTATATTATAATTACAAATGATTCACTTAAATTTCATTTTATGCCTCAATTTGTATTGAG
This sequence comes from Cyclocarya paliurus, assembly GCA_029856935.1. Taxonomy (NCBI): domain Eukaryota; kingdom Viridiplantae; phylum Streptophyta; class Magnoliopsida; order Fagales; family Juglandaceae; genus Cyclocarya; species Cyclocarya paliurus. Next base: position 11,308,742 of record CM056956.1, on the reverse strand, counting down.
CCGCTCCTTGCCAAAAAATGGTATAATTCCCTCAAGTTTTTGTGGATCAAAAAGTTCAAGATTTCTCTTTACTCCACCAATATTCAGAAAATCATTTTCAATAAATGTGATATGACACGACTATATTTCTGTCATCCCTCGGTTAGGATGTTTACCAAACATAACATTGCCTTTTGAGTACTCTGAATATCTTATGAAAACATTATTATTTGCTTAGGGTTAAGTTTATCATATTTATGAAAAGTGGTGTGAACATAACCCGTAGAACCCCAAGGCCGCAAATGTTCCAAATTTAGTTTTGCACTATTTCATAATTCATATGGGGTTAAAGAAATAAATTTAAAAGGCACACAATTCAAAATGTAAGCAGCAGTTAGAAGAACATCTCCCAAAATGATATTGTTAGGTGAACTTGCGCCATCATTGATCGAACCATTTCCAATATGGTACGATTTCTCATTTTCGCAACACCATTTTATTGTGGTGTGCTAGGAATTGTTAATTTCCTGTGTTTCCCCTTTTGTTCACATAGTACTTAAAACTCTTTAGACAAGTATTCTCAACCTTAATCAGTTCGTAGAATTTTTAAGTTCATTTCTTTCTAATTCTAAACCTCAGCCACAAAGCGATTGAAGCAGTGCAATGCTTCAAAGCAATAGGAGATCAAATAGACATAATTGAAATGTAAGTAGTCCTATGAAGGTAAGAATATAAGAGGCACCATGATGTCCCTTTATATACATAGATTCACAAATATCAGAATGGACTAAATCTAAAAGATATGATGGCCTGGGAGCCTTTCTAAAAGGCTTCCTACGGGCCTTACCAGCTAAACTAGACTGACACATAGGTAGACTTACATTAGCGAGAAATTCTAGTAGGCCTCCTCTAACTAGTCTAGTCGTTATATCTTTTCTTACGTGACCTAGTCTAGCATGTTATTTCAATAAATTAGAAATAACATCATCATTATTTGTAGCCATAAAAAAAAATGATGGATTATCTAAATCCGACATAAAGAAGCCATTGGAAATAAAATCATGTCTATACAAAATTCAATTCAAATAAAAGTCCAGTTGAGGGCTATCAAAATGAAAGGTAAAACCAAATTCTAATATATAAATAACGGGAAAAAAAGATTATATTAAACACCAGGTGCATAAAGCACATAATTAAGAAGTAGCAAGAGTCCTCATGCGCATCTTGAGCTGGTATAGGTGCCAACTACAATTGCTTCCTCCCGAGTTGGTATTCTTCTATATAAATATATTTAAAAGAGTAATAAGTGAAAATCCCGTGCACTCTTTCTTAGAAACTATGGAGTTCACAGTTAAAAAGTAAAATTGCTTTCTTTCGTAATGTCCTTCCTCAGTTAGAGCCAAGTTCATGAATTTCAACCGGACGAAAACGACGAGGACTTGACATGCTCCCCATGCAAGCCTGGGATAGAAAGAGTCAAACCTTGGATTTATTCCCTTTTTTTAGTTCATTTTTTTAATGAAAGTGCACAAGCATTACATACGTTAGTACTATATAAATTATTTTTCTTAATATAATTCGGTTCTAAAATACTTATTATTGTTCAAGACATTATAAAGGAGGACATCAAATCTCGATAAATATTATAGGATCGTTATCAGTCACTTCCATATCACTATATATATATATATATACACATATATTCTAAATATCTGATAATAATTCTTAAAGATGTTGATCTGATATGTTTTTATTTAATTCTATTATATTGTATTGTTAACTCTGTGTAAGCATAACTCAGATTCAATACCTTTTACTTTTTCGGTTGATAAAATAACAAGTTTTCGGCGTCTTCAATTGGACTTTTTTCTTTAAAAAAAAAAAAAAACCGTTCCCTAAATAATTATATCGGAGTGGTTGGCCCATAGCTTCATGGGCTTTGTTGTAAACAATACTGCTTGTGCTAAATTTTTCATTTTCTTTTTTAAATATGGGCTAAATATTTCCTAACCATGGGAACAACAACATAATGGGTCTTAAAGTACTAGGAATTTAGAAGCTAATAATGGCCAGAAAAGAAGAAAATGAAAAAAACACAGGAACAAAAACTTAATGGAACAGTGCAAAGAAAAAAAAAACCCAAAAAATTGGAATATTTATTTGAACCTGATCCTGCAAAAAATTAATGGAAAAAGTTGCATTAAAGATGATTGATTACTCAACGGATTTATATATATGGAGTTTTGTTTCATTTTTTTGTTTTTGTTTTGCTTTTATGACGTTTCTTAATTTGGCTTTCAAATGTGGAAATTAAATTAAACTTGTTATCATTGCAGTTAACCTCGTTTGTTTTCAGAAATGAGATGAAATGAGTTGAGATTAAAATTAAAAATTAAAATAAAGTATTATTAGAATGTATTTTTTAATATTATTTTTATTTTAGGATTTGAAGAAGTTGAATTGTTTATTTTATTTTGTATTGAAATTTGAGAAAGTTGTAAGATTAGGTGAGAGAAGATGAGATGAATTTGAAAAAGTTTTATTGTTTTTTTTTTATTTTGTATTAAAATTTGAAAAAGTGTAATGATGAAATTGAGATGAGATAAGATGAAATATTTTTCGAAAACAAACGAGGCCTTAAGTTCACAATAATCTTAGAGATTCCCCCAACTTGAGATAAAAGCAAGCATCAAATCATAAAAAAGCTTGACAAGATTTTAGTATGGGATCGGAACAAGCAAAAGGTGATCATCATATACGCATAATCAAAACTATTTATATTTTTGGCTAATTCTGACTAATCTTGCTTTGCATGATTGTCGTTTATGTCATCTTTTGGCTGCGTTCAATGATTGTCTTTTTTATTTTGAGTGTTTGCTCCCTTTTCGTATGACCCTTTTTAAAGGGTACCAATAAAGTCATGGATATGCAAAAATGAAGCACCAAAACCATTTCAAAATTCTTCAAGTTAGATACCACGGAACTAAAAAAACTTTACATCCTAAGGCATAAAAAAGTACGTATGATGATGACTAGTTTAGTGGGAATTTGATGGAGTTTCTTCAAGTTCATAGATTTGCAATTGGGAACACAAATTTCAATTTTCTAACTTACATTATAAGTGGTTTTATATATCATCTCGACAATCACTTTATTTTTTATCGAGGTATATTATAAGTGGTTTTTATATGTCAATCACTTAAATGAACAATCACTTAAAATGTGTCGTCTCGACAAATGTGACTGAGTATGCCAAAATAAAGGATGGAGAATATCATTGCTCTAACTATATATATTATATATGTGTAATTAAAATGAGCAACATGTTGGCAAGTACTGATCATTCACGGGTAGGATTCCGACAACACATGTTTTTGGAATATACATGATCATAACGTAGAGTTTGAACTTTGAATGGCTGAGACATGGCCTATAGCCACGAGTAAATGACTTTGCAAGCTAGATTCTTGATTCACATGGTGCTTCAGTTTTCTTCTGGCGAAAAGTATGCATACAAACTCAACATGCATGCATGTATGTGCATATAGATGACCCACGTCCTCGTGATCCATTTCTAGGCAAAACTTTTGTCACGACATGGCCGTCTTGTACAGTCAAATCCTTGGTAAACTGTACGTAAGTATCATGATGAATTCTCATAAAGACAACCTTTAATTTGTAATAGACCGGACATCAAGAACTTGGAGGAGTTCATTCAAATGAAAGTGTTTGAGTAATATTGCCGAATCAAGTTTGCTTCCCTTAAAATTCCATGGAAGATCAGGCCGAAGGGTCACAAACGTCCTTTAAGATTCCAAATTACTTCATATTTATTGACATGATCTTTCAACCTTCTATAAACTTAAGTCATGACCAAATCTTTGATCATTTAAGATACAAATGGATATTCATGATATTGAGGTCGCTAAGCTCGAGCACAGCTAGCTAGCTACAGCTTCATAAACTATATAGCTAGGTTATAGATTTGTAAATTATTCTCAATAAGCTATATGTTCACAGATCATAGTATATATATATCGAGTCAATTATACATTGAAGTTGGACTTAAAAAAAAAAAAAATTGCCGTGTTATTTGAAAATATATGTAATTTCTGACTGTATTTATAATTATGTCATCATTGTATTTGAAAATGAGCCCTATTCAACTATAAATTGGCTTTTCAGTGTAGTGTAAACACACATACATGAATTACATATTTACAAAGAGAAATGACAGTCGCAGTCGTGAGTGCACAAATGCAGCACAATCACTTTGAAAAACATGAATAGATATGGGATTCACAAGAAAAAAAAAATTTTAATAGTGGATCCTACTTTTTTTCAAAGTGACTGCAGAACACTTACGTACTCCAGTACGACTGTATGTATGTAGCATTACTCATTGACAAATATCCTCATGAGGTTCCCACATGATAGTAGAGAATCCACCATTTTGATGCATCTAATCAAATCATTCGTGTCTGTGCGCATCCTCTTTTTTGGCAGAGGTGTTTGTTTTTCCACATCACGGATGCTTATTCATCGCTCTTTTGCACTTTCCATGCAGTTACGTTCATTATTTTTCCGTACTGCATTCATATTTGTTGTGTAATGAAGTCATGTTTACAAGCTGGCACGGTGCATAAAACTAAAAGTAAATTATTGTTTTGTAATTTAGACACAACAATCTTGCCTAGCTAGCGGTCTTGGCCGGCCTGCATGCATTACATATCACAAGATTCAACTTTTTTTCTAACTCTTGCTTTTATTTTTGCTGATGACAAGACATACCTACAAACGATTTCTTTTGTTTGGTTTCTTAAGGAAATAGAACAATAAATATTCAGGACACACACGTACAAAGGAAGGATGAGCGAGGATCTAGCTCGGCAATAACCCAAAATAATGAAAGGTGCCGCCAATAACAACAAAAAGTACAAGAAAAAAAGGTAAAATGAGGACAAACGGGACCACAACAATGGTCCCGATCCTCTAGTTTCTAACTTTATTGGCTCCCTCCCTCCCATTGTGTTTTCATTATCAAGGAAAAGGTTACATAAAAGAATACTATTAGTTATGTTTTGAGATGCAACCCACAAATTAATAAAGCTTAATTGTGCAACTTCTGCAGCATCTAGTAGCTAAGAAAATCATGTAAGCGTTTTTTTAAAAAAAAAGTGCGACTCATTAAAAAAAATTATTTGTTTTCTAATGATAGGTCACATTTCTTTCAAAGGAGTTCCAGTATGTCTACTACACACTTAATTAAATTTGTATATAGCATTACTTGTAGAAATAACGTATAATTAAAATAAGAGTGGCAATTCGAGTATGATGGATGTTGGTAGTTGGGTATGGGTTCAGGTGAGTCATCTAGGTTTCGATAATAAATGAGTGTGATAACTATACTTGAAAAAAAAAGTGTCAATCATGTTCAAGTTACTCGGGATTGAAGAGAAATGTTAGGAGATTCGAGTCTCCTCTCGGCTTTCCCCCGAAAACAGAGGTGGAAGAAAACTATTGAACTTTTTTGAAGGGAAAATTTGTTGTGAGATCTTGTCGAAGGTGGGGGCGAGAGGTGAAGGAATCGAGGTGTTAGAGGAGTTATAAGGGGAATTTGAGGCTAAAGAAGGAAGAGAGAACGAGAATTGAGTTAACCGGAGAATCGCTGGATGTGGCTAAGGAGAAGGGAGACATAAGCTTAATTGGGAAAGTGTGTATGGAGAAGCAGCTTGGGAAAGAGATAATTGAGTCAATGATGGGCAAGATCTGGAGAATAAGCTTCCCGGCAAGCTTTCAAGACGAGTAACACTTTCATCATCACATTCAGAACTCATGCCGATAAGATGCGAGTGTTGGATGAAAGGCCTTGGCTCTTCAATAACCATCTCCTCATCCTCCAAGCATTTGATGGTTTCTCCCAACCACAGAATTAGAGTTTTGAGAGTGAAGTATTTTGGATCCAAATTCACAATCTACCACTGGCGTATATGACAAGAGACTATGGGATCCAGATTGGTAAGTCACTGGGTAAGGTGATGGAGTTGGAAGTTCTAGATGACAGAGTGGGATGGGGGCAATTCTCAAGGGTGAAAATAGAAATCAACTTGCTGAAAGCGATAGTAAGGGGAAGCACAATTATGGTGGATGGGCACAATATCTGGGTAAATATGAAGTATGAGAAGTTACCATGTATGTGCTTCCAATGTGGTTAGATAATCCCTGTAGATAGAGGGTGTGTGGCTGAGGCGAATCGAAGTGAGGTGAGGGAGTGGTTGCATTCCCAATTTGGGGCATGGTTGAGGCCTGAGGTTGTTTTAAGAAGAAGATCTTAATTGTTAGGGATCAGGATAACGAGAGAGGAAGGGGGGAAATAAGTACTCAAGAAGTAAGGAGAATGTGGAAAAGAATAGCAGATCTAAGGAGGCGAGAGAAGATAGTTGGTGTGGAGTAGAAAAAGTTGCGAGAGCATCAGAAAAAGAGCAGGTGGTGAATGTGGAGCGGATCAAGATGAAGGAAAACAAATCTAGAGTGGATGAGGCTGCTACAGACTCAATGAAGTGGGATACAATGGATCCCATTGAGATGGAATTAAGAAGGGACTAATGGCAATGAATGTAATTGAGGGGGAATTCAGGGCTTAGTAATAATTTGCTTCTTTCATGTGAACATATATGCAATAAGGAGATGAGAAATGTAACTGAAAGTGTGAAGATGAAGGATGAGAAGCAGAATTCTCCGAAGATAAGAAGGTGGAAGCGTAGAGCAAGAGGGAAAGGTATGTTGTCTAATATATCTATTGATGTGAGCCAAAGAAAAAGAGGGGGCAATATTTTTGGTGAGGAGGAAGGGAATAACGAAGGGAAAAAGAAACTAAAGGGGGTGGAAGGGAATGAGGGTGATTTGTCAATAATTGTAATGGGGATAAATGAAAACCATTAGTTGAAATTGTCGAGGGCTTCGGAACCCCTGAATAGTTTAGGCCCTTTGTTTGCTAGCAAAGGAGAAGTAGCCCAACATTATCTTCTTCATGGAGACAAAACTGAAAAAAGAAAAAGCTGCTAGATTGCAGAGGAAACTATGGATGGAGGGGTGTATAGTGGTTAAGCCAGAGGGAATGAGGGGTGGTTTAATGATGTTGTGGCAGAATGAGGGAGAGGTAGAACTGATGAATTATTCCCAATGGTATATCAGTGTGCGGATTAATGGGGAAGAAGAAATGGAAACTGTTTGCTGACTGGTTTCTGTGGAAATCTAGAAGTAAGTAAGAGGGAAAAATCATGGGAAATTGCTCTATGCACTAAAACCACCATCAGATGTGGGATGGTGTGTTATTGGTGATTTTAATGAGCTTGTGGTGCATGATGAAAAAGTGGGTGGAAGAGATAGAAGTGAGGGGCAGATGGAGTCATTGAGAAGGTAACTGGAGAGGTTTGGTCTCTCTGATTTGGGGTGGACTGGCAGCAAATTTACTTTGCATAATGACCCTGAAGATGGAACATTTGTAAAGGAGAGGCTGGATAGGGCAATAACCAACCATGTGTGGGCTTGCAAATTTCATGAATTGAGGGTGGAGACTCAAATGACTTGGATTTCAGATCACAAGCCTTTGATCCTCACTGCAAATGAAAAGATGGATAGGTGCCAAAAAAGGAGAAATTTCAAGTATGAGATGAGTTGGGGGATGAAAGAGGAGTGTGGGAGAATTGTAGAAGTTGTAAGGGCAAAGACCACAAACTTATATAGGCCTCTAAATAAAATAAAGCAATTGCTTTATGCATGCAGAAGATCATTGAGCAGGTGGAGCAGAAACTTTATTCTATGTAGAGAAGGGGGCCATTAGAGAGTTGACTGTGAAATTAAAAACCCTTGAAGAGGAGGAAGGTCTAGAGAATATGAGAGAGATGAAGAAAATAAAAAATGAGTTGAGTGTATTGCTAGAGCAGGAAGATTGGAGGTGGAAACAAAGAGCAAAATAACATTGGTTGGCACATGGTGATAGAAACACCAAATTCTATCTTGCATGTGCTATTCAAAGAAGACAAAAAAACACTATCAAGTGCATTAGGTATTCATAAGGAAGGTTAGTGAAGGGGGAGAGGGATTTGAGAATGCTTTTTGCTATTATTTCAGTGAGATATATTTGACTTCTGGTCCCACAGCTGAGGAGATTGAAAAGTGTGTAAAGCTTGTTGAGGCCAAGGTTATTGTAGGGATGAATGAGAAATTGGAAAGGGAATTCATAGCTACTGAGGTGAGAGAGGCACTTAGACAAATGTCAGCACTCAAGTCACCTAGCTCATATGGATATGGGGCAGGTTTTTATCAAAATCATTGGCGTATTGTTGGGGAGGATAACTGTAATGCAGTGTTGAATGTCCTGAATAGTGGTGAAATGAGCCAGGGCCTAAACCATACCCTAATTGCACTTATTCCTAATGTCAAATCCCCATTTTCAGTTAAGGGATACATGCCTATAAGCCTGTGCAATGTGCTGTACAAGCTCATATCGAAAGTCTTGGCAAATATGATAAAGAAAGTTCTACAATTTATTATATCCTTAAACCAGAGCGCCTTTATTCTGGGAAGGCTTATAACAAACAACATCATGATAGCCTATGAGATGTTGCACTCAATGAAGAAAAAATAGAGGGGAAGAGTGGGGGCTATGTCAGTCAAGGTGGATATGTCAAAGGCCTACGACAGGGTAGAATGACCTTTTTTAGAAACCATGTTGAAATAGCTAGGCTTTGGAGAGAGAATAACCAGACTTATTATGTTGTGTGTAACCTCAGTTAGCTACCTAGTGCTGGTGAATGGCAGTATTGGAAGGAGATTTCAACCATCCAGGAGAATAAGGCAAGGGGATCTATTATACCTTTACCTTTTCATCATCTGTGTAGAAGGACTTAGCCAGTTGCTGCAGAAATCAGAATTGAAAGGGGGCATAAGGGGCACAACAGTGAGTAGAGGGGGCATGAGACTTAACTACTTTCTTTTTGCTAATGATCATGAATTTTTTTGTAGAACTTTGAAGAAAGGGTGGAAAATAGTTTATTCTTTGTTGGAAGTTTATAAAAACAAAACTTCCATACTTTTTAGTGCTAATACACCCACTGAAGTAAGAAGGAAAATTTTTCAAGAGGCTGAGGTAATGGTATGTGACAGTTATGAGAGGTATTTGGGGTTGCCAGTAGCAGTTGGAAGATCAAGATACAATGCTTTTTGAAGTATTAAGTAAAAAGTTTGGCTAAAGATGCAAAATTGGAAGAACAACTTTCTGTCGAGAGGTGGCAAGGAAGTGATTATAAAGGTTGTGCTGCAAGCTATCCCAATGTACACAAAGAATGTATTTCAGCTGCCTAAGAAGCTACGTAGAGAGATGGAGACTTTTATGTCAAGATTTTGGTGGTGCAATTATAAAAAAGAGAATGAGATCCATTGGAAGAAGTGGAGAAGTCTAGGTTTGGCAAAGGCTGAGGGGGGGGGTGTGGGTTTCAGAGATTTGGAGTGCTTCAATAGAGTCATGTTAGCAAAACAAGGTTGGAGATAACTAAAGGAATCTCAGTCATTAGCTGCCAAAGTTTTCAAGGATAAATACTTTAAGCACTCTCAGCTTCTTGTGGCACCTCTTGGGAACCCACTCTTTCTGATATGGAAAAGCATTTGGTCAGCATTGAGAATTGTGAAGGAATGCATAATATGTAAGATTTGGGATGGGAAGACTACAAGTATCTGGGGACAAAAATGGTTGCACTGTGTCCAACCACTTGTAAGAATACTATAGAAGGATACTAAGGTGTGTGGGCTGGTTGATAAGCAGAAGGGTGTGTGGAAGGAATAAGTAGTAGGAGTTGTTTTCAGTGAGGAAGAGGCTAAGATGATTTACAAAATCCCTGTTAGCCAAAATGGGGCAGTAGATAAATTGATTTGGAATCCATCAAAGAAGGGCACTTTTACTGTCAAAAGTGCTTACTTCATGGAGCAACAAAGACAACAGAGGGGGGGATGTGGTCCTTGAATTGTCAAGGAGGGGGAAGACATGTGGAGGAACATTTGGAGACTTGACATCCTTGGTACTACAAAGCATTTTCTATGGAAGGCAACTAACAATATACTTCCTGCAAGTGTGAAACTAAAACATAAAAAAATTCTTGAAGATGCTAAGTGCCCGATATGCCAAGTTGAGGATGAGACACTCATGTATGCTCTATGGAGCTATCTTGCTACAGGGGATGTATGGGGAGAAAAGAATAGCCCTGTTAAAAAATGGCCAGTCTGGGATAAGGAATTTGTATAGCTTTGGAAAGAGTTGTTTACACATATACAAATAGAAAATCTAGAAAGAGTAGTGGTAATAATGAAGTATGACATAGAAGAAATAAATTTATCTTTGATAACAAATTTGATAGCCCAAGTAGAGTTGTATAGATTGTAGGCTCAAAGAATAAATTAGTGCAATGCAGCTAAGGGGAGAAATGTGCAGCAAAAGGAGGAGAAGGGTAAAGGTGGCAACTGGACAAGACCAGTGGAAAACTGGTATAAAGCAAATTTCGATGGGGCCCTCAACTTGGAACAACAAAGGATAGGGATGGGGATTGTGATAAGAGATAGCAGAGGGGAAGTTATTGCATCTTTGTGTGAATCAAAGAGGTTTGTAAACTCTTCTTACATTGTAGAAGCAAATGCCCTATGGAGACTATGAAGTTGTGCTCAAAACTTGGAATCCATTTGGTGATCCTTGAGGGAGATGCAAAGGAGGTAATTGAGGCTATTAAATCTGATAATGAAGATGAATCATGGAAAGGCCAGATTATAGAAGACATAAAACAAAAGTGGAATAGAAATAGACGACGGAGAATGGAGTTTGCTCACAGGGAAGGCAATGAGGTGGCTCATCATCTTGCTAAGTTGGCACTGCAGATGGATGGGGAGAATTGTTGGATAGAAGAAATCCCTAATAGTGTATACCATTTGATTATAAAAGATAAAGTTTGTAGTGAAAACACTTAAGGAATGAATACATTGCAGATTTTTTTTTTTTAAAAAAAAGTTGCTCGGAATTGTATTGTGCATGCTTGCTTTATACTTATTACTATGCCTAACTATAGGCACATTGTGTAATGAATCTACTTCATGAATCACCTTATTATCATCATTTTCTCTTTTAGTTTTTTAAAAATATTTCTTCACGTGTTGTTAGTACTCTTTTTCGCATATCCTCAAGATAAGTGCTATAATTACCATAACAAATTTCTATAAAAGTAAACTCACAAATTGACATGACTTCAAAATAAGTTAAAAATTTTACAAATTTGATAAACTAACGAATTTGCAATAAGAATATAAAAAAGGAAATAGAGCATACTAAATAGCACTTCATGAGGCTCAGTCAATGGACGTGAAACATAGCAAAATGTATTTCGACTATATATCCTCTTGCGACTAATGGTAGAACCTCGAGATGAGGGTTGCTAATTTTATTCACGATTCGATAGTTTTCTCCTTTCTACACATGTAAATACTTTGGAATTCACTCGATTATCATAATATATTAGGAGTATTTTTGTCATTTCATTACTATTTGGAGGTAATCATGTAGCAAACATACAGGTTAGTCGGATCATTAACCCGAAGGTTTCATAAATTGATTCAAAGATGCAATAGATTTATTAATCACACCATTATAAGCTTAATCGATGATAATCTGATTATGTCGCATGTGTTAAGCTCGTATTGTAATTCTAAGGAATATGATAATCAAACGGTGTACCTCTCGAAATGACACCCTCTCCATGGTGATGATTCCCATGAGGGTGATGGTTAAGGAAGTGTTAAGAGAAACAACCTTTTGACTTTAATCAAAAGGTTACATGTGACTTGTGAAGTGTTAAAAGACACAACCTTTTGATTGAGTCAAACAATTGTTTCACTTCTTAAGGTTGTGTCACTTGCCAACCATTGAGTTACTAATGATTGTGCTCTTTGCTAACCGGTGCATGATGGCCTATACATAGGGGTCATTGGTGCACAAATTCACTCACTCATTTCCTTTTGTCCATTATTAACTTGTGGGACAAATACCCTCACCGAAGTGTCACAATATTGCCAAATTTCGTTTCTATTTATTTTTCATAATTCTACATGCATGTGATTTGAAAAGTTAAGCACTCTGGATATAGAAGAATAGTGATGGAGATTAGCTAAGGTGAAATCCAATAGTTAGCAAAACTAAGGGATTGTTTGGAAGATGTTTTATTTCATCTCATTCTCAAACATCACACAAATACAAACACTTTTTAATTTCAAATGTTTTATTTTTTCATCTAATAATTACCTAATCATTACAAGTTTACAACTTTCTCAACCTTTCAAATAAAACATAAAAAAAAATTTAACTTTTTCAAATCTTAAAACAAATATAATATTAAAAAGTTATATTCTAACAATAATTTAATTTTATAATATTTTTATTTAACTTTTTCTTTCTACTTTCTCAAAACACAATAAAATATTATAATTTAAATTATTTCACTACTATTAACAAAATTTTCATCTCATGTCATTTTCTAAACATCCCTTAAGAGATGTGGAAGAAGGTGGAGGATGACAAAGGTAGGTAAGAAGAAAGAACTCTCCAAATAACCCCTTTTAGAGAGTTGGAGGGAGGAGAGGAGACTAGAGAGTGAAAAAAATATCAAAAGAGATGATCTTTTTACCATTTGAGAAATGTTTCAACTATAAAAAAATTCTATAAAAATAAATTCACAAACTAACATGATTTGATGTGGTAAAATAGATTGTAAAATTATTTTTATGGTAAAGTCTATTAAGTTAAGTCAGTTTGTAGGTTTATTTTTATGAAACTTTTTTTATGATTATAGTATCTCCAACGTTCATCCTGAGCCAGAATCGAACTCTCCATGAGATTCGTAGTTGTATTACTTATAACTTCGTTATTCGTAAATAAAGCGGATTTAGAATTGTCTTTCATTCCAAGGCATAACTCGTATCCATGCGCTTCAGATTCGTTTGAAATTCGCTTTTAGAAATATAGCAATCCATATTTCCTCACGTCAGTCCCACAAGCCTCTTTTCCATTCTCATTTGATCACAGTGGGAGAGCAAGTCAAAATAAAAAGACTTACGTCCGGTTTAGCTCAAGAGGGAGGCCAAACATAAGAGGTAGGGGTGTAACCGGTTCGGTCTGGTCCGGTCTGTTTTTTGACAAAATTTAGGACAAAACTGGTATAATTGGTTATGCATTTTTTGAAACCGATTACACACCAGTTACCCTCCTAAACCGGTACTTCCGGTCTGGTCCGGTCAGGTTTTTCAGTTTTTTTAAAATGTAAATTTGACATTTTAGACTATATGTTATATTAGACTATTAGTATTAGTTAAATAGTTATAGACTTATATATTAGTATAGCTAAATAATATATTAGACTATATAATAGTATTAGTATTAGACTATTAGTATAGTTATATATTAGTATTAGTTATAAACTTATATATTAGTATAGCTATATAAATTATAATATATTAGACTATATAATAGTATAATAGTATTAATATTAGATTATTAGTATAGTTATATATTACTATTAGACTATTAGTTATAATATGAAATTATTTCATATATGATATATGATATATAATTATATATAAAAAAACATATATATTAATATATATAAAATATTTTGTATAATTTTAATTTTGTGTAAAACTTATATATAAAATAATATTTTTTTATATTATTTTATTAACCAGTTCGGTTCGGTCCGGTCTGAAAAATCTTAAAATCGAAACCGGATAGGTTCTAGCCGGTTTACAAATTATAATAACTAATTCCGAACCGGACCAGTACAAAATTGGTAAAATTGGTTCAGTCCAATCTGATTTGAATCTGTTTACCGGTTTAAATTTACACCGTTAATAAGAGGTATCTCTAGAGAGAGAGAGAGAGCCGCGAATATATTTATACCCCCGTTATAGAATTGCAAGGGAGATACGCTTGTTGTGTGATAAGGTAGTCAGAGAATGCCATGAGGATGCACCTGATGTCAACTGTTAAAGGATAGCGTGAATCTCAAGATAATAATAATAATAATAATAATAATAATAATTGTTGGCCATTTCTTATTTTTGGCTTTTGTGTTGGTTCAATTTCCTTCATCAAAACTGTACCTAGAAAAAAAAATAAAAGTTCAATGCTCTTTAGTCATAGCCGCATAGTAGATCAGAAAAATTATTCGTTTTAATCTGTTTTGAATAAGAGAAGTGTGAAGTTTACACCCAAATTTTATATAAAAAAATTTATAAACTAACGTGACTTAATATAATAATTTAGATATATTTTATGATGAAAGAGTTCTACAACTTCATTAAAACACATCAATATATGAACTTTCACGAGTAAAAATTGTGTTTATACCAAATATTTCTTTTTGAACAAGACAATGATACATTAAGGATGTGTTTGATTGTTGAAATGAGTTGAGTTGAGTTGAGTTTAGATAATAAAATATTGTTAAAATATTATTTTTAAATATTTTTATTGTTTTGGAATTTGAAAAAGTTGAATTGTTTATTATATTTTATATTGAAATTTGAAAAAGTTGTAATGATGAGTGAGATGAGTTGAGTTTAGTTGGGTAACCAAACGAAACTAAAACTCTAAAACAGGTCCCCGTTCCAAACAACATTTGATTATTGGTTCTCGAGGAAAACTACTTTTTATATTAAATTTTGTGCTCTTAATTATGCCACTCGAAATCTTATATTTTAAGTAGCTTTTTAATTTTTATTTCCATTATTGATTGATAAAAATTATTTAAAATATGCCACATCACTCAATGTGATAAAAAATGATAAAATTCAAAATAAAGAATAATAATGCTATGCTTTATATTTGAGTAATATACAAGATCCAAATAGACACGCCTCGTGTAAGTTTTTTGTAAAAAAATAGATTTGATTAATAAAAAATAATTTTTATTTTATACTTTTAAAAGTGGGATCTAATTTTTTATAAAGACTTATGTAAAATTTATTTATTTGAGATTTGTACAGATAATTTCTCTTTAAATTTTTGTATTATAGTCTTTAGCGGCTAAAACTTAAGAGAATGGAGCTTTCATATGATTCAAACTTTAAGCTTTTTAGATTTTATTTGTTGAATCCACGTAAATACTACCATATTTGGTCGAGCATAAGGAGAGGAATTAAACAGGATGCTTGTAAATTGGCTTATGAAGAGAAGCATTAAATCTATTGGCGGATAGATATGTAAGATATTTATGTGAATCCAATGAAACTCCCAAAGGCCTATCGCCTATGTGTATGTATGGTCACATGTGCAAAGATCAGTGGTACCCTTTCATCCAGTCTTAACTCACATGTGAAGGGAAGAAGGTCCACCTTATAAGATAAAGACAATCAAGATTCACAGGTGAGCTAGCTATCCCTTGCTTGCTTTGTTGTTTCGATGCTGTAAAGCCGACCATATTCAAATAAAAAAAAAAATGTTTGGTCTATTATGAAATTTTATAAAAATAAATTTTAAATCGACATATTATAATATTGTAAGTCAAATTGTAAAGTATTTTTTTTTTATTATAAAGTAAATTTAACATATCACTTCAAACTACGTCATTGTATTAGTTTATTTTTATTAGATCTCTGCGTAAATATAAGACTTTTGTTCAAACAATTGAGACACATTCTCTCTCTCTCACTCACATGTCGGACAAACATAACATGTTGTTTTTCTTCTATTTTTGATTTCATTAATGTTAAGATATAAAATAAATAATAAAATTTATATTTTTTCATAAACTTAAATTTTTGGGATAAGTAGTGATTAGTATCAGAGCAGAGGTCCTGAGTTCGAACCCTGATTCTATACTTTATCTCATTTAATTAAATATTTCACGTCAGTGAGAATGTTAAGATATAAAATAAAAATAATAAAATCTATTTTTTTCCGTCAACTTAAATTTTTGGAACAAGTGGTGATTTGACAATTAATTAAAGCACTCTCTATTCGTTTTATTCCACGCTACAATTCAGTAGCATCAATAGCAGAACATAAACAAGAAAACCTTGAAAGTCTACCTGGGGGGCTTGGACGCTCAACTGCTCTTGCTTCTATTTTTCGCAAGAGGGACCCATCTCAAGACCCCCCCACCCCCAAAACAAACTCTTCACAAGAAAATTAACTGTTTCTTCACGTACAACTCAAACAAACCACACTCAATTCGGACAACTTAGACATATATCCTTTTAACACTCGGGTGTGAGGGTGTGGTCTCTCTTTGCATCCTCACAATAGTTGTAAACCAAATAATTCCTCTGCACCCATTCCAAGGCCGAGTACTGCTGTTGGCTCAGACCGCCGGAGCTAGATGGAGAGGCAGAGGCCGGGGGGCATGATGCGGCCCCGTTGGCTGTGCAGCCGTCTAGTTTGAAATTTGTGTACCTACCGATGAAGGGTTGGTATTGATAATCAGCTTTGTATTTTCCACCCTCAGTTGCCCAAGATGATGCATCCCAAACCGACCCGTACACATACATTGGCCTTGATGGAAATGTGGCATCACTCTTTCTTGGATACCTCCTTATTGGCACATCATCCACTAGGAAGCTGCATATTTACCATACAATCAGACAGACTTACGAAAGCAGAAAACTGAAACTAACACGCAAGATTAATTTATATATCTTAACCAATATGCATGCACGACAAAGAAGTAGATTTCTTTTGTCAGGATTTTTTTATGCATATTTTCAGACGTTGTTGACTTTGAAGTATAAGTAAACCCAAAACTGTCTCTCAGGAGGATTAATTAATATGTGAATAGTAAATTCCATTTGGTGCCAAAGGATAAAGTCATGAAAGACGCATGTGTAAAAAAAGAGGAAAATGTTAGGAAAAACAATAATTTATTTACTTATTTATGCATGAATAGTTTCTAATTTTGGAAAAAAAAAAACCCACCATGTACTCTTTCAGCATGTTAAGACTTTTTAGTATGTAAAAGGTGTGACCCAAAGAGAGAAAAATTACATTATCTCAGAAGGATTCCACAGTATAGCATATCTGTGATAATCTTGTGTGGGATCAAACCAGAGATGAAACTTGATCTCTCTTCCAACAATATTTCCGTCCCCACTGCCTCTGACATATACATTCGTCTGCAGAGTATATGGCTTATCGGGCGTAGTTCCCAGAAACTCAATATCGATTTCATCATGGTTCCCCGGGTGGTCTTCGTTGTTTGAAAGCTATATATATATATATATATCATTCCCCATTTGAAGAATAGAAAAATAAGAAAAAGAGTTAATTTTTATGAATAAATAGTGAGAGGAATTAGAATTATGTAGGGTTATCCTCACATAAAATGATGTGATCACCCCAGCAGTATAGCCAGATTGGAGCTTGATGTCAGCACCAAAATACCCAGATCGATATGCATGCAAAGACTTGAACCCACTTCCTATATTTTCAAAATTGCAGAAAGTGAGGTTATAAATTGTCTCAATCAGTACCAAAAAATATAATAGGAAAAAAATAAACATGAAGTGAGAGACCGATCATAAGACAGACCTGAGTAACTATCAAGCCAGAGTGTAATTGAGCCCTGGTCTGCTCTCTGATGCTGAGGACCCCAGAGGTTTCTAAAACCTTGATCAAAGTTGATGGAATCGATTTTTGAACTTGGGGAGTAGCCAGGTGAAGGTGGACCCTGAGCACTGCTTGAACTAGACATGAAACAAAGAATAAGGTACACAAGAGGAGCCATGAAGAGGAAGGAGGAATGAAATTGCATTGTAGGAAACAGAGTCTTGGCACTCTGCTTAAATGCAGGGTGGGACAGATAATTGAAAGAATTAGATGGTGTATTTTGGCAGAGGATGGCTTTGCAGGTTGTATAAATAGGCAGATTGGAGGCCCCACAATGAAGGTAAGGTGATAAGTTAGTTGCTGAGGGAGTTATGAAAGGGGACAAAAATCTATACAATCTTTTGATAGAAAGAAATAAAAAAATTTCCAACTTGTGTGTGTAGCTTTTGCTTCTTCTCTTTTCATTTCGTTCTGTGAGAGAGAACATCTTTTTTTAGATGGAGAAAACTTGTCAGTTATTGTTGCTAATTGGGAAAGCAACGACGAAGAAGTTTGGAGAAGAGATTAGTGGGTGTTTTCTTCATGGCACTAAGTTGATTAAAGCTGACAGAGATGGCCATGATAGCTCTAAATCTGTGCAGTCATAGGCCTTATACAATTCAATTCTACTACGTACATGTAATTACGTTTACTACTTGCGGACTCGGCTGATGCGGCGGAATTCAGCAGTAATTTTATATTAAAAAAAAAGTGACAGCCAATCACGTCAACTTGTGCACAAATGAATATATAAAAGAATACATAAAAGTGACTGTACATAAAATTTATTTATAAAATTATGGGTGTTGTAGTCAAAAAAAGGGAGGCAAATGGGATTAGAGTGAAAAATGTTGAGGTGATGTGATTTGAAATTGGAGGACTAACTTTCTTCACAAAGCAGTAAAGCACAAAATAAAGGAGTAACTGAGAGTATTTATCATGATAAAAGCATTGCGGACTCCGCTGATGTAGCAGAATTTAGTAGTTATTTTATATTAAAAAAAAATGACGCAACCAATTACATCAATTTGTGCACAAATGAATATGTAAAAAAAAAATATAAAAATAACTGTACATAGAATTTTTCTATAAAATTATGGATGTTCTAGTCAAAGAAAGGGTGGCAAATGGGATTAGAGTGAAAAATGTTGAGGTGATGTGATTTGAAATTGAAGGAGCAACTTTCTTCAGAGCAGAGTAAAGCACAAAATAAAGGAATAACTGAGATAATATTTATCATGATAAAAGTATGGTTAATTAAATGAAAAAAATCAAAATATAATAAATAATTTAACTTTTTCAAATTTTAAAGAAATAAAAAAATAATATTCTAATAATATTTTATTAAATTTTCAAGTTTTATTTCAGCTTAACTCACTATTCAACTTTAATTAAATGAGATGAAGTTTTAGAATCATGACTCTATCTCAAAACTTTCGCTCTGACCATTCTTGATCCTGGCTCCTATAACCAGATCGACGTTGATTGCAACTGGCCATTTTACATACCAGATTTTGTGCCTCAAAACAACTACTGGAACTTTGTTTTGTGCTTTAAAATAGGACCATGAGAAAGTCAAGGTAGTTGCCAAAATCTGGAGGTAAGTTATGTGAATCCATATTTGTTCAACCTCCTACTTTCTCCATGTCTGCATATATAAATATATATATATATATATATTAATTCTTTATTAACGACTCCTAACAAGGTGACAACTGACAATTTCTCACTCAAGCTCACTGTTTGTTGACTTACTATCGTTAATTCTTTTGCGTGGAGAGAAGTTTAACTACAAACAGTACGGACCAACAACTGCTGCAAGTTCAAGTTTGACAAAGCAATTATTAAGCATATGACTTGCACATAAATAAACTGGTCAATGACTCAATCCAGGGAACCTTGATGCTGCATGCCTGAATTACCAGGAAAGTTGCTGGAAAACTGTCAAGAAATGCACCCTCAATACCCGGGTGAGTTGCCGCTTGTTTTTGTTCCAAACATGCAGGCGGAAAAGCTGGGAGGAGCTGCTGCTTTTCTGGGATTCTTAGTTGTTTCGAAGAATGAACTTAAATTAATTATTGCAGGGCATTGTACCCCAAGTTTTGTCACGCAAAGCAAATTAATTGATCCTGTTTTCTTGAATGTCTCAGAAACAAAACCCAGAAGGGTGAGCTGCGTACTCTTATCCTGGTCAGACATTATTTTAAATCGAACTACTTATGTGATTCAAGAATGTAGGCGTGAGGCATATGAGGAATGATGTGGTAATTTTTGTTGTCCATGCAGACAATACCATGTGATGCGCCCAAATCTAACCTAACTGGATACCTTATTTGTCCTTTGATATTGATCTTAACAATATTAATACAACACGCAAACTAAGCTTGGATCATGCAACACTGCAGCAAACTAGCTAGTTTTCCCTCCTTGATTGGTGTTATGTGAGAGATGAGACGTTAAGAAAGGACAACATTAATCATGTCATACAAATATATATATATATATATATATATATATTATATATTATATGTTAATCATCTGTATATACATTATCAGTAGTTGTTCAAACATGATCAATCTGGTCGGTGAGATAACATTCAATATGTATCATGACATATATATATATATATATATATATATATATATATATATTTCTTGCACGAGAAATTATAAGCAGCCCCTTTTGTAGAATAGAGAACAGGGAGATTAGACAAAAGGGCGGTCCGTTGGGGGTGTTGGTCAGGCATGGCCTACGTGATTAATGCATGCATATATAGCTAGCTAGGGATCGGCCAGTTGCCGACAAATCAAACCCTGATCGGTAGTACTGCATGCATGAGTTAACCACCTTCCACAATCTTCGAGCCCAATATCTATTCAAAGTTTAAACTTTGCATATTCGATCGAGTACGTGCTTCTAATTATATGCGTACTGTGCAATCATCAGATTATATATATACACACACATATTATATATATATATATATATATATATATATATATATATATATATATATATATATATATGCTTGAAGAAGTAACCCCGAACCGGGCAATTATTATAATATATCATGATGATAGCTTACATCAGCTCCCTGTATGCATCTTAATTATAATTACGGCAGCATTAATCTATTGATATCGATCCGCGGATTGTACCCGCACTACATCCAATTGTTTTTTTTCCTCCTAATTCCTATATTATAATGATGAGATAGATCATATATAGACAAAAACATTAATATTAATATTATATATACAAGATCACCAACGTCCCTGCAAAGACAAATTTGTTTGTAATGATGCCAACTGCAAGTTGGGTGCACGTTATTTGCTACGAAAAATTATTCTTATATTATTTGTGGTCTGTTATATACTTAAAAATTGATAATTTTTTATTAAAATAAATCTATTCAAATTGTAAATAATCATTTTCACCGTAAATAATTTATTTTTCAATTATTGAGACGACATCCTGAGATAAATATTGTCATAGCAAAATCCATAAATGATCCGGAAAATGCTCCAATATTCGTTGTTGGGGCATTAAAATAAAAGATAACCTTTCTTATACAAGAGTCTAACGAAGAGGGGGCCGGGGCAAAGATGAGACATGCAGCTGCATGTTTATACCGAGCTAGCTAGCTAGCTGCTTAAGGATCATCAAAATCTTGCTGATCAAGCTAATTGGATTATTACAAAGATTTTTGAAGTATATTTTAAACAAAAAAGAGCATGTTTGCATGATGTCAGGAAGCAAATAAGATATATATACAGTAACTGTGTTACACACACTCATATATATATATTTGAAAACATTATAAAGAGCCGATCGATCGATCGAGGGCCCATAAGAACAATAATGCAAATCTACCTCGTAGATGAGGAGCATTAAAATACATTTTGATGCATTACTTTCACGTAATTATCTTAATTTATGAAAACATTAATTGTGTACGTTACTGCTACATTTTGGCCAGTATTGGAGGATTACAATCTCTCTCGACGTAACGTCCTGACTGTTACGTCCTAACCGCCTGCATGCATGGCATGCATATGCCTGTCTTAAGTTTTAACCTTTGATATGGATCTAACAAAATATATGTGGTAACCAACTGAGAAATTGACTAAGCCTGTTTGGATTCGTAAAGTATTTTATTTTATTTTATCTCATTTTATCATTACAATTTTTTTAAATTTTCACACAAAATATAATAAATAATTCAATTTTTTCATATCTCAATTTAATTTTTTTTAAATTTTAAACATAATAATATTAAAAAATAATATTTTAATAATTTTTTATTTCAATTTTATCTTTCATCTTAAACCTCCTCATCTCATTTCTGAATCCAAATCACCTAAGAATGCAAGTCGTCCACAGGGTCGGCGCATGCATGTCAAACAAATCAGAAAATTCAAAGACAGATTTTCGACAGCAGAAAAACGCGACGTTAATTTTCTTGGGTTCGGCTTGAATATTTATATCGCATGCATTAGTTTACAATTTGATCAGATAGTTCCATTTTCAAGTCAAGGCGGCTTGAGGGTACCCTACCGACACTAATTGGATAGCGCCCTCCAATTCAAACAAGGCCTATTCGAAGTCCTTTCCACTTTAGACTAAGAAAGGAATTAAAATATAATATATAAAAAAAATGAGAAGAGGAGGATGATCCGGGAAAGACTTTTGAGTACTATATCTTGATTAAGTATAAAGCATATGTCCCTATTTATTAGGAATTACTTAGGAATGAGATAAAGTAAATTACATCTTGATTATTAATTATGAAAATCAAATTTGGGAGTATGAACATCAAATTATATAATTATCAAATACGGCCAGTTTGGTTATACAGTTCAGATTAGATGAGATGAGATATTTGGAATAGTAGTAAAATTTTTGAGTTAAGATGAGATGAAATAGTTTGTAAAAAATATGTGCGTTTGGATAGTGAGATGAGATGAGATAGTTTTTAATTTTTGAGATTTGAAAAAGGTGTGGTTCCCATTGTTGATTAGAGAACCGAAAAGTATACTGTTTATGCACTATTCACTGTAAGTTTTTACTGTCCTTTACTGTTCATGCACTGTTCATGTCAGTTTTGCACAATCCACGCGCTGTTCACTGTTCATTACTCTTTATTTAAGTTGATGTTTTTTAAATTTAGAGATGAAATATAGTGTGTTTTGATAGGAAAGACTACTGTACGGAACATCTCATCTGTATTGGGTAACCAAATGTGGCCTAAAATTCTTAATTTAATATTATTTCTAACATTTCTCCTCATTCACAATATTGAAATATGAGTATAATTTTGATATTTGTTGATTAATTACCGATGAATTGATGAAAGTGGCGGCACTAATGAAATGGCTATATTTTCATATTCCAAATACCGGTAATGACCAGTAATCGAAATATCAAATTTGGATCTCTAGTCAACAATGAGCTAATAAAGGGTCCAATCTAGCAAAGGGCTAACAACAGACGGGAAGATTGACCCAGTTTGGACACAAAAATCCTCTAATTCATTTTAACCCATCTCATCTAATCAATACAACATTTTCAAATTCTCCCACAAAATATAATAAACAATTCAACTTTTTCAAATCTCAAAACAATAACAATATTACAAAATAATATTCTAATAATAATTTATTCAATTTTATCTCAATTCATCTCATCTCAACTTACTATTCAAACCTTTCCTGAGCAAACTATGAGCTAAGTATCACATTGGTCAACCATAGAACCAAAAGTAAAGGCAAAAAATGGGTTCAGGGTTTCAAACAATACTCGTAAGAGACCAAAAAGAACAATTAGGCTAACAAAGAATCCAACAAAAAAGGCTCACAGCTAATAAGGATACTCCAAAGACGTTGGCTTAAAATGAAATATAGTTGAACGAAGATGAAACTTCTCTGAAAGAGGCAAACCCAAATGACAAATAGAAAGTGGTCTATAGGATTGACTACTGAGCCTGGCTTTAGTCGAGCGCTATGATACCATAAAAGAAATTAAAATAAAATAGAAAAAAGAGATAGAGAAGATGAGGGAGAGGGAGGGAGGGAGGCTTTTAGGGCTTTGTATTTATTATTCTCAATTGTGATCGATTATAAAATATGTACCAAGCCCGGGACGAAGTTAGGATTATAACTTTGGAGGGCCAAGTATTTTAGTTTGGAATAAATTGTTCAATGGATTTTTTAGGAACATCGCTGACAAAATGAAAATAATAAAAGAAAAAAGTGATTAAAGAGTTAGAAATAAGATCTAAATTCAAAACCTAAAGAAAATAGGCATTTCACAAAAATCCTAACAACAAAAAAGGTTATATAAAGTTTAATTAAAAAGTGCATACATAAAATTTAAGCAAACATCAAAATTAGAATTATGATTTAAAATCTTCACAAAATTTTTATAGAATATTAGTGATGACTACAAATAAAAAAATACTTTATTTATCTTCTCCTATGTTTTAAATCTATTTAAAATTAAATATTATTTTCTAATAAATCTCTCTAAGAATTGAAATTTTCTCTATCAAAGTATTAGATGAAATAAAATCAAATGGAAAATAATATAGTTGAAATATTAAATTTAGTTTGCTTGAATAAAACAGTACAATCAAAAGTTAGGAATTTTTTTTTTCCTAGCTATTTATAGGAAAAAGAATTGCCCATGGCTTCGTCCATGCCCCTAGCTATTTATAGGAAAATTACATGGGATAAGATAATAAGGAAAACATTTTAATTGTTATGAAAATCAAATCTCTTAAAACAATAATTATGAAAATCACACTGGAAGGGATATTTTTAGTCCTCATTAGATTGGGCCTAGAACAGCTCTAGGGACCCCAATGGTCATGATGTAGTCGGGCCACCAAGCGATAGGGGAGAACGAGGGCTTGCAACTCTTGAGAGAAAAAGATCAACAAGGTAGATGGGACAACACTTACTCTGACACAACTCTGTTTGAACAACCTGAAGGGATGCCATGTCGCATTAAATGGGCAAATATGAAGCGTAGACAGGAGATTCGGCCGGGTGGCACTGTTCTAGATAGAGTGCTTAGGTAGTGGCTGCACCATTCCACCTGCCAAAGGGGATGTGACCAGAAGAACCACGCCGCATTAAATGTGACGATGTGGTTCCCCGTGTAGAAGATGAATGCCCCTGGTGCAAGAAATGGGGTCCACCTCGATAGAAAGTATAAAAGCTCAATCCCAAGTCAAAAATGAATTCTTATGCACTCTTACATAAAAAAAAAAAAAAAAACTCTCTTTATCACCTAGATGACTGACTTAGGCATCGGAGGTGTTTAATCACCCACTGAGCCTTCATGTTGCTTGTGTATAGGATCATTGATCTTGTTGTCCGATGTGTGAAACACATCGTTAGCAATGGCATTGTCTGTGGGATATTTGTAAATTAATGTGTCCTTTACATGCCAGTTGCAACATGCTTTGATAGGACCTGCGGTCAGGAAGCCACCTCGAGGAACATGAAAGGAAGGTTCGTAGAATTGGAGGAGTGCATGAAGATGATGGCAACAGAAATGGAAAGTCTCCAGCAGGAAAATGAAAACCTAAAGAGAAGCGGGGAAATGCATGTGCATGTAGCACCGAGCCAAAACGAAAGTGCCGACTCGCGAAGTAACATAGGGATAGATGCTGACGAAGAAGGAAGAAGGAAGATGAAGAACGAGCTATGTAGCCTCTTAGACAAATATGGGAAGATGGCCAAGATAATGTGAGCCTTGTCGTCGGTTGATCAGCTACTCAATAATACGAACATAGCCTACAGTGCGGATGTGATGGCGGCACCACTCCCACCAAAGTTCAAGTTTCCGCAAATAGAGATGTACCTTGGGTTCAAAGACTCCCTCGTGCACCTAGAGACCTTTAAGGCCCATATGACTCGGAGATGTATGTTATAATAGCCGACGAAGTCGACCTGCTTCTAGTGGTATGGTTTATCCAGGAAGCATAGTACCTCGAATGACTGTCTAATGTGGTCTTGTTAAAGAAGTCGAACGGGAAATAGAGAATGTGTTTCGACCGCACAAAGTTGAATAAAACATGCCCGAAAGACAATTTCCCATTTATGCGCATTAATCTAATAGTTGATTCCACGGCTAGCCAACGCATGTTGAGTTTCATAGATGCATACTCAAAGTATAACTAAATCCGAATGAACTCCAACAATGAATAGAGAATGTTGTTTATAAAGGACCAAGGGCTATATTATTACCGAGCCATACTTTTCAAACTTAAGAATGTAGGAGCAACTTACCAACAATTGGTTAACCTTATGTTTAAAGACAAGATAGGGAGCAACATAGAGGTTTATGTGGATGATCTGCCTGTCAAAAGTAAGGAACTCGAAGACCTACTGAAGCCTTTGCTGTCCTGCATCGGTATAAGATGAATTTCAATCTGGTGAAGTGCGCTTCAGAGTAGACTCGGTTAAGTTTCTAGGCTTCATGCTCTTGGAAAAAGGGACAAAGGCCAACCCAAAAAAGATCGAAGTCATAATGAACATGTCGCCACCTCGAAATATAAATGAAGTACAGGGACTGGCGGGACAGATAGCCGTGCTCAACCGCTTCATCTCCTGATCGATGGAAAAATGTTTGTCGTTCTTCAAGGTGTTGCGGGAGGCATAGTCCTGGAATGACAAGTGCAACCTAACATTCAATCTCGGAGAAGCAGAGTTGGGGGAAGCCTTGAACAAGTACCTATCGGTCTCCCCTCATGCAATCTCGGCAACCTTAGTAAGGGAGGTAAAGGATGCATAGAAACCGGTGTACTACATAAATCGTGCGTTCTAGGGAGCAGAGGTGAGATATCCTCAGTAGGATTTGTTGGCCTTTGTACTAGTGATGACACTAGGTGCCTAAGGCCATATTTCCAAGCTTACCCGATCAAAGTCTTGATAGAAGCTCCCCTAAAGAAGATGCAAGAAAGACTGGATGCCTCGGCCCATTTGATGAATTTGGCAATCGAGTTGAGTGAGTTCGACATTAAGTACCTGAATTATCATCCTTATTGACAACACAAGTTATAAATCACAACTATGCTTTTAATCAATTTAAATCACAACATGGATTTATGCCTCTTAATCATTTTTTCATCTAAAATCAACAATAAAATAGTAAAACAATTAAAAATGTATTGATTTTAACTATATAAACTATGCAATAATTCAATTCAATCAGTACCTTCCTTAGAACGTTGTAAAAAGGGCAAGTCCTTGTTGACTTTGTAGTTGAGCTCACCGAGTTCCCCGAAGAAGTCAAGAATGTGCCTGGGGGAAAGCCCTGATAGGTCTTTGTTGACAGCTCATTCTTCCGTGCTAGGGAGGAGTAGGAGTGCATATCACAACAAACTCTGGAGAAGAACAAAACTACACAATAAAACTCACTTTCGAAACTACTAAAAATGATGCAAAATATGAAGCGTTGTTGGCTGGGCTATCGGTAACCAAAGCACTAGGAGCTGTAGAGATTGAAGTAAGAGCCAATTCTCAGGTGGTTGTCACCCAAATCTTGGGAGAATTCATTGCAAAAGGTGAAAGACTAAAGAAATACTTGTAGCTAGTGTGGGAGAGACGCGATCGTTTCTGGCATTTCCGAATCCAACAGACACCATGAGGAGAGACTTGGAAGAAGCTCAATACGTGTTGACCGAGATACACAAATGGGTGTGTGGAAGTCATCCCGATAGAAGAGCCTTAGTCAGAAAATTTTTGAGAGTTGGTTACTACTAGCCAAGTTCCCTAAAAAATGTGGAAGAATTCGTCAGAAAGTGCCTAAAATGCTAGCTGTATGGACCGAATCACACTGCCCACCATAAGAACTGACATCGATCATGTCATCCTGACCATATGCTCAATTGGGGATCAATCTGGTCGGCCATTTGCCCCCGAATAAGGGGGGTATGAGGTTCGTGGTCATCATCAGGGACTACTTCACCAAGTAGGTGGAGGCAGAAGTCCTAGCAACCATCACGACAAACAATATCACCATGTTCCTACGAAAGGCTATCGTTTGCAGGTTTGACATTCCCCTAAGCATAATCTCGGACAATGGACGATAATCCGATAAAACCATTACCGCAATTGGTGTGTAGAATTGGAGGTCAAATTCAAATATTCCTCCCCTTGTCCCCCACAAGCCAACAGACTGGTCAAGGCAACCAACAAATCCTTGCTCAGGATCTTGAAGAAGAAGCGGACAGACAAGAATGGAAGTTGGGTGGAAGAACTCCCAGGGGTGCTTTGGGCATACCGGACCACCATCAGAACACCAACGGGAGAGACTCATTTCACTCTCACCAATAGGAGCAAAGCGATGGTGCCGGTGGAAGTTGGAACGCCGACCTACAAAGTCTAACACTTCGATCAAACCTCCAATGAAAAGAAGTTGGAAGAACAATTAGACTTGCTGGAAGAAAGGAGAGAGGAAGCCAAGATCTAGACGGCGATCAACAAGAGAAAGGCAGAACGCTACTTCAACAGGAGGGTTAGGCCTAGGTCGTTCAAGGTGGGTGATTTGGTACTGAGAGAAACTTTAACGACCACGCTAGAGGAAGGGAAGCTAGGGCCACGATAGAAATGACCGTTTTTTGTCATTGCCAACAACATGTTAGGCTCTTATAGCCTTAAAGATGCCCTGAGAAATGAATTATCGCATCCTTGGAATGCGGAGCACCTAAGGAATATTTTGCTTGAGTGTATTAAAGGATGTATGTGTTGGTAAACGCAGAAAACCATGAATGAAATTGTGAAGCCCCCACCCTCTGCTTGGGATGGAACAGAGACTTAGAGTGTCGGCACATATAACACAAGATTACATACATCCATTCATGGAAATTAATATGCAATGCATTCTATAAATTCATCTAGCAGTATGCAATAACCGTAACGGAATAAGGGTAACTAAATAAAACTTATGCCAGAATAAATTAAAACATCCCAAGGTCATTCATAACCATTATAAGTTCAAATCATAAGGTAACATAATCTTAGTACAATTATTCTTGATAATAAGCCACAATGGCTTAATCAACTGCTTCATGTATTCCAATACACGAAGGGTTAGGGTTATAAACATCAAAATGAGGTTTAATCTTTTGTTGAGATCTGGCTCCTATTCAATCAATCGGATCCACTAGTTCATCTAGTCTATATTCGTTGGGTCTTAACACAACTTCTATCATCCCTAATGGAATGATTGTGAGTCCACAAGGGGTGAGATTTACTTGAAATCTTAGTAAGTTAGACAACTAACGTGCAAAAAGATAAATTATGCGTGATGAATGGTAAATACGAAATGCATGCGATGCAGAAAAATTAGTATATGTCTACCATCCAGATTTCTTGATATTTTTAGAAAAACTGAGGCACATATTTTCTTACAGAGAATAATTTTTTCACTTTAACTACCAAAAACGTAACATTTCATCATTTGTAGCAAGTCGCATTTAATCATATCATTAATATTATAACGTATGGTATCGTCACAGTTCTCCATATGCACTGTGAGTACCTACTAGTGACCGTATTACAACTCATGTTGAAACTACGTTGCTGCAGACTCGTTTTCAATGTATTGGTAACATAACATAATATCATCATAACATTATAACATGTACATCCACTACCTTTAAGTGTCATAATATTTGATTTCATTCCTGCGTTCTTTACATAGAACCAATTCGAATCCCGTTGACTGTTTTTCGTCAACGTAGGGGTTACTACTCCATTTTTATTCACTCTAGAGTTGACAGAGGAGTTTTATTTTTATTCTATGCTTTGAAAAATGTAGTTCATGTTCGGTGCATATGTAGAAGGCTTTCATGTGAAACTGACATTTATATGCAATATGTTAAAAATGGTGAAAATGTCACATGTCATGTAGGCAAGTAGTCATGTAGTCAATGTATTATATAATATGATGTTTCATGCTCATGTCATGTAGGCAAGTAGTCATGTAATCAATGTATTATATAATATGATGTTTCATGCTCGAAATGAAAATTATAACATGAATGTGGCATTTATCAATAAATAAAAAATAACTTATCAAAATGTAAGTTAGAAGTCAACTTATAAATTGCCTAAGTTTGAAAAAATTGTAGTAGTTGTAATCAAAGTTGTACTAAGTTAGAATTTGAGCTACTTTGAAAAATATTCATAATAAAAAAGTTTCAAAAAATGATATTTTCAAAAATACCCCTAAACTTTTCAAAATTGCCACTAAGCCCTATTTTTTTACTATTTGCAAACGAACTCCAAATTCCAGCAAAATTCACAAACATGATATATTCTATGCTCTAAAATAATCTATACCCATAGAATTCTAAAAATCAAAGTGAAACTAGTCCAAATACACTCAAACCATGGCATGCACTTTAGTTGATGCCTAAGGACACTTTGAACTATTGACCCTTATGAATGCATGTATATTCAATTTATTTAACTAAAAATAATTACTTTAATCCTTAATGACATGTTAAAAGCTTAATCTTAGTCCAAAACTTTATCCCAACACTTAATTATGGCACAAAAAGTTTGGGCTAGGGGTTGTTCAGTCCAAGGCACACAAGAGTAAACATTTGTGTCGATTGTTGTGGGTTTAGGGTTTTGACATGAAATTACCGTTAATGACATGTGTCAAGATTTATTTACGATTCTAATATGGTCTAAGAATGATACAACTAAATAATAAAACAAGAAAATTTTAGATTGAAATTGCTAAAAAGATTAAGAAGAAAAATTAAGCAAAAAATATGGTTTAAAGATCACTAATTATGGATAAATTCATTAATGTCTTTAACTCAAGTTAGAAGCGTAATTATGGACAATTGGAAGTCCTAGGGGGAGTGGGGTACTACTTGAGTTTGAGGAAAACCAATAATATGGTGTATGTGGGCGTCAAATAGAAGTGTGAAAATGCAAGATAAGGCTTTGGGCCTTGTTGGGCTTAAAAGGCCATGAGAGGGAGTTGCATGGTTTATAGGCTTTGGGTTTGGGTTGATGGGAGGTCATAGTTCTAAATTTTAAGAGGTCAAGATAGGCCTTAAGATCCACAAATATTGGGCTTGAAAGGCTTGCCTCACACTTGGGCCAAATCTTTCTAAGGCTATGCCACAAAGACTGCAACTTGTACAAGACTTGGTTCAAGGCTTCTAAGTCTTAGTTCATAACATTCTAAGGGTTTAAGGGTCTTAAGTGTGGCACTAATCGGCTTGCTTACTAAACCACTCATACTTAACCCATAACCTTAACTACTAATGACACTAAGTGCCATAGTTTAATAGGTAAAATAAAACTAACAAACTCCCTTGAGGGAAAAAAAATAATAAAGAATAATAATAAATCTTATGCTAAAAATGTAAAACTCAAAAATATAATATAGTATTATAAGCTTACTCTAAGGGAGATTAAGGGTTAATCCTAATAGGTAATTAGGCGGGGTGTTACATAAATTGTCTTTCTTTCCAAATTATGTGTTTTCTCTTGCAGGGTGTCAAAATGGGCGGTGACAGTCCCTTGATTGCCCGATCCTTGCTCTCAAAGTCGAGTCCCTTGACTCACTGGGAACAACGGGCGATGACAATCCCTTGACTGCCTGACCCTTGCGATGAAGTTGAGCCCTTGAGATACTGCAAACCACAGGTAGTGACAGTCCGCTGACTGCGCGACCCTCGCACCAAAGCGAGTCCCTTGACTCACCGTGAACAACGAGTGGTGACAATCCTTTGACTACCAGGCCCTTGTGCCAAA
This sequence comes from Cyclocarya paliurus, assembly GCA_029856935.1. NCBI lineage: Eukaryota > Viridiplantae > Streptophyta > Magnoliopsida > Fagales > Juglandaceae > Cyclocarya > Cyclocarya paliurus. The sequence goes on along the minus strand of CM056956.1, from coordinate 11,277,298 downwards.
GTTGAGTCCCTTGACTTGCCACAAACCATGGGCGGTGATAGTCCCTTGACTTCCAGACCCTCGCGCCTAAGTCGTGTCCCTTGATTTGTGCGAACAACTGCCGGTGACAGTCCCTTGATTGCCCCACCTTCGCGCAAACATAAGTCGGGTTATTGGACTCACCATGAAATGGGCATGACAATCCCTTGATTGCTTGGTCCTTGCGCAAACAAAACAATAACAAAAACAAAACAAAAGAACCACAACAATAAAATGAAAAATGAGACCACTGCCAAAGTGATGCGTTTGAGCTGCCTGAATGAGAAAATTAAAAGAAAAGGCACAAACGGATAAAGACCAACAGGGATAGCACAAAACCATTGTAAACGGGAAGTCACATTCATTATAGCATGTCATGATTATGAGAGAGAGTGAGAGAGAGAGAGAGAAGAATAAAACTATTCCTACTTGTACAATTTAAGGACTCAAACTAACATTCCGAAAGGCATCAAGTATCAGATCTTTGCCCAATGAGTTAGTGAGCCAAAGTCTAGGGTGCTCAAGTCTGTCCTAGGATTTCCCATTAGCTAATCCCTAAACCTATCCATGCCTTTCCTATACCCGTAGCCCTAGGCCTTATTGTGGACCATCATGGCAATGGACATCCGGCTAGAGAGTCGGGCTATGGCGTCCTTGGAATTATCTAGCTCAAACTTTAAGGCCCCTCCTATAACAGGCCGCTAGAGATTCATATGTGAAATTTCTATAGGTTTTAGGAACCTCATTTTCATGAATCGACTAATCGCGTAGGTTTGAGTTTGTTAGCATAGTTAGTGTTAGCACTTACGATAGTGCCAAAAGTGTGATTTTATTTATTTGAGATAGTTAGAAATGTCATAATGTAATATGGTCTATACCATTAGATTCAGAGAAATATTTAGGATTTTATGACACAATAATCTCATTTTTAGTTTTTAGACGAAACATTTGTTTGAAAACACATTTTGTTTATTTCGAGGATCTTCGGAGTTGAATTTTAATAAACGAATTGCACAGTTTGGCTAGTGTGTATATTAAGGATTTTACTGTGTAAAGTTTATTTTTACTTCTTGTGAAGTGAATAACAACCTCAATAGTAGTACAAAATGCAATATTTTCAAAATAACAGTATGAAATGTCCAAATTAGGTTAGAAAAGTTTTATTTGGACACTTGGAAAGATTTTAGCCACACTTGGTGAATAGAATTAGACATTTGGTATTAAGAGGAACTATGAGATGGAAATGTGAAGGAAATCAAGGTTTGAGATCATGCAACCTAAGTAAAAATCCTATTCCATCTAACAACAAAATTGTGCCAAACCAAATAGGGTTTTAACCCTAGTGAACTCCTAAACATTTAGAATCCAATTGAAACTCCGAAGTCTTGGCTAGAACCGAGACCCTAAACGGTTTTCCCAAATCTTAAACCAAACTAATTTCTAGCATTGTGTTTAATCATTTAATTAAATTATTTTCACAAGCTATTAATTTCCAAATTCATGTGATGACATCATTATTAAATCTTTTTAATCTTGAAAATTTGATTGGGTTAAGAAAAATTAGATTTGCGCTTGATAACATCTCAAATCCTAATCAAACCCTCTTAAACCCAAAATTAAATCCCACTTGTTTAAGGCCAACAAATTTTGGCTACCTTGGCAAAGCTTCCTTAGGAAGTTTCCACCAACCCATGGCAGGGCAACCTTTGCCCATTACTACCCCAAATAGTCACTTGATGTTATAGGAAAATGCCACCTCACCACCACCATTCACTTGGAAGTTTCCTTGGCTGATTCACTATTTGCACCTTTTTGTGATCTAATCACCACCCATGAAGGTGTCACTCGAGCCCATACTTCACTTTACAGAAGCGTATTAGGCATGCAAGTGATCCTTTCACTCATTTCACCCCTTTTCATTTTCGTTCTTGGAGAGAACACATAGAAACCCTTTTGGGCAGTTTTGTTAGCCTTTTTGCATGCCCTTTTTGAAACCCATGTAAGTATAATCTCATGAAGCTTCTTTCGTGAACGTTTTTCCTCTTTGCGTCAATTTTCTGTGGGAACCTTTTTTATTTGATTTGATGGCCACTGGTTGGTCAAAATTCGTTTGAACCATGGGGAGGTCAATCTGGGCGATAAACTGGATAGTGTATAGTATTTTGGAATTTTTGACCAAACTAATGGATCGATCTTAGTCTGAAAGTTTTATGGAGTGTTGTGAACATATTTATATGAATTTTTGTTGAATATTCGTTCCATATGTAAAACTTTTGATAAAATATTTTCTCATATCTAGAAACTTAGAAACTGGAAAGAGAAAAATAGTTTTTGTTTTAAGAAAATTTGGATCTTTTGTGGTTTAATCAAACTCCAATGACTTTGATATTTTTATTTGATAATTATAAGCCTTGGAGCTACATGTCAGGATTTTTTTTGATGATTTTAGGTGTTGATTTGTAAAGATATGATTTTTATGCTAGAGGATACTCGGTTAGGTAAAAAATTTGATGATTTGGGCTAGATCCATGTTTTCATTTATTTTTAGCCATATGATTTTGAGTTTAGGACATATTTTAACCATATTATGTTTTTGGTTTGAAAATCTCGTTATGGTATGTGTCGGATCAACTGTTTGATCGAATTAAAATTGAAAAAAAAAATTATGTTTTTGACAAGTGTTGGAGTCGTGTACTTCAAGTGCGATGTTGTATTTTTTGTGACTTTTATATGTTGATTCAAAACATGTTAGTATTTAGGAATTTTTTATGAGCATGCTAGAAGAAAGTTTTGAATTTTTGAAAGTTTTTGGAGATGTTTTGAAAAAGGTCAAAACCTTAGGATATTTTAGTTAAAAAGTTTGGATCTTTCTACTAAATGGTTTTGTGATTGTGTGAAGTAGATTTTCATTGGTTTTGTTAAGCATACTTCTAAGTATAGGATATAATGATTTATGTTGCAATATTTTAGTTTAACTATGAGTGTTAAAGTAGGATAAAATTACAACATTTCAAAGAGAAATGGCCTAAGGGAGTTTCAGCCTTGGTGTGATTTTATGGTTGTAAATTGTTTCAAACTTTTCTAAGTTGATATTTGAGTTTAGGACAAAATTTAAATGCGTAATGTAAATTTTGGTAATTTTTAGTGTTAGGATGTGAAATCCTTAAGTTAAGAGAAAAATGGTCATTTTTTATATGTAGAGAGTAAAATGGTAATTTTATTTAAAGTTAGTCTTTTTCTTGTTTCTAAGTAATTAATGATAAAAACATTTAGAACTCCTACTTATAGACCTGTTGGACAAGTACAGTAACCTTTTAGATACTAGCTATCACTTGAATTTTGTAGAGTATGTTTATGTTTTGGGATATATTACTTCTGGTATATAGTATTGCTTAATAAAAAAAAATTATCTGATGCGAATATTGTATATTTCTAGATGCATTGTTTCCTTAATTGTCATGAACGAGGGGCATGTATCTTTGTATTGCATATCTCGACGCCACAAGTTTCGTGAAATCCCAAGTGGAATTTGGGAGCTTCACACCTATCTACAGGTCCCGCGAGGTCAGATCTTCCTTTGGAGTAGCAAACCCGAACTCTAGGGCCTTGATCTGTAGATCTGGAGAAAGTAGCACCCCACTCACAGAAGCCAACTCAAACTCCAAAGCCTTGATAATCTAATCCCTTGATCTAACCTCCTCCTTCTTGTGCTTACAGAATCCGGTAAGGTCTAGATATATCCTCTCCAACCAGCTGTACGACCATACATCCGATTCGTGATGTTGGACCAGCTTATACATCTCACTCGTGAGGTCATTGCAAGTCTTCTAAGCCTTTTCAGTCACAACAGCATGGTTTTGGTAAAGTTTCTTGACCTCCTACAGTCCTGGCTTTTAGCGAGCTAAGCGATTCCACCTGTTGTCCCTTTCCTCTTCCAATAGCTTGGCCTCGAGGTGGCTGTGGGCTACCTCTTCTTAGGACTTTAATAAGTCATACCGAAGGTAAGTTCTCTCCTTACAAAGGGCCAAAACCTACCGTTTCTTGGCTCCAAGTTCAGTTTGTTGCCCCCAAAACACCTCTACCACACCTATAGGAGGAGTTGGCAGAGCAGGCTCCTCCAAGACCTCAAGCTTGGAACAAGTACTAAAGGGCAAAGAAGGTATGGATACCTTGCCCTCTTTGAGGTCCACGACCAAGGAGTGATATTAAGACGTCTTTATTGGGTCGAAAGGAGAAGTTGGCACCCCTTCACCAGTAGGGGGTGTGTGGAACCAGGAGAAGGGACGCTCTTTGCGTTGTTACCGAGAGATGGCGACTGGTCCATGGCCACCTCAGAAGCGATGCGGTGTGCCCTGACTTCATTGTTTGGAGAAGTGGCTATCTCCGGGACATCATCAAATGGCAGCACAGGTTCACAAGATCCCTCAGAGTGGGTTCACGGAAGGACGAGAAGAAGACTATCTCAAGCTCTCTTTCTTCTTAGATAAGAACCTCTGATGGCTCCTGACCACCTAGTGGGGTAAAAGGTGGGGCCACCGGTTACAATGAGATAGGAGGTTGGTCGGACAAGAGAGCATCCGAGCTGCCCAGGGTAGGCTGTTGACCTTGAGTCGGTTCCATGGCTCTCGATGAAGATGGGAGAGATGGATGGATAGGACTACTAGTTGCTCAATCAGGACCTTAGCTTTATTGTGAGCCAAAAACTTTATAGTGAAAGAAGTTTGAAAGAAATTGTTAATAATAGATTACCAAGAGACATAGGTAAAAGAAATTTCCATCTGGGCTTGCAAAGACTGGGCAACACCTTTATGCAAGAAAGGTACTTCCGCAAATTTGAAGCTACTATTGCTAGACCCTGACGACTAATGAGACACCTCATCCTTGGTACGAGGTTTCTTCCTATCCTTTCCAATAGAGGAGTAGGAGGCCTTTTCTGATCCCGGAAAGCAGACAATTCCCTCGAAATGTGATGGCCCTCGAAACGAGATTGATCCAAAGTCACCAGAAGCCAATCTATATTGGCTCCAATTAGTAGGGCATCAGTCCAACCTTCCTCTTGATGTTGTTCATTGCATGCGTAGACCGCCCTAAGGTCCAGGTGGTCATCGCCCATGGTTCCCAAGACCATGAGCCATACAATGCAGCATGACATCAGAATTCTGCATGAGTTGGGATGGAGTTGTGACGAAGCAACCCGAGATAGTCTAAGATATCCCAAAGTGGGCGGTAGAAACGAAACCGCAATCCATTAGAAAAAAAGGAAGGGTACAATGCCACTTTCGCGACAAAACCCTTTGAGTCAATGGCTCCTTAGTGAGCCCCCGAGATTTCTTAATCAACGGAGTCAAGCACCCCATAAGATGTCCTCACTGACCTTAGTTCTACAAAGGAGGCTACTGAGGACCAATGGCACCCTTCGAAAAACTTGGAGCTGTCTAAGACTGCAAGAGGATGAGAACCCTTGGGTTCTTGGACGACTCCCTGAGATGAGACGAATGCGAACTCCGAGATGAGAAACGATAGGTGTTTTTGGGAACCATCGGAGACAAGAAAAGTAATGGTTAAGGATTATCGAAGGATGAAAAAAAATAGAGAAATGAGGGGCTGGCAACTCTTTGAGATAGTAGCAGGAATAAGAAGAGTGTGAACGAAGGGAGAAGACATAAGATGGGACGCGGCTTTAAATAAAAGGACTTTGCCAATTGGATTGCCTAGAGTCAAAGAGTGACAAGTGTCACTAAAGAGGAAACGGCCAAACAGATCCCATGATTTGTCCTACATGCAGAAGCATGTGATCGAGCCACCACACGCAACCCCAGATGTGGGGAAGTGTACAAGTGCTCAAAACTGACACAAACCGATTTGTTGAGCATTACAAACAACTGAAGTGTTACGGGATTAAAAAAAGGAAGAAAAGAAGAGGGAAAAGAGAAAATTTCCACCGCACACGTGCGATAGACTCCATTAGAAGGGATATTTTCAGTCCCCACTAGACTGAGCCTAGACTAGCTCTAGGGAGCCCAATAGTCAAGATGTAACTAACACACCAAGCAATAGTGGAGAAAGAGGGCCCAGAGCACATGACAAAAAAGGATGAGCATGGGGGGACAATGCTTACTGTAACACAACCCTATTTGGACAGTCTCCAGGGACTAAGGGTGGCAAATTGTGTTAATGGGTCATGTTCGTGTCATGTCAAGACATGTATATTATACTATACTAGCCTATAACCCACACAATGTGTGGGCTATTTTTTTTTTCTAATTTTAATTTATTATTTGTGATCAAATGAAAGATGATGGCTTGAAAGGAGATTCTTGGTTGTCCTTGAAAAAAGAACGACGTATTTCAATGGCTTTATAGGCTCTGCACATTTGAAGTTCAAACTTGAGGCACCATTTCATATATGAATACCACTTCAGAATGAGATGCCATCTAACAGTATTTTTTCAAACTCATGGGGCAACCACGAATCTTTATTAGACATGGTTGCCAATTCATGAAGATTTAAGAAAGCAAGGAAAAAAATTACTGGAACAACCATAGGAAATGGACTCACACCGTCAAATCACCTATCATCCAAACTATTTACGTAATAAAAACTATATCTATGATCAACTACTGTAAATTGTTCATAGATATATTAGTGATTGAACTAAAACTTGCTCTTTAGCGTGTAGAAAGAAAGCCCAAAAAAGAAAGGGTGAGTGAAAATGTCATTAAAAAGCTAAAATGATTTTTGTAGAATCCAAAAATCAATGAAATGAATGAAAAACAACACTTACTTGTACTTTTAAGGTGTGGTTTGCATTCGTGGGAAAAAATATGCACAACCGACTGATTGCGAGAAAGGTAAAAAGTGCACGAAAAAGAAAATAAAAATCGTTAACCGGTATGAGAAACGGATGAAAATGGTGTTTATATGTTGTTATGGTGGACAAATATTGCATATAAATATTTATATTGGATCCAAGTTTTGTTGTCTAGCCCGTTGCACTGTCCAAAACTCAAGCTGCCTCCCTTATACAAAATTGACGTAACCCATGCATGCACAAAGGTCCCAGTTTGTTTACAACAAAAGCAGAGCAAGTTTGCTTGCTCAGCCCCCCCACCGTGCACTGCCGCGCCACCCCAGTACCTCCCTGCACCTCCATGACTAGACACCGATAAGCCTTGGGACATGAAGGGCTCTGTTTTTATGCACCGAAACATAGTGATTATTTTGCCCATTGTGAGCCACCAAGCCACCCTCTCTCCTCCTCGCCTTAGCCATGAGCCACCTAGTTGCACCATCTCGCTAGAATCAATAATAGGAAGCGACGCCTGGAACCTCCCACCAACCCAGATCTGCAGCACAATTTTCTCTCGGTAGGCCCGAGTTTCTTTCCGTCTTTCTCTCCCTCATTTTCTCACTCTTCGTTCTCTCTCATCACTCACTCACTCTCTCTCTCTCTCTCTCTTTCTCGTGTTCAACCGCTCAACTCAACGATGTTCGGAACTTTGGAAAATCCCAAAATCGGAAGCATATAAAACATAAAGTTACCCAGGAAAGTACTTGGATTTCCAGCCGTACACTTTACCGTTTAGATCAAAAAAATTGCCAACGACATTGATCCTTTCATTCCCATGTTTTAATTGAGCAAAGTGTCTTGCCTTCCACGAGTCTTGTGTGTTTGAATGTGTTTCTTTCTCTAGTGGATGCCATTATTGCTATTCTTGCGTCTTATCAGGTTTGTTATGATTTTATATATTTACTTATTTGGATTTTTTTGTTTTGTTCTTGTGTTTATTATTCTAACTGTTTTATGTGTTCTTTACTGGTCCGAAAGGTCCAAGAAGCACTGCTTCACATTTGTCTTTCTGATTTGTACCATTACACCACTTGATCATTTGAGTGTGTCTACAAACTTTGCATATAAATATTGTATTGGATCAAAACGGTTTGATGCTCGAAAGGTTTGTTGCTAAAAGTAAAACTGACCGACATTAGGTATGTTAAGCCTATTAATGCGGAATGAATGCCAATTCAGCATGTCTAAACTTGGCTTTTATATAATTAAATAGATGGGTCAACACTAATACGACCTATTGAAATAGCAAGTTGACACGTCACAATACATTTTGACCCCTTATCAATTAATTAGAAAATGGATCAATATGACATGACTCGTTTTAACCCGTTTTATGTTAATGTGTTGAACTGACCTGAATAACCAATTTGAATTTTGACCTAATTAACATAATTTTACTTAAAAATTAAAATGACTATCTCCAAAAATATAAAACTAACTCCTAATTAACAATATTTATATTTTTCATATTTTAACATATAATGAAACAAATATGACAAATTACAATCCAAATAATAAAAGCAAAAACCCAAATTAAATCAAATATTACAATCCAAACGATAAAAACACCAAAATCAAATTCCTAACAATACAAAATATTAGCATAAGTCTAAAATTATAATCCAAACAATACAAACATAAACATATTGGATGATATCAAAGTTACAATCTCATATAACCAATCTTTTGTGCAAACCAATGCTTCAACAATATCTGGTTTTAGTGCACTCCTAAACTGATCGATGATACACCCACCAGCCACCAACACTAAAGGTTGATTTAGATGTAACATAGAAATATAGCTCCAGTTGACTTTTTTGTATGTGGGTAGCAATTAAGATCATTAGCTTGAAATGAAACAAATTCCTATAATAATAACAACAACAAAAAACTCAATTGATTGTCCTTAGTTCATCGAGCTCATAATTATACAATATGACAGCATATAATTCAAACAAACTCAGATATTCTTACAACCACATCTAATAATGCCACCTGAAGACATAATCATGAAGTATTGACAACCATATTAAATGACTTCTCAAATTCTCTAGGAACATATCAAGCATCACTTCTTCATCGATATCTATAGGATGCCTTGCTAAAGGAATATTAACCTTCATGATGAGAACTTTTTATTCATTATGGCGCAAATAACCATAATTTGCCCTTTGAAGATGTTGACAAATTTGCACCAATTCTAAATGAGTTCACGTGGATGAAAATATTAACATGAATCTTCAAATTGAAACTATTACTACAGCTGTGTATTTGTCTTACCAGCAAAATATGTATGACAAGCAAATGTGAAAACCAACACAATAGTAAGAAGGATCTAAGATTTGTTCGACCAGTTTGACATTTTATCAAACAAATTTAATGCAGAATTTTTATATAACCCTACTATAGCATCGAGAACATATACTCGGCCCCTTTACACCATTCAATCGGATTTGGCGTTATGAAGGATTTGTACATGATAATAATAATTATACAAAATTAATCAAACTTCTGATTTGCTGAGGGAAAAGTCTAACAAAACACGGGGTTGAAGATCCCCACAAAATAAACAAACCAAGGAGATCTCAGATATAAAACCATACCTAGGATGGAATACCTACAATCGTGTTCGTTTTGGGTTAACGGGTCGTAGTACATATTAACACCCTTAACAGGGACGTCATGTCGCATTAAATGGGCATATACAGAACGTAGATAGTAGATCATGTCGAGAGGCACTGTTCCTGACAGAGTGCCCAGATAGTGGCCTCACTCATTCACTTGCCACAAGGGACGTGACTCGAGAGAACCACGCCGCATTAAATGTGATAGTGTGGTTCCCCATATAGAAGACAGACGCCCCTGGCATAGGAAATAGGGCCCACCTAGATAAAAAGTATAAAAGCTCAACTCCAGGTTAGAAACAAACTCTTATGCACTCTTACATTAAAAAAATAAAAAAAATAAAAAAATTCTCTATCATTGAGATGATTGACTTAAGTATCAGAGGTATTTAATCACCCACCGAGCCCTTACATTGCTTGTGTGCAGGATCATCGAGCTCATTTTTCATTGTGCAAAACACGTCGTTTGCACACTTAATTTGATAATTATGAAAATCAAATCAAATTCTTAATTTGATTTTATCTTTAACAGAATAGACAACATATCATACGAAAGAGCAAGTAGTGATTTCTTTTGTGACAAAAACCATCATCCGAAAGAGCAACCAGAATAGATTTTTGCCATGAAATCTGGCATCATTTACGTGTTTTACAAAATGTCACAAATTATATATCGTTTTGGTGTTAGATGAAAATAAAGTTAGGAGAATTTCGGGTGGAAAAACTGCGGCATTTTCGATTTGTTAAAATAGATGTCATTTTCAACCATTTCTCACGACAAAAATCACATTTGCATCGATTTTAATAACTTGCCACAAATTCTAAAATCACAAATTTATTTAAATCTCTGTTCTTTCTCACTCTCTCTTGGAAGACAATTTGCACAAGCCAAGGGGATTCGCGTCCATGGTTGTGGGTCCAAAAGGCGAGAGACCCACGCGACGACCAAGCCCGCGTAGGTGATTATCTCCACGCATGATTAAAGAAAACCTTACAACCATGCATGTCTTTTGAATCTACATGCAAGCTGGCCTTGTGCTCAAGTCTCAACCCTGGCTATTCAGGATATATCGATCCACCTTGGTGAGAGACCGGTGCATGTGCTCAAGTCTTCCTTTGAAAATATATTACCGGCATAAATATATTTCCAAAAACTAGTAGAAAATGCGTTTTCCATGAGCTCAGATTTTTGTCATTATTTAATTTCTCTTCTGGAAACATCCGCTTTTTCCATTGACCAAATTCGCATTTCTGATCAAGCTCATATCTTTCATCCATTTTCAACTAATATTATATATATTAGAGGTACTGGAATAATTTCATTAAATATTTATGCCCATAATATCCCACGTACTCTGCTTTATCTTATTAATTGTTGCTGACATTGATCTTCAGCTAATTTCTATCATCTCTTACTTTTATCCGCTTGTCATGGCAGAAAGTAAAGGTGCATGTCGCTTTATGAGTTCAGATTCATGTATCGATGAATTTTTGGCTTTTATTCTTTCTACTGTTGTTCATTTGAGTTTGTGTGTGCATGTATCATGGGATAAATATATTAAAAATAACATAAACAAGGTTATGTCAGTTTGAATACAAGGGTTGGATCAAGTAGGTTGGTGTAAATTGATTGGATGGGAATGCTTACAGTAAAACCATTGGAAGCAGCCCATTTATAAGCTATACTACTGTATGCAATAAAGTTGGCACTTCTATATGAATCTTCGTGGCTTTCGGCCAAGACTTGATGCCTTCCAAGCTGGTCCAGATTATGTCTGTAATAATGGGGCGGCTAATCTCCATTGTGATGCTAGCGGCGTTTCTCGTATGGCCGTGATAACTTCTAGAGAGTTGAGGTTGTCCATCAGAAATTCCTTGCCTTTTTTTTTATTGCTAGTCATGTGGTTTAATTTGGATTCCCCAACACTCGATTCGCTTCAGTAGCTTATACGTTTGGTCCATGCGTGGAGTAGCATGTTGTTATCATGTCAAATAGTATCTTGCATGTGGAAATCCTCCTGCACTACCACCAGGTCCAAGTTTAATTTAAAAGAATTTCAAAATATTTATAAATAGTAGTTAAATAATTTATAAATAATAATGAAATAGTAATGATTACTTGTAAAATAGTCTAGAGATATTGAGAACTATTGTATTCCAAAAAGACAAACACTTTTTAACTTCAAATCTTCAATTTTTTTATTAATCATTAACTAATTATTACAAGTTTTTCAAACTTCTAAACAAAATATAAAAAATAATTTAATTTTTTTAAATTTTTTAAATTTTAAAACAAAAATTATATTAAAAAATTATAGTTTAACAATATTTGAACTTTATAATATTTTTATTTAATTTTTTCCTTCTGATTTTTTAAAACTCTATAAAATATTTTAATTTAAATTATTTTATTACTATTTATAAATTATTTTATTATTATTCCTAAATAATTTCATCTTCTTTTCTCTATATGCCTCCTTTTGATCACTGTACGCCTTCTTTATTTGTGTTGACCCAGTCAATTTTTTGCACTATGAACGACTATATTTAGCTGACCCTGCAAAAAACAAAAAATTTTGTACTGGGTAGTGACCTTATCGTTTTTCAGAAAGGGGTGGTTAGGTTATTATTTTATTATTATTTATAATTTATTGAAATTTTTTTATTTTTGTATTATTTTTTTAAAATATTTTTTTACATCTTTAATTATTAAAAAAATTAAAAATATATATATATTCTTATTAATAATCACTTTTTTAACTATTAAATAAAAATACAAAATACAAAAAATTAAATACAAAAAAAAAATAATAAATAAATAGTATCATTTTTCAAAAATTATTGGCTTCGGTCCAAGCAGGGGTTGTGGTTAAGTATGATCTTGATCCAGTCTACAATGGGCCTATATGGGCCACTGGGAGGGTCTCCACAAAATGTCTCTAAAGTTGAGTGGAGGGCAAAGAATGTCTGAGGCTCTCTGGAATTTGTGAATCTGGCTACCGAGGCCTTCTCCGTATTTCACATGGACCCTGGTATCCAGCATGTAATGTTGAGCTTCTTGTATTTGTATTTTTTTTTTTCTTTTTTAACATATTTTTTAAATGTTTTTTTTTAATATACAAACACAGTTCCTTCACTATTAAAAAATAATAATTAAAATGCATGAGTTGTCAAATCCAAAAGACAAAAACATAAGAAAAACTAATATTTTCCATTTCAAATAATAAAGGGATTCTTTGGGTTTTCTATTCTGTATACTTTCAATTTTGATCAAATTAATCATTATGATACTATATATTCCGTTAGTCAACCATTAGTAGTGATAGTTCAACACCATTAAAACTTTGACACATGTGCATAATATTTCATAAACTAAAAAAATATAGAAATAATATAAAAAAAACAAAAAATTAATTCAAAATTAAAAAACTTCTATAAAATAGATTTTAATTTAAAAATGAATATCATTTTTAATTAGAATCTAATTATAATTTAAAATTTTAAACAAATTTTAAGACTTAATTTGAATTTAAGTGAATAACTTCTAAAATAATTCTTCAATCTTGACTCTCTTTAAACAAAAATAAAACTCATAAGAAAAATATAGTTGTTCAGTTTTAATTGAAATTTGATTTTAGAAGTTTTTTCTTAATTTTTAAATTAATTTTCTATATTAGTTATGCGTTTTTTAGTTTTTTCTTTATTTTTTTTTATTAGTGTTGACCTTGACACTTTTAATAGTTGATTAACGGAGCAATAACGAAAGAATTAATTTGATAAAAGATGAAACTATAAGGAGTAAAAAGTTTCAAAATTAAAACTTAGGAACTAATCTATCTTACAAGCAAACCACAAGAACTACTTTAGTATTTAACTCTTTTTTATTTATTTATAGTATTATCCCTATATTTATAATGAGAATCTTTTTAATATTTAAAGAGATTACAGAAAATCATGTTCTTAATGCTAAACATGTTACTTGAATCTTTATAAATATAATCATTGATATATAGATGCATATATAAAGTTTATATAGATATTAGTTGAAAGTTAAAATATGTTTGTCAAGACTTGTTATAAACATTTCTAAAATACAATAGAAATAATCTATTTTATCAAAATGAATTGAAGGAGCTCGTGAACAAGTTCGAACTCGCTCGAATATTAAATGAACTGTTTGTAAACATAAAATTTAACTCGATTTGTATTTAAATAAATGTTAACCAAAAATAGTTTGATCACACACTACTCGCTTAAATTCGACTAATTTACACCTACACACGTGATCGTAGTAGTAGATCATCTTTTACCACATTGCAAGACTGCTAGAGAGTTATGGGTAGACATTTTCAGACTGTATTCGAAAAAGTTTCACATTTAATAGTGCTCACCTTCTTGTTAATAGATATTTATAAATTTTTTCCCTTTTGGCTTACAAGTCGTGCATGGTCATGTAATCCTGTGCACATGTTTGATGCATGTGTGAGGATGTTGGTCAAGGGGAATACTACTTTTGTGGTTGAGAAAGCATCTCGGATCATGCTTGATCTTGAGATTGAGAGAAAGTGTACGTGCATAGGAATAGGAAGGCTTTCGGATACAAAACTGAATTTTGTGAGCAACAATCAAAGTGTCGAACATCCTCCTAGAGAGGCTTAGTGTGGATGGAATGATTCGAAAGGAAGCAACTTGGTGTAGACGTGAAGTTGAGCAAGTCTTAGACGCATTTACATCCAACCAAAACTGATTTCCTTGCACGATACAAAATGCATCTTAAAGAAACTTTTTAGAAAAATGTTTTAGCTTTAAAGAGATCCCACAAAAATAAATGTATAATCTGACGTGTTTTGATGTGATACGTTAGATTATAAAACTATTTTTATTATAAACTAAATCTAACATACCATACGAAAACGTGTTAATTTGTAGAATCTCTTTATGATTGTAGCACTTCTTAAACTTTTTATACTCCCGTTGGTCTCCACACATAATTTTCAACCATTTCATAAGCAGATCAAATACTCATATTATGTGAACACTCATATAGTAGTATATAGGTGGAGTAATTAATACTCATCCGTCCCATAGTGTATAAATATGGGGACTAATTTATACTCGACCTTTATTTGAATAACTCTGCAATGGGGAATCGTGATATCCTCCCTTCTTTGGCTGCAAATAATCTCTCCAAGAAGAGAAAGGCTCTGCCCATTGAAACCATGTTCAGGCTTCCTTCTCCACTACCAGTTTGGCCAAAGGGTGTGTACTACTCTCAACTATCAACACGATAATTGTTAGGAACATGATCTGCTCTTATTTTTTCAAGTACTTCAAATATTCTTATCCAGAATAATATTAAATAGGAATTTATATAAACTTATACGAGTGGATCGTAATTTTCTGCTCACAAATAGGGGTGTAGAACCGGGCCCCATTTTTTTTCTAGTTCGGTCTGAAACTCAGATGTGAAGAGTCGTACCATTGTATTAGTCTAATTAGTTATGATGTATTATTATTTATTTTGTTCTTTGTAAATTAATATTTTGCATTGTGATGTAACAATAATATTATTTATTTTGCATTGTTATTTATTTTGTTATTTATTTTATTTTAAAACAAATTTAAAAAGTGTTAAATTTTTTTTTTTAAATCTGGACAATTTAAACATGATATCATAATTTTTTTTAAAAAAAAAGTGCTATAAAAATATTTTTAAAGTTTAAACAGTTTTTTTTAAAAGTATTAATAAATCATCCGAATATTCGGATTTAGAACCAAAAAAGAGAAAAAAAAATCCTGATATCCAAATTGAATCCGGTTATTCATCCAAATTATTTTCAAATTAATCCAAGTAGATAACCCGCCTGGTTTTTGAAATTCGGATCCGGTTGCACATCCCTAGTCACAAATCACTCATTTAATAAACAAACCAAGTTAAAATTGAGTGCAAAATTAACTGATAGTGAGGGTTTGTCGAGAAGTCTTGTTTATTTACAAATCTACGAACTTCCTTCTTCTATTCATTGTTAATTTTTCATGGTGATATTGTTTTAATATTGGTTAAAGTTTTAACTTTGCTATAGGGCAAGGATTTGCTACTGGAATTATGGATCTGGGAGGAGGACTACATGTGTGTCAAATATCAACCTTGGACAAAGTTTGGGCAACCCATGAAGGTGGCCCAGACAACCTCGGGGCTACGTTCTTTGAACCATCGCGAATACCAGATGGTTTCTCTATGCTAGGTTGCTACAGTCAATCCAATAACAAGCCCTTCTTTGGATGGGTTCTTGTAGGGAAAGATGATGGCTCAAGTGGAGCTTTAAGGAAGCCACTTGATTATACTCTTATTTGGAGCAGCGAGTCTTCCCAGATCAAGAGAGATGGCAATGGCTATGTGTGGCTGCCAATTCCACCCGATGGTTACAAAGCCATAGGCCACGTGGTCACAAACGCTCCTCAAAAGCCATTCCTAGATAAAATCAAATGCGTTCGAGCTGACCTCACCGACCAGTGCGAGGCTGACTCGTGGATTTGGGGTCCAGGTAAGGCCATCAATGCCAATGTGTTCAATGTGTATGATGTAAGACCCAGCAATAGGGGTGCCAATGCTCTTGGTGTCTCTGTGGGTACTTTTGTGGCCCAACTTGGTGGGACTGCCTCTCCTTTGTCTATAGCTTGTTTGAAGAATGCCAAGTCCAATCTTTTTTCTATGCCTAATCTAATGCAGATTGATGCATTAATGCGAGCCTACTCTCCATGGGTGTATTTCCATCCAGATGAAGAGTTCCTTCCTTCTTCAGTGAGATGGTTTTTTGTGAATGGGGCATTATTGTATAAGGGGGGAGAATCAAAGCCTGTTCCGATTGAACCCAATGGCTCGAACCTTCCCCAAGGTGGTTCAAACGATGGTGCCTACTGGTTGGACTTGCCTGTGGATGCAGGGGCCAAAGAGAGAGTCAAGAAAGGAGATCTAGGGAACTCCCAGGTTTATGTACACGTAAAACCCATGCTGGGTGCAAGTTTCACTGACTTAGCTATATGGGTGTTCTATCCATTTAATGGGCCTGCCAAGGCTAAGGTTGAGATCGTCAATGTCTCATTGGGGAAGATAGGTGAACATGTTGGTGATTGGGAGCATGTGACCCTAAGAGTAAGCAATTTCAATGGGGAGCTACAAAGGGTATACTTCTCAGAACACAGTGGAGGGACATGGGTGGAAGCTTATGAGCTTGAGTTTGAAAATGGTAATAAAACTGTGGCCTATGCATCTTTGCACGGGCATGCTTTGTATCCGAAGGCAGGACTTGTTTTGCAAGGAAGTAGGGGAATAGGAATAAGGAATGACATGGGGAAGAGCAAGATGATGATGGATACTGGTGCGAGCTATTCAGTAGTGGCAGCTGAGTATTTGGGGTCGGCTATTATTGAGCCAGCTTGGCTCAAGTATTGTAGGAAATGGGGTCCAAAAATTAGCTATGACATTGCGGATGAGATTAGGAAGGTGGAGAAAGCATTGCCTGGGCCATTCAAATCGGCTTTCAATCGATTTATCAGAGGCCTACCGAATGAAGTCTTAGGTGAGGAGGGTCCTACGGGTCCCAACATGAAGAACGACTGGACAGAAGATGAAGTTTCATAAATGTACATTAAGTTTCGTAAGTTGTGGCTAATTTTATTAGTGTAATATGTGAAGTTCTAAAATACTCATTTGTTGCTCCATGCTAAATTCTAATAAAAAATCTGAAAATTCAATTTCGAATTCGACTCCATTCCGTTTCCGACAAAACAGAGAGTTGGAGTCAGATTTTTTTTTTTTTTTTAAATTTCTCAGTTGGAGGTGGCTCCGTACAGACTCCAACTCCAATTCGATTCGATTTTATACTTCGACTCGAACTTTGTCCTCTAACTTTAACTCTGATATTGTACATATATTATAAAAAGATTTATTTATCTATATGTTAATCGTATAGACTAGTATAAATTGTATAATTATATAGTTATATAACTACAATTTAGATAGTTAAATTCAATAATATACTAGTATGAGCTAATTATTATAAAATAATATACTTATACTATAATATAAATAGACTTATAATAGTTTAGTATATATAAACATTATGGTATCACTACCACACATAATTAAGTATAGAAATAAGTTAGACACTAGTATTGAAATAAGTTTACTATAATAAGTTAGTAATATATAATACTAATTTACTAAATTATAATAATATGTAATTAGATACTAGAAATAAGTCTAGTATATAAATAAGTTAGGCACTAGCAACTGATATGGCATACATGGTAGTAGCTGAATTTTAAACCTGTGATTTTTGTACTTTGTTGATAGGCTCCTATTATATTTACTAGTAATACTTTTCTCTAATTAAATATTTACTGTAAATACTAATGTGGAATGACCATTAATAGGGACATCTTGTTGATCTTGATCAAAAAATTTTGGTTATATTTTTAGTAAACTTGAAATTAGAAAGCTCACAAAAAAGTTTATTTAAAAATGGGTTAAATATGAAGCTAAAAAAAGAACTCAAGAAAAGCCCAAATTCAACTACGCTTCGATAAGTTGGAGTCTTGTCAGAGCAAAGTTGAATTGAAGCCTACACAAGTCGGAATCGAAGTCGTAGTTCAGATTCGAACTCCAACAAAATCTGAATCAGAGTCGGATTTAGGATTTTCCGACTCCGACTGGGTCGGTGCTCACCCCTACTTCATGCCATTATGTAGATTTCAAGAAAGATAAAATGTTGTGTGCAACTGTGGATAGAGCCTACCATGATAGCTATAAATAAACTAGACTACTTGACAGATAGTTTGAAGTCGACTCGATTAGATTCAAATTCGACTTGATTCGATTATTAAATAGAAAACTTGCAAATAAAGAATTAGATCTGGTTATTAAATGATATAAACTGGTATAAAGTTTGCCTAATTCTAACTAACATTCGTGAGCAAGCTCGTATAAAACTCGACTCGACTTGCTAGCTTGACTTGACTCATCAGCTCAACTCATATATGTTTATATATGTACATAAACATAATATCTTATATATTTATGTTCACTACTTATATATGATATGTATATTATATAGAAGTTATGATGAATACATATGTGATGTGTGTATGATATATAAATGTATATAACATAGCCATAACTTATAAAAAAATGTTGTACAAGAATTTATGCTTACATAGACATAGTAGTATGTATAATAGTATCTATGGTTACATATAGTTATCACTTATCAAGTACTCTTACTAGTATCTTATACAAGTATATGAGTTGTACAAAAATTGCAACGGATCATTGTCGGATCAGGTCATTAACAGGGCTACATACAAACAAAATCAAACTCCAAGCACAAAGAACCTCAATATTTGAAGTGGGTCTGCCCCTTAAAGTACCTACCTTTTTGGTGGAGGGATGAATGTATTGCATCATGACAAATTTTGCTTATGATGTTCAACAATAAATGACAAAAACTCAAGCTGGGGCAGGGGTGAGAAGTGGCATGTGGAGGTTGAATAGAACGGTTACCCAATAGTGCTTAAATCATATTTTGCAATTGATTATTTCTGGGCTAGTTTGTATGGTCAGTGTAGTCTACCTCTACTGAGGACCTAGTTTACTCCAAAACAGAAGCTTAATTAGCTACTTGAGAATCACAAGTGTCTATTTATGTGGCCATCATGTATATCCAGGTGCTATGTAACGGGTTGCATGGTAAAACTAGTTTTATAGCTGCCATTGTGAAGCTCTATAGATGAAAGGTTTTAGATCATGTGTTCTTTTCCTTCTTGTGGTTTATTCTTGTTTGCCGATCATCCAACATGCAGAAATTAAGAATGTGAAGGACTATGTTTCGTGCTCATCAGGAGATATGAACAATGGAGTGGATTTGAATGATCTAATATTGCAACTAATATATATAGCAGTTAGGACATTAATTTCAGGAGGATTCTCTCTTTAATGGAGCTGTTTTTTTACATTGCTATCAGAAGTTCCAGTCAGCTAATACAATAAAGAGAGTTTCAGTGAGGAAAGAGGATGACGGTAAATGGAACCCTGGCAGCAAGCTAAAAATTAATAGCTATGAAATCTGCAACTTCTCACCGGTGGAAGAGAGAATGTCGACGATCGTGTCAGCAGCTATCTCTGGTGAAGAAAGTCATGGAGGAGCGTGAGGCTAAATTCAGACAGGTGAAACGTTGAGGATCTTGAGTGATACGCAAAGAAGATCTCCTGCATCTTGGCTAGGGATGTAAATTTAAATCAAAAAACTGGTAAACCGGACCGAACCGGACCGGCTTTATCGGTTTTGAATCGGTTCGGTCCGGAACTAGTTCTTATAATTCATAAACCGGTTGGAACCGGTCCGGTTCCGGTTTTAGGATTTTTTGAACCGGACCGGACTGGACCCAACCGATTAATAAAAAAATATAAAAAATAATATTTTATATATAAGTTTAATACAAAATTAAAATTATACAAAATATTTTATATATAATAAATATATAAGTTTTAATAAAAAACAGCCTCCTATTTGATGGTGTAAAATGGCCATTTGCACCCAATCCAAACTACAGAGAAATTGAAAAAGAAGAATCATACTAGCATGGCATGCTCTTCCAAAAAGAAAAGTGTTATAGTCACAAAAAGATATTATAAAAGTAAATCTATAAACTGACATGGTTTCATATGATATGTTAGATCTACTTTACAATAAAAATAATTTTATAATCTAACGCATCACTTCAAATCACGTCTGTTTATGTATTTATTTTTATAGAATCTCTTTATAAATTTTTTCTCTTCCATGAAATCCTCGACGAAATTAACAATTTTTAAAGTAAAAAATAGCAAGGTCAAGCATACTTACAACTATCCTCTTGAATATGAACATAGGCCTTGCAAAGTGTATTAAGTAAAAAACAAAAGTGAATCTGAAATGACATAAAAGAAACCATTTTATTTCAATAAAAGTAAAGAAATCTATGAATTGGAATATTTAGGGTTCGGCCTTATTCGCACCATACTTTTATCTCTCTTTCATCTCAAAACTACCCTAAAGTTTTAGGGATATTTATAGAGTATAACTGTTGAATCGAAAAAAAAAACATTGAACAAAATTGAAGATATAATTGAGTAAATTACCTAGTAATTTGGTATACGTATATAATACATGCATGTGACTCTTTAATGGCCCACACTTGCAGTATTTATTTCCTCTTTCAAGCCCACATTAATTCAATATTATCATCTAACAAGCCCATATAAATCCTATTTTGAAACCCGATTATTAAGTCCCTTATTTAGAAATCATTTTTGGGCCTTAAATGTTGTATAGTTATATAACTTCATAGGCCCAAAAATATTTTCATTGCTCCAAACTTACACCTCAATAAATCCATTTACTCTCAAAACAATGTATGCTTTGATTAAATGCCATAAAAACTATTCTTATAAATCAACATTTGACCACTATTTTTTTCTTAGTTTAATCTTGGGTATTACAAGCAAAATATAAATCATAGAATCTTTATCTTTTAATATGAACCAGTGATCAAAGAAGATATAATATCAAAAATCTGTAGCTATTCTTAGTGCTGTAAATAATAAATACTACTTGACAAGTTGCTCAAAATCAACTTGACCAAACTCGAGTTCAGCTCGATTCAATTATTAAATGAACTATTCGTGTATACAAAGTTAAATTGATTGTTAAACGATAGAATTTGTACAAAATTTGGCTCGACATGTATAAACTTGAATAATTTTGTATTTATTATTTTTTATAACATTATCTCCATATATATATATAATGAAAATATTCAAAGAGATTTGAGAAAATCATATTCCTAATACTAAACATGTTACTTGAATCCTTATGAATTGAACTATTAATTTAGACCTTCTATGCATTAGTCTCACTAAGTGCAACTAAATCATATTTACAATGGTTTGTGAAATATATATTATCACATGTAATATAGGAATGAACACATATTAACCTAGAATAGACTCAAAAATATGTTGATTAGAATGTAGACAAATTTATAATAATCTTACCTTTCTTTTGAACTCTCTCTTAGGGGTGGGCAGTGGGGCCCAACCCCCATGTGGCGGGGTGGATCACCTCGTCTGGGACCAAAGCCGGTGGCGGGATAGGGGTGGCCCCCGCCTAGTATATACCCTGACCTGCCCTGTATTATATTATATATATAAAATATATAATTATATATATATTTTAAAAAAACCAGGCATCATGCCTAACCCAAAAACCCCACCCCCCCCCCCCGCGCCATTCGTTCTTCCTGAATCTCTCTCTCTCTCTCTCTCTCTCTCTCTCTCTCTCGACTCTCAGTCTCTCTCTCTCTCTCTGAGTATCCGTCTCTGTTGCCGTCACACCCGGTCCCTCTCTGCAATCTGCATCTCCGTCGCCGTAGCCCATGACTCTGTCTTCATCTCCGTCACCGAAAGTAAGAAACCCTAAATTTCAAATTTAAGTTTTTGTGATTTATATTTTATGGAATGAAGATTGAAGGAAGGATGGGGTTCGACCAGAGATGGAGAATGGAATTTTGTGAATTGTGTGCTGTGAAGACTTGATTGTGCATGTGGTTTGAATTTTTCATCGTTGATTATTGAGAAATCTATCTCGTCCGTGTGTTTTTAAGGATTTTTTTGGTTTGCATTATGTAATGTGTATGAATGATGAGTTGATTTGTGCTTAATTAATTCTGATCCGAAACCTTAAATTAATTTAGGGTTTTGAAATACCTTTATGTAATTATCAACAAGCGTTAAAAAAAGGAATTAGTAGTCAGACTTAGAGAAAATCGAGAATTAATTTAGAGAATCTGATTAGGGAATATTGGCCTTATCCATCAATCCTATAACAAATATGTATATAATATAGTACCATTTGCATTATATATGAACATATATATAAGTATGCAAGGGCACATTGGATGGTCGTCCTTGCTTTAAGATTGCAATTCCTTCACCAAGCAAAAAGTAGTATATTTCACCCATGCACATTAGTTATGTGTAAACATGGTTAGAAAAACACTTATTTATAGTTAGTTATTTGCTATAAAAATAAGAATTTTCTATTAAAATGAGTCTATTTTCATCACAAAAAGTCATTCTTAATAAACTACGTAAAAAGATTGAAATTTTGAGTAGTTGCATTAAAGAAAACATAATTATATGATTATGGATTATAGAATAATATTTTTAGTGTAGATGATAAACTACTTTATATGCAAACACATGATTACAACAAAATATGTTTAGCTTTTTAATGTTTTTTTTATGTTTGATGTTTTTAATTTGGGTATTCAATTTTTTTTATGTTTGATGTTTGATCAATGATCATTGATGTTTGATCTTCCAACTTCCAATATATATACTATAGATTGGATGTTAATTGTTTGGCAGATTGCTATGTTTGCTATAATTTCAAATTTCTTGTTTGCTTGAGTTCATGGATATGCCAATAGATTCTAATGTGAGCTCTCATTTCTAGGCCGAGGGTACCCATACCCCTACACCTACACCTACCCCTCCTACTCATACTCCTACCCTTACCCCTAGCCCAACACCTACCCCTACGGCACCTTACCCCGCCCCCAAGCTCAACAAGAAACTTACTTCAATAATTTGGACTCATTTCACCAAACTAGAGGGTGGTAATCCCAATAACCCCCAAACCAAGTGTAACCATTGTGAAAAAATTTATGGATGTCACTATAAGAAATATGACACCTCACAATTAAAGGTGCACTTAGAAGAGCAGTGCAAAAAAAGTCTAATATTAAGATCATTACAAGAGAAAAGTCAATCTAGGCTAGAAATTGGACTTCAAAAAATGGAGGATCGGACTAGTGGTGGTGCAACTTTGAGGGGGTATATTAAGTATGATCCCAATGAGTGTAGAAGACACCTAACTCGTATGATCATCATGGACGAGCTACATTTTCTACTTGTTGATGGTAAAGGGTTCCAAGCGTATTCTCGTTACTTGAAACTAAGATTTAATATTTATTCTTGCCACACGGTGGTAAAGAATGTAAAAAAATATTTTTACATTGAAAAAGAGAAATTGAGGGATCAATTGGCGGGTCAATTTGTTTGCCTCACCTCTGATACTTAGACATCAGTCCAAAATTTTAATTATATGTCTTTAACTGTGCATTTTGTTGATTCATCTTGAATATTGCATAAAAAAAATTATAAAATTTTGTCAAATCACCAATCATAAAGGTGAGACAATTGGGAAGGCCTTGGAGGCCGCAATAAAGGAGTGGAGGTTGACCCGAGTTGTTACAATCACAGTTGATAATGCCTCGTCTAACGATGTCGCATTGGGACATCTAAAGACTTATCTTAAAGAGGTAAATAAGACAATCATGGGTGGTGAGTGTCTACATGTGAGATGTGCGACACATATTCTAAATCTAATTATCCCTAATGGTTTGAGAGATTTTCATGACTCGATTTCTCAGGTCAAGACTGCTATAAGATGGGTAAGATCTTCTCCTTCGAGGTTGGAGAAATTTAAGATTGCTGCGAGATCTGTGGGCCTAACATCCAAGAAGTGCCTTTGTACTGATATGCCTACATGATGGAACTCAACATTTTTTATTTGGAGGCGGCCCAAGAATATAAGCTGGCATTTGCATTATTGGGTGACAAAGACATCCAATATGTTAAATATTTTGATGATCACAGGGGATTGGGAAACCCATAGATGATGATTGGAAATTTGTATATACTTTTGTAGAGTTTTTGATGCTTTTTTACGAGGTCACCACGACACTATCTAGAACTTTGTATCATATATCTCATCAATTTTGTCAGTAAATATGTAGGGTAAAAGAAGAATTAGATGACATGGTCGCGGGTGGTCACATTAGGCTGCGGGAGATGACATTGATTATGAGGTCAAAGTACAACAAGAATTGGGGAGATTTTACTATGACTAATATTTTGTTATATGTAGCTATCTTACTTGACCCGACATTTAAGGTGGATGGCATGGTATTTAGATTGGGTTTTGCGTACAGACAAGCATGGGAGGAGATTATTGTAGGAAGGGTTCGGGAAACCCTTAGTAATTATTTAATGAGTTTACGACCCTGCGGGGTGCTAATATTGCGGCACCTACACCTACCCCCCACAGGTTCCAGAAGTCAAAGTTGGAAAAAGACGTAGATTGGACTGGGGTGAGAGGTTTATGCAGACCCCCTTCCTCTGGAGTTTTGTAGAGGCTCAGTCAGAGATAAACAGATACTTTGTAGCAGAGATTATACTGTTTTCACGAGACTTCGATATATTAAGTTGGTGGAAGGTGAATGTCGTGAAGTATCTCACCCTTGGAGAGATAGCCCGTACACTTTTGGCCATCCCTGTTAACACCGTAGCCTTAGAGTCGGCGTTTAGCATCAGAGTGCGTGTATTAGATTCATTTCGGAGTTCATTAGCTCCTACCACTGTGGAAGTTTTGATTTGCATGCAGAATTGGATCAAGGGAACTCCAATTCATGTTCTGGATGTTCTTGAGTATGAGGAGGCCGACGTCGAGGAGGAGGGTGATGATCAGTTTAGGTTTGGTATTTATTTTAATTTCATTTTTTAATTTCTTATTTTAATATATTTATTTTCATTTAATTGGTATTCATTAATTTCATTTCAAATTTAATTGCTATAGTGATGATACATGAGATGGCGTCTACGGCTACCTTCGATGTAATAAGACTTTGTATTGGGCCCACCATTGCCATGGTTTGCACAATTTCTCCCTTAATTATTTTTTACATTTATAATTTTATATAATATTTTAGTATCTAATTATTTTGCTTGTATGTTTTTAAATTTTTATGTTATCAATATACATATGTCGAATCCTAATAACCGATCTATGCTCATCTGTCTCATCTTCATCCCAAATTTCAATGGCCCAATCTCAATCTCATCTTGGTTAGTACTTTTAATATTTTGTATTTTAATTTTTTAAAAGTTTGTTTCATCTTTATTACTTTATAATTCTAATTTGTTTTATTTTTAATTTATTAATATTTCAGGTTTTATAACTTATTAACTTTTATGATCTTGATTTTCAGTCTCACAACAGTCGACACAACTCACTACTCAGTGAACTCACCGCCACAACTCCATCCCAAATTGATCCAATTGAAAAGTTATGATTTTGTTAATTTACAATTAATTGTAATGTTGCTACAATAGTTAATAGTACAATTTGTAATATTTAATTTTTTTAGAAGGTTTGTAATATTGTAATAGTTTATTAGTTCTCTTAATTTGTATAATTGTAAATTGTAATAGCTTACTAGCTTAGTGTCTTAATAATGATTATTACTTAATTAGTTAATAGTTAAAACTTAATATATAGTTAATAGTTCAATATATATATATATATATATATAATTTTTAAATATATATTTTTAATTAAATTCTAGCTCAAAGTGGCCCAAAAACATATTCTTGGCCATTTCGAACTCAGATAAGTGAGCTGGGCCTAAGGCCCAGTAAGGGGGACAGTGGGTGGACGGATGGAGGTTCACCTCAGCAACTGGACGGGATACCCCGCCCTCGCATGAACGGGAGCGGGGTAAGGGAAAAAAATTCCCCACCCCTGCCCATGAGGGGGCGGGGGGAGGGGAGGGGGTGGCCCCACCCCATAGGGGGCTGGTATCACCCCTACTCTCTCCAAAGGAGAGTTGTCTTACCCCTCCTTTCTTCAAGTGCAAAGAATCTTTCCAAGAAGAGAGAGGCTCTCCCACTAAACCATGTTTAAACTTTCCTCTTCACTATCAGTTTTGGTAAATTATAAATGATAAAGTTAAGGTAGTGAGGTGATCTCAGATATTCTATAAATAGTAGAGTGTAGATTGAACAAGCCAATAATTCCAAACGACTTTTATCGCCTAATCTTATCATGTTTTAGCATGCAATTGATGAGGTTGAGAGATATATATAACTCCTGATCCCATGATGTTTCACGTGTGAAACTTCAACAAAAAGAAAAGACATTCGCTGAAACTCCGCATAAAGCAGTACTATTTCTCCTTTTACATATATAAATGTTCCAGCTACTAGCTCATCAAGAGTAGCTCATCAAGAGGGATGGACAGTCGTCTGGTGAACGTTTCCATAAAGGTTTTGTCATGACCATTTTATTCGCCTTTCGGGTCACATTTTTTTTGCTAAGCTTATGCGAAACGTTTTGACGTATGGTTCCAAAACTGGTCACCCCATAAAGCAAGCTGCAGATTTCTTAACCTTTTTCTTTTTCTAATTATATTACGCCATCAATATATAATGGGTGATGCTACACTTACATAAGATTCTTACAGAGAATCCTCACCGAAAGGTAAATTTAACTTCTTCTATTTTTTAGAATTTTTTTCAATGCTTTAAACATTTTTAAAAAATACAAAAAAAAAAAAATCATGAATTCATCTAAAAATACTTTTTTAATCATTAAGTAAAAAAATTAAAATAAAATAAAATTCAGTACAAGATTTCTATCAAATCTTCCGTGAAAATAATATTTCCCACTACATAGTATAAATGCATATTGCACCACATGCACGACGACTATATATATACACAAATTCCTTCTCTCTCTTTTTTTTCTCGTATTACTATAAAAGGAGGACATATTCAACCGATTTAACACTTTATTATTTAGTTGTTTATTCATTTATTTAATAGTGGCGCTACTCTGCCATCTGGACATGCCGACTCTGTATGCCGCCTAGTGCAATTTACACTTTTTTTTTTTTACTTTTTATTTTAAATATTTTTTAAACATTTTTAAAAAATAAAAAAAAATATCAATATACTAATAGTCACTTCCTTAATTATTAAAAAAAATTAAAAATATAAGTGGTCAAAATGAAAAGATAAAATGAAGAGACATACTAATATTATTCTTTATTTAATGAGCAGGTAGAATCATTATAATTTTTTATTTCTAATTATGAAAATAATTTGTTATCATAATTAAAAATAAAAATTATTAGTGAAAAGGACACAAGCTGCACACAAAGTTTACAAGAAACAGTACTGTATTAATTGAATTTAATATTTCTGAAATTTTTTTAATATTAAATTAAATGCAATAAATACATTATTTGATTATTTTCGACGATCAAAAGAAGAATAGTGTGAGCCTATTTACGTGACAAAAATTGATGATTTGTATGAATACACACGGACTTAATAATAGAATAACTCAAATTAAAATTTGAAAAATCTTTGAAATAGTTGAGTTGAGTTCTTTAGTTTTTTCGTTGATGTGGTGAGATCAATGTTTTCAAGAGTCGAAAGAATTGTGAAGTGTAGGGTCCACAGAACTTTTAAAACAAAAATTGTGGGTGTGCTTACTTCATTAAGGCAGTACTGATATCTTACACGCAAGATTGTTCTCCTACACCTCGCTTGGCTTGTTCAACTACTCCCAACCTCGTCCTAACTCTCTTTGTATAACCCACTAATTAATCATATTCTTGTACTTCTTTTTCCCCCACGTTACTTCGAAAACAATATTCCAACTTTTTTTGAAAAAGGTAGAAAAACAAAATCTAAAAAAATGTGGAGTGTGAGAAGATATACTATATTATGAGAAGAGCGGTGCTACTTTGCCGCCTGAGTAGTACCATTCAATTAATTGTTTTTTAATTTATATTTTTTTATCATTTTAAAATATTTTTAAAAATTATAAAAAAAATATCAATTCACTAATAGTCAATTTCTTAACTATTAAATAAAGAAAAAAATTAAAATACAAGTGTCAAAATGAGTGGACAAAGTAGCATTTTTCATCATGAGAAACGTTTGAGCTGTAAAAATATTTTATAAAAATATATTTATAAACTGACGTGATTTAATGTGATAAATCAAATTATAAAATTATTTTTATTATGAAATAGATATAACATATCACATAATAAAATTACGTCAATTTTTTTATAATTTTTTTTTTATAAAATCTCTTTATGGTGATAATATTTTTCATATATTATTCACGTCCCATATATAATAAATATATGATGTGCAACTAATTAATTAATTATATTAATTTCCTATTTTATGTCTCTTCTTTTCATACTGGATTTCTTACTTGTAAGTCAATAATTGTTTGGTCCACTAATAAAATTTCAAACTATCAAATATATTTTGGCTAGTTTACTTGTTTAATTTCTAGTTATTTTAGACTTGACTTGTTTCAGTGTCAAATATAAGAAAAAATCTACTCAACTTCCTACGAGTCGTCATCCTGACATGCACTAAATTAGAATATCATTTAAATTTATGTGACCATTTTATCAGTGTGTGTTACATGCTTTTAAAGCCTCGTTTGGACTGTTAATTTTTCATCACATTATCTCATAAAGCACTTATTATTTCGATCATATTCCACATCTTTATAAATTGACACTGATGAGTTTGAAGCTAATGTGCGTATCTCTTGATTTGAATCTCACTTTGCTGTGAGTTTAAAGCCAATAATGATTGATTGGAATCCAATATGAGTTGGAGTACAAAGAATTAATCCACAAATCATGATACTTTTGAATAATTTTTCTCATCAATCATTATTTACTGTAAATACCCGACGCCTTATAGAAAAAATAAAAAAAAAGTTGTCAAGTGTGGAAATGAATAGTAGCTGGTGTATAGCAAAATCCAATACTTTTATTATTTATTTATTCAATAAGAAAGAACTAAAACCCTTTTGATTTTTGAATTGCTTACCCACTGAAACCAGATGCAAAAAAGACAAAAAAAGTAACAAGAGAGAGAGAGTGAAAAAGAGGAAAAGAAATGGAGAAAAAGTGAAAAGAAAAAAAGAGTCAAGTGAGATTGAGAGATTAGCCCAACAGAAAATTGAATTTGAATAAGAAAAAGAACATCCAAAGACTGTTTCTCTCTCCCTCTCTCCCTCCAAGCTTTAGACAATTTGCACTCCACCTTTTCTCCTGCCTTATCAGCCAAGTCTGTTCACATCAAACACTATAAAATTCCCAGCCAATGCAGACTCTCTTTCCATACCCAACAATGGCATCAGCACTATCTCTCCTCTCTCTCTCTCTTCTCTTGCTTCTTTCTTCACCATTCTCATATGCAGCATATCCCAACAACAATCACCTTCACTTGTCTTCAACTGCCAACTTCCCAAAGCTGCAAGCAGAAAAGCTGATAAGAGGGCTCAACTTGTTCCCTAAAGACCCCATTAACACTGCTGCCCGCGACCCTTCATTCGTGGCCCCCAAGATCGTTGAGAAAGGTTTTAATCTCCCTAATCTTGATGGTAGCTCTGGCCCCTCACCCCAAGAATTTGCTCACCACGCTGGCTACTACAGGCTTCCGCATTCCAAGGCAGCAAGGTAGGCCTTCGATCCTTGAGCATAGATGTATTAATGAATATTCAAACCAAAAGTGAAGGATTATTGAAGTTGTGCTAGCTAGAATAGATGCAAAGCCGATGATATTACATGGCGTTTTACTTGCAATTTCCTTTAAAAATAGCTTTCTAATTGAGGAAGTTGATGCTGGTAGGTACTGTTTAATTTGCAGTTAAGTTCTGAAGTGTTTACGTTCTGTTACTTCCAGGATGTTCTACTTGTTCTTTGAATCAAGGAACAGCAAAAACGACCCTGTTGTCATATGGTTGACAGGAGGACCAGGGTGTAGCAGCGAACTGGCTGTGTTCTACGAAAATGGTCCTTTCCAAATTGCAAACAACTTATCACTTCAGTGGAATGAGCATGGCTGGGACAAGGTTATTTCATATAAATTCATTGAGCTGAAAAAATGAAAAATGGTTGAAAATGATAAAGTACCATGAAACATTTCATTGATAGATTTACATTATTAATTGCATAATTGATATTTTCTTATAAGTAGTATTATATTCTTTGTTGGAAAACTTCTATGTTTTATTTTGTCATTTTCCTTCGATAAAAACATTGATTAATGCACTTGGCCTTACCTTCTTGAAACAGTAGGCTTGAATCTGTCTTAAATATCTTGCTCATATACCTACTTTGGTTAACTGAGTTATTGTTGCAAATTTTTATTGCCATTTTGCAGGCATCAAACCTTCTGTATGTCGACCAGCCTGTTGGAACTGGATTCAGTTATACTACTGACGAGCAAGATATTCGCCATGATGAAGAGGGTGTTAGCAATGACTTGTATGACTTTTTGCAGGTGCGTTTGCTTTTGCCTGTATCTTTGTCTATGAAAATCATGCTTTGTTTAGGTATGATCGGCATTTGTGAGGGGATAGGATTCTAATTAAGCTTAATTCACCACAATTCTTCATTGTGTCAGGCATTTTTCGCACAGCATAGTCAGTTTGCTAAAAATGATTTCTACATCACCGGAGAATCGTATGCCGGTCACTACATTCCGGCATTTGCATCTAGGGTTCATCAAGGGAACAAAGCAAAGGAAGGACTTCATATAA
The DNA here is from genome assembly GCA_029856935.1 of Cyclocarya paliurus. Taxonomy (NCBI): domain Eukaryota; kingdom Viridiplantae; phylum Streptophyta; class Magnoliopsida; order Fagales; family Juglandaceae; genus Cyclocarya; species Cyclocarya paliurus. The sequence continues at coordinate 11,246,275 of CM056956.1, read as the reverse complement.
ACCTGAAGGTACGTCTCAGATTTAACAGATTCGACTAATTTTGGGTTCTGATCTCCTTCATGCTTTGTATCTCTGATATTTAACTCATATGCTTTTAACAGGGATTTGCCATTGGCAATGGGCTCACGAATCCTGAAATCCAGTACAAAGCATACCCCGACTATGCACTGGATATGGGGTTGATTAAAAAATCTGATCACGAGAGCATTAGCAAGATGCTTCCAGCATGTGAACAGGCAATTAAAAACTGTGGTAATTCTTCGTATTCATGTTTCTATAGAGACAACATCCTAAGACTCCCCAAGGTTGTTTATAAGGAAAAAACAGCTTTATTGCTTTGCAATTACTCTATCCTTGATCAATCATATTGGACTGCATTTTCAGGTACTGCTGGTGGAAACGAGTGTGTGAGTTCTTATGTTGTCTGCAATAATATATTCAATCGCATCATGCAGATCACTGGTGATATAAATGTAAGAGCACAAAAAAACAAAATGCAAACAAAATGCATTTTCATTATTGATGAGCAACTTCTTAATCTTTGATATGCTTGCAGTACTATGATGTTAGAAAGAAATGCGAGGGAGACCTGTGTTATGACTTCTCAAACATGGAGACATTCCTGAACCAAAAGTCAGTTAGGGATGCTCTAGGAGTTGGGGACCTAGAATTCGTTTCATGCAGTAGCAATGTCTATGAAGCCATGCTGATGGATTGGATGAGGAATCTTGAAGTGGGTATTCCTGCACTTCTTGAGGATGGAATCAAGGTTCTTGTATATGCTGGGGAGTATGATCTAATATGCAACTGGCTAGGTAAGCAACTTGTGTTCAATGGAAGTCAAACTTTTTTATTTCATATCTCATAGAAGGAAAGTTAATTTTTTTCTTTTCCTGAGCTTGTAGTCTTGGTTTGTTTCTCTCTGGGCAGGGAATTCAAGATGGGTTCATGCCATGGAATGGTCTGGACAAAAACAGTTTGGGGTATCTCCAACTGTTCAATTTGTAGTTGATGGTGCAGAAGCAGGATTGCTAAAGAGCCATGGCCCTCTGACTTTCCTCAAGGTCTCTCCCTCACCCTGTCTCTGTGTGGGTGTGTGTGCGCGCGTTAGTGTGAGTACCATGTGACTGAAACTTGTATTCTAACGTGAGCAACATTCGTTCCTTTCAATGATATATAGGTCCATGATGCTGGTCATATGGTTCCAATGGATCAGTCAAAAGCTTCACTACAAATGCTGAGCAGCTGGATGCAAGGGAAACTTGCCATGACAGAACCAGAAGAATATATGGTTGCTCCTAAGTGATTTCTCCAGTGAAGCCGGCATCCTCTTAGAGCATGCATCTACATTATTCAAATTTGTGGTTTCAAAAAGGGTATCCGAGTGTACTAGATGTGATATGTTTGCCCACCGGAGATCTCAATGTGCTTGTTTTCAACAGCCCTTATAGATTTCTTTCTAGAATGGACTTTCCTGAAGAATGGTCCATAAAGATTATTTCACACATAAATGTCCAGCAAATAGATTTAGTATCACATGATATCCATTTGATCAATGAATAACATCATACAATATATTATGACACCCTGCATAAAGGCACAAGGATGATTGGCCAAGATAGTTTGATTTGTGACTCATTAACTGTCTAGAAAATGAAGTTGTTAAAAATTCCAGCATTATTAAGAAATCAGAGTCTGTTTATGAGTTTTAGCAAAAACTTTTGTCGGAACTTACTTCACTTGCAGCAAGTTCAGTTGTAATAGATCTTTTTAACCATTATCCCTTCATCATCCCTCATGTGATATCAAATAATTGATATATAAGTCGAAAATAAGAAATAATTTTTCAACCATGTGATGCCACATCAAGGGATGATGGATAACATTTCTCACTAGGAAAACAATGGATGATATTAAGAGAAACCCTTGATCCAAATGCCACCATAACAATGTTCAAAAGTTATTTCTAATATGTCCCCTAATAAATTATAGATCTATTCACCCATCATAGTTCTAATATTTTCCATCAAACAATAAGTTTTAAGACATATTCACCTACCATTACAGATTTTAAGCATTTATGCACTAGGTCAAGTACCCCCAACTTCTACTTGTGGGGAAGGAGGGCCTGTACTTTGTTCTGTGATTCCCTCTGTGTTTGTGCGCTGTGCTTGCGTCATTTATGTTTGTGTCTCGTCATAGTTTATAGCTTAAGATTATAATTCTCATGATGCATTACAAGCAGATTTGTAACCACAGAAATCATCTGGCATTCCTAGATTAGTTACTTAGCAACAATATACAATAAAGAGAAAAGCTTACTTCTCTTCAGTTCCCCTACGACAAAAAACAATCAAAAACCAAACCAGACCACCTCAAAACCGAGAAGAAAGGATAGAAACTGAAATTGGAAGATCTTCAACGAAAGCCTTATAGTGAGACGAGTAAAAGGTAGTCCAAAAAATAAAATGCTAATACAATAAATGAAGAGAAACACTTAACAATCTCCTCGCTGTCCATACAATTTCTTTAATGACTCAATTGCTGGCTGAAATCCAGATCTCAACGGAACAAGTGACACAACCCGTACATGTTGTGCATTACCATTCTTTGGTTTGGACAGTGTCGCTCTAAACATCTCTCCCTCCAGAATTCTATTAGCAGACACAGCTGTATAACACCCAAAAGATCACAGCATGGGATCATGTTCAGTGCCATGACTACTCAATAAATTCTACCAAGACAGGAATAGGCTAAGGAAGTCAAATCTGATAGAAACTTTCAGGGAAGACTGACTTATTAGGCCGATGAGTGTGACAGGAACAAAATATTGTCCATGGAAAAACAAAAAACCAGTAGTCCATGACACTACATCTTAGTAAAGTACCGATAAATCTACGCACAAAGCTTCAAAATTTTATTTTTCCCTCTCACAATCAACCTAAAATGTTCCATTTGATTGCCAAGAAAAAATAGGAGAAGGGATCTGCCTAGGAGAAGCATAAACAAAAAAACAAAGGAATTACATAACTAACTAAGATTTGTTAAATATCAAATACGTACCAAACAAAGCCATTCCAATGCCTCTTTCCTAGAAGGAATCGTTTTAAACTTTAAAAAGCCTTCTAAGTAGTTCTAACACGCATTATGTCACAATTTAATCAGAATGAGTATGCGTTGAAAGAAGGTTACCGGCAAAAGGATGGAGCTTGGTGAAGTCAAAGAACTCATTAGCTGAGCACCCAAACAGAACTTTAGCGGCCCGATCAAAGCAAATCACTGTGAACACATTTGTATCTGATGCAATTGATATCTATCAAACCAACCAAACAGAACGTATGAATTAAAATAGGCCATAAAGGAAGCGGAACGCGAACGTGGAAATGCCTCCATTTCCACTCAAACAGAATATTTACAAGAAAGCATTGATTTTGACAAGGAATTACGTGGAAACGAACATAAACCCTTTCTTTTCATTGAAATTGAAATCCCACAGAACACCCCACCCCCCCCCCCCCCCCCCCCCCCCCCGCCGGGCGGAAAAAGAATTGTACTGAGTGGAACCTTCGACAAATTTGTGGATAAACTACTTTCTGTCCGAAACAAACAGGAAATCCGGGGTTTCACATACAAGGACGCGGAAGAGACGTTTGGAACTAGAGGAGCTGGGGTTGGAGTTGTTGAAGTTGCAGAATTTGCAGAGAGATTGGATGTCAGGGAGAGTCCTCTCACAGACAGAGCAGACCGTGTAGCAGAAGCTGGTGTGGTCAATGGCCAGCAGTGTGCACATTAGTGTTGTCGGTTTGTCACCTTCCATTGCTTCTTTTCGGGTTTATTTAACGGCCCCCAAGCTGTTTGTTAAAAGTTCGCACACGGTCTCCAAGTAAAGACCATGCCGATTTGCCAAATTTTCACGCCTAATTTATACCTACGCACGAAAATCCCTGCACGATGGCGATCTATGTTATTAGACTTCGAATATTATTTTAGAAAGTTTTGGCACACTCTATGGTAGGTAATGAGCTTGAAAGTCATTTGTCTTTGAATTTTCTATAAATAGTAATAAGTTGAGATGGTAAAGTGAATTCTGTAGAACCTACTTAAAATGAGTTTAGATGTATTTATGAAAAGTTGAAAAAGGTAATGAGTCTCACGTGTAAAGAAGTATTGAGTTGAAAAATAGATTGAATCTCACGTGTAAAAAAGTTTTAAATTAAAATGAGTCTAGTAATTTGAAAGTTGAGTACTTGAATGTTAGAAAAAGTTTAAATCTGAGCTGAGTTCGGTCAAGAAACCAAACGCATCCTAAGTTTAAAGTTTGAATTCTTATTCTCTTGGGTGTAAATAATTTGAGGGGTAATTAAATTTGAAAAATTTTCTTTAAATTATTCTATATATATATATATATATATATATTTGCGAAAAACTTCTTATCAAGGAACTTATGTTCTGTCTTAAAGTAATATTGCTCCATAAGCTTTTTAATTGAACTTTTAATTCCTATGATTTTATAAACAACTTTCAGCAAAATTTTATTAGCAAACAGATATTTTATAAGAGAAATTTCTATTGCAAATAGGAAGCCGATGCAACGGAGTTTCAGCCCATACATAATAATGAGAAAGGAATTCGAGTAGGAATCCCACCAAATGTCTTGTCTTCTAGTTCAATGTTAATCCCACAATGCAATCCCAATCCAAGCCTTGCTCTGGTTGTGGAATGTACATCTTATACATTTAATCATTAAGAAATTAAACCATTTCATAACATCTAATTAACTATTATCACATTTTATTGGCCGATACACATTGTTATTTACGATGTGTTAGGGTTAGAAGTTTTTTGGACCTGAATTCCACCCGTGGCCATTGGTTGGGAATCCTCTTTCAGTCAGGGACAGCACAAGGTGCACTACCAATACTTACCCGTCATTGCAATTTGTACAATTCATTGGTACCATAATTCATTCATTCAATCATGTCCATACATAACTTTATACATTAAAACATTCGTGACATTTCCTTTCCTTTCCTTTCTTTTTTATTCATTCATTTCCTTTTCATTCTTTTCATTTATCAGTCCATTTCATTTCATAAAATATCATTTGATAACATTGATACCACCATTTTCTTTACAAATCCAATCCAACATTCATGCATTTCTTTACCACCATTTTCTTAATTTGAAAGCCATAGATAGCTTTTGACCCCTTGAGGTCACATGTCTAACTTCGTCCATCCAACTTCATGGCCTTATACTTTAAAGTGAATCTCCATACTTCACTTTAAAGGTTAAGAAACAAACCCTACCATCTCTATCATTTACTTTCAAGACATTATTCAATCCTTGAAGCATAACTATTTTCATTAATCCTAGTCCAAAACTATGAACCTACAAGCCGAACGTCATATCTAACTAATGACCTCACCATCTTCTAGTTCCATCTCTACCTCACCTTCCCTAGCTTCATTTTCTTTAACTTCAAGACCATGACTTAGAACCCCATTGAGGGCACCCCTTTCCAATATTTGAAGTCCAACATCATGGTCTTATACTTCCCTGTATCCTTTTACATATATCACACTCCATTTCTAATTCATAAAGTGAGCTCTCATACTTCACTTTAACATCCAAAGCATCACTAAAACTTTACAACATAATCCCACTATACCATAAAATCCAAACTACAAATACGAGTCCCTTCCTCCATATGTACAAAATCCACCAAAAATAAAAATGTACTGGCCACGATTTTAAGTTAAGGATTTTAAATTATTTTTTATTTTTTATTTTCATATTATTAGTACCCTTATTATTACTATTTTTAATTTTTAATTTATTTCCTTAAAAACCTTCAGATTTTTAACTGTTATTGCCGTTTCAATTCCTCAGACGATCTCTTCGATTTTGAGACGCTACAATGTAAGAACTGAATCCTACAATTTATATTCCATATTCTCAATGATTTCAACAGAGTAGCAAATACCCCATCTCCTTTATTCTCTGTTTCCATCCTACAGCACCAAGCAAATTTTCTCTCGATCTCCTCCATCGTGCTACAAAAAAAAATCATTTGTTTACTCCATCGCCGTTGTAGTCTATTAGACCACTAGATATGTCCGTGCTTGGTGTCTTTCTCCTCTAGCAAGCCCACTTTTAGTTGCACCGTCGTTGATCTTCACCAGATCTGTTGCATTTGCCTCCTCTCACAGTAACAAACTACAAAGTGAGGTTGTAAAAGTAGCGCTAAGAGGTAAGTTAAGCAATTTGATCACAAATTAGGATTAGTATATAGTTAGACTATTACTATTAAAGCCAATTCCTTGATAGCCGTTCTTTTTATGTACCATGCATGTTACGATCTATATAAGCATATCAGTCATCATAGCATATGATCATGTTAATTTTCCGCATAATGTTTAGGTTCAACATTTTTATAGTTATTTATATTATTATGAATTCCATGCATATCACGTTGCATAAGACACGTAAGTTATCTTAATTTCAAGTGTAAGATTAGATAAAATCAAATCAGTTATTCAGAAGACCTTTCAGTTCAGTAGTTAAGGTGGATGTGCAAACTACGAACTCAAGCGTAGTCCACCGTAGTATGTCAGAATACTATAGAACCGGTCCCCTTGCTGTAGCAGGATGTAGGGCCGGTGCACAACATTGCACTTAGGGTTAAGTGTGTGGACCATTTAGATTAGTCAGTTAATTCAGATAAGTTAAGATAGTCATGCATAGCATGAGCATCAGCATGATATGACAAGAATTTTATTTAGCATGAAAGTTTTATGAAAGCCTTTTAATTATTATGTTTACATTGTGATGAGTTCTTACCGAATCTTAGACTTATTTTAGTTTTTTTTATCTTTTTTACCACCAGGTGAGGAGAATGAGGACTATGAGCAGGAGGGCCAAATTTAGAAGGAGCGAACTAATGAACCTTAGACTATGTTTATGATTTATTTTCATTTTGTTGGTTTGGAACTTGGATATGACTATGGTTTAGACAATGGTTTAACTTAAGTTTTCTTTTGGAATGAACAATGTTTTTTTTTTTTTAAATATTATGCAAGTCTCTTACTTGGCTTTAATTACGTATGTACGTGACATTCCTAACCAAGGGGATGCTACATGTACCTTACTCATTTATCACCTAAGGTCAACATACAATGCATCCACTAAGTTTTCAAGCTTCATCCACACATAACATATTTGGTACATACAATCCATCTAACATTTAGAAATCAACACAATCATCATGTTTTTCAATCTTCACTTACAACTCCATTGCAATCCCAACCAATACATCACTTCTTCTTAGTTTATCATGTTGAATACATTACATATATAAATATGTCCATACAATAATCATCAACATATATACAGCATGTTCCAAGCCTCACTAGTCAATCTAATACATAAGACACTTCAATACTTAGCATCAATTCACAACATTCCACTTCACACTTTTATACTCATTTTCTAATTTATAAAGTAAGTTGCTAACATGCTTGTTGCTTCGTTTAAACACCATACACACGCATGCATTCTCTTCGGTCACAACCACTAACATAACTCAAATTAAGCAAGGATGAGAGGCATACCAAAGAGGCTTGCTATCCACTGCTTGTCCAAGGGATCTTAGTTAGTGGCAGTCAATATTGAAAATGGAGTGGTTGAATAGAACTGTTGTTTGGTGTTTCTATGATGGATTCCTTCAACCTTTTGTAGCCATGAATAAGCGAGGGAAGATAGAAATGAAGACTAAAATAAAATGATGAAGAACCATAAGTGGAGGGAGATAGAAGTATAGGGGTTGTTTGGAAGAGGTTTCATCTCATCTCATTCCCAAACATCACTCAAATACAAACTCTTTTCAAGTTTAAATATTCAACTTTTTTTTATCTAATCATTACAATTTTTTCAAAATTCTAAACAAAACACAAAAATACATTCAACTTTTTCAAATATCAAAATAAATATAATATTAAAAAATTATATTCTAACAATACCTTAAACTTATAATATTTTTATGCAACTTTTTCTCTCTCATTTTCTAAAACTCCATAAAACATTATAACTAAAACCATTTCAATACTATTCACACACCATTTAACTACTATTCAAAGATTTTTAATCTCATCTCATCTCATTTCTCATGCATCCCCTAAGAGTACCTAAGAGCTTTAAGTGCTTTGGGTGTTGTTATTTTGTTCTGATGTTGTTTCTTCTTGCTTTAGGTGCTGCCATATATGCTAAGGCTTTACTACCACTTCTGGCTTTAGCAGCTCCTCCTCCTTTGCTACTCACAGTGGCTCTTGAAGGCTGAGGTGGTATGGAACCATAATGGTTCAATTTATTGGTTTGATACTTGATTTCATTTTCTCTATTTTTGAACTACATGTTGTTGCTTTCATTCTTGTTTTTGTCTTCTCTATTAATGCTTCAATTGTTAGCTCCTCTTGATTTTACCATCTAATATCACTTGTTAAGGTTGCTATCGTGAAAAGGGCTAAAGAGGAAGTGGAAAAACTAAGAAGAAAGAAGAAGAGTGAAGTTGTCAGGTCTGAGAATTCTCTATTGCAGGTTTATTACTACTCTTGCCTTCTTCTTTCTCTGTTGTGTTGTTGTTTCCTCTTAGATTCTTGGTGGCTTGCGATGGCTTAAATTGGGGCTTAAGGTGTTACAGATGCTTGGAAATGAAGATGGAGATACTGTCATGGACTTGACTAAGCTTGCTATTGTAGTTCCCATTGTTGCATGCGTTTTGGTTTTACTGCTGTTACTGTTTCTACTTCTTGTTTCCGTTGTTGTGTGCCTGTGACATCCCAATCCAGAATGTTGTAGTGATTGAAACATTGGGACATGCAATACTTGGTTACATACCTCTCGTTTATAGCAATCAATATGCAATGCACTTATAATGTTTCTAGCAATATGAATAAGTCGCAGCGGAAAAGGTATAAATAAATCATGGTACCAAATAAAACTCTATTTTATCCCTAAAAGATCATGTCTTCAAAATACTATACATTAGGTTCGGGTCCAAAATTTACCCATCATTTAAAACTACAAAAGGCAAACATATAGTTTCATGCTTCACAATTACAACTTCAATCATCCTCATCTAACATTTCCCTAGTGTCCGTCATCAAGTGTAGAACAAGTTCTATATAGAAGGCGATCAGCTCTAGTCTATTTTCAAAGGTGAGATCGTCTTCAATGACCTTTGACCAAAAGGTCTTTCACTTTCCTAACCTGCTCATTCTCTTTCTAACCTATTACAACTTCTACTATTATGAAGTGGGAATAGTAGTAGGACTACCACAATGAGATTCTTTGAAATTTTAGCAAGTTATATATCAAACATATACAGAGATAACATAAGCATGATTAGAGTGAACATGAAAATGTATACATGAGTATGACCTTGTATTTCGTGAAACTATATTTTTCTCCCATATAGATTCCTTTCCAAAAGTTTAGAACTTATAAGACACATAAAACATCTTGCATTCTTTTATTGTTCATGCGTATGGATACCTCACGGTTCCCTGTAAATCGTGTTCACCTACTAGCTATATTCACTACACACTGTTAACGTCGTTTGTGTCTTAAGAATACCCATGCAACGCGAAACGATCTTCACCATGACTACTCTAGTGCATCCACCAATTAGAATGCTCTTAGCTTCACTCTGGGATCATTACTATCTCATTTGAAGTCGTTGATTATTTTTTATCAATCCATGAGATATCACTCCATCTTTAATCACTCCAGAATGGATAGGAGAGTTCCACTAGGATAATCCTTTATCCTAGCATTGGGTTAGTGACAAAAATTTACTTTGAGTAAGACACATTTCTTGCATGAACATGAGATGATGACATTTTAATCATGGCATGGTATATGGATGGCTTGAAAGAATTAGAACATATATGATGATCATGACATTTGAACAGCTTGAAATAATTAGAACATATGAAAGGTTTACACATAAACATAGATATATTATCCAATAGTAAGTTAGAGGCCAACTTACAAACTTTTTGCCTAAAAGTAAAATTGTCAGACTATAAAAGTGATTCTTAATGTTAGAAATACTTTGAAAGCCACACAAAGGAAAATCAAATCCCTAAAATTATAAGCTAACCCGTTAACTAACAAGACTTCTAAACTTTACAAAAATCAATCTTGAGATTTAAGAAACTTACCAAACATCACAAGGCTTCTATGCTATTCTAATTTTTACCTTAAAACATGCTTCTTATTAAAAATATAGTTCAAAACTAGGACCTCGAATTACTAATATACACATAGACCTATTCGTACATATAGAAACTTTCATAACTGAAACATTACTCAATTTATTTCCTCATCCAAATGATGCTTATAAATCCTCTAATAGTGATGACATTTGTTGTCTTGTAGAGAATTATTATCCTCTTGATTTTTCTAAGAATGAGAAAATTAGTTTGAGATTTGAATTGAAGCATTTTGAAGTTGATGTGCTTACAAATCTGAAGTTTAAGAATTTGTCATCCATTGAGGACTTATGTTGATGATTTGTAGAGATAGAGAAATCAAAGACATACTATCTTGTTGATAGATTGATTTGTCTTGTTTTAACTCTTTCAGTATCTACAATGACTAATGAATGAGCATTTTCAGTTATGAAGATTATTAAATTAAAAACTAGTTAACGGACATTTTTAATTATGATAAAAGTTGACGAATCAATGATATAATATCTTGTTGATAGATTGATTAGTCTTTTTTTGACTCTTCCAATATCTACAATGAGTAGTGAAAGAGCATTTTCAGCTTTCAATCAACTTTTATCATAGTCAGTTAGGATTTTACAACTAATGCATGGTCCTAAGTGAATGAGAAGTTGCAAGTTAGGCTAGGCACTAGAAATTCCAAACTAGGTAAATGATGGGACCTTTGGGGGCTTAGTTTGGGAGTAGTTGATGCTCTTTTCTTTATTTTAATGTCTTCTTTATTGCCAAATTCTAAAATTAAGGCTCATGCCAGTGGCAAAGCACCATGCTCATTCTTCGTTTTTAGCAAGTATTCTTAGGGTTTGATTGTGTTGAAGATACATTTCTCATCTCTCTACCTTGTAATGCTGCCAAATTCCTTGTGAATAGATTCTAAATGCTAGGAGGAATGCTTCTGTTGTCTTCGCAAATGAGAATATTTGTTACCTCAAATCCAATGTATTTGTTTTTATTGATTTAACCTGACTTGGGATGGATTGTTGGACTTAGTAGAGTGTCATCTTGAATCATGGGCAAGGTTCCCATTTGATTACATGTGCTTGGCCATGGTAGTGAGAAGATGGGAGTTTAAGTAGTGTGGCAGATGAAATAGGGCTGGAGTTTAGGGGAGAAGAGATACGAGCTGGGTTGGGTTGCAAGTGAGGGGATGGGCACATGTTGGTATTCTATAGAAGAATAGATCATTATTTGGGTTGGGATGGTTTTGGGAGGTTGATTGTTTGGTGTGTGGGCTTTGGATGTTGGGTCTGATTATGATAAAAGTTGATTGGGCTGATATGATAGTTGCATCAATGGGTGTGGTTATGAAGGTGTAATGATGGTGATTCTAGTTTAGATTTAGAGATCCTTTCATATTCGAATAAGATCTAGGTTGGAGTATGTAAATAGAAGTTTATACCAAGGGGACAAAATCTCAAAAACTTGGATGTCTATTCTTACCAGAATAAATCCCAGTATGCTTTTATTAGGAAAGAACCTCTTATCAACTTCATTGGGTGCCAATTCTTTGTGATATCTCCATGGTCTTTCCACTTGTTGTTTGGTTGGATGGGATGTCATGCATTTGAACCAATAATGGAGCAGGGTTGAAGTTTATATGCTATAAAGGGGTGGCTGGTAGCTAGTGGCCTTAGAGAAATTAAGGCTAACCTTATAATACTTCATAGGCTTAGCTTGAGTTTCTTTGAGATCCTCTAAGTTGGTGAAGCCAAATATTTGGGGTTTAGATATTCATATGATTCAAATGGTACCACACATGTTAAATGGTACCACTCAAGTTGGAGGTTTGCCCTTATTGCTATTTTGCTATGAGGAGAGGTTGAGAAAACTTTTCCTACTAGTGTTTAGTTGGGTTGGTGGTTTTAGAGTGGGGTCTTGGCCAATTTGAATGAGTTGGTCGAACTAGTTTAAATTATTAGTTTTCTTTGATTAGTAGTGATAAGTGTTATTTTTATGTATTTTTATCACTCTTTTATTTATGAAAAATGTCAGTTTTCCTTTAATTCTATTGGTTTTATTTTATTTCTACATAATTTTCTTTATTTTCTTAGATTTGAAGAAATGAGACGATTTAGTGCAAAATGAGAGCATTCTGATACAAAAGAAGAGACTACGGATCTAGACCGACGAGAGGTAACTAGATCTTATAAAAGCTGAAGAGATTTAGGCAAGGAGACTCATGACCCAAAGGCACGAAAATTGGTGCGAAAACTTGGCGACAAGATTTCGGGCGGTTAAATTGGGCAATTAGTCTAACCGACCAACTTAAAAGACCAACCTAAACAACATCGTGGGCAACAACTAGAAAAGACGATAAGATTCTTTCATCCCGGTCGGGACTCTTTCCACTCAGTAGGCAACGAGAGGATCGTGTGGTCTTTGTGACCTTCACGCACGTTCGTTTGTGACCTCTATACCAGTTATATTTAACGCACACGGCATCTACCTGGTGGGACCCTTCCAAGTTCCGCAATTAATCTCCTGACCACCAAATCCTCCCAAACTCCGCAAATCAAGCCGCATATTACTTAATCTTCCATTTTAGATAATTCCGTTATTCGTGGGATAATTTCTTTTATGTTAACATTTATATTTAGAAACTATTTTCCAGATCTTTAGGCTAGATTGTAGCCGTATTTATCTTGTTTCCAGATTTGAATTTTGACATCTATTTAATCTCATCTTGTGGGATGAATATGAGAGTTTTTAGAGTTTGAATTTTTAAGTCAAAGTCTGAGTCTGACTTTTAGAGTCTAATATTTAAGATTTTATTCTTTAATTTTCCTTCAAGGAGGCGTATCTGGAGGGTAGAGGTGAGAGTTGCATGCTTCATCAACCAACTCTAACGAAAAACAATAGTTTTAATCTTGTTCTTTTCAATTTCATTATGAACTGATTTTATTTTCTAGAGCTTTAATGTAGTCTAGCATTGAACACACAATTTATATTTCAAGTTATTTTATTTTCAATATTTTCATGATTGAGTATTTATTCCTTGTTCTTAATACTTATAATTTTCTAGCTAATTATTGTGTAATCTACTGAATCGCAATGAGACCAAAAGGTAATTTGTGATTATAGCTCTAGGTTAAGCACAATTAATTGAACGAAAGTAGAGATACTTTACCGCAATTACTGTGATTTTCAAGAAAAATCTAAAAAACATAATGAGTTCCTAATTAGTTAAATTCACATAGAGATATGGAGTTATTAATTGGAGATATTTTTGGTATTGTTCAATAGAAAATATTGAATAGTTAAGGGATTTTTATCATCAACTTAGGATAATTAGAATTCTATAACAAGGAATAATAAATTGTGTTGGATTTGTTAAGTGAAATCAAACATTTTACATCTATTCTTATTATATTTAAAATCTTAATTTTAATACTAGTGTCTTCAATTTAATTTAGATAATCCATTCTTTCAATTTCGATTTTTCAAATAGTAATTAATTTAGTCAATTTCAATACTCAATAGCATAATTATTTCTTGTGGGTTCGATATCCGTTTTCTTTAAAACACTTTACTACTTGTTATGATTATATGCACTTGCAGATATTTTATACGAACAAGTTTTTGGCGTCGTTGCCAAGGATTAGTTATTTGTTATTGAAATTGATACTACCTAGATTTTTACTACTTTGGATTTTATTTTAAAAATATATATATTTGGTTTAAATTAGATCTCAATTTAGTTTTTTGTTTTCAAGAATCAGAAGTGCATGTCCCAATCTAAATCATTAGAGCATACACTTTTCGATCCCGAAATTGAAAGAACCTTACGTCGGATCAATAAAAAGAAGAATAAAAAGGTCGCCGCATCTAAATTTAATATAGCCACCCAGGAGCACAAGGCGTTAAAGACTATGCTATTACCTCATTGGCAGCACAGATGGCAAATCTATCACAACAACTAGGTAAGATGAACATTAATGCTATTCAAACTAATATTGTTTGTGATCATTGTGCAGAAAATCATTCAAGTGTAGATTGCCAAGTGGGGAATCCTTTTGCTCAACCAAGTTATGAATAAGCCCATCATGTGTCCAATTTCCAACGTCAATATAATCCTTATTCAAACACCTTCAATCCTGGATAGAGAAATCACCCTAACTTTTCATGGAACAATAATCAAGTACCAGCTAGACCACCTCAACAGTTACCACAACAAGAGAAGAAACTGACACTTGAGGATATGTTTATGCAGTACATGTAAAAGACTGATATGGTGATCCAAAACAACTAGGCTTCAATCCGCAATCTTGAGGTGCAAATCAATCAGCTCTCAAACATGCTTACCGAGAGGATAGCATGGACTTTGCCAAGCAACACTGTGACCAATTCGAATGAACATGTCAAAGCCATAACATTGAGAAGTGGGCGAACATATGACCAGCCACAGACAGTAAATACCAAGCGAGATGCAAAAGCTACCGAAAATGTAAAGTACGAGGTGAAAGAAGTAGAGCGGGATGCCACCGACCAACAAGCTGAGAAGACTAAAGAGAATAAAAGGGTTGCAAAACCCAAGAAATCCAAGGAGTTTATATCTGAAACTTATTCTCCTTCAATTTATGATCCACCAATTCCTTTTACAACCACCATCTCTCTATAGTTGGCGGACAGATCTACAAAATACCCAAAAGGACTCATTGAGGACGAACTAGTGAAAGTTGAAAAGTTCATCTTCCTAACCGACTTCATTGTATTCGATATGGAGGAGGATGAGGAGATCCCTTTGATACTGGGCCGACCTTTCCTTGAGGGTCGGCGAGGAGCATGTCACTTTTGACGTATTTAAATCTATGGAATTTCCTTCCGGGGTACATTCTTGTTTTCAAATAAGCAATTGAGACGTGGTCATGGTTGACTAGACTTATGGACCTGAATTTCCAAAGCTACCACTTGATGAGCCACCTAAGCTTGAACTCAAACCGCTTCCATCAAATTTAAGGAACGAAGAGGCCGGGGAGATCTCCAAGGGGTACATGGCTGCACCTTTAAGGAAAATATTCAATTGAAAAAAAAAATCAAGGAAGCATCTCTTACCTTCTCTCATTCTTTATTGTAGTTTTTCTTCCTTTTTCCCATTAAGAACAATATGATATTTAAGTTTTGGGGGAAAGGAAATTCTTTTATTTATTTCAAAAATATATATAATAATAATAATAATAATGATAATAATAATGATGATAAAAACAGTATCGTTTGATGAATAAAACGCCTATGATAAGAATATGATTGAAACTGATTATAATTTTTAGGAAAAATTCTTATTACTTAAGTCTAGTTGTTAATTCTTTACTTGATCTTACTTAATTTGATATTTTCTATGTTCAATGAATGCCTCTTATGATCATTAATCATTTTTGAGTACCTAGAGAAACTTTCTGTGAATTTTGTGAATTTGTATGGTCTCAACTTACTCTAGAACTTATTTGATTACACTCAAGGCGAAATCCTGGACAGAATATCATTGGAAAAATTATTAAGGTATTCTTTGGACCGAATGAGCCTTTCAACCTTACCTATTTAATATTTTTATCCTTGGCCACCCCTTTGAGCTTTATTGAATTATATTTTAGCCTTATTTTTTTCTTTCTTGTAAATCTCATATTCTCTACCCTATTTGAGCGTAAACACTTATTTCCTTACCTTTCAAGAGAACTAAGTTTAAACAAAGTCATAGACTTACAAGAGCATGAAAGGTAAGAGAAGTAGAAGGTTTGCAAGTAAAGTTAATTATAGTCATATTATCAAAATCATAAGTTTAGGGGTATGAAAAGTCAACTTGTCTACTGGGTGGTCAACAATAAAAGGTCGTGGAGAGTCATCCACAAATATAGTCGAAAAGGTATGGAATATTTCAAAAAAAAAAAAAAGAAGAAGAAGAAAAAAAAAGAAAAAAAAATGTTCGACCTCTCAAATAGAGTGGTAAAGAGAGAGATATTTGAAAGTACAATAAATAGATGTATGTTGAGAGATTTACAATGATTGAGAAGAGATGTTAGAAGTGAGAATGCTCTATTTGTTCTGTTGGTGTTCAAACTTATGTTCTCTTGCTTTGTTTGAATCCTAAATTTTCTTCATAGCCCTCACCCTAGCCTTACATTACAAGTTTAATAAATACCTATTGATCCCTGGTGATAGTTTCTGTTCTACATTAGTGGAGAGTAATTTGAAAAGCAAGCCTATGGAATGTTTAAAGATCCATTATTTATTTACTTGTTTGCATAAAACTATTCGGGGAGCTAATGATGAAATGAGAATGATGGGTATGCATGAATGTCGGGATGGATAATGCGGTGGAATTGAGTTTTGAATTAACTTTTGGACTTGATTGATCTTGAATGATCCCTTTAAATTATAAACTTTAGGCAATCTTTGAGGTAATAAATCTTACGAATCAAACCAATACTTGTTTTAATTGTGTTTTTTTCTTCTTTGCTTGAGGGCGAGCAAAACTTAAGTTTGGGAGTATTTCATAAGTGTTACTTTTATGTGATTTATCACTCTTTTATTTATGAAAAGTGTCAGTTTTTCTTTAATTCTATTGATTTTATTTTATTTCTATATAATTTTCTTTATTTTCTTGGATTTGAAGGAATGAGAAGATTTAGTGCAAAAGGAGAACATTTTGATACAAAAGAAGAGACTACAGATCCAGACCAGTGAGAGGTAACGAGATCTGAAGAGAGTTAAGGAGATTTAGGCGAGGAGACTCGCGACCAGAAGACACGAAGACTTGGCAACAAGGTTCCAGGCGGTTGGATTGGGCAGTTAGTCTAACCGACCAACTTTAAAAATCAATCTAAACAACATCATAGGCAACAACTAGAAAAGTCGAGAGGAGTCTTTCATCCTGATCAGAAGTCTTTCCACTCGGTAGGCGAGGAGAGGGCCATGCAGTCTTTGTGACCTCCATGCTCATTCGTTTGTGACCTCCACGCCAGTTATATTCAGCGCACATAGCATCTACCTGGTGGGATCCTTCGAGTTCAGCAATCAATCTACTGACCACCAAATCCTCTCGAGCTCCGCAAATCAAGCCGCTTATTACTAAATCTTCCATTTTAGATAATTCTGTTATTCGTGAAATAATTTCTTTTATGTTAACATTTATATTTAGAAACTATTTTCCAGATCTTTAGGCTAAATTGTAACTTTATTTATCTTGTTTTTGGATTTGAATTTCGACATCTATTTAATCCTGTTTTGTGGGATGAATATGAGAGTTTTTAGAGTCTGAGTTTTGGAGTCCGAGTTTTTAAGTCAGAGTTAGAGTCTAATATTTCAAATTTTATTATTTAATTTTCTTTCAATGAGGCAAAACTGGAGGATAGAGGCGAGAGCCGCATGCTTCATCAACCGACTTCAACGAAGAACAATAATTTTATTCTTGTTCTTTTCAAGTACATTATAAACTAATTTTATTTTCTAGAGCTTTGATGTAGCATTGAACACACAATTTATATTCCAAGCTATTTTATTTTCAATATTTCCATAATTGAGTGTTTATTCTTTGTTCTTAATGCTTGCAATTTTTTAACTAATTATTGTTCAATCTATTAAATCACAATGAGACCGAGAGATGATTTGTGATTAAAGCTCTAGGATTAAGCACCATTAGTTGAGTGAAAGTAGAGATACTTTATTGCGATTAATGTGATTTTCAAGAAAAATCTTAAGAGCTTAATAAATCTCCAATTAGTTAAATTCACATAAAGATATGGAGTTATTAGTTGGAGATATTTTTGGTATTGTTCGAGAGAAAATATTGAATAGTTAAGGGATTTTTATTATCAACTAGGGATAATTGGAATTATATAACAAGGAAGAATAAATTGTGTGAGATTTGTTAAGTGAAATCAAACGCTCTACATATATTCTTATTATATTTAAAATCTTAATTTTAATGCTATTGTCTTCAGTTTAATTTATATAATCCATTCTTCCAATTTTAGTTTTCCAAATAGTAATTAATTTAGTCAATTTCAATACTCAATAGTAGAATTATTCCCTGTGGGTTCAATATCCGTTTTATTTAAAGCTCTTTACTACATGTTACGATTCTGTGCACTTGCAGATATTTTATGGGAACAAGTAGGCTAGTTTCAAGGTGTTCCTCTTGTTCCATTTGGGCAGATGAAGTTTAAGAGAGCAAAGGGTATGAGTGAACTCTAAGTTGTTTAGAGATGAGGGGAGAAAGATGAGATATGAAGCCACGGGTTCAGGAACCTAGGTGAATTCTCATTAGCAGAGGAAGATGATCAGTTTGGAGAAGGATTGCAGAGCAAAATAGGGGAGAGTGGATTGGATCTGATTTGGATTATACTAGTTTGTTTACTGGCAAGATGATTGGAGTTTTTTTTTTATTATACCTTCCCAATTGGTTGTAGGGGCCATTTTAGGAGAAATTATACACATGAATTACCCCTTTATATTGAATATCCAGATTGTCCCTTATCGTATTCGAGGACCATTTGGGATGGTCCCTCCTCAATTGATTTTGAGACTTATTTCTAGAAGAGAAGTGCTTCACCCACAAAGATATGCTACAAAAGTAAATCCATAAACTGACATGATTTCATATGATACATTAGATCTACTTTACAATAATAATAACTTTACAATCTAATGCACTATATTAAACTACGTCAATTTGTGAGATCTTTTTGTGGCTAAGACATTTCCCTTTCTAACATACGTCCCTTACTAATTTCTTATTTAGAGGTCGTTTTGAGGTTGTCCTTATTGTATATGGAACATGTTTTGGATTATATACCTCGTCAACCTATTTTGGGATTATCCCTTGTGGATTAGGTTTTTCCTTATTAATTGTGTTTGGGCTTGTTTGGGAATTTTCCTTGAGATTAACTTCAAATCGATTTTGGTCTAAAAATGGGAATTACACCCTCCAATAACCAATTGATATGTCATCGTTCTAAGGAGAAGAAAATAGAACCTGCATCACTAAAACAATCACCCCCACATACTGGGCTCATCTTTCTCCCCTCTCTCCCTCTTTCTTTCTCCCCTCACTCACTCTCTCACCGAACAAAAAATCTTAGGTTTTCTCTCTCTCTCTCAAAAGCCAAACCTCTAACATTGGTCTATGCTCTCTCTTCCTCCTCAAGCCGCCTTAGTCTCTCTCTCCTTGAGATTACTGCAAAATTCTTTCTTCCCCTTCAATCTCTTAGATAATTGCTAATGTTGCTTCTCAGACTGGTTGTGGATGGTTATCTACTCAATCTGGCCTTCAATTTCTTTGATCTTCTCATATAGGTTTTTATGACTATGATCCTCGCCTTTTGCCTTACTCTCAAGGTTCTGTAAGTTATCTTCTAGCTTCCTCATAGATTCATCTTTGGATTGGATTCCTACCTTGCTTTTCAAGCTTTATGCAAGTGAAATAAATAAGTAAATAAATCAAATTTAAGATATAACTTAAACATTATTACTGTAACTTAAAAATAATGTGAATGGTATAGATGTAATGCAACTATTCATCTAGCTAGAGTTATCAACCCTATAGAATCTTCTGTTCAAGGAGCTTTAAACCTGTTCCATAGCTACAAGAACATTCAATCAAAGGGGAAAACTCAAGAAAAATAACGGTTATTGGAGTGGTATAAATGCCCTAAGGGGTTATGAAACTCAATGTGGATGGGGCCATCTTTAAGGAAGCAAATAAGTCTGGAGTAATTGTATTAAGCGATGAAAGTGAAAGTGCCTTAATGGTAGCATGTAAATCAAAGTATGGATAACATGATCTAGATAATGTGATTCACAGACAATTATCAACAAGTAGAATTTACCTAATATAAATCTGTCCCTACAAGAAGCTCTTTTGGCTGACTGAAGGAGATCAATTGAGAAAGAGCTTCGGGCTTGAGAGAGAGCATGGATAGGCATGAGATTTTGGATGGGCTCGAGGAGAGAGAGATTGAGGTGGCTTGAGGAGGGAGAGAGAGCGTAGACCAATGTTGGAGGTTTGGCTTGAGAGAGAGAGAGAGAGAAAACCCAAGATTTTTCATTCGGTGAGAGAGAGAAGGGGAGAAAGAAAGAGGGAGAGAGGAGAGAAAGATAAGTGCATGTACGCCGTAGGTAGGGGCGGGGGGTTGGATTGTTTGAGTGAGGTCGGTTGCATTTTCTTCTCCATAGAATGATGATGTGTCAGCCGGTTATTGGAGGCTGTAAATTCCCTCTTTACACCAGAACCGATTCCTAGCCTCACTCATTGTCCTTCTAGTTTTCCAGCACCAATCAGGTTTTAAGGACACGCAACAGAGTTGTCTCTTATTGGATTTGAGATTCCCAAATGATACAAGTTTTCATAATCAACAAAGATCCATAGGTTTTCTTTTGGAAACTTGATGAACATTTAATTGAATATATAGAACTAATTTTTAATTTTCTTTTCTCCCCCAACCTCTTTAATCTCAGTTAGATTCAATCCATGTAAATTAATAATTGACTCTTTATTCTAGTCTCTTAAACCAAAAAAAAAAAAAAAAGCACACACACACATACAAAAACTTCCATTTGATTTTTTGAAATTATTAATAGTACTTTCTCGTTCTCGTCCTTTTTTTTTATTGCCAATTTAAATTTGAGTTTAAAAAATTAAAAAAGTGTTTTTAACTGTTTAAAATTTTTTTATAAAAAAAAAAATATGTTTGATAAATTTATAAAAAATGCTTAAAACACCTAAATAAAAGCTGAAGATCCACTTAATTTTCAAAAAGGGCTAAATTAAAAGCGCTTTTGTTGATAAGCTCCAAAACCAGTGTGACTAATTTTGAAAGAGATTTAAATGTATGTTTACGAAACATTATAGTCATTGTATGGTTTGAAAGAGGCTTCCTATGTACCCAATTCCCATGGTTTGGAATGATGCAAAGCGATATTTTATTGTCATTATATGGAATAGGATTCATTCTTTTCTTCAAGATAAAAAGTGAATGCTTTGTGAGCCAAAAAAGAAGAAGATGATTTATGCAAATTAAAGATGTGTAAGCAACCTTTAAAAAGTGAGACCCGCCAGATAAATTAAAAATCATGATGAAAATGGATGTGCTTGATACTAGGTTGAGGGTCAGCAAAGAATCATGTAAGTCCAGTGCAACTTGTGATCAACAAAGTACACCCAAACTTTTTGTTTTTTTAAAAAAACAAGAAATTAACCCCAAAGAAAAGAAAAAGAAAACAAATGTATTGGCATTAGAAATTTAGATGATCGGAATCTATTTATTATATTTCACTTGTAAACCTATCATTTAATGCCACATCATGGGATAATGAGAAAATAGAAGATAAATAGATTTACTCTTAAATTATCCATCCACACTCTATATAATAATAAAATATTATTTATTTTTGATTTTTTTTTATCTAACTTCTTTTAATCATATTATCTAAATCAAATAAAATATATTTTTGACCTAGTTTTCTAATAATCTTATTTTTCAAAATCTAACGATCATATGTCTTAGTTTTATCTAACACAACAAAATGGTATAAAAAAAATCAAAGGAGAAATAATCCTTTTTTAGAAAAAAAAAAAGTGAGAAAAAAAATAAGATTATTATAGTCATTTGCTATAATTACAGTTTTGAATAATTCAGTTGAACAACCATAGGTAAAATCTATTCAATTATTTTAGGAGTAACTTTAAATACAGTCTTGAAATATGTAAATTCCACACCCTTCCTTAAAAAAAAGTGGGATTTACCACTAAAAAATAATGATAGATTCTAGATAAAAACAATTATGTAAATTCTAGATTTATCAATTTAAATATATATATATATATTTATATTTATATATATATGAATTTGCACACAATAAAACTACAAATATTATTTTTCTTATTTTATTGCCCATTACAATGCAAGTCCAAATAACCATGAATTAGCTAGAAAGAAATTATCTGTACAAGTTCTAAAAAGATAAACTCTGTGTAAAATTTTATAAAAAAGGTAATCCACCTTCAAAATATATATATAAAAAACCATTCTTTTTTAATAATTTTTATTTTTAAAATTACTTATACAAAGTTTAGAGCATTGACATTGGCTTAACTAAATAGCAGCTCAAAAATAGGCTGCATTGGACTAGGCAAACATCCAAAGCTCCACTTTTGAACTATAGTAATTCTATATTTTTCTTCAAATTTGACTAGTCATTGTTCATCTCCAAACTATTATTTTACTCTATAATTATTCTCAACAAACATCTTTCTTTTCTCTTTTTTCAGTTCTTCACTTTCCTTTTTTTTTTTTTCTCTATGTTTTCAACTTTTTTTTTCTTTTTTTTTTCTTTTTATTATGAATATGAAAGTTGGAGTTCTACAAATTGTGCTGAAGTAGAAAAGTCCAGCTAAAGAAGATTTGCAAATGCTCGTGGACATGCTCATGAAAATTTGTAAATAAAGTTTTGAGATATAATATAAATAATTTATTTTGCAAAATATAAAAAAAATATTAAATATAATATTATATTATTATTTTAATTTTGAAATGACTAGTCCAATATGAATTAACCTATTCAAAAATTTTGGCTTTAGCCAAAACCTTGTTTTAGTCAAAACTTGGACTAGGCACATTGCCAATGCTCTTATCTATTTAAAACTTATGGACATCATTACTTTTGAATAGGGTGTCAATATGTGACACGACTAGCAGTGAAAATTGATGGAATTGACGCGATCTCGATGCCAAACCAATGTTGCACTGATGTCGTGGATTGATACTTAGAACAGGCCGAAACTAGTTGATTGGGAGAGAGAAAATCGATAGTCTTGTTCTTGACGTGCATCAGTTCAGTTCTTCGGTTTGTTGTCAGTGTATCTATAAGGGAGGAGGAAAGCCGCATCATCTGCCATGAGTCTGGGAAGAAGAGTTGTAGAGGAGAAAAGAGAGGAGTGAGGAAGAAGAAGATGAGGAAGATGGGGAAGATGAAGAAGAAGGGGGTCGTGTTTATTAATCCCATTAATTTTTTTTTTCTCGTTTCCAAGCCCTAAAACGACCTCGTTTCACTTATTTAAGTGAAACGACGTCGATTTTGTATAAGTATATATATATATATATATATATATATATATATATATATATATATATATGTAAAGGAAAACCGTTGTTGGTCGGTTCAGCAATTTATCCTTGGTTCGAATAGGCGCCAAACCGGTCAACATTAGTTTAAAATACTATCGCCAATTGACGGGTTCCCTATCGGTTTTGGCCAGTTCCTTGCTCCGGCGGCCTGTTTGAGTCGACGTTGGCTGGTTTTGTTAGTTTTTGTACAGCCCTAGACACAACCCGTGAACTCAACAAGAATACGACATAAAATTAACGGATTTGGATTTGATGTTAACAAGTTCGGGTCAAAATTAGTTGACCCGTTAAGACATGATTTGTAAACGGATCAATAATGGGTCAACTGCTTAATATGAAAATCAATCCGTTTTGACTTGTTTAAAATTTTTTTCAAAATTAAAATTTTATTATTGTTAAGTTGTAATATTGATATTTCTTATGATTTTATTTTATTTATTGTTGGAATTATAATTTTAGACCTATGCTTATATTTGTTATTGTATGATTTGTAATATTGATTTTATTATATGTTAAAATTTGAAAAATATTGATATATATATATATTTTTAAGATATTGTAGTTATTAATAAATATAACTTTTAATTTTTATGTAAAATTATGTTAATCAGGTCAAATGAATTATGTATTTTAATTTAATTATTTACATGTAACAAACGAATTTAAATTAATCCTATCGTGTTAATATATTTCTAATTATTAATTATTAAATGAGTCAAAATGAATGAAACAATAGATCCATTATCTAAATAAACTGGATTAAAATTTGAAAATTTAATACGTTTAACTAACAAATTGGATTCAAATTGATCTATATAATCGAATGTCACAACGCGAACACCAAAACACGATTTACACCCGAGTCTTGAACGCAGGGTTAGTGGCTAAACCCAAAACTTCTCGCTCTCGCGTTGCGGTAAATGATCTCAGAACACGACGCCACTTTACCTGCGATTCGAAGCTTCTCGTGTCAAGTTCAGTATTTGGCTATCACTTCACTTCAGAAACAGCAATCAAATGGAGCCTGACAGGTATTCGCATCTTCATAGTTTTTGGTTTGTTAGTTTAAAAAGGAATGGTTTTCAGCTTCTTTCATGGTCAATTTGTGACCGAGTTTTATGAGTAAATTGCGAGCGATAATTTGTGTGGTTGAAAAGATTACATTCCTTCGGCCTCCCTCCTCTCACTGCCCCGTCCACCGGCACCTCCCCTCCATCGTGTTGGGCAATTAAATCTGAAATAGGGCCCGCCATGTGTTGTTGCTTATTAATTCATGTTCCATGGCATTCTTAAATCTGATTTCGCTAAGAGACTGTGTAGAGATGGGTTTTTCAGACTTCTTCAGCAATTCAATCGTTCTAAGTGTCTGTCTTTGTAAATATATATGTCAAAAAAACCGAGTGCTTAATGTTGGTGTGCTTGAGGTTTTTGCTTTAACGACTTGGGATTTATGAAGTAAACAATGCTTCTCAAATTTGAAGGATGTATCGATCGGAGATTTCCTACCAGATTGATTGCTTTGAAATCATGCTCAGATATTCAAGACATACCTTGCAAGAAATTATTGTAATTAACATACCCCTGAAAAATTTAAGGAACCATAGGTAAACTACTTCTTGCACATCAGCTACCATTAAAGACTATAGGCATTTTGTCTTTTTTAAAATTGTAATAAGTCCAATAAAAGTGGTACATTTACACACCGACATGTATATAGCAGAACTCTTTGATCATTTAACTTCTAACTAGCAATTTTGAGTCTTTGATATTGGACCAGTATGTAAACAAACCTGTTGGTTCGAGGGTTAAAAACGTAATTTTTTGTTTTAATGGATGTGTAAAGGCTTTATTTCTCAATATAAATTTATTTTGTCAATATCTATCTATAAATATAAATATTTGAGGCTCTTCATTTTTCTTCTTCACAGTTAAGAACCTTGCCCGCATTAGATGTATTTCCGTTGAGTTAACCTGGTTCTTTTATGATTTAGGACTAAATGAATCAAACTCACCATGTATACAACTGTGTTCTTATGTCTGCATTCTGGAGCCTTCCCTAGTTTGATTCCTGCTCAATATGTTGGATCACACATTTATGTCCATGTATATAGTAGATAGCACAATAAGGTTCTAGATTTTTGTTTTTTTTTTTTTTTTTTTAAATGGCTGTTTTTTAAATTTCTCGCCTTCGTAACATGACGATTACTCCTATGCACACCACTTTGAGTGGTAGTGTGGTGATAATTGCTATCATTTATTATCCAACTTTTTCTTGTGTATAGTTATGAGTTCATGTGGATGTATGTGGTTGACATTGTGATCCCTATTTTCGTGTAATTCCTCACATCACAATGATCACACATTTCTTCAGAGAATGATTTTTATGCTCTACAACTTTTTGTGATCAGGTTAAATTCTCCAAGCACATTTTCGATGAATCTCGAAGTTTTAGGCCATGAATTGCAGTTTTCTCAGGTATGTTTTATTTACTGTAGTGATGTTGCACTTTATTTTTTATTTTTGGTTTTTTTGGGGGAGCGCCCGGGGGGGGGGGGGGGTGGTGAAGTAGTGTATTGGTTGCAGCTATGTTATGCCATTACAATTCTGGTTAGTCATTTTTAAGGAATAGAGTACCTATTCACACATGAAGGATGATGGACCTTCCTGCCTAGATACGACAATCCACCATTTTTAAATTGTCTTGTCATGAGAGATTATAAGTTAGGCATTTCCATACTGTCTTAAAGCATGAGAACTTGGCACATGCTAGTAATACAGTGGAGAAGGTTTCATTTTTCTGAATACATATTTGCTAGAAAAGCAAACTTTTGTTGATTATGTAGAGTTTTGGTTGAAAGCATGTTTTTCAATATTCACTTGCCAGTTACCTATTACCAAATATCAAAGTCTTAGATGGTTTAGGAACATCAAGTTTTTTCACATCTATTATTATTTGGTTACATTGATTCTCTTGTATATCCATTAACAAATTAACTCTGAACATGCATGCTGACATTGTGCTAGGATCCCAATTCCAAGCATTTAGGAACTACTGTTTGGGATGCTTCACTTGTGTTTGTCAAATTTCTGGTACGTCTATTTTCCCTTTGTATGCTCTTGAAACATTTCTGCTACTTTTAGTTGTTAATTTTCCTGACCCTTAAGTAGCTTTCTTAAACATTGCCAAGTTAATCATGTATGCAGTATAGGCAATCTCATTGCTAAAATTTTCCCCCTTAATCTGCAGAAGAGACAAGCAGACATGGTAGCTAACTATTATATAGCTTTAAACTGATTGTAACATCTGGTGCTGTTTTTTTTTTTTTTGTAAATATGAGGAGACCTTTTTTTCGGTTTGCAGGAGAAAAACTGCAGAAAGGGAAGGTTTTGCCCATCTAAACTTAAAGGAAAACGAGTTCTTGAACTTGGAGCAGGTTGTGGAGTAGCCGGTTTTGGTGAGTTTTTACTTTTCTCTTTATTTTTAGGTGCAATTAATCATTACATAGTTTGTGCACTTATTCTCCTTGAACAGAGTCTAGGACACCCTATTTTATCTTTTAGGGTGCTGCTACCTGCTTAGTCTGATTTGGACCTCTTTCCAGGTATGGCTTTGCTTGGATGCGATGTAGTTTCAACAGACCAAATTGAAGTTTTGCCATTGCTAATGAGAAATGTTGAACGTAATACTTCAAGGATCTTGCAGATGAATCCTGGTTCCGGTCTGCTCTGCAACCTTTATGCAACTTTCATTGGCTTACATGTTACAATTTCTGTATAATATCTCTCTTCTTTTCTTTCTTTTTCTTTTTACCCATATTCTCATTGGTAGGGCGAATTTCTGTGCAAAGCAGGTATATTTGGGTTGACCCTTCTTGCTCTATAAAAGGAGCAATAACTCACCACTTCTAGAATTTTTTTGCTATTGGTAGAGGATTATAGGAATGTACTTGGAGCTACCTCTTAATTATTTTAAGACTTTTAAAGCTGATGCTTGGATCTTAACTTGAAACTTTATGTTCTTTGCAGATTCGTTTGGATCAATTCAGGTTGCAGAGTTAGACTGGGGAAACAAGGATCATATTAGGGCTGTTGATCCACCTTTTGACTATATCATTGGCACTGATATTGTAAGTTAATGAAATATTAGACATTTTTTGCACCATCTTTTGCTTTTAAACAAAAGACTGGAAAAGAACTGAGTCATCTTCCTTACAGCTACTCCCACATTAAGAAATGAATAAATTGTAAATTCATTTGCATATGTTGGCATCACACATACATATATCCGTGTAATTTGGGATCTCTCATGATCAAAGCTGTGTTGAAATTGCTTGTGTGCTTATTATTACGAAACCCTTATGATTGTCTGATGGAGTGAAGTGGACCTGTCTCCTTTATTTAAAAGGATTCTGTCACAAAGATTTTGGTCCTACAAAAGTAAGGCTTTGAGAGTGGAAATCTTAATCTTTAACCTTTTTGCATGGAGAGACTGCTTCTAGACCCATGAACTTGCATTTGACAGTGAAAGGTTGCTTTATCTTTGCAATTGCCACTTTTACTGGAAAACAAAATGTCATGTTGCTAACTTTTGTAGTGGCTATCTGTTCTCTTTTATATTAGGCAAATGAAATGCACCTGATTCTTGCAAAACTAGGCTTGATTTTAGACGATATATTCTCAGGGATGACAACCATATTCTCTTGGGGGATAATTTTTTAAGGGGGGTGGCGCCGGGGGCAGGAATATTTGTTTTAGGTGATATCGGTCACAGTTGGGATGTGAAGCATTTTAACTTGTGTAATTGACATAAGCAATAACTGCAATTTAAGTTGTGGTACAAATGGCTACTTTCAATGGTTTTTGTGGACAAGGCAATTAAAGAGTTCATAAGTTTCAACTGTCACTAAGATAGGATTTAATAATGACACCCACTAACTATTGTAAATAGACATGACCTAGGAAATCAGTAGACATAAAGCCACGAATTCTGGCACTATCGTGTAGACATGAAACTAGGAAATAAGCCAGGAAATCTGGCACTACTATGTAAACATTTCTCTATATAATAAGATACAATCCCTATGGAAAGGGTATTGAGACTAACTTTGACATGGTATTAGAGTAACTTTGATTTCAGTCGCATTGGTCTTAATCACTGGGTGCGATTTTTAATCGCTATTCTTGGGGAATTTTTTTTTCTCATTCAGCAAGTTCTTTCTTGCCCTTGGTGCGATTTTTAATCGCTATTCTTGGGGGAATTTTTTTTCTCATTCAGCAAGTTCTTTCTTACTCTTAGTGGGTCTCGGTGACTTCTGTGGAGTCAAACCTTGTTGGTTTGAGTTTTTGGTGGCCGTTGGACTCTGTCCTTCAGTGCGGGCCACTTCTCTCAATGGTTTTTTATGGTGGCTGTGCCTCTGTGGCTGTCGGCGTTCGTTGGGAGTTACGAGTGCTTTTTCTGTGCCAGTCGGCACTTTCTGTGGTGATTGACAGCATCTGTGGGTGGCTGTGAGGTGGTCGGCAGTTTTTGTGGGTAGCTAAGTGGTGGTCGGCAGTTTCTGTGGTGGTCGTCGGCGTCTTCTGTGGGTAGCTGTGTGGCTGTCGGCACTGTTTGTGGCCGTCAACTTCGTTTGTGGTGACTGAGTGTCCTCGTCGTGGCTGGGTAGCTGGGTGA
The DNA here is from genome assembly GCA_029856935.1 of Cyclocarya paliurus. Lineage (NCBI taxonomy): Eukaryota > Viridiplantae > Streptophyta > Magnoliopsida > Fagales > Juglandaceae > Cyclocarya > Cyclocarya paliurus. The sequence goes on along the minus strand of CM056956.1, from coordinate 11,217,194 downwards.
CTGGGTGTCCATTGGCTTCCTCTGTGGCTGTCGACTCCCTTTTGTGGTGACCGTGTGGTGGTCGACCACTTCTAGGGTGGCTGGGTTTGAAGTGCTCTCTGAGGTTGTGAATGGTTGTTATGGGCAGGTTGGTTTGCTGAGTATTTTTCTGGGCAGATATTGATAAGGTTGGTTTCCATCATACTTCAAATGGCTGACATCTTCACGAAAGCTTTTTCTTGGCATCGACATTAGTTCTTGATTGACAAATTGATGCTTCCAAATTTTCCAGCATCAATTTGAGGGGGGATGTCACTAAGATAGGATTTATTAATGACACCCACTAACTATTGTAAATAGACATGACCCAGGAAATCAGTAGACATAAAGTCAGGAATTTTGGCACTATCGTGTAGACATGAAACTAGGAAATAAGCCAGGAAATCTGGCACTACTATGTAAACATTTCTCTATATAATAAGATACAATCCCTATGGAAAGGGTATTGAGACCAACTTTGACATCAATGGTTTTTTTTTTGAGGGGCGTGGTGCTGGGGGCAGGATTTTTAGTTTTTGTTCACCCCTAGGATTAGTCTGGATGCTGTTCCTGGACACCTGGTGCCAATAAAAAAAAATGTTTCCAGCTGGTCTCTAAGAGTAATTCATATGTACTTGACTACTACTTGTGTTTGGTTAAAGTTGAATTGTGCAGTAGGTATACAAGAAAATTTTGTTTGAATGGACTACGGTCTACAACAGTACCGGCTTTAGAATATTTCCTAAAATAGTAGTCTTAATTTTAGGTGTTACAAGTATTTGCATTAACTTTTGCAATTTGGGTAACTTTGCCTGAATCAGCTTCAATATTGCCTCCCCTGGTAAAATGACTAGTTAGTTCTAAGTTAGACTTGATATGGGATGGACAAGGCTTCCAACCTGCCACTAAAAAAATTTTAGTCTGGCATGTACTTGATAATTGATCGATTTGTGGTTTCTTAAGCATTTTTCTTGTAGATGTCAAATCCGTCCCATTGACGCACCATTTCTCTTATTGTTATATTGGTGTGGCTCTCTGGCTAAAATTATTTCACCCAAGTCAGTAAATTTCAAACCTTTTGTATTCAAGGTTTATGCAGAGCATCTATTGGAACCGCTTTTGCAGACAATATTTGCCTTGTCAGGACCTAAAACTACAATTTTGGTATGTGATTTGATAGTTATTACTTGAATTTTTGCTACAAAAGCATCATCACTGATGCACTTATTTGCTTCTAATATTTTCATGAAGCTGGGGTATGAGATCCGTTCTACGAGCATCCATGAGCAAATGCTTCAGATGTGGAGAAGAAACTTTGATGTGAAGATTATTCCACAATCTAAGGTATGTGATGTTTAACACAAAAATTAACAGTAGATACCTTCTTCCATAGTCTATAGAACTTTACCAGGGCCGTCGCTATGGCCAGTGCTGAGTGCCCTTGGCCCCCAAACTGCCTGGAGTGAAATAAAATATCATAGTTTGGAAGTAAAATAGGGTTCATTGGAGGGTGCTAAGAGTACTAATTTTCTTCCACCCAACATTCTTGTATGCCTGACTCCTATAAAATATTGTGTTGGGAAGGCAAAAGCACTAAGTCCCATGATTGTGAAAGTGGTGCATGATTGGAAAGTAAAATGGAGGTTAAAAGAAAAACACCATTTCTATAGTATGGATACAAAAAGAAATTTCAAGTAAAGGATAGCATGATATGGAAATAAAATATCAAGTCACCCCCCTTCCCCCTGTTAATTTTCTTTCTTGGCTTTGTCCCTGCTTCCGTGCCATACCTGATAGATTGACTACGTGATTATAGCTATGGCATATCTGTAGTAGGTAATATATTGGAAAAATACATCAGATGGTCATGGATTTAATGTCTGATGAACACTGGGACCAACTTCGTTGGAGTTCCAACATCATTGATCATGCACCATGCGTCCAGTATGGTGTGCAGGGCTTGAACCTGAAATAAGACATAGTACCACTTCACTTGTTAACTCTTTGGTCCCTACCAACCACTTATTCCTTGCAGATGGACGAGATATTCCAACATCCAAGTATTCAACTTTTCATCATGGGAGCAAAACGTTCGGAGGAGATTAGAGAAAACATTGAGGGGAGTGATCACAAAATTGAAAAGGTCAAAACAAGCAAGGAAGAGGAAGAAAATGGTGGGCAGAGTACCGAGGAAAAGGTGTCCAATTCTACTGGTGATGTAGACAAGGAAGACTGCGAACCAGTGATCAATTTCCAGAATGAGAAACTTAATGATTTTGAAGTTAGAAGAACAGGGTCGATGGCTGCTAGACTTCTACGAGATGTCAAGATAGCTTAAGTTAATAGAATTATTTTGTCTTCATAGGAGTCCTACAAAAGCAATTTTATACGCTGATGAGTAAGTGAAGTTTAGTTGAATTTTTAATTAACTTTTTGCTAAGCTAATACTTTGCATAGCTTATTTTTTGTAAAAAAGTTTTGTGCAGACGTAGTAGTTCTCTAAGTTAATAGGGCAGACCTTTTATGATCTATCTTTCTTGAAGTCCGGATGGCTTGTATGGGTAGGATGTATATGCTGACAAGTTTTCATCGTTAGAGTTTTGCCTTGGTTTTAAGTGGTTTCCATGAAGAATTGGATGCCACTTTTTCACTAGGCTGGATGGTATGCCTCGTTTTCTAATCAACTATGGCGCATGTTAATGTTACAATCATGAAGAGACCTTTATTCATTTGAAGTTGTGCTGATTCTTAATTTTAATCAAAGTTATCGTACTCTTAAAAGTTTCAGTTGCTTTATTTTGGGGGAGAAGGGGTTTTTGGGAGGGGTTTGAAGAAGGAAAAAGAGTACCCAAAAGATGGTAAAAAGGGTTGCTATGTTTATGTTTGTGAGTCATGTACAGTCTCTTCATATAATTCATGTTACAACATTAATTTAGCTGATTTTTTTTGTATTATGTCTTGAAATTACAAACATTAATTGGGTCGTGATGGAAGTGACCTGTGGCTGGGTTCATCGCCTACTTTACAGGGTCTCTTTTCCTTGGGGTTTGAAGGGGCAAGGATGAACCTCTTGCCTTCATGAGTGGACCTATTAAGTTTGGGACTTGACAACCCACAATGCACAACCTGTCAGGCAAGACCAAGAAACAATCAACATTTTTTAGGTAAAGGCAACTTCTAAACTAACTGAATTTGCCGGGTTATTACTGATCCACGCATAGAAGAGATCCAAAAGCTCCATCTCCCCCTCATGGGGGCCCCCTCAAAATTGCGGCCATATGAGAAAGAACCCCAAGTGGCCTTGATGGGAAATTCACGACACCGGCTGAAAATTTCCAACTAATATCATAAACGAAAAAGAACTTGCAAGTTGCAATCTCAGTTCTTGATGTTGGAGTAGTAGGACTCTAGGTGTATGACCCGATAACTAGTATGTGAATGAAAATTGCATTGGTTCCCATCGGGCCTCCACACACCGTGGATGTGGAAAAATTCCCTGGTAGTGAGGTTAGGGTTCGCTTCCCTTACCATTTCAGGACTACCGCCAAATAATGCAATAGGACAACAAGATCCTCCAAGTGTTGGGCAAGAGTTGAGCATGAGTCATGCCTAAATAATCAAAATATCGTGAATTGGGCGTGACATAATGGGAGCTCGATCTCATCGAGAACATGCCAATGTAGAGTCCAACATGTTCACCAGCCCTCTTTGAGTTGACAATGCCACTACGAGTGTCTGAAAGACTCAAATATCATTGAGTTGTTGCACCATTCTCTCATAGCTTTCAGTTCCACTTGGGTGGTAGTAGCAGTCCATCGACTCCCCGTAAAGGCAATGAAGGAGTTTACTGCAGTTTTTTGTTAGAATAATGTTCTGGTCTACAAGGAAAGTCCTAGTCTTTAGGGACATTTACTTGTATTTGAATTGTTCCAAGTTTCTGTTACCACTTGGCTTTA